>JAVKLA010000007.1:8105637-8142226 GCA_034782735.1 Sagittarius serpentarius
CGCGAGAAGGGGCTCAGCCTCATCGAATGCGCCGCCGAGGTGAGGGGGCGGCGGCGGGGGGGGGGGAGGGGGAGGAGGCAGCCTCCTCAGGGCAGGAAATAGGTGTTTTTAAAAAAAACACCTCCGACCTCCAAGGGAGACGTGCGTCAACTTCGGAAAGTTAATTATTTTCCCTGCAAACGCCACTTGGCTTTTGTTTTAACTCTATCTTAACCTGTAGCTGTTAACATACGCTACGGTATCAAAGAGCTGTGACCTACAGGGCAAGTAAAATATTTAGGCGTTTAATATTTATTGTTTAAACTTCGAGTTAACACAGAACCAAGGCAGGTGTATTATTTCCATTTCGGGAGCTCCATACCACTGTGTTGTACCGCTGCAGGAAAGCTGGGATGTCTACTGGGCAATTAACAAATGGGGAAATGACCAGCTTTTCATTAGCAAGGTCTAGGGAAATGAAGCTAGAAACGCTCAGCGCTTAACAGCAAAAAAATAAACGAAGCACAAACATTTCCACGTTAATGACGGGAGTTCCTTACTGAGTTTAGGGCAGGCTTACTTTCCTTCAGATACTTGTGAGTCTTTTGGAAAAGGCCTTGATGCTTAACAAAAAAAGTCTCTTTAAATCAGTCTGCTTGTTTTGAAAGCACAGCTTCTGTTGCTTAAATACTGACATGCAGGCAGAGAGGAGAATAAGTTGAGTTTGGTTATCCCTGTTGCCATAAGGTCAGGAGTCACTGTTCATGCATGCACTTGGTACCTATTGTCTTAAAATAACAGGTGGGTACTTGGAAATGTGGTTGTGCTGGGTATTGCACCAGCGAGACTCAGGATGTGGCTGTAATCTGTGTACCTTGGGTGTGTTTTGAGTCTCTTGTATCTAAATTTTTTTTTTTCAGTTAAGAGAAATGAAGTATTTAAGGAGAAACAGAACTGCTTCCTTTTGATCTAAGTAAAAGATGACTTAGGGAGTGAGTGGTCACAGTCATCGCTGCTGCCAGTGAATAATTGTGACTTTGCTTCTCTTGCCGTAGAATGAAAATACTCTGTGTCCGAGACAAAGAAATGCCAAGGTGGAAGATCTCTGGAGCCTGACCAACTTTTTCGGTTTTGCAACTGAAACGTTTGTTTTGGCTGCTAACATTCTGGACAGATTCTTGGCTCTTATGAAGGTATTTTTGCGGGGAGAGGACCTGCTATGGTGTCAGCTGGGAATACCTGAGCTTCTTGTGAACTTTCCTGTCTGACAAAAAGGGGAAGGTTCTGATCTAGGACATGACTGTGGCTATTTACTCATTCTATGCTAGCAATGTTTCTGAAGTCCTCTTTTGTAGACCTGAAATTGCATACAGCTCTTTTTACTTCTAAAGGCAAGTAGCAGCATGGTTTATTTCCTCTCATAAGCTTGTAGCCTTCACCAGCTAGATGTAGAAGACTTAAGAAAGGAGGAGTCTCAAAGGAACAAAACAGTTTGCATTGCAGACTGTTTCTAGGTACCGTGTTAAAGCTTAGCTTGGCACTGTAACTAACACCTAATGATAATTTCCTGGATGTTTTTGTTTTTGTATTTGTGCTGCTTTATGGCAGACAATTCGAACCTAAACCAGTTCTCTGTTATTAAGCTGGCAGAAAAAGTAAAGTTGCATCAGTTCCCTGGTCTGACTGTCCTTGAGGTTGCACAAAATTTACGGTGGTACATGGGAGAGAATAGCAGAGGTAGGAGCAAGTTCTGAGGGGACAGGACTGCCTAGAACAAGCTCAGGCTGGATTTGTGTGGGCTTTAAATGAGGGTGAGTGAGCACTGCCGCTTGGAGAAGCTGGGTATTACAGTTCTTGCTGCAATTTGTTTGTTGTGTAGTGATGTGGAACAATTTCAATAGAGGGTGCTCAGCTGTCGAAGTTGACTTCCTCTGAGTTAGGTATGGGAGATTGATATTGCTTTATTGGCTCTGCCGGCTGTGTGTCGCTGAAACCTGAGTGATGAAACTAGTTATGACATGGTGAGGTGTATGAGTTCACTGACATCAGGTCTAGTTGAGATAAGCAGATCTTTCTGTTGAACTGTTGAATATTCAAAACGGCTCACCTAGGCCGGGTGAGTTGTTGGTGTTGCTGTTTGAAAAGCACGATATTTGTGGCGGGGGACAGTATTCACTGTGCTTCCTCTGATTTTTTAGGTGAAACCGAAGCATTTATCTTGCATTGGAGTTTGTTGTTTCCAGCTGGCTGCCCGAGTAGTTGAAGAAGAATGCAATATTCCGTCTGCTCATGAAATCATCCGGATCAGCCAATGTAAATGCACTGTGTCTGACCTGAAACGGATGGAAAAGATAATTTCAGAAAAGTTGCACTTTGAATTTAAAGCTACTACTGCCTTAACCTTCTTGCACTTGTACCATACTATTGTACTGTGTCATACCTCAGAAAGGTGAGTTGAATTGCATGGTGGTGGTCTGTATGTTTGCTTAGCCCTTTTCCTCTTTAATTGCTTCTTAAATGATTACGACATTGGCTGTAGAGGAGGCAGCTCCTTAGTTTTTACTTCCTGACGAGTGAATGCTTGTCGATACACATGCTTTTCTCTTGGGTGTCTTACAGGAAAGAAGTATTGAATCTTGACAAATTGGAAGCACAGCTAAAAGCTTGCAACTGTCGTCTAGTCTTTTCTAAAGCAAAAGTAAGTAGAAGTAGCTTTCTCTGACTTCCGAGTAGGTTTTGATTCACATTATGTTGAGTGGTGGTTTTTGTCCTTCTAGCCATCTGTCTTGGCCTTGTGCCTTCTCACTTTGGAAGTTCAGACTTTGAAATCTGTTGAGCTCTTGGAGATCCTTCTGCGTGTTCAAAAGCATTCTAAGGTAAATATTTGCTGTGGATTGTTTTTGCAGTTGTTGGGACCGGTGCAGTTAATGATGTACAAGGTTACATTTAAGGGACCCCTGCTGTCAGTGTACAATCTTCACAGGTACTGTTTGGCATCAGCTGAAACAAGCCGTGAAAGGGGTCTTTACGCATTTGTCTGAAACGCTTGTAACCAACAAGCTTTCGCTGGTAGAATGCCAAACGCAAGAAACAGTTGCTTAGAGAATGAGGTCAGGTAGTCATTTTGTACTGGCACATCTTGGCAGCTGCCTGGCATGCAAAAGGATTATGGTTTAAAAAAACTGAACTTAAATGTATCAAATCAGAAGAAATGCTGACCTAATGCCTGCACAATACATGCTTTAACAAGCAGCTGATTTAACTCGTACAGTTCTAGTTGTATGTTCTAGAGAAACTTCCAGTTGGTTCGTAGGACAACAGTAACTGCTGGGCTGGTTCTTCTCTTTGCCTGAATAACTAATACAGGATTTATAGCTTCTAGCTGCATGCTGTATCAATTGATGGTCTAGAACAAGCTTTTTCGCTCTCATAGTCAAGTTGAACTAACTCAGTTTCTTGAGGGGTGAAAGTAGTTCCTTCAAGTATGAGATTATTCCATTTTAAAATGGAATAAGCTTGGTTTCACTTTTCGTTTGGAAGGGATAATGCAAATGTTAACAGCAGCCGACAGGCAAACTGTCGACGCGAACTTCAGTGTGGGCATTTCTAGGAGGTGTATAGGAGTTCATCTTCAAAAGCAGCCCAGCTTTGACAAAGGTATCGCAGTGATGACTCACTTAGATCTTGACTGGTATTTTTTCAAGTCCTTTCCGGGAAGGTGAAACGGAGGAAGGGGTTATCTTTAGAGCCTGTGTATGATATACTAAGTAGGTTCGGGTTTTTTTTTTTTTTTTTTTTTGCTTTTCAGATAAGTGATAGTGACCTACTTTACTGGAGGGAACTGGTCTCAAAATGCCTAGCAGAGTATTCTTCTCCTGCGTGTTGCAAGCCGGATCATAAAAAGCTGGTTTGGATTGTTTCGAGACGTACCGCCCAGAACCTACAAAACAGTTACTACAGTGTTCCCGAGTTGCCAACGATACCAGAGGGTGGATGTTTCAATGAGAGCGAGAGGTTGGTAAAACTTATACCAGGCGGTTAATTTGTTGGGAATTCTCATTTTCTGGAGGTGTTAATGGCAACTCTGTGTAACTAGGCTAATTCACTACTATTTGGAAAAAAAACCCTGTTTGCTTTGAAAATACTGATGGTCTTAAAATACATCTTAAGCAGAAGAAAAAAAAAAGGGAGCTGTCATTGTGGTCTTCAAAAAGTACGAGTGCTTTGAAGGGTTGTGGGGGGCATTCCTTTTTTTTTTTTAAGGCAGGGATGCTTACAAAGCACTTAAGTATTCTAAAGCAATTTGTGTTTGATATCTTGAACGCTGGCCTCCTGGTTGTTAGGAGATATTTGGCATTAGAAGAAAGGAAATTGTACCTTGTTATGATTTAAGCCTTAGTGTTGAGGTGTGTTTAGATCTGGGATGCTATACTAGGAACAGAAAAGTGTGCACGAAAACAGGATTGAGGAGTACTTTTCCACTTTCAAGGGGCTGTGCTTTGTTTAAATTACCTTTCCTGCTGTTCCTTCTAGTGAAGACTCCTGTGAAGATATGAGCAGCGGGGAAGAAAGCCTTAGCAGTTCTCCTCCGAGTGATCTGGAAGGCACCTTCTTCTTTGAACTCAAACCTAAAACGAAGTGGCAAGCTCTTAGCTGTGTCGGTCTTAGCATTCAATCTTGATCGTATTAGGTTGAGATTATTAATGCACCGTAGAGTCTTTTGGCAATAAAGAGGTGGTAATCTGCAAACTGTATTAAGGCAAGAATTGCTTTGGTATATCAATGCTTTGAATGCCTGCCTTGGTTTTTTTTGATGTTGTAGTAATTCTAAGGAACAAAAAAAAAAAAGAAAAAATCCTATTCAGGTCCCCAGTTCAGCAAAAAGGTTCCCGTATAGTTCTGTTTTGAACAAGCATAAACGTAGTCCTGTACCTGGTGGTCCAAAATGCTTAGCAGCTAAACACACCAGCGGTGTGCCCTGGCAGCAGCAAAGGCTGACGGTGTACTGGGCTGTGGTAACAGGAGCATAGCCGGTAGATGGAGGGGAGTAGGTGGTTGTTTTCCTCCTTTGGCATTCATTCTCACTTGGAACAGCGTCCGGTTTTGGGCTCAAGATGTTGCTCAAGTTGTGCAAGTCCAAGAGGAAGCTGCCGAGATGGTTGAGGGTTTTGGAGCACAGGAGGTGTGAGGAGAGGCTGAGCAGAATGAGCTTACTCAGCCTGGCAAAACAGCCTTTGGGGGAAAAATGGGATTGAACAGCAGCAGAGGTTGCTGAGAAGGAGATTGATTTTCAGGGTCTTGACTGAGAAGCGTGGAGCGAGAATGAGAGGCTTTCATTCAGTTGTAATGCGAAGTTCTCGGTTAATGGAAGAAGTTTGCTCCATGGGGACAGTCGAGCGTGGGAGTGGACCAAGAAAGGGCTGCCTGGCCCTTGTCCTGGGAGCTTCTCAGGATTCAACATGACAAAAGCCCAAGCTTGGTTTGAATTCAGTGTTGACCCTGCTTTGAGCAGGAGGTTGGGCTAGAGTCCCCTTGAGGGCACCTCCACTCTTTAGTATTTTGGGATTAGATCGAATTGGCTGAGTAGGTTTTGTGGACTGGTATGTATACGTAGTGCGAGGCTGAAATGGTTTACTGTCAAATGGGCCAAATACTGAAACTGCTTTAACACTTTACGTGCTGTGCTCCTTTGCAGCAGGATCTTGAGTTGTATGCTCGATTCTTTTTTTTAAAGCTTGGTTTTTACAGACTTCAGGAATCCCTGTTTCACAGCAGGAGTATGCATGGCAAGAAGGAGGTTTCTAGTCAATACTAGTTTTCACTGAAGGGTAGTCTAAAGTGTGTGGCAGGGAGTAATTTCATATTTTCTTCAATGCAGTTGTTTTTACACTAAAACTCACATAGTATACTTCAGTGCGTTTAAAATCTTAGCTGTTAACCTGTCAATCCATACTGTTAGCTTAAGACTTATTAACATGGTAAACCTTGATAAGTCTACATTCCTTGTAGTATTTAACCCTTGTAGTTGTTTTTCAGTATATTCATGTTATTGATTGAGTCATAATCGGACTTGTTTGCATGCTTATGTAAAGCAGTTAGTGCAGGAAAAGTTGATATTATGCAGTAATACCAGGTAAATGTGATGTTGATGAAGTAGTTAATGTAATGGTTTTTTCTGAAATTTTTAATTGAAGCACAAATTGAAGTATGATTGTGTTTCTCTGTATTGAGAACATGGCTAGGTAGCAAGCGGATTAATTAGCTCAGAATAATGGTGTGAAGTGTGTTGATGCCAAAGTAGAAATGAAGGAGCAAGCAAGCTAAAGGCTGTGTTGTAGATGCAAGCATTGTTTTAGAAGGGTAAGAGCGGTGCCGTAAGTTCATAACTGTTATGTGATTTCAGTTTTATAAAAATACAAAAAGTTTACAAAAATGTATATAAAAATGTAAATTAAAAAATGTACAGAAAAAAATTTAAAACAAAAAATGAACAGAAAATACTGTATTTTTTTACTTTGTATGTAACTTTTTGTAGGTATGTTGCATGTAGATAGTAATTTATTGTGTACTCTGTATGATATAAATACTGTACATCTGAAGACTTCTCCTGCAAGTCTCTGCACCTGGAAGCTCACTTCTGACATGGAGTACTTTAGCTGCAGGTAACAAACCTATCGAGTCTTGTTTCAGTTGAGAACAAAAATAAACCAAGTGCTGTATTTGTTAATTGGTGTGAGTTACGGTTGGTTACTTGAAGCTTTTGGCTTGCCCTTTGGGTATTTTGGTTTTTTTGGCTGTGTAGCTCGTATGGTACTGCAGCTGTGTTCTGGGTTGCCCAGAAGTTCTGGTCAGCAGTTTGCAAAGAAGAAAAAAAAAAAAAAAAAGACTTCTGTATGGCTCGCTGCTGGATGTGAATGTCTTTCTCAGCTTTGCTCCGATCCGTTTGGGAAGCTTGTGTGAGGTATCTTCTGCTTACCGCCCCGCTGCAGCCGGGCTCTGTCGCGCTGGGGTGTGTGTTGTGAACCGGTGCCTTTGTACATCTGGCAAATGGGAGCTCCCACTGGTGGTTGTTAGGGGTCATCACAGGCCAGGTGTGCTGGGTTTTGCAGGGTTTGGGGTTGCTGCTGTTCCCAGTCTTCTGAGTGAAATCTGGTCTCGGGATGTGTCTGCATCTTGGCAATCTGACACACCTACAATAACTTAAATCGAAGGCAAAGGGGAGCTAGTTTCCTTTTCCATCTCATCCTGCCCATCTTGCCAGTGTATTTCCAAGTGGTGCCTCTGTTGCAAAAATTAAGGAATAAGGGGCTGTAAAAGGTTTTTGCTGGAAAGATGCTCTGAGCCCTAGAAAGACTGAAAGAGGGAGCTGGGACCTGCACTCAGCTACCTGCTGAGATGGCTGTAAGCCTCATCGCAGACTTAGTCCACCTTGTAGCTTGGTACAGATCTACCCTCTTTTTGTCCCTTTTTCTTTCTTGTGCAAGGGAGGGAGCGAGCGAAAGCACAAAGGTGTCTCCTCTGCTGAGTCAGCCCGTCCTGCAGCTCCGGCCACTGCTGCTGCGAAGGGAAAACCTGCCTGGGGTGTTCCAGGACGGGGGCAGTGTCCGTAGGCCGGGGCTGGGGATGAATAGGGTGCTGTGAGGCTGACAGAGTGCTGTCACCCATTGGCAGGTAGCATGTGTAAAGAGAATAGGGCCACTGCTGCTGTTAAAATAACCCTACCCCCTGAGTGTAATAATATTCAGATTTTTCATTACGGCCTTCATAGCTAGTTTTTTGAAGTACAGGAACACACCATGAGGCTTCTGACTCTCCGCATACAACAGATGAGGGATGGACACTTGATACCACTGACAGTTCTGTATGAAATTCCCTTCTGTCTTAATAGCTCACATGTACCACAAAGTCAATTATATAAAGGAACGGTTCGTCTTTGAAACACGCACCGTAATGTTTTAAGAGCAAGGGTTTCCTTGCTGTCTGTCGTGACCGCTTTGAACATGAAAGCTGCTGCCGCAAAGATGTTCAGCTTCTACTTCAAAGGTGCCCACTCGGGTCGCTTCAGTAGAGCAACCACCTCGCTCAGGAGTCGGCGGAGAATGCGTGCGCTGCGTAGGTGGGCTGTTAGGAAGATAGGAAGCCATGGGCAATGTCCCTGGGTTTACTAACACCTTGTGAGATGAGTCTCTTTAATAAAGCTTGAGGTGTACCATTCAGCCCCTTTCAACTTCGTCCCAGCATGAAAAGGCATTTGGTTGCAAGAACGTTGTTCAGGCTTTCTTCTGTGGTTTGGTAATTTAGGCTCGACTTTGATTTTGCCGGGTCGGATAGCTGTGTATCCCTCAAAGGAGGTTTGCCTGGCTTTGTTCAAAGAACGTGGCTTTTTGTGGTTGGCTTGTTTTTAATAGCAGAGGTGTGCGTGGTTTTTAAATGCTGTTTGTGGCTTTCTTGTACCACGAGGTGTAACTTTGAATGCTTGCAGTCTTCCAAGAGTTTTAAATACGTGCTCATTTTCGTAACTGCCTTGTCAGTAAGATGGGTTTGGGTGGGGGCTGAAAGGGAATGTTTCTGTGGGGGGACAGCTCCTACCTGTATGGTTTCTGTATGAGCTCTAGGGTGTTACTCCCTGTGTCTTTCCGAGATAGCGTGTTGGCTAACCTATTTGAAGTGTAGAGCTGAAGGTTCACATCGCTCTAGACGAGCCCTGGTTCCTGAGAGGATCTTGAGATGTTATCGTGCGGCTCTCCTGCGGCTGAACTGGGCTGCAAGGGATCAGTAGTGGAACCACTTCTGTTCCTAGTGAATAGTCATTCCGTAATTTAAGTAATGATAATGGCCTTTTAAACAGGAAACTTGACTTCTCCACCACTGGATTACGTAACAAGGGACATGGAGCAATAAAATCTTTCGGAGTGAATCAGTCAGTGTGTTCGGGCCCTGGTCTTTAACAGCTCCCCCTTTTCTTCTTTTTCTTTTTTTCCCCTGGTGGATTAAGTAGTATGTTTCTGTTGGTCAGTGCTTAGAGCAGGCTCTGTGCTTGACTGTCGCGTGAAAGGCTGCGCCCTGAAGTAAAGGACACAGCTGACCTAAAAGACGGCGCTGCCTCAGAATCTCCTGCCATGCCTTTGCTTGCTGGTGAAGGGGCTGGACTGAGAGGTGAATGCCTTGTTCTTATGATACCAGTCAGCCATCAGGGCTTTGAAGCTCAGCAAAATGTGAATCAGTAGGTACTGGGGCAAGACCAGAAACCAGCTTCTGCAGTTTCCAGTTCAATGTACGTTGCGGAGGGCCTTTAACAAAGGACAACCTCTGCTTCTGTTTCTTAACAATGTCTAACTCGCACCTGCTGCTGTTTTCAGCTCCCTAAAAACTCGATGCATGAGAAACAGATGACTCGCAAGAGATTTTCAGGATGTACTCCAGGGACCTGCAAAACGTGCTTCGCTAGCATACGTGCTTGGAGAGCAAGACCTGTGTTGCTGTGCCCAAGTTAGTGGGTATGTTTACACGTGAGCAGCAGTTCCACCATCACGGGGGAGAGATTGGGCAGGAAAGAGATAGGGGTGGGTGTGTAAGTGTAGCTGAGCAAAGCCTGTGCTGGGTGTTCTTGTTTAACTGAACTGCAAATGGCAAAAGGCACAGTTTTGACTTCAGGTCTCAACTGTCAGGTTTTGAGTTGGTGCTCCGAGTTCCTGTTGTGTAAAAGCTTTTCTGGAAAAGAGTCGGAATGTAGATGAGAGAACGCCTACCGTATGTGCTGACAAAATGGCCATTACTAACTAGCTTCTTCACAAAATGGCCACTTTTTTGTTCAAGCAGAGTGCCAAGAAGTATAAACCGAGAATAGTTAGCGGTGGAGGTAAGTGTGGAAGTCATCAGCTGGGACAGCTGAGAGAAACTGCATATAATAATAGAACATTAGACTCGAAGGTGTTAGCCAGCTCTAACTATGGTCTCTGCCTACTGTGTATCGCAGGAGCAGATAATCAGTATTATCTTAGAATACGTTTTGCAACTGTGGTGTGTCACATAGCTGTACTTCATGGCTTAAACCTATCAGCATCTAGTGTAGTGCATATACTGAAAGGAGAAAGTTGCCATAACAACTGAATGAAATCAATTAGAGTAATAGGCAATTAAAATCTCATCCTTAGTGTTGCATAAACATAGCATTTTGCTCATGAATTATTAGTAATCTTGCCTCTAGACCTGTATGTTCTGTTCCTGATTTGCAGTCTCAACAATTTTTGAATTAATGAAGCATTTAATTTCTCCTTCAAAGAGTGCTGGTGGGGGTTGTTTTTGGCTGCAGCAAGTACGTATTCATCAGAGAGATGCGAACACTACTAAAACATCCTAACGAAGGAGGCATTCCTGATGGGAGTTCCAGAGCACTCAGCGCTGGATTCGTTCCCACCCAGTGAAGTCAATGGGAGAACTAGCCTATGGTGAGAAATTTTGTCCCGGACCTAGGAAGGCAAATGCAACTCCTTCCTCGGTCACACGCTTCCTCCTTGACCTTCTGCTTATTTCTGAATCTCTAGCTTCCTTTGCTCTCCCTCGGTAGAACAAAGACAGGAATAGCCCCTTACTGTAGTTCTTGGCAGTCAAGGATAAATTGGCTGAAAACGGAGAACTGCGTAGCTGTTGTGGAAAGGCAGGACGCGTAAGGGCCCCTGAGAAAGTCGGGCTTGCAGACTTTGGTGGGAGTGGAGCTTCACCACCTGTTTCTTTGCAGCGGGCGCATTTCAGTGCTCCTACAAAAAGATGTGCCCAGGCAGGCATTCGCACTCCAATGAAACGTTGCCTTTGCTGGCGTGGCAGGACCGGCGTTATGACCAGTCGGTAACATCCCCTGTCTGCCCCCGCTGCTGTGGGAGGAGGTATTCGGCCTTTTCCAAGCCCAGATACCCTCTGTTTGCTGGGAAGGTCTTGTGCTGTGCCTTGAAGGGTCCCGTTTCTTTAACAGCCTTGCGTGCGCACCTAGAGCTTTGCCCGCTGTGCATTACACGTGGGCCAAGCTGAAGAGAGTTGCGGTTGTGCAAGTTACGCAAGGCTGGAAATGCAACATCTCTGTTTGCTTTGCAAGGGCCTGTGTGCTTGCTCTCTGAGGATTTCATGTAGCTGTGGGTAAAATGTTCCAAAGGTTAGAGCTGAATTTATAATTCCAAGTCTCCAAGAAACTTTGGAAAACGTTATCATCGTCTAAATAGCAGTCTTCTCGTGTACAGTGACTGCGCCAGGGATCTGGGAAGTCTTTTTCATCGAGAGCTCAATTACTAACTATGTTAGGGAGCAAAAGGACTTGGGGTGAGCCCTGGCTTTGGCTTGCTGTCCTGCCGAGATTACAAAAGCAAAGGCCCATAGTCTAATGGTTTGTGCCGCAGGTGATCAGCACCTAGGTGTGGTTTACGTGCCAGCTCCTTGCCCAAGACGTTGGTAAGGTGTCAGACAAATAGGAGGGGAAAGCTGCTCTGTGACAAAGAGCAAAGTAGCGTGCTCCTCCCTCCCTGTATCAGGAGAGCAAAGGGACGTGGCAGGTCCCAGTTGATGGTCTATGCTCCTGCAGCAGCTGCGTGCTGTCCCTCACTCAAACCATGCTGTAACAAGCGATTTTGGTGTATCGCTCACCAGGTCGAGACCTCCTTTTCTTGGAATGCGACTTAGTAAGTTCAGTAGTGCCATCTTACCAGAGGTCACCTCTCTGACGCCTTTTGCTTTTCTAAGCTTTTGTTGTTCTGCTAAATGCAGTCCTGCCACCTTTATCCTGTCTGGGTAATCGGGAAGAGCCTCGTGCTCAATGCTGGAAATGCAACACGAGCCACTTGTATCAGCTGCGAAATGAAATGTGGCTCTGCTGAAGGAATTCGGTTTTGTTCTGTTCTCGGGATGTGTGCTTTGATCAGCTATCTCCATAGCCTGCCATTGCCACTGGCATAGCTGTTGTAGTATTCTTACAAGCCCAAGTTAGGGATTCATTCTCGCCCTCCAAACTCTCTAATTCCACACTAGTTCTCAGGGTGTTGTTAAAGAAAACATGAAGCAAGGGACGGTGATGACACATGCTCCTCTGATCTGCGCGGCCCCTAATGCTTATGAGAACATGGATTTCTGTTTCAATGTAAAAAACACGTGCACCTACCTTATCCTGCCAAGCAGAGAGGAATGCACGGTCCTGTAACATGTCAGATGTTTGTTCGTAGTTGGCTGAGTGCTGGACAGCTATTATGTATGTTTATCATTTGGATGGGAGATACCTTTGCCCAAGGTATGTTGTACGGGGGAATGTTCTCTGAAAATAATGCCTGATGTGAACACTGGGCATGAGGGGTGGCTTCTACCTGAGGGTCTGGGCCCTGAGATTTTCTTACCTGGATAAGCAGAGCGTATCTCATGGATTTGCTCAAACGTATAGTTAGAAATGAGTACCACTTTTCTTTCCTCCACAACTTTTTCCAAACAAGGTAGCTGTAGTATTAATAATGGGACTGTACAAAAAACCCCCACTTTTTTCTTTGATTTTACATTCCCATTGCTTGCTATTGAGGCTGGGTTTGGGTAACTGGCAAAGACTGAGGCATTCTGTTTTTATGGGCAGCCTATGGACTATTTTTAAAGTGTGTACCATGCCTTAAATAGCGAAGTGGGGGGAAATGCACTTCCACTCCTCTTCCACATGGTTTGGTTCAGGAGCTGATAAAAGGTAAGGGTCAGTGCAGAAGAGAGCTCTGCCAGTGATGAGCACAACACTGAGGCTTTCTGGTTTGCAGTCAGACAGTGCACAAAATGGCTTGAATACTGGTGACCTTCCACAAGTTTCTAACAGGAACAGACCATTTTTTTGTTTTCCCTTCCCTCTTTGGCAGCCTATGGGATTATTTTGGTTTTCTAGGGGAAGGTTTGAGAGGCAGGGAGGTTGGATTTGTCTTTCCACTGTGCAGCTAGACATCTTTGCACTCATAAAAAGGAGGAGGGAAGGAGAAGAAGGAATAGTGTGCCAAGTGGTGGACGTTGCTTATAACATCTTTGTTTAGATACCCGTTGTGTACTGATACAGCCACTGCTTGCAGTGAAGTTTCCTAAGGCTGTGGCCGTGGTTTTCTAGAAAAGGGCCCATCTCCTTTGCTGTCGTCCACAGTTGTTAAGGGTATGTGGTTTCCTACAGACTGGAAAGGTTGGTTAAGGTGTTTGACTGCCATAAAGATGATATGGGCTCGATTCCTAGCTTTGCCTTGGGTTTTCAGCGTGACTTTTGAGTAGCTGCTGTCCCACCCTCTAGAAATTTAGCTCATCGTTGTCCCGTTTGCAAAACGAGAATGATAATCTCTATCTTTTTTTTGTGTGCTCGCCATGTTAGTGCAGTGAAGCAAGTGCTGTGCGCTTACTTGCTGTGTATGTAGTGTATCTTATTTCCATTTGCATATAGCAGTCTCACCTGGTGGCTTCGGATACAGCTAAATAGAAAAGATCACTATAATTAAGGGCTGTTTTGTTGGCTGTAATAATGTCTGGGTTCTTATCCTCTCATCTACTAGCTGCTTTAATAAACAAGAACTTAGCTGTGGTGGTAGTTTAGCAGTCTTCTCAGATCTCCCGGATGAATACGGATTAATTCCTTCCAGGGGAATAACAGCGGCTTTAACTTCCACTGGTGTATAATCTCTGCGACAGTGCCTCTGCTCCTCTAATTTCTTCAAGTAACCTGGCAGCAACACTTGACTCCCGAGTGCCTACAGTCAAGTGTAATCCTTCAGCTTTTCTTCTCTGGATTGATTTAGCAACAGAGCTCTTAGTCCACAGCTCCTGCTTACATGTCACTGTGCGTTCTCCGGCGTTACCCTCTTCTGCCTTTCAGCTCCTCCAGCAAAGGGCTCCTGGAGGCAAAATCTTGGTCCGGGTGGGCATTCACGCTCACTGGCCCAGAGCCGTCAGCCAGTTGCAGCTACCGAAGACATCAGGAGCTGGGGCTAGTGCTGGTTTTTGTCCCCTCCTTCCTTCCTTTCTTCTCCAGGGACTATTTCAGCACTGCTAGGACATTAGGACCTGTGAGAGAGCAAAATCAAAAGAGCTGACCATGGCCTTAACAGGGCCAAGCCTGCTGCTCAGCTCAGCTGGGTTTTACGACAACACGGCCCGCGGGGTGCAGCATGCAGCTTTCGCTCAGCAGGGATCAGGGGGTTTGGCCCAGGATGTTGGCTGATAAGCTTTGATCTCACCAGGCCGTGGTTACGAAGCAGGAAAACCATTGGATCTTGGATGTGTAGCTGAAGAAAAAGCAGGTAACTAACCTGTCTGGTGATCAGAGAATGGTACTGTAGAAAGAGGGGAACTTTTTGTTCCTACTTCCCTGATCGGATAGGCCGCCGGCAGCTGTGTGTGCAGTAAGCACGTGTTCACAAGGGTAAAATTGGGGAATTAGATGTAATGAAGCAGAAGTGGGACCAGCCATTCCCATGCAGAATGCTGCTATTCAACGTCTGGGGTTAGAAAACATTTCTTTAGGATATCTCTCTTTTCCTCAGTGAACCACTTTGGAGCCCTCTCTTTAATCTCTCCAAAAAGAGACAATGTCTGTCTGAGACAGTGACTGCAAATGGCTCAGCTGTGTCCTCTTTGTTCCTTTAGGCTGAGTTTTCGTGCCTTTAGGGGGGACCTTTAGTTGCAGAGGCTGCTGGATGTGTGCAATTTTACAGACATGCCCTGTTGCTAAAAGCAATCGACGCATCTCCGGGCCTGAAGGGAAGAGCAGGCGGCGGCTGGAGCTCCAAGAGCACCGTGTTGGAGTACCAGGAGAGGCGAGGAGACGCGTGAGCCACCAGTGTGAATCTATCGAGGACAGGAGCCGTGCGGAAGGCCTTTCTCCGCAAATCAGCGGTCTGGAGAAAGATCTCAGTAGCTGGTATTTCCAAGTGCCCTCGGAATGAGAAGGAAGCCTGGCAGCCTTGTTGGGAGTTGGTGGAGACTGATGCCAGCGTTAGAAAAGTTGGACTGTGGCGGGAACAAGGGTAAATCCATGCTGCAACCCACAAAGAGGCATCTGAGCTGGATTTGCCGGGTATACCCCGAGGGAGAACCAGGGTCACTTGCTGCTGCTTTTTGCCATTTCTCACCATCACTTTTAGAGTAACAGGTTGCTGTACAGGTGGGGACAGCATTCTCTCTCTCCCAATGACATAACGCTGAATTAATGTGTAAAATCTCCCAGACCTTTCATTCTTTTCCCCTTTTCCCTTTTAACGTTGGAAGAAGAGACAAACAAAGCCCTTCAAGCCTCCCTTTTTCTAGAATTCATCTGTCTGCCCTGGGCAGGATCTTCAGCCAGCAATCCTGTTAAAGCATGGTTCTTCAAATGCAAATAGTGAGCTGTGTTTGTGTCTAAATGAGCCCAAATTTCGTAGGGCTGGGCCTTCCCCAGGTGCTCAGCACTAACCTATGCCCTGCTGTCCTTGCTGATGCCACCGAGGGCTCTCTTGAAGGCCCCACCTTTACATGCCTGACTCTGCCTCCGTAAGAAATGGACCCCTCGAATGCGTATCCATTGCACACAAATGCAGAGTTGCAAGAAGGTTGATGAGGGGGTTGCGTTTAGTATGGGGCGCTCTAGAGGCCAACCTATAACTGGCATGTAATTTTCAATAAAAAAAAGATGAGGATGGCTTCAGATTTCCACAGAAAGTGGCCAAAGGACTGTTAAATGAAGTCCTATTGACACTGTGCTGGGTACGCTGATGTACATTTTAACCGGTGTTTATTTGGAAATTTTTTTTGTACTGCCACAGGTGGTGGAAAGTGACTGCGTCATGGAGAATTTGCTAACTCTCCTCCTCTGTTTAATGGGCTTTGACCACCGTTGCCATTGAAGCCTGCCTTCTGAATGCCCCTGCGATTCATCTGTTGCAAAAGGTCCACCTGAAGTCACAGGGCTGAACTCTTTTTCTATATAGCTTTCCATCCTCAGAGGGTTAAAGCCTACGCCAGCTCTGGTCATAAATCATCTTCTGCTTCACTGGCGTTCCAGCTTTTACGTTACTGCTTTCTTTTGATCTTTCCAGGCCAATCTGTTTGGCGCTGTGACGTGTAGAGCATTTAGGTCTGCGCTGGCCGTTGCTTGATGTTGTTGCTCTGTGATCAGTCGGTATCCTTTGGCATTATTTCCTGAGCTGTGAGCTGTAAGCAACCCCCTTTTTTTCAACAAGCAGTAGCAGGTGACAGTGCTCTGTATCTGGTACTTATCCTTCAACCGATGCGTGCCTTACGTTTGTATAAAAGGCAAATAAAATGCTTTGTGAAATGTATTGCTTCTTGGAGATGTTAGGTTGTCAGCTGTGGAGATCAAAGTCCTTCTTCAGGTAGCTAACAGCAGCACACGCTTTGCTGTACTGCCTCTTGTCCGTGCTTCAAACCCGACCTCAAGAGGCTGTTTTTTGAGAAGCATGTTTATGCTCTGGAAATTTACCCAGCTGAGTAAAGCCACTTTCCCGCCTGGTTGGAAAACCCCACACATCTGCACGCAAAGTTCAGCCTGGTCGTTTGCAAGGCAGCTAGTCCTGTATGAAGGAAGCTGCACATTCCGGGGCTGTCGGGCTCTGTTGGTGTCGTGTGTGTCAGGCTCAGTCTCGCAGCGTCGTCTCGGCTACGAAATAGTAGAAGGACTGGACTAGTGCTTGCGTTACTGTATCCCTCAAGAATACCCAGGATTCACTATTTCTGGAGAAGCTGAAGTAGCGGAGGTAGGTAGCTACAGGGACTTGCTTTTGCAACAGTTCTTGTTAACGCATTCACAATAAATCTTTAGTCTGGAGCGCGGCCAGTCTGTGCTCCGGTGGCCGGTCCATCTTCACAGGATCCCATAAGCACCACCTAACTTGGGCTGGCAGGTGGCCTTCCTCCTCCAACAGTAACGTGGGCCGGGCTGTAACCGTAGAGCTTGCTGTTGAAGCAGAGACTGGTCTTTCGACACGATGCATACATCGTGTTATACGCAGCTCCTTGAAGAACCCTGCCCGAGTAGGACTGTTCACGTTCCCAGCAGAGGAGATTTTCAGAGGCTATTTGGATGTGAAACAGGGGCAGCGTTTTTCCACCGACGTGCAGAGGGTGATTTTTCCAGTGGCTGAACACCTCCCTCTGCCCCTGCTTTCTGAAGGAGTTGAAGAGATTCGTGAGCTCCGAAACTCAGGTCTTGTACATCCTAGGGTTATGCCAGAGGGAAAACTTTGGCTATAAAATACCTGAGCAACACCTGAGTCTTGCAAATGCTTGCTTGAGTAAGTTCTTATCTTTAGTAACAGGGTTTTGAAAACAAACAAGCAAGCAAAACTGTCCCGCATTACTGTGGGCTGAATTAAAACAAAGTCAGAATACTCCTTAAACTTCAGGAAGTCTGAAATTCAAATCTACTCTTTGAGACTGGGCCAGTCTTTTAATTTCCATTTCAGAAGTGGAAATACCCTGCAGTAGATTGAGCCAGGAGTAACTGGCCAGACCTGGAGTCTTAAAAAGTTTTGAGCAGACAGACATAAGCAAAGATCACAAAGTATAAGACGGAGAACATCTATTTTACCATGTTGTCTTTAGTCGCAAGCGTTTTTAGAGCCGACTAGTGATGCCGATTGTCTCGTGTGTGTATGTGCAGGGACGTGGATCTAGGCTGGAGCACAATTTCCAGAGGGTGGGGGCTTGGAAGAAGTCATTTCCCATGCCCTACCAAGGCCAGAGAAGGAAGGTCAGATTCTGGCCATAAGTCTCTCTCATTCAAGGACTGAAAATAAACTATTTTGAGAAGCATATAAAAAAAAAAAAATTAAAGGATGAAGGGTGACTGGTGCGTCATCTCTGATTTCCCATGCAGCCAGGCCCATCCTTGAAACAGAGGTCCCCCATACCATGAAGCTGTGGCAGTTTGCTCCGCGCAGCCATCCGTTATGCCGACGTTTGGTTTCTGAAATCCTGACCTAGCAATACATTAAGTCACTCGAGCCACCCAAGCCCAGTTAATACCCCTGTGAACCAGCCTTGAGCTTAGTCTCCGGCTCTGTACTTTGGGCTGGTCCGGTTAGCTTTGTGAAGGAGGTGTCGGAACATACTCTGCTGTGTCCTAACAGCAGAGCGTTAGCAAATAGTTTGGTTTTGCTTTCCTTTTACTTCAGCTGTAATTTTTTTCCTGTTTGGCTCCAGTACAGCATTTCTTCCTCAGCTCGCTATTGCTTTCCCTGGCCTTCATCAGGTAAGGTCTTACTTAAGCAGTAGGCTTGTTAGGGTTTAATAGCAGCCCCTATGGCATATGAGAAGCCAGGCTGGGGGAGCGCTTCTTCCCCCATTTCTAGCATATATAAAGCATGCAAATCTTTTTGGTACACGTTTGGAAAGGTATCTAACCGTGATTACTTAACTTGAACCTCCCGATAGCATTGCCATGGCCTTCTGGGTGAAAAATCAGGACAATTTATGTCTCTGCCAGCAGTCTGAAGTTCTCAAAATGCTTCAAGTTGTTAAGGGCAGCAACACTTCCACCTTGTCAAATGAAGAGAAACAAAAGTGAGAGGGGAACAAGAACTTCATGGGTTTTTTACCTTCCTGGAGCTGGGCAGCTCCTGGAGGACAGGTTCCTATATGGCAAAGAAAAGCAACAGAGGGTGCCTTTGCTATTTAAGTGGGTGCTTGACAACGGCAAAATACCAGCACTTGTCGTGGATAAGCTATCATGTTGTTTAGATGAGAAAGATTTGGACAGAAATCCAAGCTCAGAGGTAGAACTTGTCGTTCTAAGTCTTATCAGCACAATAGGCAGCTGCTGTTTAACATGCACTTGCTCACCTGTAGCAGATAAATTTGCAGCAGCAGATACAACCTCACGGGGGACTCTTACTCCCTCAGCCATGAAGGATGTAAGCAGGTAAGATGTCCCATGTCTCGTACCGCCCGTGGCACCTGTGCTCAGCCTGGCAGAGGGATTGTTGCCTTTGTCCGGGGCTCCTCATTTACAGTCTTCCACTGAAATTGCTGCTGACAGCTGGTAAAGATCCAATCCGGTGTCGCCGGGTGCCTTTGAAGCCCTTTCCTTTGAGCACGCTTGATAACTCGGACGCAGCCGTTTTGCAAATCCCTGCGTGTCTTACAGAGAGCGGGGGGCCTTTCTTTTCCTCCCTGCTTCCAAGTTTACATCCACAACCTGCCCAAACCTCTCTTGGGCTTTTACAGATGGCTAACTCCTTCAGCCGTCCCTACCCCCTTGCCAGTTGTGTTGCGGGCTGGCCTGTCTTCGTAGGAGCAGATGATGACGAGGCGACCGCAAAATGCTCTTTAGCGGATGTCATCTTCACTTTGCGCGTGTGCCGCTCAGCGAGATCGACACCGGCGCCATCACCTCAGCTCAAAGCCTGAGCAAAGAGCGCAGGGTCAGTCCCTTTCAGAGGACAGGAGTTCTGGTGTAATCTCACACTGATACTCAGCCCCGTCAGTCCTCCCGGTTTTGAAACAGCGTAGATAGGTCAGTATTCTGCAAGCTAGGAGCTGGCCGAAACGCCCTCTTGGTGAAGGGCAACGGGCTCAAGCCAAGACACAGACGTGCCCTGTTCGCTTATGCTTCACGCTAGACTGGTAAGAGTAATAGAGCCACTTCTGCAGGGAGACAGAGACGCAAACCTGCAGGGCCAGCGGTTATATAGGGACTGAGTACCGAGTCGTCAGTGCGAGGTTAACGATTGGACTAGATGATCTTATAGGTCTTTTCCATTCTAGGCAATTCTATGATTTTATGACAGCTGTCGCTAGTCTGTAAAATAGCCTGTTTGGGGAGCAAAGGGCAAAGGGAAGTTGTTCAGCCATCCCATGTGTTTAAATTTAGAAGAGAGAGCTGCAGATTACACTGCAAAAGGGGGCCTGCGGCCGTCTGTAATTTTTAAATGGTGGGGGATAATTTGAGGGATGGCTGGGTGGAAACGCAGAGAGGCAAGACGAAGATTAGGGAAATGGTAGTCCTTTCTTCCGTGTGCGGTTAGTGGGAAATAGCAGGGAAATGCTTTCATGTAGAGAAGCCTCTTAAGAGAAGAAACTGTAGGGAAAAAAATAGAGGTTGAGAGAAACGATTTCTTAGCTGACTTCACACCGGCTCTCTAGGGAGTTGGAGGGCTTGACAGAAATCAGACTCTTCTCCTAGAGTTCAGCTTCATTAACATCAGCAGAAACGAATCTGCCAAGGATGAAAACAACCTGCAAATAAGAAGACCCAGGGGGGGAAAAGAACCTACCTGACAGATAAATCATCTAGGAGAGAGGTTTTTAAAGTGCAGCCCACAGGGCACGTGAGGCTTGACAAGCCTCGACATGCAGCCTATAAGGGGATTTTTTAAACCGAGGCATTGCATTTATCTGGGGTATTGCCCTGTGGACGAATGCTACGTGATCCCAGCCTCGCAGCCCACGGATGGAGCGTGTGACTATGAACGTGACTAATCCTACAGCAGGGCTGTCCTACCAACCGCTTCCTAAAGTTTTCTTTAGGTGTGAGCGTTCTCTGTACTGAGAAAAAGAAAGCCTCCTGAGGCTAGGAAGGAATATAATCTCCTGAAAGTCATATGTTTTATCCTGTGGTTTCATTAGCTTTCTCAGAGAACTGTGCTTAAAAAAAAGCAAGTAATCAGGGCAGTCTGAATTTTTTCAGTACTTAATGTCAGTCTTAATCAGTTATCTGAATTCTATCTCTGTTTCTTATTGTAGGGCTGGTCTGGGTAACCTGCCATGAAGTGGCTGGAATAGTCAGAAACTACCCCTTTTGCAATCTGCATCCTCTTTATCACGGCCAAGGAAAAACAAGCTCAGGGCTGCATACGTGTTCAAATACTAACAACTAGGAGAAACTTGGCTGCAGGGTCCCTTCAGCCCTCCGGGCTGTGTAAAATGGGTCGCTGGAAACGTGTAAGCGGAACGAAAGGAGAGGGGAGAACCTGTTAATCCTGGATTTTTTTTGGTTCCTTGAGCACAAATTTAATGCTAAACTACTTTCTGACTTGAGGGATTGGCACGTGCTAAAATGCTTTGCTACGAAGAGGGGAGAGAGCAGCAGAAGGTAAATGAAAGGGAAATCCTCTGCCTCTGAAAGCAACAGCGAATTACTAAGACACGTGAGGGTTTCTGGAAATGCGTTCCCGTTTCAGTACCACTTTATGGAAATGACTTTCCACATGACAAAGAAGACTCATCGTGCACTTGTAGAATTTCCTTCGAAGGAAATGCCCAGCATTACCCCGCCCTCGGCAGAGACGGTTCGGTCCCAGCGTTCGGGACAACGCGGTGGATTCTCCGGTAGAGAAAAACCGCATGTTGCCCTCACGGGTCACACACTTCCACAAACTAACACACCGCTCGGAGCGCGTAAAATTTAAGCCTGGAAATTATTGTAGGGAGGGGATGACAGAAGACCGTAGGGAAGTAGTCAGGGGGTAAAATGGCATTAACTTGTTTCTGTCATCCTCTAGCTCGACTCCTCTTCTCCTCTTGCTGCCAGTCACCAGATAGCTGAGGGATGCACCGAAGCGAGCGTCCCCCTCACCTGCCTTCCCTGGCTCCCAGCTGGGAGTGCTTTACAAGGAATTGGGCAGCATACCGATTCCTAGCTGAGCCCAGGTGTAGAGGCTGCCCTCGCAGCGAGCTTCCTGCTGATTGTAGGAAACCTGGTGGCCACGTTCCTTAGCAGAGAGGCCTCGGGGAGCGGAGCTGTGAAGCACGACGTGGCTGCTGAGACGACAAGACTCCTGCTTCGTTGCTCCTCTTACAGCTGCCGACAGCGCTTAGACTTCGATACGTAAGTACAGGCGGTTTTTCCAATTGTTTTGCTAGTAGGTTATGCTGGTGGCTGCTATTTAACTTGAACAGGAACTTGTTTGTTCATAGAGATGCAACTTGACCTCATCTTCCTTCGGGTAGAAGTAGAAGTCTCTATTTGACTGCAGTGCAGTGGGGGGAGCCCTTCTCTCAGCTCGGTGTTATCAGGCACGAGGGCAAGGCCGTGCGTCCCGTCCCTTGAAGGACACAGGCTTGTTGGTGTCGATACAACTTCTCTCGGAAGAAGCTGAGTTGAAATTTACACTCTGTTAGAAAGTTCTGTGCCAGCGCAGCAGTTTTCTAAATGGTTGAAAAGACGGTGTTGGAGAAAGGAGGAGAGAGTCTATTTAATTAAGGTTAAACAAGGAAGGCATGCGTTGGGGAGAGCAGCTGTGACCCTGTCTTGAACCCGCAGCAATAGCCCTTTGGGTTGCTCCTGGCTTGTTTATTTTGGTTGGCTCTTTCTGGGGAGAGAGGTGTTATTTTATCTGCCAAACCAGGCTTGTCTGCTAGATGGAAGTAGAAGAAGAAGAGGAGAATGAGTGGAGGAAGGAGCAGAGCCGGTATACACCTGAGGCAGTGAATGGAGAGACAGCGCTGAAGCTCACGTAGCTAGTGTAGTCCTTGGATCTCCTACATTTGATCCCTGAAGACGTGCTGGAGTCCTGGCTCCGAGGTCCCAGTGAATCGTAGGGGCCTCTTCACCTCCCCATTTTAAAAGCTTCCCAGAGGAAACGTGACTATTTCAAGGGCTCGAACGTTCACCTCGATCAAATAGTAAGCCGTGAACTTGACCTGCTGCTTTGAGAAGTCCTAAACTTCCTAGACTTGGGTAGCTGCTCTCTGCTCACGGAGAGCCCGTGAGTAACATGCTATTAGTGGAGGTGTGGAGCGTCTGAAAGTAGGAGCTGGGAAAGAGCCGGGGTAGAGTTAGGGTGTATGGCACAGGGAAGAATAACGAGCTTGAATCGTTCCCTCCGTCTTTCGGATCTGGTGCGTTGGCAAAGGGCCTCCTGATGTGTCCCAGCCTTGGTTGCAGAGAAGCAGGTGTGTGGTGGGCGTCTGTTGCGACCCTGAAAAGCAAGCACTTGCTCTGGTTACGAGTAGCGCCGAGTAACCGCGCCTCAAAAGAAGGGTTTTTCTGTAGGTGCGGGAGAAACGTGGGCTCCCTGCTTGCAGGTTAGTCTGAGGTTAGGCAGAACGGTGACTAACCTTAGGGGAGGCTGGGGAAGGAAGGTGTGACTGTGCTGCTGTTTATGCAAACACCCCGATAGCTCAAGCAATTCAGAAAATAGCTCAGAAACAGAGGAAATGACAGCTGGGTAGGGCAAAGAGCTGTGGCGTTACCTGTGAGGAGGTGGAACTGGTGGCAGCTTGGGAGCATGACGCAGATGTGTAATTGGGCTTGCACCTTCGCCTGGATTTGCCCCGGTCTAAAGGAGAGGAAGAAGGAAGGGCGGCAGGCAGGGTGGGTCCTGCTTGCGGGTTGGTAGCTGCCCATCGGAGAGGACGTCTCCGGGGAGGCTGACAAGAAAGCGATGCAGAGCCAGCGATGGGGGCGAACCACGGCTCTCTCGCCTCGGAGCTGTGCAAGTGCTGGGCTGGGGACTGGGACCCCCAGCACGCCGTGAAATATCTAGTGGCGGCGGAGGCAGGGCGCAGCAGCCTCTCTCTCCTTACCTGAAGCGGTGGAGGCGCAATCCTAGGGCTGGTATGGGAAGGAATCCTTTGGGTAGCAAAAATATTCCAGTGGCATTTAGCCCCGTGACCTTTAAACACTTCCACAGGCTGATTCACCTCCGGTGTAGAAAACGCTTTGGGTGAGGCAGGGCTCAATGTAAATCTGCCGCAAATCACGCGGTTGCGACGCTGTCCGCTGCGTTACGTGGTCTCCCGGTCCCATGCATTTGAGTTCTGGGCAGATGAACATCATTTGCTTTAGCGTGACAAATGCAACAGTTGGGAGGGTCCGTTGCAGTTGCCTACAAGTGCTGGATGAGCGTCGAAGCAGCCGAGGCTTATCGTCCCCTAAACCCAAAGCATCGCTTAACTACTAGTTTCTGTTGGCTATTATTTCCAAAGTATTAAAAGAAATCCCAGCTTTTGAAGAGGTTTGGCGGGGAAATGCGTTTTACCCACCCTCCCTTGCAAAGCTGTGTCGCTTCCCAGGAAGCAGCTGAATGCCCTCCAGCCCGGTGGCTTTCCCGGTATCGCTACCCTCGGGCTCGGATGATAACCAGTTGTACCGTCGACCGGGAAAAGCCAGGCTCAAGTGAGGCTCAGGTGTAACTGTAAGACAGGCTGGTTATATCAACCAGTACCCGGGACTGAACGCTTCCTGGGTGGCCGTTTGCACAAACCCTGGGGAAAATGCTTCCCCAGCTCCTGTATTGGCCTCCTGCGGCTGTCCGGAAAGAACCGCGTATTGCGTCTATATGTACTTCAGTATTACAGGGGGATTTTGTGTTTGTACTCAACGGTGTAGTTTACTCAGTCGATTGAAAGCTATGTCGCTTAGTCAGAAGGTACTGACTGTCGCAAAGCCGGGAAATACTGTACGAAAGCCAAGAGATCGTGGTGTGTCCTGTCCGCTAGCTGTGTCTTGCCCTTTACAGGGGCAAATCTCGGTAACTGTTGGAATGGAAGACTTACGGAGTAACTCGGTAGTTTCTTGTAAGGTTCGCAGGCTTACCTAGGTGTTAGGGTAACAGTACCGTTCCTCAGTCTCTCCCTTCCTTATCTTTTCATCTCTGGAAGTCCTGCACTGCAGGCTTGCACCCGTGTTACTTTTTAGCAAATAAGCATCCAACATTGTCTTGGGGGAAGCGTGCCTATGGGGCGCAAAACTCCCTTGCAAGCAAAAACCCAGGAGAAATTAGGAAAGAAGTTCACCTCGAGCTCCCCTAAACTTTGGTCCCACCATTGCTCCTCTTTGGGATTCAGGGAAACGGAGATCCCAGACGTGTGCTCTCCCGGCAATTAAACGTAAATGCAGCGAGATCACGTACTCAAGCGACCGAAGCGGGCAGCCTGCATTCTGGTTCTCCGGCTGCTCCCGGCGGAAAGCCTCAGCCGTTGTAGTATTTCTCTACTTTTATATGTGGCACGCGGGCTTCCTGTGGCACTAAGAGGTTCCAGCTGTTTCCAGGTGTGCAGCTGAACAGCAACGCTCCTGTCTCAGCTTAAGACTACTTGACCTACAAGCTTTCTAGCTAGGAATATAGCCAGTGTACGCATACTAAAAAGGCATTGCACGTAAACTTGCATCTTCGTGCTTCTAGCAAAGCTCTGGATATATTAATAAGTCTCTCTGGACTTGGAAAAACAGGAGTGATACTTTTCCTAGCGGTGATACTGTCCTTTTAATGCCGGCATGCTTGTAGAGTCAAGTGTCGCAGCGTGGTTCAGCAGTGAGAGTCCCTCGCGGTAGATATTCCTCAGCCCTGCTGGCTTCAGTTAGGACGTGTAGCTACGTTAACGCTCGTTCAGGCCGCAAGCACAAGAAATGTGTGTTTTGGTTAACTCGGAATGAACTCTGGTATTTCAGGCTGCTTGCAAACTGCGGCAGGTGTGCTGTAGCAGTTATACCTGCGAAGGTTTCCAGGTGTATTTGCAAAGAAGGGTCCTATAGTGTCTCTGAAGGAAAGGCTGGGCTTTAGAGCCCAAAGCAGGGCAGCGTACAACGTACGCAGCTTGTCCGACTAACAAATGGCAGCCTCTGCCCTGGTGCCGCTCGGAGGGGGATGCCTTTTGTAAGGCAGGATCAGACATCCGTGTGATCCGCAAGCCTGCTGCGCTCGATATGCAGAGCAACAGTTTGTCTGGAGGAGGATGCCAGCTTCTGAAGAGCAGTGCAAAAGCTTCTGTTGCGCCGGTGCCCTCCTGCCTCCGTGTTTGCAGTCTCAGAAGTACTTTGCCTACCCAGCAGCACGCCTCTTGAGTTTGCTCCGCCGGGCTCGCTTCCGTTCCCTGTAACTGGGGGACACCTCTAAACGCACTGGTGATGGTGGAGCTGTACGGGAGTGTCCCTTTCCTTCTGCCCTCCCCAGGACAGTGCCAGCTCTCCCGGTCCCCAACCGGGCACGGGCGGCATTTTTCCGACTGCCCGCGGTGGCTCTGCGGCAGGCGCGATGCTGCGTCGTTACTCCATTGCTGGTGGTTTGCTCTCCAGCCTCTTCTTTGCGCCCGCAGACGGTCCTGTGCACTTCTTTTCCCTGTTGGGAGTGCTCTGTCCCTCCAAGGCGATCTGGTGGCTGCAGGCTCTTTTTCTTCCCCGCACTGTAGTTTTCAGCCAGTCCCCCAGCTGCGCCGGCTTTCTGCCTATGTCTCCTCTTCCTCCTCTTCCTCCTCCTCCTCGTCTTTCAGGGTGATCGCCGCTCTATGCCGCCGTCTTTCTCCATCCTCCCGCAAACGAAGGTCCCTTCACATTGCTGCAGGGTCTGTAGGGTCTAACCTGCATTTCTAGATTTCCGGGATGCCTCTGTACCTCTCCCCACCCCACAACCTACCCTAAACTGGGCTTTGCTGCAGAACATCAAGACAAGCCAGTTCCACAGGTTGCTACTGCTTTTGCCTGGGAATTGAGCAAAGAGAACTAACCTGCGTGTTTTGCGAGAGGAGGAAGCCCTCCTTTTCTCTCATCTCTTTCCTCCTCATTTTCCTTCTCCTGGCCCGAGTTAACCCTGTTCATTCCCACCCCGGACATCTGGTCGCTGGGTCCTTCTTGGCTGCATCCCATCTCCGTGCCCATTCCTTGGGGCACCCCGGTCTTTGCGCAAGCGCCCACCTGTGCTCAGGTCTGACGACACCGGGCAATGCCGTGGCACTGGCCGGCTCCAGTTTTATTGCTCCGCGGCCGCTAGCAGAAATGACAAACCAGGGGAAAAAACTAAAGCTAGTGGTTTAGAAATACTTTGGGAAAATTGCTTTTCTTAAGGGGGGCAGTGGTGGGGGGGAAACCCTCCGTGATGAGAACGGTGACATGTAACATCTACAAAGATGTTAAAACTTTTCCTGTGCCATCAGTCAGCTTTGACCCTGTTCTTCTGCCTCTGACCTGGACGCTTGGGTGGATCCCAGGCTGCACGGAAGTCTCCTTTCCCGTTCAGTTTTATCCTGCTCAGCTGCCATCCGCAGCGCTGGCGTCTGCCGCTCTCTAGTGGTGCTGAGCCCCGAGCCTCCCGGGGAGCTCCGGCTTGCCGCCAGCTTTTCACGCAAGTGCTGGATACGGACAGGCGTGCAGGGGCTGGGAAGGGCCTGGGGGAGGTTTCGGTGTGTGTGTGTACATCCACTCCTCTCCAGGCATCCGCCACCGGACCCTGCGCACAATGAGTTACTGGGCTCCCTGTACCACCCAGCGCAGCCATTCTCAGGGTCTTCCCTCAAAGCAGCTTGAACATCTTCCTATAAGAAGGGCAAAAAAAAGACTCTGGATGTCGGTACGTGTGTTGCACAAACGGTTTAGCTACAACGGCTGTGCCTTAAGATCAGCGCAATGGAAAAAAACCAGCAATACAGCTCTCGAGCTGAAGGAGAAGGCTTTTTCTCTGACTTGCTGTACGTGAATCCTGTGGTGTCACTGCAAAGTGAGAACCTAGCTGGTGCTTTATTATTGTTACTTTTTTTGTTTTTAACAGAGCTTCTGCCGTGGCAAGTCTGAATCCTGTATCTACACGATGCAGGCATTTAAGCTGCCCACGTTCCCCAGTCCCATGCTCGGAGGCAGAAGGAAAGTCCCTCATTTTGTTATGCTAAGGGGATACGTTATGTGGACGTGTTATCTTGGGGAAACATCTTCCCGAGCGCCTCCCTCGTACCCCACCTCCCCCTCCCACGCAGCCAAAACCGCCAGGTGAAATACCCACAGCTACCGCCACCGAGACCATCGATATCCAGTCAGCTGTCCTCAGCAAACACTGTAGGAAAGAAAAATCCCCTGTCCGTGGGAGGAAAAACCCTTTCTGGCCTTAACGTCCTTCTGCTCCGGCTCACCGTGTCCAGTTCCCGCAGCTTGGATGCTTGTTCTGCTGTGCCGCAGTCCCCATCAGCGAAGGGGAAGGCTTTGGGGAGACCTACTTGTCTCGGGTGAGCACAAGAAGGGGCTTCGCTCTGTCGGGCGGCCCCTTCATCAAACAGGGGGTTGGATTTTGTCGGCTCAAATTCAGACCCTTAAATCCCACAGCCGTCTTAGTAGCTGTCTCCCGGTGGATGTATATATGACTCAAGGAGAAAGGGCGTAACGCCGAGATCTGAGTTACCGTTTCTTGGTTTGTTTTGCGATTTAAAAGTAAAGTCGCAACTTCAGAGGTGAAAATGGAGTATAAGCAGCAACTCGTTGGAATTAAGTCTGTAAAGGCAAGCAAGCAGTCCTCGGAGAAGGGAAATAAAATTTGATTCAAACCAACCTGCTAGCAAATCGTAATCCTAAGTACAAATCTAAAGTACGGATCGTAATCCTAAGTACAAATCTAAAGTACGGATCTGGAATAGAATGCCAAACTCGATTTGAGTACCAGTCCCATTTGTCTGATGCCAGCGCAACGTGCAACAGATGACATTGCTTTATTGCAAAACGCACTTTAATACGGGACCATAATCAGATAAATTTGGGGAGGGTCAGCTTGGATCATGTCATAGTCCTCCTCATCTGTGATATTTCTCTAACATGAAGCACAAACGTTACAGTCCTTTGGCAGTTTTGCTTCTTATATTGTTGGGAAAAGAGACCCCCCCCCCAAAAAAAAAAAAATAAAAAGAAGAAAAATTTCTGTGTTGGTCAAAGTAGTTGATGTGTTAAAGAATCCAGGTTTTCTAAGGATATGGGTTGTGGTTTTCTTCCGAGCCGTCTGTGCAGCTCCATTGGGGACCAGCAAACTAAGGAAAGGAAAAGGATGTTTTCTGACAAGTGCAGGTGCAGGAGAGGGTAGGAGTTTATCTTGTGTAGGATCCATAGAGGCTATTTGGCAGGAAAGGAAAAGATAAAATATTTATTGTAACAGACAAAAGCAAGTTTCCCTCAGATATCAATTGTGTCAGACTCTTACTCCTGTACCCCCAGTTAGGAAGCGGGCGAGACTTAAATTTTTTTTTTATTTTTTTTTTTGCTTCAAGAAAGGGTTTTCCCTCGGTTGTGAGCCTTTCTGCAAAACCTGTGCCAGCGTCTCCGTTATGCCCTGAGGCGCCAGGAGGTGTCGGGGTGCACACGCCGGCTGTGGCTCAGCACCCTCTGGCTCTGGGTGCTCCCACCCTGCCCCCAGCTCAGCCCATCATGCCTTCGATTTTTTTTTTTTTTTTGGGGGGGGTGTGTGTGTGTCCAGTCCAGGCTGCAGCAGATGGTTTGCTGATGTAGTGGCTTGCTGCTTGCTTTGGACCAAAAATGAACAGGTTCGAGTGACTGAATAGCAAGGCCACTTGTTTAATAAAGGTATTTCGAGGTGTCCTTTTTTTTTTTTTGGTTTGTGTTTTTTTTTTGTCCTCCTTCTGGGCCCTGGAAAATAACCTGAGCAAGTAACTACCCACGTAGTCAGGAGAGGTTTTTCAAACTGCGTCATGTTCAGTGCTTGCCTTTGCCTCCAGACCTCCGTCAGCGTGCCTTCTGTCTGTTTTGTATGGGTGGTTTTATGAGATTGGAGACACACAACGTGTCTAAATGCCTGGTTAAGTCTTCATGTGGGCAGCCGGGCTATAATTGCGTAAACGATAGAGCAAAACTGAAGAGTTTCATGGGCAGAGCTCAGCAGACGCTGCGCTTCTTTCTCCTTTCTATCGCTGAACCTCTAAATAAGATTTTACCTTTGCATTGACCCTATCAGCGTCTTTGTGTTGTAACGCCATGCGTGCTCAGCCGTAAATGCACACCTTCTCAGAAAACGCGTATTTTCGTGTCGGCGCCAGCTGTGCGGGTGTTTCGGTCCGCAAAGGGCTGGCACGGCTGCTGGGAAGCACACGCTTCCGAAGGGCATGCCTTCTGCTCCGACTGCAGTCCGGTGCAGCCTGGTGCCCCTTTGGTTTCAAAGATCTGACCAGTTTCTCTGGCTCCTTCCAGTCTTTTGACTTCTCAGCGCAGCTGCCTGCCTTCTTTTTCTTAGATAGGGGTCGGAATTAGGAGATACTCCTGTTAGGCGTTGGTTTTAAGTCAACTGTGGCGATTATACACCCCAAAATGCAAAGAGGACGTGTTTCCACGTAGGTTTTAAAAATCACTCTCAGATCATTTTTAAGCTGTTATGATGACCACTGACCCTTCGTAGCCTTTGGTTCTCCAGTACTGTGCAAGGCACGATCTTCTTGTACAGGCAGGCACCTGTGCTGATTCGAGGAAACCATCTCAGTTCACGAGCGATTGTGTCATGCAGAAGTTTAAGGCAAAGCCATATGACAAGACGCCGGGTTCTTCTTTATTCGCATGGATTTCTAAGGTGGGCACGAACCTCAAAAAACCTAGAACGTACCTCAAGTAATGCTTTTCTTTGAGCAGCCTGTAAAGCTGCTCTACTGTAGTGACAAAAATTGCGGTGTGGGTCTATTACCACCATCTGCGTGACTTTCCCCCACGCAGCCGGGGTGTGCGCGGACTTGCTGCCAGGTATTTCACAACTGGCCGCTTTGCCTTTTCCCAGAAGCTAGTCCGGTCCTTTGGACATCGTGGGCTTTTCATGCTCTGAACGGTAATGCTTCTTCCTTCCTGTGGTAAAAACATAGTCGTGTTCACACAGGGGATTAACGCGGCTGATTGTCAAGAGGGATAGCTGAATTCTCCTGCAGGGCTGTGGCAAAGAGCTGTTTTGCTTCTTGTAGTACCAGCGCCATTATTTAGCTTACTAATGTCGTCCTGTCCTGTGTCCCGTGTCCCCCGCCCCCCCCCAGCTCTTCTACCACATCCACGGGACAGAGAAAACGTGCTCCCCGTCTCCACGGGTGCCCCTTTTTGCTGGTGCAACATGCTCCTGAATGAAGACACACTCTGGGGCTCGCTACGATGAGACAATTTGGGCTGGACAGGTCTTAGGGTGGATTTATATTAGTGTTTCAGTTTGGATCACTGGGGTTGGGGGGGTGGGTTGCTTATTTTTGGGGGACCAAACACCCCCAGCATCCCCGCTTACAGTGCTGTGCTCCATCCTATGATGTGGCCCTCAAGGGCATGAACTCGGTTCCCTTCTGGGACGACAAAGCAAACCAGATGCGGGCCAGCCTCCAGCGGGTGTTCGGTCTACAAGACGGGACTAGGCTGAGTCAGGAATGAAAATGAAAAAGCCCCTGGTGCTTGCGTAGAGTGTGGATGCCCAGTCTTCAGGCGGGTCAATGCTTTGCAGGTGTCATGCTGGTCCAGGCTACTTGCCGACGTAGACGGGACCGTAACGGTCCTTTCTGACCTTAAGGGACTAAATCGCGGCGCTGAGGGGAACGTGGAAGGAGGAGGAGAGTAGTGATGAATCCTTTCTGGAGCACTGGGAAACAAACAACGGGAGAAAAATTTAACTGGAATACCTCTTTTGTTTAGGCTGAGATCAAGTGGGGAGCTTTCCTCCCTAGATCATCTTCCTTGGTGCGTACCCATGCAAAATCAATCTGGCTGGGTAAAAACTGCTTTCCCCCTATTTTCCATTTGCACGTGGCTAGCAGGGGTGGGAAACTTCAGGTTTGGGATGGAAAAGCTTTCTTGCGCGACAGAACTTCAAGCCAGGAGATGCTCTAGTCTATGCTTGCGAGAGACGGTCACCCGAGCCGTGGGAAGGTGGGGTATGAAAGGGAGGGGAGATGCGCAGATAGCTTCAGGGACGTTCTGGATCCAACCCAAGGCTGCGCCCTGCGACAGATGTGACTTTTCAGGCCTTATTAGTTTTCAGGGTGTGTTTTGCAAGCGACAACCAAGATAAAAGCTGAGGAAAGATCAAAGCAGATTTCATGGTTTCTATGGGTTTGTACTTCTTGGTTTCACTTTCCGCTTTCTTCCCTAAGCCTTTCTTCTCTCCCTGTGTGCTGCCCTTTCATCTGCCTCCCCGTTTCCACCCGGCAGGCGAGAGCTTGCTGACCTTCCAGCCTTGAGCGTGACTTGTGAGGTCGACCAGCCTTTCTTTCATCCTCCCAAACCTGAAGCGGTCGTGGATTATTTTAGCCGCGAGACAACTCCTTTCAGTATCGATTCTCTTAGCTGGTGAGATTTACGTCCTTTGCAGAAGTTGGGCCTGAGTTGTTCCTCCTCTGTTGAGAGCACCTCTGGGTAGCTGCGTTGGCTCAGCAGCATGCGCTGATGTCTGAAGTGCTGATTAAGGGCTGCTGGGTCCAAGAGATACGGTTGAGAAGGGGCTTTCCAGGGGGTGGGAGGGCTGCTCGTCTCCCCAGAAGACATTCGTACTGCAGAGACCTTGTTCCTTCTCGGTGGAGACCTGGATTTCCCCTCCTTACCATGTGCACTTCTACTTGCTGCTAGAGAACAGCCGCTCCTGGCTTGCCTTTTCTGGTTTTTTTGGTTTTTTTTTTTTTTTAATATAACTACTCCTCTGGTGGCTTGCGGGTGAAACGTGGGGAAAGCATCTTCCCCAGGGAGAAGAGGTGGGGAGACACCTGGCAAAAAGAGGACAAGGAAAGGCCTGGAAACATGTTAAGAGGACGTTAATGAAAATAACGACTCCAGGTGTAAGCCCAAGTCTGATGGTTGAGGTTGGGTCCGTTCCTGGTATGTTGGGGTGCGAAGTGCCTCGTGGCAGAAGCGCTATACTCGAGTGTGTTGTGCTGCACTGGGGTTGGGACCCCAACCAGAAACATCATCCCCCGGTAGCTGGGTGTGATGTGCCGCTGCCCGCTTGGGAGGGGAGGGTGGACGGGGCTGGCACGCAGCGGTCCCTCCAGCCGCCATGGCTGGATGTGACCGAGATGTCCCGCGAGGTGGGGCACCCCCACTCACCACGCATAACCCCATCCCCTCAGCCGTTTCCCACGTATCTCATCCTTCTCCTTCCCGATAAACTTTTAACAGCTGAGTAGCCTCCCGTCCCTTGCGGACCCTTGACAGCAGCCCCTCAGCAGTGATTAACCCTGGCAGGATGGCAAGCTGCCATCCATCTGTGCCTGGGACCATCGCTCCCTCTCCTGCCCTACCACGTGGCTCTCCCACAAGTGGCACGTTTTGGCGCTCCAGGCTGCGCTTACAGGTATTTCGCCTTGATGCCAGCAGGCCTAGGACTTGGAGCGGCGTCGGCAAGTGCAGGAGGCAGAAATGCCCGCCGCACGGGGCTAGTGAGGCTCTCGGAGGTAGCCGGGCTCATCCTTCTCCCTTGACCATGTCACTTAAACAGTACCGGCTCTACAGAGCAGATCTTGGTGTAGGCAGCTGCGCGTTGCAAGGACTCGTGCCCTGGGGGCTTCTCTGCAACTCTTCACTTCAGAGCGGGACTGTGGCTCATCTCGTGGTCCGTTTAGCTGGTCATCCTGCCTTGCGGGCTTCCCACCCTCTAGGTAGCTCATCCCAGGCTGCGAATGCACCAGGCTGTGGTCTCTGTGTGCAATTCCCACTTGGAGAAGTGGGTCCTGTGGACAAGGGGGATTTGCAAACCCGTCAGTGAGCTTCTGTCGCCTTCGGGTTACTTAATCCGACTGGACCTCATCAGGCGAGACCCTGCGTTGAGGTGGGGAGCTGGGCCTCGTGTGTGGTCGGTGAACTTTGCAAGTAGGGAGGACGTTACTCGGTCAGACGGGAAATGTCACGCTCCTGCAAGCACAAGATCTGTAAATACCGCTTTGAGCGGGTGGAAAACGGCGGAGACAAAAGTCATATATGCTGCGGCAATCAAACCCAGATAGCCTGGAGAGAGACGACATTTGTTGGGAAATGAGTCATTAACATACGTGTGAAGCGGAGATGCGCCACTACACATCAGAGAGGTTGGTTGTTGTGGCTGAGGAAGCTTGTGTCAAGCTAGAAAGCAAGAGGTGCTATGTTTCTGAAGACGAGCTACTGTCTTCTGACTTAACCAGCAGAAAATGGGTCAAGACCATGTTTAGCTCTACCAGAAATAATAGTTATGGGTTATTCTGTAAGCCAAATAATGTGGGCACGGCTTAATTACTGACTCAACTAGAATGGAAACAACAAACACTTGGAACAATAAAAAAATACCGCTTTAACCAAGCCTGCCAGCTTCTAGCTACGTTTATCAAGACGTCAGACTCTGAGGAGAAGGGGTGGAGACCTTGCCATTAACGCTCCTCGGGAGGTTGGTGGTAGGACTGTTGCTAAGTGTTTGCCTAAATAAGTTCCCCAAATAGGATGTAATTCAGCTCAAGCAATTAAAATCCGCCTTCAGGAGGCGGCTCCCTCAGGTGCGGAGGGGAAATGTGCTTGCATACCAGTATCTCTGTTGTATTTCTGGCCTTTGTGGCGGTTTTGGCACCTCCTTCCTCCTTGTCACGCGCAGAAAGGTCCAACGGTCAGAGCTCACGTGGCTCCTTCCATATAATGGCAGTACCCTGCGTCTCTAATTCCTTTTTCTAATCGTCCAGCTAGCGGTGCAATTACTGACACAGACGCAGAAGACGGCTAAAACCTCGAGTTGCCGCAGTGATACCCAGCCTCCCGCCAGCACCGTGGGCTCGGCTGGATCATCGGCGCTGCGGGACAAGCAGGCGCTGTAATCCTGCCGCTCTGAGGTAGCTTTTTCTCTTTAGCACCCGTTGCGTAAGTCTCCTGAAGCACTGGAGCATCCTCACCGGCGTTGCAGCATCCTCTTTCTATTCCAGGGAAAGGCGCTGGGAGTTGTGGGGGGCCGCCTTTGAGTTTGGTGGGAAATTCCCATCTTGTGAAGCGCAGGCTAGATCTAGCTGGGGGGAGCTCCCAGGAGCGGATTTGGGTCTAGCCATTGTAATTAGACCTGGACCGCTTCTTCGCTAGCCCAAGAATGAAGCGCTAAAAGCAAGAGACCTTCCTCCCAGCTGGCGGAGACGTGGAGGACATCGGTCTGAGGTTGCACCAACTACATAACGAGAGCAGCAAGGCCATGTCAACAGGCACGTCTTGCTTATAATGCGCCGGCTTGCAATTTATTGGCTCCCTCCCTGTCGCAGCCCGACTTCGTTTCAACTCATCATCGACTTCCTCCCACGCCAGGGGGGTCGAGCCGTCGCCATCGCACGAAGCCCCTATGCAAATCGCTAACGGCGTTCGCTCGGCACCACCTGCAACGTCTAGACCGGTTCCTGCGCCCGCATGCAAATGTGCGGAGAGGGAGCCGAGGCCTGCGGCCGAGCCACCGACGCCGCTTTCTGGTAAAGCCCTTGGGTTTCATTCCTGCTTCACCTTTCTCGTGCCAGGCGGCACGGCGCTTTCTGCTTTTCTGGTGTGCCTTTGAGGAATAACGCCGCTTCTCTGCTTCTTTTCGGACTAACTCGTAGCCGAGACAAATCGAGAGCTTCGGGCGAAGAAGTGCGGGGGCGCCGGGGTATTCCTCCAGCCTGCTTTTCTAGCTGCAAGTGCAAATTAGCACCGTGGTCCGGGGATTTTCTCCTGCGCTTGCTTGGTGCCATTTGCATCTCGGGGGGGGGACGGGATGTCCCAGAAACTGTCCCTGCTCTGGGGTGGGGTGGCGTGCTCTGACATGCTGCTCAGCGTGTACTATTGCTTTCCCGTTGGCAGAAAGCCACCCGGTTGCTGCTCTGCAGAGGTCCTATGGCTCGGGATTGACCGGGGAGGCAGGGATATCAAGTTCACATTTCTTAAAAGTTTCCCTTCATTTCTCTCACCCTGATCGAGCTTTTGTTCTTGCTCTGAGCCTTTTCTCCTTCCTCCTTACCCATTCCCTTTCAAAGCTCCCTCTTACTGTATTACTCCCTTCCTTTAGCCCTCAAGCAGACCAAATACTTGGGCCCTACTGTTCAAGATGCTTGTAGCAGGTTTTCCAGCTGCTTGCAGATACGCAGAGCGGAAGTGTCATCGCGCTGCTCGGGTACCTCCAAAAATGAGCCAAAAATGAGATCTTGTCCCCACGCCATGTCACCAGCAAGTCTGTGCACCTTTGCTCGAAGACGGTGAGTGACAGTGAGCTCAATAGGTGGTTTGAACAACCGAATTTTGGACTGATTTCAGTAGGCTTTGGCTAATTCTGGCGCTCTCGTGTTGAAATTTCACTTCTATACCTGGCGTCCGCCACAGTAAGCGCCGTCTGTTTTGCATCCGAGTGCAAATAAAACTCCGCCGAGTTGCATCTGAGCTGGTAACCACCAGCACAAGAGCCTTGGAGATCCACGCGTCCTGGTCAGCCCTTCCCTTCCCCTGGGCTGTACCCTTGTGTCGGTGTTACGTTTTTTGCAGATTTGGGCTATTAATTTTTTGGAAGAAAGGAAGGCCAGTTGTACAAAGTGAACCGTTCTTCTTAACACGCAGCCAGGAGAAGGGACACCGGGGGAGAGAAGGGCTAAGGAAGTTCTTTTCGTATGTGGATAAATGAACACAGGCTGGTTGGGAACGTGTTTTAGGAGGCACAAGGGGTTGGAGAACAGCCCAGTTGGGCTAGAAGGAGCTCTGGGCTGGAAACTGGGCACCGCATGAAGCGGCTGGGACACACTTTTGCGCAATAAGAGAAACCAACGCTGCGCTCGGCTCCTGGGTGCCTCTGCCCAGGTGTTTGTGCAGTGCTGAACTGGTTGGCGCTGAAATAGGTGTGGGTGCAGCTCTCCCTCAGGTTTCGGCAGGAGGCATCGTTATCTTTGAAGCAGATGATGGACCACAAACCACAGCGGTGACAATTCACTGCCGTTGTTTTTTTTTTTTTTTTTTGGGGGGGGGGGGGGGTTA
>JAVKLA010000007.1:8142326-8159745 GCA_034782735.1 Sagittarius serpentarius
CCCCCGGGAACGAAAAAAAAAACCAAACCCAAAACGCAACAGCTTTTCTCTCTCCCACAAGGAGCGCTCGGTGAGTTGTGGAGAAAGGAGAGATGTGCTGAAAGTTCGCTTTCTCTCAAAACAAACCTCGTGGTTTCAGCGTGGTCGAGAGCTTTGCCTGGTGCAGACGTCTCCGACGCAGCCTCTTGCAAACCCTCACGCGCGCGCTTGTGGAGCGCGCAGGTCCTCGCTGAAGGACGGGAGAGCCGGCGTCTCCACGGCATTTACGTCAGGGTTGGGTTTCTGTTTATCCTGGTCAAACGTGGAGAAGGTTTTGGTTTGTTTTTTTTTTTCTTTTGTTTTTTGGTTTTTTTCGTCCTGCTCCGCTTAGCTCAGGTAGTTTTCTACTCTTCTCGGAAGCTGCCTTGTTGTTACAGACCCAATTTGTCGCTCCGCCCCTGGCTCACGTGTTTGGAGACGCTGTGACAGGTTTTCCATCCTCATCTTTTGGAGGGGGCTCAGGTGTGTAAAATCTCCAGTTTCCCTCTGCCAAAGAGCGTGGGCTCTCTTCTTCCTTCCACACATGGCTCACCTACCTCCCCTCTCATTTCCCATCACCTGTTTTTCAGTGCCTTCAAGGAAATCTTTGACCTCGCTGAACTAGCTTCAGGCTTTCTATGGCTTCATGCCACTAATTTACATTTTTTTAAAGCAGTTTAATGTCTGTGGAAGCACAGCAAAGCCATGCAGCAGAGCAGTTCTTTGCTGCCGCGGTCGTGGCCTTTGGGAGGTATTTGCACCCCATTTTTGTAGGCCTGTGATTTAGGTACGTGTCTGGAGCATGTCTGGAGGATCCAGTGGGCGTGAAACAATTTAAAAAAAAAAAAAATCTAATAAAAGTAACAGAACTAAAAAATTACTCAAACCAAACTCTTGCCTGCAAAGGTGCAGCTGCTGCAGAAAATACAGAAGCTGTTAGGGTATTTCTAACACGTTTCAGTTGATGCTGGCCTGGGTGAGTCCACAGATCAATGTGTGAGGGCCACTTTTCTGAATTACTGGCACCCAGGAAGCGGTTAGCTTACATGTAGTGGCGGGCGAGATCCTCAGCCTCCTTCTCCCTTTTCAGAATTACCAGTCAGCATGCACAAATATTAGCCACCCGCGATGACTTCAAGCCTTTCCTTCCTGAGAAAACACCACAATGTTTATCAATATGCATGTTAGTCATACATCAAAACCACCATGACTACTATCAAGACGAATCAGAAACCCTGGGATTACAGTATCTCTCTCAAGTTCTCCTTTCTGGCCGCATCCACATTTATTTCGCCTTTCCTACCCGAAGCAGAAACCTGTAGCAGCTTGAGGACCAGCTAGGCAAATGCACGTCTTCTGGGGCGATGGGGCGGGGATTCACCAAACGACCCCCGTGTCCTGGGGGAAACCCAAGCACATTGCTTCGGAGCCGGGGCCGGCCTCCACTATGAAAATGAGCGTCTAGGTATGAATCAAGAGGGTACGACGGAAAGGGAACAGCCGGTTATGCTTTTGTTCATCTTGGTAGCCGTGTAGGCAATGGACTGCCATGCCACCCCAGCAGCTGACATCGCAGAGCTGAGCCCGCGCTTCGGGCTGTCTTTCCAGAAGCACCCGTGGGCCGGGCCAAGGACGCTGCTGGGCAGCACTGCCTGCCCAAAGGATGCCACGATGGCTGTTGCTTCTCCACAGCCCCGGGGCGAGCGCGTTATTTTGTCCTGGCGGCGTTGACTTCTCCTACTTGGAAGAGAGCTGCTGCCAAGGCCACCCCTGCAGAGGGGACAACTTCCTCGGTGCTCACGATGAAGAGGAGGGCCTCCTATCCTCCCCCTGAGGGACGTGTGGGTTTCATCCTGGGCACACCAAGTCAGTTAATGAACGCTGTGACAGTCGTGGAAGAAGTGTTACGAGGACGGGCACAAAGCAACGTGTCAGCACAAAGCAGCACATCCCTGGAGGAGACAACCTCAGTGAAAGCACCCGGAATCTTCCGTAGGTCTGGGGGCAAACATCTGCCCTAGGCTAAAACTGAGGTTGCTGCGGCCAAGCTAATCACCCAGGACCCCTCTAAAGCCGCCTCTCTAAATCCATCCAGCCAAAACATGCTTCTGTAACTCCTGCTTCTCTCCAGGGTAGACGGGAGATGGACGCCTGGCCCCTAGCCACAGATCTGGGGCGTGATCTCGCTCCTGCGTTTTTTTGGTCTGTCCCCTGCATGTCTCCCAGGGGTAGCTGCTTACCCTACCGGTTTCCTTAAGCGCTGCCAGCACTGGTGTTGGTTTTCCTTAGACGTGGAAGAGCCGTGCTTGGGGTGCCGGCTGTGTGCCCCGACTCTGTCCTGTTTGCCACGCAGCTCTGGGGAAAGTTGCTTTCGCTTCTCGCTCTTTTTCCCCAGCTGTAAAAGCAGGATCGTTTTTTAAAGTCATGAACTTCAGAAACACTGTGGAACTTTTGTGGTGCCTCCATAGCACTTTGCATAGGTGACCAGTCGTCTCCGCTGGTAAATCGCTGCCTTCCCCAACATTTTGCGGACTTTTGTTTGAAGAGATCGCTGCCGCGATCCAGCAAAACCACTTAAACCAGTCTTAGGTTGGGCTCCTTCTAATAACTGTCTGCACGGAAATGGAAAACTCTGAAAGTATGGAACAAAGCCCAGTTTTAAAGCCGTCTCCTTTTCCACTGCCATAGCAGCAAGGCTCTCATTCCCTCCATAGGACTTCGGCAATAGCTCATGGAAATTGTCCCTGGCCTCTCTGCAACCCTGTTGTGCAGGGAATTAAACTCCTCGTTCGTCTGCTGTTGACCTTGATCTCTTGAACGAGGTCTTCACGAGGCTTTTTGGACCTATCTCAGAGGGAAAAAAGAGCTTTTAAGAGAAAGATACGTAGCTTATAGTTTGACTGGAAGACTTTTTTTTTTTTTTTTTTTATTAGTTTACCATTTTGTTACTACATAAAATGCTGATGTGATTTGAAAGCTCCAAATTACAACATTATCACACAACCACATCATTTTTCTTCTGCCCTCTTCCTTCCTCCTCACCTCGCAATCGCGGCCGCGTGTCCCCTTCCCCTTTTGCTTCCCGGCTGGTGAATTTGCCTGATTCAGGGCAGCCCCCGTCCCACCAAAACCCGAGAGCGTGGGGTGCTGCTGTGGCCATCGCTTTGCAGCGGCGGCCCTTGAATATCCTGTGCGAGAGCCGAAGGTGCTGGCATTACAGGACTGACCCTTTGCGTGCCAAAATGCATTGCTTTAGTCCTTCAGCGGCTCATTTTGAGAGTAACCCCAAGGGCGCTGTGAAATGTGCGGAGGAACGAGCACCAGCCGATGGTGCTCCGAAACGGGCGGGCGTATCTCCGCGCCTGTAAGGCCGGGAGGAGGCCCCGTTGCCGGAATAAAGCCTTAAAGCCTGGTGGACCTGTGGCTCTGCAGCATCGTAAGGATGCGCACGGTCTGCGTGGAACATTACGTGCTTGTACGGTTTCTCACTGCCACATCCACGTCTACTTCGGTGTCAATAGCTTGCCCGCCACCCTTTGATTATCCCTGCCATGAACGATGGAGGACGGGCTCACGGACTGCGTAGCACCCTGCGCCGCTGAGCTGACAACGTAATAAAAGCTGCTTTTCCTCAAACGTTGGGCAGGCGGGACACCTCTCTCAGCGCCCAGGCTATTCCAGGTCCGAAGCGCTGTAACGGGCCGCTAAATGGGGCCAAATAGGAAGATCCCTGAAGCTGCCCCCGGCGCCGCCCCGTGGCTCCATCCGCATCCGAACGGGGATTTGATCCCTGTGTTATCGTGGGGCGCTGCGGATGTAACGGAGATGTCCGCAAGGGAAAGAGCGGGGCTGCAGCCCCTCTCCCTCCAGTCCCAGCGCCGCAAGGGGAGAGGCTGACGTCTCGCCCCCGCAGATCCCCGAGTCCAGCCCAGCCCCGTTGCGGTTCCCGCCGCCGTTCTCTGGCATCCGTCTGCATTTCGCCCCCCGGGCCGCTGGTACCAAGGCAGTCGCTGCTGATAAACGGGCGCGTCAGCACTTAGTCACAAACGTGCCGAGATGTAGGAAGGGTTTGCTTTTTGCTGGTGCCACTGTACCAGTCGTCTCTTGCATTTCCTGGCTCTTTTATTCGTACAGCGAAGTGCTAGATGTGAAGGCTCTGAGTGGAAACGTATAGCAGAGAGCTGTATTATTTTTCCACGGTACGGTGCTAGGCATTTTTGCTGATGTAAGAGATAGCAAAAATAGCATGGGGGAATTATAGCCCTAAGAAAGAAATATGTAAATATCTGAGCGCGTTAAAAAAAAAAAAAAACCACCCTGCTTACCCGGGGTTAGCGCTCCGATTTTATTCTGGACTCTTTCTGCGGTTGAAGGGTAAATGCTCAAGGGAACAAAAGGTGGTGGTTGTACAGGCGCAGCTCATCAGAAATGGGGCGCGGGGGAGACGATGTGGGGAATCCAAATACGCGCTTCATTCCCAGGGCTGATTTTAATCAATAATATTGTCAATTCAGCCTCCGACCCGGCGGCGGGGAGCGTCCGAGAAATTACGTCACCTCTCTTCACGGTCCGCTAGTCAGACGTGACTGCCGATGTTTGAATCTTGCCGCTTGTGTCAGAGCGTGACCCTCCCAAATAAATAGGGGTGTTTTTTCACCCGGTTCCTCAGACCGTCTACCGGGGCTGAGCCTGCTGCCAGGATGCGAGCGCCGGCTGGGGTGGGGGCAGGAGCCCCCGTGCTCCCGTGGCGGCGGCGGCGGCGGCTGCTGCTGCTGCTGCTGCTGCTGCTGCTGGCGCTGTCCCACTCGGCCCGCGCAGGTGAGCTTCTGGTGTCTTTGCGGAGGTACCCACGGCTGTCGGCTCCCAGCCCGCCGCGGTCCTCGCGGAGGGTGGCCGTCACCTGCGTCCCGCGCCCAGAGGGACCGGAGGAGACGGGGACTCCTCCCGGCTCTTCAGCCCAGGGATTTTCTGGTAGCCGAGGGAAGAGGGCGACCGTCCTCCTTTGTTAGGACCCCGTTCGGCTTTCGGGAGCTGCGTGAGAGCAGGGTACCGAGGTAGAGGCTGAGGTAACGGTTTCCTACCGTGGTCCCTAAAGTCCTGTCAGTGAAAGCACGGAAAGGGACAGTTTCTTTGGCTCTCCCATAGCCTCGGAGTTGCTGCGTCTCTGAATAACGCTGTGTTTAAGTTGCTGCCTTCTCTCTTTCTCAGCCATCCTGGAGGTGAACGGAAACCTCAGCTGCAGGTGCGTAAAGACGACTTCGGACTACATCAGTCCGAAGAGATACGAAAGCATTGAGATAAGACCTGTGGGAAGCACCTGCAGACGTACAGAGATCATGTAAGTGCTGCGGGTGGCTCGTGGGGCAGAAAGCTGCTTTCTCCTCCGGCTCCCGCAGAGCAGCGGGGCCACGGCTGCGCCTCTTCTTCTTCTGCAACCACCCCGCTTCTCCTCTCCCTTTCTGGAAACTAAAGCTTTTCGAAAATGCCGGCAGCTTTGGGGCTGAGGGACATCAGGTCACCTCCGGCGGAGGAAGTGCAGCCAAGCCGTCCTGCCAGGGGTCCCCAGGACCCAAAGGAGCCTTTCCAGCACGGGAAAGCGTGACTTGCTCCTGTTGGTGCTTAGTGGGGAGCGTGCTGGTGGGGCGGGGGGGTGTTTGCAGGTTGGAGGAAGCACGTCCTCGGACACCGAGGCAGGGTGAGCCGTAACCAATTTTTCCACTACCGCTACGCAGCGCTCCTGAGGGCAAACAGCGTCTTGGGGCCAGCCCGTACCTCGTTACCCCTCTGCTAACTAAAGCGGCGCGTTAAGCAGAAGTGTAAGATTTCTGCAACTGCTCGGCGTTGATACGTTTGTAGAGAGCACAAATCTACAGCGAAAACCGTCTTTGAACAGTCACCTCCGCGCTTCAGGCGCGGTCTCCGCTCCGCACGGGAGCGTGTTGCATCTTGCTTTTTCCTGACCGACCTGCGGCTCCCCTCTGTCGCTACCAGCTTTCTGCGATCTGCTGGCACTGTAAATGGAAGCTGACTCTTGCAGATCAGCTCGGGCCGCTCGCATCCCTGCCTTTGGAGGGGAGGGTAATGCTCACAACCTCTCCTTGCGTTTCAGAATTAAATTAAAAACCCCAGGGAAAGTGTGCGTGAATCCTGACGCCCCTTGGGTAAAGAAACTGCTGAAGCGTATTGCCAGCACGTAAGTTGCTTTGATGAAAAACCCTCTGGCACAGGTGGCCCTGGACGGCGTCCCGTCACACCTGCGGTCCTGGGGAGCACTCGCAGGACCGAGGGCTCTCGGGGGGCTGCTGGGGGCAAGGGACCCACTCCCAAGGCAATGAGGGGTGAGACTTGGCCGTGCAAAGCAGCGTTCGGTCGTTCAGCGTGCTGATGCTGCCATCCGTGGGTTGTGCTCTCCCCGGCTTGTGCACGGTGCGGCGGCTTGGAAAACATCTTGGGGGGAAAAAAAAAATTGGGGGGCTGGGGGTGGGCGGGAGGTGGGAAATGGCAGGAACAGGGTTTGCGCGTTGCGAGCGGAATAGCAGCGCATCGATGCGCGGCTGGGAAAGCCGCTCTCCCTCGTCGTGCCCGGGTTTGCGGCACAGCGTCGGGGCAGCGGGGAGACGTCCCCGCGAGTGGTGCCTGCCCCGGGGAAATGGCGGCGACTTCCTTCAGTTGGGGCCGGAGCTTCCTCCCCCAGGACCCGCTTTTCTCTGCGTTCACACGTTTCTCCTCCTTCTGCTTTTCGCAGGAAGAAAAAATAAGTTTCCTGCTAAGGAAGTTGATGCTGGGAGCCCCGAGACGGGCTGGCAGATGATGCACAGGCGTGCAAACCTGGCCGCTCCTCACTTTGCCCTCGCTTCCCCCCGCCCTTCCCGAAAGCCCCACGTCCCAGCCCCGGCAGCGGCCGCTGCGGGGAGGGCGGCTCGCTGCTGACCCCAGCCCCGCGGCAGGTTCGTGGGGATGTTTTCCCCCTTGCATTCGGTCCCCGGATCAGCGTCGATATGAACCTTCATTTATTTACTTGCCCACAGACTGTGAAGCCTTTCTCTGTCAGGGGTGCTCCCGTCTCTGTAGGAACGACTTTGCGACTCTTCCCGTGCGAAGCGCTCATCGACAGAGTGTGCGTCTGGGTTTTTTTTTTTATTACACAGCGTGGCGTGTCCTGTCCTGAGAGCTCAAGTCGAATAAAATCCAGTTGTTTTGTTTTCTTTCTTCTGTTGTATTTTCCCTGGATCTGCTAGCCTTGAAGAAACACGGCAGAGCTTTGATAAACCCCACGGCTGTAGCCTTCCTCGAGCTGAATTTACCGTCATTTGCATCTGGCACTCTTGTATGGCTGCTCTTTCGCAGATACGCTGCAGGCATTAAAATGTGCATTTGAATGCACATCGGGTGAGGCATTTCTACTACAGGTAGAGGAACGAGGGCAGCGGAACGCGTCGGGCACGATGAAAACCCCTTTTAGGTGGAGGAATGAGACGAGGGCCGGGAAAGTTTTGCCCAAGGCAACGACACTAGCTGGGATGGATGTCCCAGTCCCGAACCGCCGGCGAGGGCCTGGCAGCCCCGGCACAGCCGGCAGGAAGCAAAGCTCCTTCCCAACGCAACCTGTTGTCTCCCTCCGTGCTGATTTGAGGGCACGATGTTGCTGGCAGGGAGCGGGGTGCTCACGCAGCTCATTAAGCCGGGTGCGCATTCAGCCAGCGCGCCCCACGTCCAAGCGCCGGCGTTCATCGCAGGGCTGGGGTTTGCCGGCAGCTGGTACGGCTTTTGAAAGCAGTAAAGGCCAGTAAAGAAATATAGGGGATAGGTGCGAGGTCACTTGGCAGATTTTTGGGGATAATCGGCCACGGAGGGAAAGAGCAAAAGCAAACGCCGCCAAAGCGCAGGCTGGATTGCGCCTTGCAGGGGGAGAAAGCTGCTTGCGGGAGATACGAGTCCTATCTGACCACGCAGAAGAGAAAAGCACCCCAAAAAACTTCCAGGCTTGTGCGGCCGCGTAGGCTAAGAACAAGCGTTGGGGGAAACGACCGATGTCTTTACAAGAGCCGGCTTCGCAGGGAGGGGAACACGGGGCTGGTTTCAGGAAGCCCGGGCCCCCACCGAGCCCCGAGCTGCTTTTTATCGGCGTTGCAAGCTCAGCGAGCGCCGTCAGCAGCGAGAGGAGGTGGGCAAAAACCACCCCGACTCCCACCCCCGGGGCCTCCCGCCTGCGCCGCCTCACTTCTCCTATTTTCCGGCTCAAATAGGGGGATGCGGCCGGAGCCAGGGATGGGGCCGGCATGGCTGCGCGGGCGGCCCTGCTGCTGGGGGTGCTGCTGGTGACCCACCGCCCCGGGGATGCAGGTGAGGCTCCCCGTGCCCCCCGCTCCGCGGGTGGGGCTGGAGGATGCTGGGGAGGGGGTGAGGTTTTCGGTAGGCGGCATCCCGCTGCCTTCTCCGGGGCTTAAGTACCGCCGAGGTTCTTTTGCAAGGGGGCGCGGTGATCCTGGTGGGACGCGGGGGGAGATGCGTTGCCCAGAAGAAGGGTTTTGGGGACGGCGGCGGGTTTTCGGGCGACGCGTGAGCCGTGGCCGCGTGCCCCTCCAGCTCTCCTGGAAGCCAACGGCAACCTGAGCTGCCGCTGTGCCAAGACCACCAGGGCCTTCATCTCCCCGCGGAAATACAGCAGCGTCGAGGTCCGGCCGGTGGGGAGCAGCTGCCGGCGCCTCGAGGTGGTGTAAGTGGCTCCTGGGGCGGGGGGTGCTCTGCTCCCCCCGCCCCGTCCGTCCTCCCTGAATTATTTCAGTTTCACGCTCTTCGTCTTTATGAGAAGCGCGGGGCGGGGGGGGGGCTCGGCTGCTGGAGCCCCGCCACCGGAGGAGGGGGAAGCGACGGTGCTGAAGCCCCGCGTGTTTTCTAGGATTAAGCTAAAAAGCCTGGAGAGGGTTTGCGTGGATCCTGACACCCCCTGGGTGAAGAAACTCCTGCAGGACCTGCCTAACCTGTAAGCCCCCCTCCACCCCGAGCGAAAGAGGCTCTCGGCGGGAGCAGGGGCATCCCCTGGGGACCCGTCTTCACAGGTTTCTCCCCCCTTCTGCTTTTGGCAGGAGGAAGAAGGAGGCTCCCCGCTGAGGAACCTGCCACCGGCGGGACGGCCAGATGTGCGGGGCCTGAAACTGGACTCCCCCCCCACCCCCACCCCCCGCATCCCGCTGTCGCCTTGCCCCGGTGCGGAGGGGAGCGTGCTGCGTCCCTGAGCCCCTTTTTCCTTTGCATTGTGTGCATTTAAGCTCCTTGAAAATGCCAGTCCCCGCTTGCCCACCCTCCCGCCCCGTGGCCGGACGCTGGGTGTCCGCTTCGGGCACAACCTAACCGGTCCAATAAAGGCGGCAGCCCTCGGTCACCGTCACTCGCGTCCCTTCCTGCGGCATGCCAGGGACTTGGGGGTGCTCAGGGGAGCAAGTCCCCCGGGGTGTGGGGTGGGGGAGCAGAACGGGGGTCAACCGGCGTTTCTCCACCAAGAGACGGGGGGGCAAGCAGGAGGTTTTAGGAGGCGGCCACGGTGGTTCCTGCCTTTCGGGGGCAGGGAGGTGGCGTGGGCCACGTGCGACGGGGGGAAGCGACGGCAGGGAAGTCGAAGCGCGGGGCAGCTCTGTTCCCCGCCCCGCAGCATTTCCCAGCCCCGCAGCGTTTCCCAGCCCGTGAAATCCCCGGCGGGGCCGGCTATAAAGCAGCCCCCGCCGCAGCTCGGGGCAGGTGGCAAGGATGCGGCTGCTGCCGGCGGCGCTGGCCCTGGCCCTGCTCCTCAGCAACTTGGTGCCGGGGGAGGGTGAGTGACTTCGGGGTGTCCGTCCGTCTCCCCCTCCAAATCCCTTGGTAGAGGCATTGGACGGGGCTGAGCACGGGCTGCTCTAAGCTTTCAAGTTTGCCTTTTGCCTGTCTTTGAGCTTGAGCTTACCTTTGAAACCCAGTCGCTAAGCCGGAGGGGGATGCCTGGGACTGGGGATGATTTGCCCGATGGGTTTAAGCTCCTTCTCTTCAAGACCCCTGGGAAACTCGAGCGCTTGGCGGGCGGGCGGGCGACGGGTTTAATTCATAAAACGTCGGTTAATTTTTCAAACCCTGAAGCTAAACCCCCGCCGCGAGCATGAAAAGAAAGCTTTGAGGCTGTGCCGGGACTCGCATCAGCCTCGCTGCTTTCGCCGCTTGCCGCTGCAAACCCCATTAACACAAGCCCGTCCCTGCGAACGGCCCCGTGGGTGCCGGGGAGGGGACGGGATGGTGGCGCGAGGACGGGGGTGGGGGGGGTGGGGGGTGTGTGTCCCCCCCCCCGTCCGCTTCCCCCGTGGGGGGCCAAGACCCGGGTGTGGGCTGCTCTCGGGCGCAGGTCTGTCGCTGGAGAGCCTGCTGACCAACATGAGGTGCAAGTGCATCAAATCGACCGCCCAGGTCATCAACTTGGGGCTGATCCTTGCCATCGACGTCACGCCGCCGGGTATTTACTGCAGGAGGAAGGAGATCATGTAAGTGGAAAGCCTGCAAACCAGTTTCTGCAAATTGCTTGCTCAGGTACCACCGCCAAAATACGCAGGCGTTTGCACCCTCTCCGAAGCCCCGAAATCTTGCGGCGACTCTTGCAAAGCGCGGGCTGTTGCACGGGACGCCGCTGCCCGTTTTAGCGGGGGTTACCCCCGGCGTGGCTCACGGAGCCGAGGTCAGGGCCCCAAAAAAATCCCACCTATCTCCCAGCAAGGGTTGCGGGGGAGCGAGAGGGGTTTTCTCTGCAGACGGCGGTGCGGTTCGAAAAACTTCGGGGAAGAGGTGTGCGTGGGGCTGAGGGGGTCTCGTCACCTTGTAGCCTTACCCTGAAGAAAAACAAGAAGGTGTGCGTGGCTCCCGAGGCGCCCTGGATCCAGCTGCTCATCCACAAGCTGACGCAGAGGTACGCAACGCCCGGCGAGCGAAAAACAAGCGGCGTAGCAAACGCGTCGGCAGCACGATCCCCTCCTCCTGACTCCTTTATTTTCGTTTCTTTCCTCCCCCGAAATCCGCAGGAAAGCCACCAGAAAAGAAACGGCGGCGGCGGCGGCGGGGCGGCCGCGGCGGGAAGCGGAGCGGTGGGTTGGGGGAGCGGAGCGGTGGTGCCGGCCCCCTCGCAGACCCCCCGCCCTGTCTCTCCCTCTGTCCCAATACCGTAATAAATAACCAGCCGTGGTTATTTATTCCCCTGCGGGGACAGCGGTGATATAATCCCTCTGTGCCGAGACACCCCGGGTTTCACGGCACAGCGCCGGCGCTTGCTCTGCTCCCGGGGTTTTGGCAGGGGGCAGGAGCCTTCCCCCGCTCGCCCCCCGAAAATAGGCTTTCCCCTCGGGCGCCCGGCGTTGCCCTCCATTTCGGGTGCCTGCGCTCTCCCTGCGCGCGACGGCAGCCCGTCCCGGGCGCCGCCAATAAAAGGGTGAACGTGCTTTCCCCCGCCTGGGCTGCGGCAGCTCTTTCTGCACGGATTTGTGTCAAAATTGGGATTTTGGGGGTGCGGGAGTTAGACCGGACCGTGGCACCGCGAAGCCCTCGGCCGCTTATCCTTCCCGACGCGCCGCCTTTCCCCTGCCCCAAGTTTTCGTGCCTTTTTCTGACAGCTCCTGGGAGGAGCGGGTCGTGCTACGGGACGCTGGCAGGAGTCGGATGGGGTCTGACCTCTGCGGCCCCACGGTGCTGGCTCCCAGTTGTGCAAGCACAGGAGAAATGGGAGATACTGGGAAATTTCCCGGTGACCGGCTGAGGCTCTCTCCGTGGACCCCCGTTTTCCTAGGACTGACGCACACGTCCCACGGGGACCCCGGCACGGCACAGGGATGCCCCTTGGCCACGCGGACCGAGGCGACGCAGCTGCGACTTGCAACCCTGCGCAAATTTACCACCGGTTTAATATCTGGCTTGGCCGTGCTGCTAGTAGGTGTCTGAGGTCTGGGGACACCCCCGCAGCCGCCCCGCCCCGCAGAAGGGTAGGAATCAAATTTGCCTCACCCACCCCGCCAGCCTGGATCCCAAAAGCGCGTCCCAGGGCGGTGACAAGCTGCGAAACACCCAGCCGGTCCCCACGTCGCCCTCCTTCCCGCCCTGTGCTTCTCAGGAACCACAGCAGGGGGACAAGGGTGTTTGCAGAAGGGCTCTTTATTGCCTCCAGAAGGAAATAAAAGCACACAGGCGGGAAGAAACAAGCAGATATTTAGCCCTGTCCATCGTGCGTGAGCGGTAACCCGTCTCCATAGCGCAGGGGCGTGTGTTTCAATGAAAAAAATAAAAAAAAAATTTAAAAAGGGAAGAAAAAAGTAGCAGTGCAGGGTTTTGGGGACCTCCCTTACCCCAGCTGCCCTAAGGTTGAAGAGAGGCAGGGCTGCTTAGCTCAGTCATCGTCGTGGTTTTGTCGGAGGGGAGCAGGTCTTCCCCCTGCCAGGGTCCCCACCGTCCCCACTCGACGGGAATCCACTTTCTCGGCGAGTTTTTCACTGCAAAGTATAATTACGGCGGGGGGGGGGGGAAATTGCACCACGGCACGGCACTTTCTCCAAAACACGAGTTCTTTCAGCGGGAGAGGAAAAAAAAGGAGCTTTTTGTAAAAGCAAAGGAGAGGGCTGGCGAGAAGGTTTCTTACTATTTATTCGCACGGGAAACACGGAATAAGCAAGTTACTCGGGGGTTTTTGCTCAGGTCTCGGCTGAAGGCTGCTGCTCTTTGCAAGCACGGTGCCTAGGACTGGTGTCAAACTTTGCAAAGCTTTTTGCCTGGGAGACCTACCCCGTCCCGGTGGCAGGGCTGGGGGGGAAGGCAGCCGCCCGGGGCCCCCCTCCCCGGCTGGTGACGGTGCCGCCGAGCTGCCCCGGGGCAGGCGAGGCAAAAACCGGGGCCGGGGCGGGGGCCAGCAGCGGCTCCGGCCTCCGCAAGCAGCAATTTCCCCATCCGAGAGCCCGGCGCGCTCTCGATGTAAAGCGAAGCTACCCTTGCCGTAAAACGAGACGTAAAACCCCTTAAAATTTTAGCGGAAGCACGCCCGGGAGTGACCCTGCAGCTTCTCCCCTCTCCGCATGCACTTCCATGTTCTGAGGGACGGGGCCTTGCGGTTGCAAAGGCAACGCACAAGAAAGAAATCCAACTAAAAAAAAAAACCCGACCTCCCAGAAGAACGACGGTGAAATGGGGCCGGAGGGGGAGCCCGGGCCCCCCTCACCGCTGCTCCGGTCCGGCCTGCGAGTTTACGAAGTAAGGGCATATTTAGCTAACATGGTGCACACAAACACTTTAATTGCTCGGAAAGCAAACACACGATGCGGTAATTAAAAATGGAAAACAAGCCGAAGTCACGTAACGTCACTTGTAAAGAAAGCCACCATGAGGTTTGTTTTTTTTTTTTTTTGGTTGGGATATTTTTTTTTGCCGTGGAACAAAGACAAATACAGACAAACGCAAACTCAGAAAATGCCTAAATTGTCGGAACTGTTTAACAAAGAGGACAAGACCAAGCACCAGGATCACCCTACCCTCCACCACTCAAACGGTGAGAGATTTTGCAAGCTAAACACGCCGTACGATTGCAGGAGGGGAAGGAAAAAAGAGAGAGTGTCGTATCACTTGGCGTGCTTTGCCATCAGCGCTGTTAAAAACACCCTGAAGTACCAAAGTACCCCAGCATTTCTCTATCTTCACGCTTGTTTTCAGCTATACTCCAAGAAACCGCACTCCTGAAGTCCGTCACCCTCGAACAAGGGCAAACTAGCAAACTTTATCGTCTCTTATTTGTAGAGTCAACTCATTTTTCTTAGGATGAAGGAGTTCTTTCAAGGTCTTAATTTTGTCCCTTTTCTGATCGTGCAATACCTGCGCCTGCCTCACCCGCTCTGTTTTGCGTCCCCGCTCTTGTTTCCTGGAGGAAAAGCAAACCCGTGGTCGGTGTCAGTGCAAAGAGTGGTCACAGGAGAAGATACTCTTATCACTTAAGAGCTGTGCCTGGATCTAGAGCCTTACAGTCTTCTTCTAAAGTTGTTTTTAATCTTAAAGTGAGCTCTTGGCTGACTCTTGGCAAAGAGACTTAAGACACGAACAGTTTCCACCAGGTTCCCTTGGGGTTTGGGTCGCCTTTGAACACGGAAGGGTGAGAAAGGGAGGGTACGCGACTACTCTTCTGTCATCTTATAAGAAAGTGATGAGCTGCTTATCGCAAGATGCCTTTCCTCACTCTGAGGTGGAGAGACTCAGCTAAGAAGAGCGTCTGTCAGAAAAGCCCGAACCTCTCTGCATCTCGGGCTCATTTCTTTTCCGGTCTCTAACAAATCAGGTCCGCTGCTCCCCTGGGTAAAACCCCTCCAAGACCAAGCACTTCAGCTCCTTTTGGGGCACGTGAAATTAGGCGGGCGAGGTTTTTCAATGCGAGCGCCTGCTGCCGAAACCATAGCGCTTTGGAAGTGAACGTGAACTTCAGCGAGTCTCGTCTGCCGCTTCGCTTCCTACCAGGCACTTTTGGTTTGGTTGCGAAGACCGCCCAGAAGAACATCACGCCTCTGGCGTGACCAAGTAGGACAACGACCCACTGCTCTTTTACGTTGACAGCCTGATTTTACCCGAACCACCTCCTGCTGCTGCCTAGTGGTACCAGCGTGCCAGATAAGGGTGTGCTTCGATCAGTCATCTCCCCACACAACGGAGAGGGTCCGTCCTTAGGTTTAAATCGGGCCTGAGATCTTCACCACCATTACAAGAAAGGTATCTATGCGGGAGCCAAGAACAGAGGAATCGTAATTATGTACAAAGCCGAGGTCGCTAGGGAGAGGACAACTGCCATTTGCCACTAAACCCCCTTTTAGACCAGTACGAGGGTACGTATCCCATTTGTGTGCTACTTCTGATGCAGGCTATTGGTTTGGTTTGGCTAGGACTAGAAGACCTTTCGCTCCACCCCGCTATGCCAAGTTTCGTGCCGAAGGAAGGTTTGGATGCTAGAAGCTGAAAATGCATCGTGGAAATGAAGTAACTGCTGCTCTCTTGCTGGGTTTAAATCTGGTCTTCAGACAGTAAGGACCGGCAGCCCCTTCTGGCTCCTGCTCCCTACCCAGAAGGCGTGAATACTGCACTCCTGGTCTAGGAACCCTTCAGAGCCTTTCCCCAACCCGTCTTCTAAATTAACAGAGAAACTCTGAATTTCGACAAGCCTTTTCGGCTTCCCCCTCGCCACCAGACCAAAACCAACCCCAGAGCAAAAAGTGATAGGAACCTCTGAGGTCTCAAATTCTCGCTCGTGATTCAGACCCCATGCCTCACAAGCCAGGTACGGAAAGCCTGTCTCCAGAAGATCAATATTTGGGATTAAGCGGGAGCTGCAGATGCTCAGCACCTTTGTAAAGTGGGCCGCGGGAGCTCGAGAGCGTGAATGTGGATTTAGGAGTCTCTGCAGCAAAGCCAGCAAGGTGGGAGACCATCAGCCATCCACAGCGTTACCCAAACGCTGAAGATCACGGTACGGTTTTGAAAGCTGCATTAGGTCAGCAGCAAGTGCTTCTGAAAAGGTTGAGAGTCAAAGATTTTGGTTTTCTAGTCTATAAAACACAGAACAGCGAGGACTTGGGACTAACGAGACCTTTTCTGAATGTTTCTACAGACTAAACAGGAGTGGCTTCCAAGAGAGACAGCTTACCCATAAAATGAGATATTTTCTCAACAAATGCTAGAAAGGGACGACAAAGGCTTTTAACGAGGCAAATGGGAAGGAAAGCTGGTCTCAGACCCCATTGTGCCATACCTGACTTCAGCGTGTAGTACGCAAATGTTTACGCTCCTTACATCGAAATAAGGAAACAAAAATATTCAGCTACATTGTACAAAATTCTCTTTTTTTTTTATATATATGTATATACACACACAAAACCCCATATCTAACAGATTTACCATATTGAATTTTAAAAAGTTGCTTGTAGAAGGGTGTTGGATTTTTTTTTCTCTGCTTGCTTTAGGCAGTGCTCTTGCTTAGAAGTTGACACCAGGCACCGTATTTTTGAAAGCAAACCAAGACAGCCAGGAGCAGTAAAGGGCTTAGAGCTTTTTTTCCCCGGGGTCGGCTGCGAGGGCGCTGCGACGTGCTGGGAACCGAGGGTCAGCGATGGAGAGAACTGACCGTTTCCCATCCGTCTCTGCTTAGGGTTAAGGACAATTTGCTTCGTATTACTCCCTCTCCCCTAGAAAACGCCCGACCGTCAGCTCCCAGCTGGGTCAAAAGAAAACTAGCGTTGCCATCACGAGGATGCATAGGCTTCTTGAAAGGGATCTCATCCCGTGCACGAGGCTGGCGGCCGCCTGCTCCGCGCTCCCTCTCTTCCTAGAGCAGAAAACCGCTGCGGAGAGCGGCGTTTCTGCTCGGCTGGAAGAAAAGCACAATCCCCTTACTGCTCCTGCTGGGAAGGAGATTAAAAAAAACAACCCAGAAGGAAAACAGGGAAGGAGCCAGACACGTGAAAAGGCGCGTAAGCATTTCCCCGGTTATATGCATTGACCGAAACGTAAACAAGACTCTCTTTTTTTTTTTTTTTAAAAATCCAGAGTTTTTGTGCAACGTCTGTTAAAATAACTTCTTTTAAAAAAATTGCACAGCGCAATGGACGTTCAGAAGTGCGTTTCGCAGCAGAGAAAATCCAATTAAACACCTTCCCGCAACAGAACACTTCAGTCGGTTAGAAACCAAAGGAAAGTCAAACTTACGCAGTTTACAATGTTTGCCAGGGTTTTTTTTCCTCATCCCCATCCTCTCCCACCCCGATATTACAAAACATTGCTGTTGGTTTTTATTTTTATTAATAAATGGGCTCCTCTGCAGTTCATATACAATCATAGGTGAATTTTAAATTCCATTTTATACAAACATCTCAAAAAATATTGGGAGTGAAGTATGGTAGGAAATACTGCTCACGTTGCTAGTTAACATGCGGGTAGGAGAAGGAGGACAAGGGTTTGTTAGTGCACACCTCCAGAGCAGAGCACCCCCACCCCCCCTCCAAAAAAAAAATACAGTAGCTGATTACAGAAAGGTAATGTCCACAAAATTAAGTTTTTCATGCTATTCTACTTTCCAGTACTATACTCTCAAATCGCTTTCGCAATTTACCTGCAACGGCTAGGTGGCGAACGCTGAGGTATATTAAAAAAGAGATACCTGCACCTAGAGGAAAATCCGTCTTTAGAAAGGGCTTTTTTTTTTTTGGTGCTGCACAAAGCAATTGCTGGACAGGAATTTCACCCAGTTACGATCACTTCCAATTTATAGTAGACAAGAGATGAGGCCTCCGTTTTTTAGGCACTTCTTTTAAAAGGGAGTTGTCGTTTCGTTGAACCGATTTTTGCGTTCTGTCCCACACCACCCCCTCCCCGGCCCCCAACAAGC
>JAVKLA010000007.1:8159770-8191384 GCA_034782735.1 Sagittarius serpentarius
CCCCCCCCCCCCCCCCCCCGCCCCTGATAATTTCCTATGTATAAAACGACAAAGGAAATGTTTAATTAAAGAGTAGAGGAACAGCCTGACTTAGCAGTTTTGCAAGACAGAAGATGGCTCCTTAGTACTTAAAACTAATTTCACAATTTAAATTTGACTTTTTGAAGTGTACGAATGAGACATAAATATAGGCTATCAATCTGTTTAAAAATTTCATTCACATAATGGAAAATTTTTTCATTTATTAAAAATATCACATTTTGAGACTAGAAACAGTAAAGTGCATGAAAAGTTTAAAATATAAATTCAAGAAAATTTTATAGCAGCAAAAAAGCAGAATAAAGAAAAACTTAAAAACACAGACACAACCTTTTCCTATCACTGTGCCATTTTTTTTTAAAACATTAAGCAGCCAACCAATTTTTTCAGAAAATTGCATTATGTTTAATGCCTCTTCAGGCACAAGGTTTTGAACTGGCCACCTAGAGCATAAAAAGGGGAAAAAAAAGAATTTCCAACACATCCAAAGAGCATTAACAGTTGGGAATGAACCAGCAGCTTTTTAATTCAACCCTGACCGACAACAGAAAAGAAAGATTATTAAAGAAGTGTGGTGGCTATTTGGCAACTAGGGTCAGGAAAAATGATCCAAGGAATGACTACGGCTACCGCTCGCTCCCCCAGTGGAAAAAGCATGCCGACAGCTACTCCGCCTGCCCTTTCGGAGACAAAAGCAAGGTCGTTTCCAGCGGCTTTTTCCTGTACCCTACGCTTAAGCAGTTAATCCCAAGTTTCCCATCTTTGCAAGCGAACTTCAGAAAAGGGAACCTAGGACGGATTTGCAACGTCTTTATTCACCCGGAACCCAAACGCTTGCCACGGCTCGCTTCAAGTGCTACCCCTTACCATCTCTAAGTCCTGCTCCCAAACTGTGCTGCCGAACAGCGTGTCGCCCTGGCTTGCCAAAGCCGAGAGGCAGCTCCGGCTCACAGAGGTCCTTTGGATCTCTGCGTATCCCGCCCAGAAAGGACCGAGTTCTTCAGAGCTCCGAAAAATTAAGTCACCGTGGCGTCGGCCGAGCAAGCAATTTATACGCAGCATTAAATGCTCACCTGCAAAGCCTCGTGAGACGTAGCTTCGCTGGAAATTTCATTCTAAATGAAATTACATCAGGAGGATTTAGACCACAAATTTCATCACGGCTATTAAGCCATCTTTGGTTTTCAAATACTAGTTAGACGAGGGGCAGGGCCACACTGCTAATCATTTACGGTCAGGTATTAAGTGCTTCGCTAATGTGCAAAATTTATTTCGGATGCAGAGTTCAGTCTCCGTTTTGGGTTCAAACAAACAGTACTTCTAATATTCTTCCTATAAAACAAGCATTTCTATTTTTGTTTTTCTTTCTCCTAAAAGGCTGGCTCATTTCGCCACGTTCTGGAAAAAAGCGTTTCCTTGAAATATGTTAATGTTAATACGCAAGTTTTTAATCTCATTTGTCCATTTATAAGTGCAGCTCCCTACTGAAGAGAAAAAGCTTGCCAGTTAAAAAAAAAAAAAAAAAAAAATTTAAATTAAAAACCCGGAAAGGGAGTAATACTTTGGTTCCAGCCCTAGTGCCAAATGATACCAATATGCACCAAAATGTGCAAAATCTCATATCAAACACATAAGGAAAGGAGCTTGAAGAAGCAGCTGAAGGTTGGCCATACTTCACTCCTATATACTTTGATTTACAACTGTACAGGTCCGTAACAACAGGTCTTTGCCCTCAAAGGGGCAGGGCTCCACTACCTCCTGTTAGGCAAGTGCACACCGTTGACAAGAGGCAGGAGCGGAGGATGGAGTTCTAGTTGTGTTAACAGTGAGAAGTGGTCTGAAGGGATGTGAGGGTGTGGACACCCAGTGATGTTGTTGTCAACCAGCCACTGAGGGTCCAAAGGCCCCAGGACACCAAGCACGTTCATGTGAGTGTTGGAATAGAAAATGTAGTCAATCACACCCTAGGGAGAAAGAGAAACACGACAGTGAGAACAGACCTCGCTTCTGGCAACCTGAACTCGACTGGCTTCTGGCTGCGATTCACGGGAAGAGGCACAGCGCTGGAATTAGGGTAAGAAACGCGCGCGGCGTTTTGCGTTCAAAGCGCTGCATCCGTTCTCACTAAGTCACTGGCCAGAGCCAGGTCGAAAGCTTAAAAAGGCCAGCGAATCGGGGATTTGTGTGCGGTAGGAAAAGTGTCCAGCGAGTGTAGGAGCCAGTGATGAAGCGCTTACAGGAACAGAGGGAAAGACAGCCAATGGTCAGAGAATTAAGACAGCATCCTGGGGAGACCAGGTCAATGTCTGCCATTTCAGAAAAATCGCTGCTTACTTTGAAATCAAAAGTGTAATTGGTGTAAGGCATCAAGTTGTTTTCGTAGGCGCTCTTGAGTTGGAAGCCGTGCGTAATTCTTCCTTCAGAAGCCCCGTTTTTTCCATTGCCGCTGAAGTTCATGAGACACTCGTTATAACGCAACTCCTTGAAGTCCTTGTGGTTGTCAGCTACTATGCCATTGCTTAAGTATTCCACTACACCTGTTTGCAAAGGAAAGGATTCAGGGAGTTGCTTCAAAATACAACATTCAGGGAACGTCGGCCTCGGAGCTAAAAACCAAAACACCAGTGAGACACACCACCCGATTAGAAAAGAGCTTTCCATCTAAGGGGGAATCTACCCAGCAGGTGTCTTGTCCGCGCCTGAGCCGTACGCACCTTTCTGGCGCGCAGCCAGGGAACCGAGGCTCTCCAGCGGTTTTGACACCATTTTTGGAGGATTACGGTAAACCCATAGTACGTGAGCCGTAGCATGCATGTGACGGGGTGCTAGAGAGGCACATTTCGTACGTATACCCGGTATTACAGTATCGAGCGTCATAACTAATAAAGCAGACCCGTCTCCTTAGAAAGTTTTCATGTTCCAGCACAAACTCAGGTCTTTCCTACTTATTATTGCTGCTCAAGGCATGGGCATTTATTTAACGATTTATTTAAGATCTCTTTGTTCTCTTCTGCATCTTTGCAGGTGTAACCAACTTTTCCGGAGCGTACAACTGATCACGAAAAGCAGTCTGCTCAACCGGAGGACCTGCATTCTCTTCAGCCAGGTTTCGAAAGACAGCTGTTACTAAGAAAGCTTTCATCCCTGCCTACCCAGGGAAGTGCAAACCGCCCCATTGCCCTCAGAGGGAAAGAGGATTCAAACGTTCTAAACAGGTAAATTAAAAATTAAGCCAAAACCAGTCTTACCTGAATCAGGCAATGAGTTGAGATCCGCACACAGCACCAGAGGGATAGAGTTAGGATCTGCTGTTGGGCTACCGGGCCTGCTTGAGGCTTTCTCGAGGATATTTTTCAGCTCCGAGACAAACATCATAGTCTGAATGAGTTTCACATCTGAGTATTCGGGGTCCCAGTGCATGTGGGCATTGGCCACAATAAGCAGCTGTTTGTCCACATGAAGCGATTTCATACCTGGATAAACAAACACATTTTTATCAGTGAGAGGCTGATTGCGTGAATACGGCAGATTCCCCCCTGGTAACATTCAGGGTCTAGCTACTAAGGACCCCAAGGCAGACACACCAGCAGATGGACGTACTTTCATCGCTGGAAAAAAGGCATTACCTGAGCCGCTACTCCTTTCTAAGTCAGCAGCATTTACACAGCATTACACGACTAAATCTCTCCAATCTAGGAAAGAAATAGCCAGCATGATCTGATACCGTTACATTTGCATTCCTTCTCTACTGTTCGAGTGGTCACTGCTTGACTGTGCACCACTATTCAATATCTAAGGCACAAGGGAGTTTCGTGACTCCTAGCTGCCACGGGACGGCAAATTGTTCCCGTGGGGAAAAACTGAAACCTGCTTCAACGAATGCAGTACGAACGTGGCTGCGGCGAAACGCTGTAGCTGGTTTTACTATCTGTCTGCGAAACAGTACTCTGAAAGATGGGGCATAAAGTCACAGGCAGCTCCTTCTGGTCCTGCAATTCTGCTCCCTTGAAGGGTGCACTGGCAGCAAGCAATCAAAAAACCAGACACGCAAACAGAGCAGGGTGGCAGTTTTAAGTACGTTGAAATTGTCTACTGCATCCGATCAAACTTAATGAAAACGTGACAGTCAGTCAATCAAGTGGCATGAGAAGATACCCGATAATCTCATTCTTGCACATCGGTGCGTTAGCACTGTCATATAATCACCGGGGGAGGATGGAAAGATTCAGCCAAGGGGAAAAAAAGGGAGTTGAAAATAGAAGTTGAACACTACTGACAACTACTCGTAAGAGCATATACATGTAAGCGCGCCGACCTTGGAAAAGCTAAATTCTTCAGGTAGAATTTAACAGAATAAGGAAGCAGGGACAAAAGCTTGAAAGGAGAAAGCTAAACGCTGGGCATCTGGCTGCAAGTGCCACCGGACCAGGAAATCTCGTCATCCGTGTCCTGTCCTAGCCACCGATGGGCTATCGTTTCTCAAATTAGCACGGTGAACAGCGTTTGCTCATCTGCGAGTATTTGGTTACCACCTCCAATGGCAATAATATTGTAGAGAGCTGTATTATCTCGGAATAACTCATGCCTTGACGTGGAACTGAATAATCAGTGAGAGAACCAAGGTCATACTCACTTGTTCCAAATAATTCTTTGTGCACCTCTAACACCACGGCAACTCCGATGTTGTCCTTGGTCATCACTCTGTTCAACATAGCTTCTGAACCTTCGGAGTTAGCCATCGCCACCTGGTTGAACTCCACTGTATGCTTCTGCACCAGCGTAAATCTGATTAAACAAGAAGAATCACATGTGAACACGTGCGACGTACAGCTACGTGAAAAGACGTGGCTTCTGTCTGCACTCTAGGCTACCAGGTCCAAGGAGAGAGCCTGCAGGGCAGGGTGACGCACGTTTCTTCTCTCCTCTCGTTTTGTAAATGTGAAAACAGTCCTAAGAAATATCCCCCCAGTCGGGATAGAGCTCTCGGTCTGGCAAGTGAGATACTCTCAGGGGAGACGAGATACCCGGGGTTTAGGAAGTGTTTACTTGTTTCAGCGTAGCACTCTGAGGGGACTATTCAGAGCAACGCTCAGAGGTTATTGCACCTCCTCAGGAGTGTTCTAGGCAAAAAATTAAGACGAGATGGTAATTAAAGGCTTGCCTTTTACTTTGGGCAAATGCATTATTAAAAAGCAGTTTCTCTCAGACCACTAGCTACTGCCATTAGTTTCATGAAATTGGTTTTTCATGCCGTTCCAGCCTCAGGATGCCCGAAAACGCCTTGCTTCAGGATAAACTGAAGGCTACCTATTGAAAGTGGGGTTTTTGTTTTGTGCTCCAAGAAAATTAAAAAGGAGTATTGTCAGTCTTCTGTTTTCACCTGTGAGAGCCACAGCGTAATAAGCAGGTCTCTGTATACCCTTGTTAGTTTCAAAGGTTTGAAAAACATCAGTTGTTTTTTTTCACAGACTTCCTCTATTCAAAACCAGTCAAGTCGTTTTTAAATACGATCTGAAAGGCCTATTTTTGTTTCTGGAAGCAGTGAAAACTCTAAAAGGGAGCTAAGGCTTTGCGAAACTTCCAGTCTAATGACTGGAAACTGTTGCGAGGGAATATTCAGAGGGATACTCGGTGTGGTGCAACCCGTGAGCAGTCTACACAGACGAGAAAGAAGTGTGAATGCCAGCACCTCTCCTCCCTTCCCAATAGTTTGATGCCTTTAGTGTGGCAGAACTTTTTTTGGATCAGGTATTCAATAATGTAATGTTTTGATTCATAAAAGCAGAGAATATTCTGTGATCCTTTGGCAGCAACACATCTTTTAATACCCGAAGATTAAGCCAGCACAGTTTATAGATCTTTAATCTGAGAGGGGTGAAACGTCTGTCAAGGAAGGCAAACGTCTGTAGAGAAGATGAGGTATTTATTTGATCTGGCAAAAAATGCGCACAGGAAGCACGGAACTTTGTACTCAGACTAGCTCTCCCGCGGCTGCCGTGTTTCTGAAGAGGTATCTTTGTTCATAGTCCGAAAGGAATGGAAGGACTCCGTTGCAAACAGAGCAGCAAAAGGGAAGGGAGGATCATTCTTTGCAGTGAACTTTATCTTTTGTTTTATAGCACAGTACTTTGGTTACCATGCACCCTGAGAGATGAAAGCTTTCAGACCTAAATCAAGCTGGTTTTAACATGTTTTTAAAAAGCTGCTTCTGCCCCTTACTTTTCAGTTTTGAAGAATATTGCGCAGCCATCCACATGCTTTTTCTCCTGCTCAGACATGATTTTGGCACGTGACTTGGGAGAAAAGAATCCATCGTATCCTCGTTCTTTCAAAGCTGGCAGAAAAAGGGTGAAGTATTGCTCCGTTTCCACTTCCTGGAATTGAACACAAATGCCTTAGGCTAACAAAGTCAAGCAAACAAAGTCAAGCAAACCCTTCCCGTCGCTGCACGGCAACTTGGGCCTGCCTCGGCTTGCAGTCAGCAGCTCTCACCAAAGTGAAAAGCTTCTGTTTGCACAAATCATGTCACTTCCTAGATTGATGGCCTGCTGGAAACAGATTTGCATTCCTGGATATCCTGGAATCCCCCCAAAAGGGAAAGTGAGAGGTGTATTTTGAATAGCAACAGATTACACCTGATATTTTTGACACCTGAATGCGGATACCGTACTCGGTTAAACTTCTGAGAGGTCGACAGATATCCAGCAGCAATTCATATTTAATCTGGAGAGCTCTTTCGCACAAGGGTCTCTCACTGTTCTGTAACAATACATTTTCTTTGTAGTAACATTTGCACTCCAACAGGCTTTCAGAGGTTGATCTCTCGAGGTTTTCAGACCAAGGTAACGACTCCCTTCCTGCGCAAGACTTTTGCTTACCAGAACTTGCTTAAAAAACGAAAGATCAATTCAAAGGCAGAAGCGTTCAACTGTTCTAACGTCGGCAATAAATTTCTAATAATGCAGCAGGATACATGTACCAGTGACAATTGATATTTAACTTGGGACCATGAGAGTCCCCTTGTTAGCCAATGCGAGTATTTTGGGGACTTTCAACTTCTGTACCAAGCAGGAATGGACCAGGAGCAGCGGCATTCGGGGATATAGCATTCTACGTTCTCCCCTCCTGCCGTAAACCGCATACACCCAGAGGGAGAGTATTTAGGATGCTTATCTGAGGGGGAAAAGACCCAGATCTTCCAATGCAGATTACCTACTAATTTAGCTAACTTTACCTCACCTACTTTGTCTCATTTCATAAAACACAAGCCAAGGCGTAAAGAAGGAGCTGTGCACACAGCTTGTATCGGTAAGCCCCAGAATTTGTTAGCAAGCAGGCCAATATGGTGTTCTCAAGGGAGCATTTCATTCTAAAGGCAGAAGTTAAAGTTTTCTGTTTCTGACGAAAAACACAGTTATTTTCCAGTTACCTGAAGACTAATGATATCTGCGTCACAGTTGACAATTTCTTCCATGATTCCCTTTTTTCTATACTCCCAATTGAGCGCCCAAGACGGGCAGTAGCCATAGAGCTGCCGGGTGGCATATTTATCACACAACACATTGTAACACATAACTGTGAATGAAGCTGGAAGGAAGGAACGAAAGAAAGGCAAAGGTTATCAACCTCAGAAGATGACGAATGCTGAGCTTACTCAAGCCAAAATACTGAATCTTACGTGGTCTATTCTGGAAGGCCGACTGAACACAAGTCAGTGGGCTTACTCCACTGAGCATTTCGTGAGCAGGAGTAAAAAAAGGCCCTGCTGAGCCAGCAGTTACCACGTAAGGCTAAACTCTCCCTGAAAAAAAATCAGCATCACTACCAAAACGAGAGGGCATCACGTGCGTAACAAAGCAATGCAACCCCATTTTGCAGTCCATTCTTATATTGCCTTTGGGGATGGGGGAGATCGGGGGGTCGGCAACAATTAGGAACAGTCTCTCTCTTTGGTAGGGAGAGGGAAAGGAGCAGCCGTTTCCGTGACGGAGTCAAAACCCAGTATTTATTGCATGAGGTGCCTTGATACAGCAACCTCAGGCTTAAGTGACCCGTTCGGGTCTAAAGCAAAAGCAAAGCCAAGCTGCTAAAGCAGCTTGTTACTATGTCACGATACCACGGCATGAGAGAGAAATACTGATTTAGAACGCTTCATTTTTAGGCTGTCTGATTCCAAAACAGTTGTACAATTTTACTAGCACCTGTACAACATTTCTCAGTTGTATCCAGCTGTATCTGTGTCTGTCAAGTCTAAGTGGGAGAGAGAGGTCTGGTTGAGGGCGGGGAAGAGACGAAGAAATGAAGTCATAAATTAGCAAGCGCATAATACATTATTTGGTCACATTTGGAAAAAAAAAAAAAAGAGAGAAGTCGGCACGCAGCTCATTAAATCATCCAACTTGAAACGCACTTCTTTCACACACAAACTTCTCAACTCCCTTAGGTTTTACACTAAGAAAAAAAGACAGGTAAATGCGACATCCTAGCACCGTGCCACTGGAAAAGCCTGCTCGTATTTGTGGGGAAAGAACTGAGGTTTTACTATGAGGCTACCCCACAGCCGTATTTTTTTATACTCGTAGCCAAAGATTTCCGCTGTTCGGTTGTTTCGATTTTATAATAACCAATTGGCTTGTTGCAGTTTCAACCGTCACATAGTCCACCGCTCACTCGCCGAACGCTATGCTTTCTAATGACTTCTGAATTTCTGCTCAGGAAGTTTGGTTTAAAAGATTAAACCAAAGCCCGTAAAACTCCACTGAGATGCTGATTTGTAAGGGAATTTGAAACAGAAATGCAGAACTTAACGCTGTGGTGGCTTACAGGATGTTTGGCATTTTCCGTTTCTTCCTTTTTTTTTTTCTGGTTTGTTGTTCTCGCATATAAAAGGAGGTGACAGATGATCTGAACTGCAACATTAGCCTGCCTAACACACGACCGAGTTACGTTTTGAAGACCTGCCACCTTCGCGCTTCTAAAAAGACCAAGTACAGAGGACAGCCACCTTACTCTTGCTGGTTATTAATCTGATCTTCTGCAACAACAATGTTAGCATTTTTCTTCTTTATACAAGCTCACGGATGCTTTTTGAGGGCTACATTCAGGATACACAGGGGAAGAAGAGCCGCTGGATTTGGACAGCCTGAAGGAACGCTGCCTCTTGCACTTTACCAAAAGCAACAATAGAGGGCATTAAACTAACTTCAGTACCAGGCACTCCACGCCTTTACTTGCAGACAGGCACTTCTCTAGGAGTCTCACTTTAGTCAGCCTGTGCGTGGACACGGCATTCGCATACAGTTATTTTACAGTTCTTATTATTTCTGAGAACTGAATGTTTCAAAAAAAGCTCCTTCGCTTGAGCATCCGTGGCTGGAACAGTTATGAAAAAGCCTAACGTGGAAAAGAAATGACCGGCATTCCATTCAAATTACAAAAATGGTATTTACAGCACAGCCTTACGTTAATTCTTTTAGTACAAATGAACACAAATTGCTATTTGCAGCCTGATCCGTATAAGGCAGAAGACTTCTCTGAAAATAAAGGCCAAGAAAAGTTTTTCAGCGCATCACTGGGTGAACACAGGGGAAAGAACCACAGATTTACCTGAGGGTAGAATTTGGTCTCGTTCTTTTAAAGTAATCCATGGCCTTGGAGGCAGCTGCTCTGGATGAACTAAAAAAAAAAAATTAAAACAGTGATAAATTCAGGTTTTATATTTGTAAGTTACCATTTCTAAGTCAAAATGAGGACTGAACAGTAATGTTCCACACTGTGCTTTGCAACCCCACCCCCCCAAAGTCTTTTTACGCTCCAGGGGAGGCAAGAATCATTTAAATGGCTAGCTATAGCAAGAGCAAATTTGTCACTTGTAAGATTCACCACTATTTTTGTCTCTTGCTTTCAAATCTAGAAGCACCACCGAAATGCTCCTGCACACTGAATACACTGCTGGAGAAGGAGGGGTAGATCCTGCGGTGGTTCAGACTTCCTACGCTCCCCTTTTCCAAGAACCTCACCCTGTACCCATCATTCCTGCAATGTTTTAACTCAGTAGACATCAAATGGCAAACAGAAAGCTCGGTTACAGAACCACGAAGCAGGATTTAACTCAGGTACTGGATATTCTTCTCTCTTTGGTATTTCTAGATCTAAATTTGACATTCTGCTTGCATTTAGATTATAATTTCTAGTGGAAAGTATCAAAATGGCCTCAGCAAGGACGACTTTGCACTTTGTTGGTAACTGAAGGGTTTCAAACAGAACAGGGGGAACAACTGGCTGTAACGTAATAACATGGGAAAAGCTTGGACAATATATGTCAACCTCTTCCACTGTGTGCGAGCGCGTCTTTACGCGTACGACTGGAACCACTTGACAAAAACGCAAAAGCAGTTAGAAAATACTCTCCCTTCAGTGGTTCAGATTCTCGTTTTAGCAGCAAATGCCGTCAGAAATGCATGCTTTTAAACTACTTCCGTCAGTCAGATTGGTAGGGCTGTCACCTGCTAGATTGTCAAGCATGTAGTTCAGTAGCTTTCGAGTTCCGTCTGGATCCTGGTAGAGGCTGAGAATATCTTGTGATAAAGGATTGCCTGCCAACAGCATAAAACAACAACTGGGTGATTAGCTGCCTGACTTTCTTGAGGCTTTCCAAGCAAAGAAAATCTCCCATAATGAGAACAGACAAATTGACCCAGAAGATATTTAGGTTGCTTAACTTGGAACTGTAGAACACCACAGTAACGGATGCTACAGAATTAGCTAGCACGCATAGACTTTCTTCCTTCGACTCACCTCAATCAATAATACAGTAGGCTAAAGGGTTTATTTACCTATCTACAGATTTAAAATAGGCTCCTAAGGAAGTCTAATAGCATTACGAAAGAAAAGCGTTGTTTTCCAAACTGGCTGGTCATTTTTGCTGCGAGCTTAATATCTCAAATAAACTGTAAGAAAATGTTGAGGTACTACACAAAGCCTTTGAGCCCACCCCCTCAGTAATTCAAGAGTACTCCTAGGAGTATTTAACCGTAAAGAACTCGCTCACCTTTCAAACCTAGGGTTTGTAGCTGGAAGAGCCGTCCAAGTTCATAAGGCAAAACCCGTAACAGATTGTTATTTAAAAGCAATTCCCTGCAGCAAATGCAAGAACACTTTTGATGAATATCACTTCAGAAGAAAACTTTTAAAGCGCTATATGCCGCTCGTCTTCAAAGACGACACTTCTCACCCTGAATTTTTTTGTATTCTGAAAAGATACGCCAATTTTCCCATTTCAGAGCACGACCAAAACACTTTCATGAGGGGAAAAAAAAGCCACAAAAACCCCAAAACACAAAATTAAATCAGGCAGAATTCAAACAGCAGGCAATCGCCAACTCTCAAAGAATGCTTCAGAGCAGAAGACTACGTAGCTTACAGGCATGTATCTGTGGAGATCAGAAAAGAAGGGTAATGCACCCAAAAGTCATAATTAGAACGGAAGCTTTGCAGCAATCTTGAATTTTTTAGAATTATTTTAAATACAAGAACGGAAAGGAAAATAAAATTCTTGGTCCCAATCCCAGAACATAGATTTTTGCAAAGTTAACCAGAATAATTTCTCTCACCTGAGAGATACCATGTTTCCTAGTTCTGCTGGTAAACTTCTGAGTTTGTTGGATGACAGATCCAGGTAAACCAGATTATGAAGCTTGGCAATATCAGGTGGAATGCGAGTAAGGTTATTGTCATTGAGGTGCAGAGCAGTCAAGTGCGTCAGCGACCAAAGTGACGTACTTAAGCTCCGCACTCTGCCTAAAAAAGAAAAGCAAAGAACCACCTCTTCAGTCCGGTTTGCACTCTCAAACCGCCAGATACAAACTATGGGGGATGTCACAGAACATGGGATTTCCGCTGTGGAAACCCTGCCACTTCACTGGAGCACTCACTGACGCTTGCAGGAGATACCTTCTTGTATCTTTTCTAAGAGCGGACTTAAATAATTATCTCACCCTCTCAGTTAAAAGGATAGAGAGAGAGTTCTAGGGAAGCAGATGTGGCACCCAAAAACTCGCGTCCCATCTGAGCGGGTGTTTTAAATCAACCGGGCTGAATGTGAGCCAGCCAAGCTCGACGGCAGTCTGGGAAGTCAGTTACTCCTCCTCCCCCAACGCAGAAAAGCTGTCTTCACAACAGGATCCCCTATCTGAGAGCGTCTGGTACGATTCTGGGGCACCAACAAGTCTGCCGAACCAAAATGCAAAACCAAATCAACTCACCCGAGATCTCTAATTCAGCCCAGTGCGACTTCTTCCCGTTGGCTACCTCTTCTGCTGACATGATGGTGTAAATTCTGCGAGGATCTGGAGGATCATATTTTTCCTTTGGCATCCCTGTTAGTCTGAAAGACCATCACAAACCGTTACCGTCTGCCACTCGGCAACATTTCTTCATTTCTAGCCTGCCAGGAGATTACCTTCCCCGGTGACACTCTGCAAAAAGACATGCCCTGGAGTTTATGCACAATAAATATTACGCTGACGTCAGTCCGACTGCTCCCAGCGCACGGAGCTAAGCAGGTGCTCAGGCCTTTGCAGAATACCCGCCCATAATGGAACAGGGCATTTCTTCCTACAAAGTTTGGGTTTCTGCAGTCATCCGCAGTGCAACCTTGCACCGCCCCGATGCAGACTTTCTGGATTTCCTAGTTTATCCCCCAGAATGAAGCATAACCTACATCGTCACTGAGTTATCTGCTGCGTGCAGAACCTGCAGACAAGATGACAGCGTTTCGCTGTTCACGGCAAAAGCACACGGATTGCTCCCTCCCGTAGTTTTCACAGGGAACCAACGACTGAAGGCAAGGCTCTCCTCTCTGCTTTTACAGCAATTATTTTCAACATACAAAGTCCCACTTTTGCACTCCGCTTATACAAGACTTAAAATTGCAGTCTGAAAGGGAATTAGCTCGATTTTTCCGTTAACTATCTAGCTTTTCTGTTTTGTGCTTTTTCGTGCTCAGTATCAGTCAAGACCTTTTTACTCCTAACGGCCTAGGAGACATAAAATGAGCTCAGGTAAAATTCTCATTAGCGGTTCTTGTGCATACAGGGCTGCAGCCCAGTCCAAAACTTTAATATCAGATGCACTCCTGTCTTAAGGGTGGGCTCGCGCACGCACGACTTCAACCGATCTCATTTTCCAGATTCTTGTCAGAAGAGAGCTCCGATGTCCTGTTCAAAAAACGTACACCTTCCAGAGGACACGGGGAGAAGTTTCCCTCCGTAACTACCCAGACCGTTGTGCCGAGAAAGACTGGCGGGGGGAGAGGTTGGTTTGGTTTAAAACCATAAGGTTAGCCGAATTCCCTGTTCTCTGGTCTTTTCCTCCCCGGACACACAAAATCCACAAACCTTGATTTTGTACAAATGCAAAGCAGCTGGTCTACAGGATGCATTTTTTCCCTCGTACATACATCTCTACTACAACGGGCTGCAGTAGCTGTGAAGCTCTTAAGACAACTCTAACTCTGTTGGTTTGCTGAACTGACAAGACGGAAAACTATGAAGAATTTGAGGAAACTAGTTCAGGCTTTTTTCAGCCAGTCCAACTAAACAAAGATCACACGTCCCTTTTATCAGCTTCAAGTACTGCAGTTTTTTTCCGACGGATGCAGATTGCCAAAACAGCGTTCCGGCACTGCACAGGAGCAGGAGCTGTCAGGGCTGTCCCCTGCGAAGGGTCTCCCTTACAGGTCTGGTGCTTCCTTCCCTGACGAACGCCCAAGGAAATTCCATTCACACTGAATTAAGGCTCCCTGTTGCAAGTGCAGGGCAGATGCGAGCCCCACGTCTAACTATAGCCGACTTCTATTTACAGGTGAAGTCATACGGCGAGGAAAGCTACAGGGTAAGAGGATTCTGCGCTCACACTGCTCAGCTGCGGCAGTTCAGTTTGGGGCGATGAATGAAACAGATATTTAAGGACACGGGATTAGAGCTGAAATCCTTCGATCCTCGTTTCAGAACCACCATCTCGGGAACGGTACTTCCTGACACCACCAGAGTTACAGGCTATGCTTCGGGAGTGCTAGATCTCCAGGGCTTGGGTTTTGCTGGATTTGCCTTCCCTGTTAAATACGTGCATGTGCCGACGCAGGGAGCAGCCCCGGCCCCAAGAACAGATTCCTCGCAGCCCCTGCCGAGAGCCACGAGAGCCCTGTTTCACCTTTTCTCCCAGGCATCCTTGCCCTTAGACACGTATGAAACTAATCCACATTCCAGTGAGTCTCGACATGGCTCTTCCTGGATTTTGCTAGACCCCTGGAGCCGACCAGAGACATCCAGCAGAGCCGTGAATCATTGCTGAGACAGGGGGCCAAGACCCGAGCAGTGGGAGAGCCTGCAGTCCCTGGCAGCTGTGGAGAGCACCGTCCCGGTCCCAGCGCCGGCGAGGAAGCACACTGCAACGCTACCGTACTTTGTATTAAAGCCCGATTGCCTCCAGTACCACCGAGTGTATTATCTAATGTGCTACTCAACACAAATTTTACACGATACACGCTCAAATCAAGACCACAGCCGTAGCGTTTCAGACACAGCATAAACGGAGCAAGCCTCTCCGTGCCAAAAAGCAGCAAGCTAGTTTTGCAGCAAGTAAAGCTGTCACGTCACTGACACAAGATTACCTGCAATGATCCTTTAATAGAAAATGAGATTTCATTAACTGGCAATATTTATTTCATCCGCAAGGCATACTGCAGATTAGAAGGGGGAAACCTAAAAGCTGGGTGGTGAAAATCGAGCAGAACACCAGCAAAGGATTAAAGGTTTACGGCAGAAGGGAGGTTTTGGATCTTTAAGTCTTAACCATCAAACATCTGAACTGACCCAGGATGGGTCTTCATTTTGCTTTTTCATCTGTCATATCTTAAAACGAGCCGTACCTCTACCACATCTGGACCTAGGACATCGCAAACTTTGCTGTCCACTACCCAGCGCCAGCGTTTGGGTGAGTGCTCTGTGCAACAGGCTGTGCTTACCGGGTCTTCGCGCTCTTGTTTTCTACAGTGTAACATTACAGTAGCATCAGACCCAGGCAGATTTAAATTTCAGTTTCTACGTACTGAAACTCCTCCTCGCCCCGCATACTGCTGGCAAAAGCTCTGGCCACGGTTGCTTCCTGTGGGCTTCTCAAGGGGCATTTCCAGCTAAAAAAGCAAGCGGGAAATTATTTGTAGTTCTGCTGGCCATTTCATCGCAAGCCAGACACAGATGGCTAACAGCTCAGGAAGGCTCAGTCCAGCCAGGGGGCCTTGCTGTCACACGCACGTTGATTCAAAGTCTTGAAGCGGCGGCAAGCAGTCTCCTCCAGCTGCTGAGCAGCCTCGCTGGAAACCAGAGCGGGGCTTGCCGTTCCCACTGCGCCAGACCCCAGCAGCTTCGCTCCTCGCAACGGGGCAGAAGTTGGACAAATATCCCAGGGCCTGGTGACGAAGTCATTCAAACGGCGGTGGTTAGACCATCTGAGTCACCCCATACTCATCCATACCTGCCCACAGGCCAAGAGATGACCACTGACCAGGTGACACCATCAAAAAGCTTCAGGATTACCGTTTCCTCCTTGGCAGGCAACCCAATTAAATTATGTTGAAATATCGCTCGTTATGAGAAGTGCTCTGCCAATTTAAAGCAATTTGCGGCCGTCAGAGGCCCTCCAATGAAATGAACCCTGAACTGCGAGTCAAACGACACGCACATTTTTCAGATATTACTCACTTTAATGTTATTTTGAAATAGTAGTGAGTCAAACGAGCACCAGTATAATTTCCACAGTTACAGAAAAGGGAAAACAAACCTAAATCAAATATACTTTTTTTTTTTTCTTCTGCGTAATAGCAACATTGAGCAAGACTTGAAAGCCACCACATGTATTTTTTTTGAAGCAAAAATGAATTCTGCCTGGGTTCCCGACTCCTATCGTTCCCATCTCCCCCTCTGCTTGGCCTGGAAGTAAACCAGTATCCAAAAATCCCAGCCTATTTTTGCTCGGTTTTAAGGGAGCTCCACCGAGTTCCCTGAATCAGTTAACCCCCAAATCAGACGCGCATTAGCGCTGTCGCAAAGAACAAAGCAGGAAGACCCAGCCAGGGACGTGGGAACTGAAGTAGCACTGATTTAGGTCAGCTTGAGCTGTTGCGGAGTTGCACCCTGCGGGTTCAAGCAAGGCCTTTGCTAAAATGCAGCTAACACAGGTGTGACATGAGCAGAATAGGTGGATTCGGTTTCTTTGCTTTTCACGTGGGACCAAAAAAAACTTGTTGCCGGCTTTTCTTCTAAAGAGCTCCCGTGGAAAACTTCTGAAGCTACTAAAACTTGCTCTCCATTACAAATCTAACCATGTAAACTTAAACAGCACGACCCTGATATTGTGTAAATTAAAGAAAACCTGAATATGAGAACATCAGGGCGTTCGTAAGAACAATACTTAAGCTCTGAACAGACTTTGAAATCTGGGGGTTCCTAACAATGTCATGCTTACATGCTAACTCTTTGGCTACGAGCGCATCCTGAAAAGCCTGGAGATGATTGGCACAGCAAGGTTACTCAGCTGAAACCCTCAGTACGGTCCCAGGTGAACTTAAGCAGCTCTAGCTCAGCTGTATATAAAAAGGCCTCAGGGGAAGTTACTTGTTTTGGAAGTGGTGCAAGTAGGAGGTCTGTGGCTGCTTTTTTTGTGCTCTTGTTTGTTTCTGTGTTTGTTTTTTCTTTTCTTTACGCTGTTGTGTTTGCTGGCTTTTGTGTATGGGGCGCCCTAACTATCAATTAAAGCCAAAGAAGGAATAACGCAACAGTACTGAAGGTGGGAAGAGTGTCAAAGAAGAAAGTTTTGAGCTATCAGGCTGCACCGCAGGCTTTTACTCTGAGGATACGGTTTTTTGGGCAACGAACAACAGGAGCTTCTGCGCACTCGGAGTTTCAGACGACCAGGTAATAACAGAAAAGAGCACTGCTCTTCTGGACTTAATTATCCAAGACCTTCTCAAGTAATACAGGTGTGGAGAATATGAGATGGGGAGCATTTAGTTAGCAGTATGAAATATAAACTGTGATTTTTCTTAGGGAGAAGCTGAAGGCAGCCCTACAAACTGCATCAATGCAACACGAGAAAAAAGGACACTATGCTAGAGACTAAGAAATTTCTTAACTTGTAGTGCATTTTTTTTTTTTTTGTATGGGTGGGGGAAATCAACAGCAGCTGTGAACATAGAAAATCTCTTCCATTACACAGCACATCCAAACACAGTAAAGTAACTATCTTAGGGTTGCTATGAGAGACGAACGGCAACGCTATCGCTTTTAATAAAGTCAGATCTTTTCTTCCGAAGGCAAATATCCCCCATCAAGCAGAAGGATTAACGTGTGTTCAGCGGAAAGAGAAAGCCTGCTCAAAGCTGTCCAGATGATTTGGCATCTACGTTGCAGGAGGGCTTTGAAGCCAGATAGGTCAAAGTCCCTCGGAACTATGTGCTGCTGCAAAATAATGGTCAGTCCCTTCCCCAGAGAGGTTAGAAGATGCAATTCTTGAATTACGGTGACTATGATGTGTTGTTCCTTTTAAGTTCTTTCATACCTCAATGCAAAAACGAATTGCCTATTTCTAACGAGGAAGCAAATCAAAAAGAGCTGCAACTTCCATCTCGTTTCAGCCCTGTGTTCGTGGATGTGTTGGCACAACCCAAAATCCTTGCCTCCAGCAGAGTGACATTCTTTGTGATTTTTTTTTTTTCCAGTCTCTGTATATAGATGAGTCAAACTGCCAAAGCATTTTGAAAACTATCCAGCAGACGGCCCTGAATCATTTCTCCTTCCTCTGCGCAGTAACAGCTCACTGTCCGTCCACTTCCATATGGTGATCCCTCCCAGGATTTAAAAAGCCTGCTGGCCGACGAGGCCAGAGCGTGTGCGTGCGCAGATATACACAAAGGCACATGTTATTTCATGTTGGAAATTTGGACTGCAAGCTGGGAAACAGAGCCTTTTTTATCTATGTATTTTGTAAACAGGACCAAATGGTTGCAAAGGGAGGAGAAGGCGGCTACTCTGCAATAAGCCTGCTCTGTTTTTGTATGACTGTATGACAAAAGTCTCCCCATTTCAGCCTCCCGAAGGAGAAGGGGAAGTACAGCCAATACCCACAAATACAAAAACTGATTTGGAGTACTTTGGGGCAGGGGGGAGGGGAGATGAAGATCAAGAAAATAAGGCGATTGTTTAAGGGTATGTTAAGGGGATTTAAAACAAAACTGCTGATACTAGGATATGTATGTACGTGTTAGCTTAAGGTAAACTACTTAGTGTGTCAGTATATATAGTATCTAGTGTAAACATACTAGCAAGAAAATACGCATGGGGAATTTTGATAGTCTTTTGCTTGGGTCTGAATTGTCTTCATTGTGTTTTCCTGCAGGAACATGTTCAACCACCTCTGCGTACGCTGTCTCTACCAAGAGTTCAACGAGCAGCGTGAGTCTGCCAGCAAAGGTACTGGTTCTTTTCAGTTTGTTATTCCAAGTAAACTGATTGGGAATAGAGATTATCAGTGAAACAAATGAAAATGACTCATCACGGTTTTTTATTAAAAAGAGAAAATAAGCATTTTGTTACTGTCGTGTCCCAATACTGAGATTTCAAATGCTCTTTGAGGAAGGCATAATCAAAGTACATAAATAGAGAACAATTGGACACAAGTATCCATCCTACCAACAGGAGCATAGTTAAACAGTAAGTGGAAATAAATCACAAGGCAAAAGATGAAATTTGAAGTCAATATTAAATCTAAGGAATAACAAAAATTTCAAGCTTAGCACCACAGAGCTAGCAATAAATGAAGTCCACAAGTACAACTAAAAAAAAAAATCTTTTGTTTTGTAAATCCGTAAAAAGATGTATTTACTTTCATATCATCCATCCAGGAAAATTGTTTCTCAAGAGAAGGCACACCGGCTCTGCTGGGCAGAGGGCTCTGCTACATGAACTCAGCAGGACTATTTACTCACTAGCAGTCTCTTCTTTAGCAGGCAGAGTCCATAAACACATAGTTAGGAGAACTGTGGAAATCTGGAGCGTTAAAGGTCACATACTTCTATCCCCTTTCAAGACTGTAGCAACAGTAACTCTGCCTCTATAGTAACCTGTAGACAGGGCCTCAGCCCAGTTTGCTTTTTTAAATCAACTGGCCTCCAAACGGGAAAGAGACAGGACCTCACTTCTGTAATGCTGTTAGAAAATTACATCAGCTTGTACTCTTCTCGTCTGCTAATGCATTTAAAAATACAGCAAGGTAATACAGGGGTATTTCTTGAACCACATCAGTCATGCATCTAAAACCAAACTCGCTTTAGCAAGACATTTTTGTTACTCGTAGGTTCAGTACTTAAATTCCTTAACTTGAAGCTTTTAGGGAGTCTTCACATATACTGCAAGCTGAATGTTTTATTAAAAACTGCCATCTCTTCTATCTGATCAAGATAAATATTAGATGTAGAAAATATTTCAACAAAATAAGCTTCAGAAGTAATTTTCATAGTCCTTCCTTGTACCTATCACAAGGCAGATCTCCTTCAAGGACTACAGCTTTATATTTAAGCAGAAGGACCTAAGTAGTGGGATCTCTATACTGATGCTGAGAGGATGAAAAGCTGTTCTTCCAAGCTGCAACTGGTCAGGAGGCACGTTTGTGCTGAGAAGCAGAAGGGAACAGACTCTTACTACGCTGCTGCCCCTGCCTGGCAATTTTACCTTTGCCATAGTCAAGGGAAACTCACAGCCAGCCACCAGGTTTGGAACAAGGCTGCACAGGCAGGAGGCATCTTCGTGGAGTAACTTCAGGGTCGGGAGGAGAGCACTGCCGCTTGATAAACCTGGCTGACAATTCGGAAAGGGGTGCAGCCCTTACCGGAGTGGTGGCAACCCTGCGAGAGCCTGCATGCAGGATTTTGGACTTGCACTCACCCACTCCAGCTAGCGAACGCAGAAGCGTGGTGAAAATGACATGTGAACAAGCAGCACAGCAACAATACCACGGAGTTTGTCCAAACCTTGCTCTAGTTTTTATTCCGTGGGGTGCTTAAGATTAGGCTCGGCAAGAGGAGGCTGTTTAAGCTTCGCGTGTTCCGTTTCACAGAAAATCCTCTCTTTGCTCATTAGCGAGTTCTTCATCGTGCAAGCGGTGCAGTAGTTCACAGGGATCTGCTACAGGCTGCCATACAAAGGCACTGTTTTCAGGGCTTGAGAACACAGTCACTGTTACCCGAACTACACAGCTTTCTTCCTTTCCAGTAAGGAATTGCCTATGCCTGGTTACACCGGTTAGGGGACCGGCTCAGCTCACGGAGAGCTGCTCGTGTGCTGTCGAGCCCCTGTAAGGCAAGCAAAAACACGACGTACGACCAGCTGCAGCGACGTTCAGCAACCGCATCCTGCGAGGCTTCTCGCCTCCTCTGTGCCCGTCTTGACATACGGCACAAGGCCAAGCGCAGGGAAGTTCAGGCTGGGGGTGGGAATAGTGAAACGCAAGACGTAACCAAGAACCTGCAGCTGATAGTAAATTCAGTGACAGTGGGATCCCAGGGGGCTTCACGTTACCACTTCAGCAAAGACTGTAAAAGCCCAGAGAAGCACAGAAGGGTCGTAGAAGCAAACCCTGGAGGAAAAAAAAAAAAGCAGCAAAACCCAAGGGGAGGAGTGGGAAGCTCGTTCCGAGCTGTATTCGATTAATTCTAGAGCCAACTGGCACTCACTTGATGGAAATGCTAATTTGTCCTACTGACATACACCCACTAGTTATTTCCCCCTGTTCCCTCATCTCCTCTAAATGAAGTATAGAGTTTTTTCTGAAATCACAGGTAACACAAGAATATCCAGGTTTCCACCCTTCCTCTTCCTCTGTGTCACACCCCCACTTACAAGAACAGCTGAACTATTTACTGCATGGAAATACTCTGTAGCGTTACAGTTATTTTTAATTTCTGTACTTAATTAACATTTCAGGCCTTACTCCAAAAGAACAGTTTCTGCTCTGTTTGAAATCGTCCGCTGCCTCTCGTTGTGTACGTGACAACTCCTGAACATCTGCATCGAGTCATAGAGTAATACCTGCCTCTGTCTGCAAATGCCTTTTATAGTTACTGCTTTCAAAGGCACTCTTAGGGGCTAGTTTACATGCAAACGCAGGGCAGGTAGCTCCTCAGAAGCGAAGCTCTGCTTAACAGAAATGCATACGAGGGATCTATTATAGGGCAAGAAGAGTTTCAGCAGACAACCTGTAAATAAACCTGATCAGAAGGCCCCAGAGGGGTGGCTTAAATAGCGCATTTATTTACGCAAGTGTCCCACACTAGTTCAGAGAAATGACCTGTTGGCGAAGCCATCCCATCCCCTGGAGAGCGCTGGTCTTTTAATGAGATACAGGACAGAGTGGCTTAAAGGATTAAGAACTGAAGTCACCAGGAGTCTGGGGAAGAAAGCAGCCAGTGCCGGGGATCAGTGGCAAGCATCAAGACAAAACACTGTCCTGGGCTGCGGGCACAGAAGAAAAGCAGCCGTGCATGGCTGCAACTTAAAGCAGGAGGTTTTCCTAGTACCGGTTTGACAGCGATCGGACCGGGGAGACAGAAAGCTCTCGACACCAAGAACTGAGTAAGCTTTAAGTGTTGTGGTGTGCGAGCGTCCCGCCGAGCCTCTAGGGGAAAGAGCTGGTTTATTTACAAGCCTCATCCAACACCTCAGCTCATTCAGTCACTCGCTTAGAAATGATAAAGACCCCGTTCAGGTTGCCCTGAGCCAACGCCTTGTCTCATTCAACTCCTTGGGATCAATAACTGGAGAGAAGTCAGCTATTGACCTGTTTTTCGAGCAAAACTACACCAGAATTATTAATTCACGCAGCAACTTGGAAGCGGTCTTCTCAATGAAAATGTCTTCCTTTCTTTAAAATACAATTCGAATCGTCAATAACCTTTCATCCTTCAAAGAAAAGTCTGTGCTAGGAGAAAAGAACAAATGAGATTATTTCCGAGGCTACGACATTATCTTGCCCTGTAAGCGGTAGGCTGCCGACACTTTAAGAAACTAAGCAAAGCCCAGCAGCACTTCAGCTACTCTCTCTCTGTGATGGGAAGATAAGGGCCAGCTTATCGCTCACGATCTGTTCTTTGCAGCAATAATTAACGGGGAAATCTGCCACCATAAAACTTCAAACAGTTTTAAAGTTACAAGGCCTGCCCTGTTCAACTACAGGTAGAGTTGGATGAGTCAAAGCTAAAGATTTTAAACAAAAGAAGGAAAAAAAAAAAAAGGAAAAAAGCCAGGGGAAAAAGTACACACCAATAGTGGAAACTGTTTTGCAATCGCTGGCGTAATAAATCGGCCTTTTCATATTACAGCCCAGTTTCAGCAGGCCACAGGATGCTGCACAAGTGCTCAGAGTAGCTAGGCTTGTATGCTCAGAGCAGGAGGAGAAAGAAAAGGAGTCTCTTTTAAAAGAAAGCAGTTTATAGGCATAAACCCCTTTCTCGGTAGGGTATGTTTAAAGGTGCTCTACTTCTTCAATCAAAGAAGTGAAAAAGCTTGCCTGGTAGCCTGAGAAAAGCACATGATTTGGACATGGAAAGATCGTTAGGTCAGCTGCTTCTGTATCTGATTATCCCAATCTTTCCCGTGTGCATTTACACCATACTTAAACTGCCAAATACTCGATGTAGTTTTAATATCGATGCTGATGCGTACCATGTACTCTTCCAGCTCCGTTCCAGCAAGGTGGAAAACGAGAAACTACAGCAACAATAGCCCAAGACAATCTCTGTGGGGACCAGGAAATTCACCTCCAACAGCGAAGTGAGATGCGGATACCTGGAGGTTAATTCGCTATAGCATCTATGAAATCTGACCGCAACAAGACACACAAGAGCTGTGATGTCCAGTGGGTCAAGAGGCTACCCAGTGCAGGAGGTAGCCTGCTCTCTAAACCAAAATCGGCAGAAGGCTCATTCTCTTGCCCAGAACGATCACTGCAATATTTAGTTTATTAGAGGGAAGCAGGCCATACAGGGACAAACCCTGAGGTATATGTCAGCTGGCAGGGGGCACGGGCAAGAGCTGACGTGAATTGCCCTCGTTCCTCTGTTAGAAGACAGGCTGGCCTTGGGTGGATTCCTCTGTTCAGCCACTTCAAGGGAGTTCATCTGGAGTGCGTGCATTACCTAACCAGGGAATACTTTTGGCAATTTTTGCTGAAGTTTTTCAAACAGGTCAGTTTTCTGTTATTTCTTAATATGTTAGCACATGAGAAGGTAATTCAAGAGTTCCCTAACGTTTGTGTTTGCAAGGGCTTCCTCGCAGTCCCCCCTCCTTCCCTGTCACGCTGAGTTTTGGTCGCGGTCCTTTGCTGTGGATTCAGAGTTATGCAAGCCATCGGGCACCGCTGGGAGAGCTGCGGCCCTGATGCTCACTTTCAAGGCACCGAGGTGCCAGGAGGTCCAAGTACTCACGACACTAAGTGCTGTATAAACCTGCAAAGACGATAAGGATATCTGAAAGGAAGTCAAAGAAGAGAAATACAGTCCGAAGCCCCGGTCCTACCGAACGTCGCTCACCACTGGGCAGCACACCCCCCGCTGCTTTACAGAAACGGAGCCTAAAGCAAGAGCACAGACACAGTGGGTATGCGGAAGAGGCAGGTATGGATTCAGGAATGCTGTGGCGTTGTTGACAGGTTGAGGTTTTAAAGCCTGTAATTTTCCAAGCAGAAAATACTTCTGAGTTGTATTCATCTCCCTGCATACATGTCCAAGGTTGTTTTGTCCCTACCTGCAGCTGCCATGAAATAAATGGCCATCAATTTAAAATTGAACGGTTCCACTTTTACATGCACGGGGGAGCTTTGTTTCGCAGCACCTAGGGGTTACTGTAGCACGCCGAAAAACATCTTGCAGTTCATCACAGGACTAGTCACTGTGCAGTCTCCAAGTCAAATCATACACCAAAAAAATACATCAAAGAATGAAACGGATATCCGAAGGTCACAGCCTCGCTCAGACTTCGCCATGCGAGTCTGCAGAAAGGCTGTATAACCTCGTAATCTGAGACATTTCAGGGAGATCTTAGTACTGTAAAAAAACCCAAATGTCCTATCCACATGTCTCAAATACTTAATATATGGGCTTCTCTCATCCACTCAAAATATTCCTGATTTATCTGATGAACTCCACTCCTTCACAATCTGTTGCTCCAGACTAAGGAGGAGAGGGAAGAGGAACATTGCACAGGTACAAAAATGTGCCTAAAGATTGAGTTACTCCCAGCGGTAAGGGATAATTTGGCTGGAGGAAAAAATGCAAGCCAAGGGCCTTCTGACAATCGGAACCCGACTCTTCCTGGCACTTCTGACTGTATTCTGGTATGTGAGAAGTTGTCTGGCCCCGTTTTCCTTTTGCCGTCCTAACTTTCCAAAACAAAAAGGGATTAGAGGAAAGGCGTTCACAAGTGGAAATTTCTGCTGGGTGGATAATTCATCCTGTGCTAGCTCTCTCGCACTGCCAGGGCCAGTTGTAAATTCATGTAACAGAATAAATACAAATTGAATTTTAAGGTACAGAGGAAGCAGTAACCAGTTTTCTGGAACTACATTCAGCACTGCTCCAGTTGGCCTTTTCCTGCCCAGAGCTGCAAGTTCCACGAGTCTAAGCAAATGCAAAGTAGAGTGTTTTCTTTTACCTGGAGAGCACAGTTTCTGACAACCGTTCTGCTTTTATGTCCTTTGCAAATCAGTTTTAAGTTTCCTATCTGTATCGGCAGGAAGCTCTGTCTTGCAGCAGCCTGTCATGTGTGCGAGGGCTGAGCGGTGCATACCGATACGTGCTCCGACAAGAAGCGAGCGAACCAACCCTTTCCGAAAGGCCAGGAAACGCTGGCAGTTTCACAGCGCTGGTAGCGGTTCCTATCTGCGTTTCTCCCCACAGACGACTGAGTGACAACCCTACGCTTCGCCCCGAGCGTTTTAATTCTGCTCCAGCTCTCAGCCTGAAGCAACTAGAAGAGCAAAGGATATTCTCCATGTGTCAAGGCTGACTCGAGATAAAAGACACTTACTTGAGGGAGATACGCCCCAGCCGCCCTTGTGCCATCGAGAAGCCTACTGACTTCACGCCAAGTACGTATGGTAAGCGAGGCTCGGGTGCACGTTCACTTCCACCGCCCAAGAGCAAACTGCCTAGCTTACACGGAAGAGACAAACGTATCCGGAGTGCCTGAATGGGACCTTTCCATTGGAAGCTCTCAAATACCTTTTTAGGCCATGAAATTTTAGCGTTAAGCGCCAGGAGCGGGAATGGCTGCAGGCCACGTAGCTGAAAACATAAAAACCTGCAGGACCTCTCCACTCCGCTGTTTACAAAACACAGGATGGTGAAACCCAGCAAAGCATACGAGGTGTGTTTTCTGCTTTCCCTCTTCTCAGTTTTCGTGTGAGTATCGCGTGGAAAAAAACAGCTAAAAAACCTGCAGAAGGAAGTCTTCCTCGACACGCTTTTACATACTTAAAGCCAAGCCAGAACATTCTGAGAGAGCCTTTAGATTGATTTCTTGGGAAGAAAAAAAAGCAAAACTAATTTGTGATTAGAAGGCGCAAATACGTTCAGTCAGGTGGAAGCATTCCTGAAAAGCGAGGGGAAAACTACCCGACCAATTCATTCAGCTGCCCTAAAGGGTAAACAGCAAACTTGAGCACAGTCTACAAATCCTGACTATTATTAGCAGCTTGACCAAACGTGGATGGTTTTTGGAGTTATCTTTGTACCTGTGAAATCTGATGAACTAAAAAAATGTGTTGGACGGACCCTGACACCAAAGCAAAGAGGACAAAAAGAAGAGGCAGTCGCTTTGCACTATTGTTCCCAATGTGAGGTTCAGGTCCCTCACTTGGAGAAGAAAGTCGCTAAAAAAGGTTGTTTCAGCTGGTAGTGGACAGGGAAAGAAATGAAAACAAAAGAGGCTTTCTGGGTCTCAAATTTACCCAAAAGGCATACATCTCTAGCATTCACAAAAGTCTGCTTAGCAGCCCGTAAAAACCTCCTTTTTAAACCGATCTGTCAGTAAGGCAGGTTTCTGGAGTTGTCAAAATGTCTGAAGAAAACCAAAGCCATATTTTACATAGGGGACGCTCCCTTTTCAATACTGGGACCCCATAAGGTGAAGGCTATGTATCCCTTCTGTCTGCAGCTGTGAGTCATGGCATGTTTTGGTTTGCGTTCCCCTCTCCAACAGAGGCCTCTGGAGACCACAGGCGGGTGCATAACCCGGGAAGGGCAAAGGCCCACGGGCTCTTCAGAGGAGAGCTGCCTCTGGTAGTTTCCCAGCCATAAAAATTCCTGCTGCTCCTAGCTGAGGACACAATAGGTTTTCCTTTATGCTTCGTTTAGGGTATCGAATAATCCTCATTCACATCAGCAGGGATGATGGCAGGGTGCTCTGAAGGATTAGTCAGTTTGTGTCTGTAAACAGTCAAAGAATTCCCAATCCTCAAGCTGGAAATGGCGGGGGGGGGGGGAGCAAAACTGAACCCCCTTCTGAAGATCCATCACCCCATGGACTCAGAAAGTATATGCCCCCTCCTGAGGGTTGTCATCTTTATTCCCTGAAGTGGACCTGCTTGAATTGGAGCCTGGCAGCAGTGCTGCTGTTTTGATCCCCAGATCGCTATTTTTGACAAGACCGCTTTTAACCGTCAGTGTATTCACAAGCAAGCTTCAGCTTGCCTTCGGCAGCGAGGCAATGAGCAAAACCCCCTCCTCTTCCTCTCTCTTCTGGCCCTACTCTCACCGTTGTGCTCAAAGTGGAAGTTTCACTTTCTCCAACCTGTTTAGTTTTGACAAAAAGTAGTATCTGATTTCTCTGCTGCTAGCACAGATGGTCCGAGCGCCTTCGTTAACAGGACCGCGTTGTCAATCCGTGAAATCTGCCTGCAGACAACGTACACGCAGTGTTAATTTTATTTAAAATATGCACCTATAGCACAGACTTCATATCCTAGGAAATCTGCAAACAGAGTCTTCTAGGCCCTTTATATACAACCTCATTTTACATACCTTGCTCGGAGAAACATAAAGCTCCTTTACAGGCAAGCAGAATGTGAAAGACAATAACCCATTTAGCTAAATGCTAAGCATAAACAGCTACAATGCCATGAAATCATAAAACGCCATTAATCATTTACATCAGGAAATGCCAAAGTAAGGGTGAACACACACAACCTTATCTGTACCTTGTGTACACACGCAGGTTACAAGCTTTAGTTAAATTACTTGTGTGCATGACATGCAACGGCTAAATGGGGTTCTGTTCCTCAGCCCCAGGTGCTGACTTCAACCAGCTTCAAAAAACTCTGTGTTCACTGACTGCACGTGAGTTACAGCTAAAATCGTTTGGAGCTGCTTTTTCTTCATCTTGGAGCATTTTTATCGGTGCTGGTTTAATGTCTCCCCTTGAAAGGGATAAAATGTCTTTCTTGTAGAACACCACATAATGCGTTTCTGCCTACCTTTAATCATATTTTCAATGACCACCTCTTGAACCCTGGAGGGAAACCTTTCTGGTGGCGTCTGAACACTGTTAAGTTACTTCTTGATCCTCTGCGGGGAGATGCGCAAGCGACTGCAAAAGTTGTTCTTCTAAACAGGACTGCAGAGCAACTCTTTTGGAGAGATTTTCTTCCAGTGCTCTCTTTTATTCAGAGTAATTTCAGGTTGAGTTTTTCCTAGTGGTTTGTTGTTTTTTTTTTTCTTGTTTTCAACTCTAAGAGAGGAATTTTCTCCCAAATAACAGAAACCAAGTCACGTCCGGTACCTTGCCATTACAGGTAGATGTCACGTAGTGCTTTTGTGAATTTAACAAGCTTCAAACAAAGCTAGTCAGTGTGTTCAGCTAAAGGCCTTATACGGTCCTCTCTGCACCCCGCTCCGAGATCTATTTCAAGGCACTCCTGAAAGAGGCACAAACGGATCCCGTAAATCCTGTGCATATAAAGTCTTTTTGCTATTTCCTGCAGGACATTTCAGAGTTTACTTTGTCCCCTCTGAGCTGTTTGATCTTTTTTAGGGGGGGCTGGCGGTGGAGGTACACGTGCAAAGTTTGCTGACGGGGACCTGAGATGCACAAGCCTTTTAAGGTGGGGAAGGAGAACAAGAGAATTCCAGAAACATTGTCACCAGCTAAAGATACCAATAAAGAAACATCCTAAGACAGTCTCTTTTTTTTATCATTACAGGTGAGATGGAGAAGCTGTACAGACAAATCGCTGAAACCCAAAGAACTAATCAAAAGGTGAAGTTACACAGTACTGTCGCTGCCGATCTGAGAATCAACACTTTCCAAACACGTGAACACCCTGCAGCCTCCATCTCCTGTTTTGTTTGTTTATTTACCGTCAGGTTAGTGAGCGAAACCGGCTCAGCCCAGGGTCCGACGCGTGGCAGGGCTGGGAGCAAAGCAGCGCTTCCCCTTCCGGCACCAGCAAAGTTCAGCCAGCTCAGCTGGGAGAGCGGCACCACCAAAGCAGCTTTAGTCACAATTTCTACGCAGCTTTCCAGAGCGACAGAACACCTGACAGCTGGGTGTCCCGAGCAAGGTAAGCGCAGCATTAAAGGCAGCGTGCTCCCCTGGCCTGAGACGCGAGTGGTGCACAAGGGACGCAGACAAATGCGGAGGAGAGCTATCTGTTTCTTTACGGCGCTAGCAAATCTGCTTGAGACAGGAGAAACGCTCTGTTAAACTGAAGAAAGCAAGTAACAAGCACTCAAGCCTTGATTACAGGATATCACCAAAAGAACCACAGAATTTGGGGGGAAAAAAAAATATTACAAGAGGCTTAGCATTTAATACTTTGTAGTAGTAAATCCACAGCAAATCCTCCTGAATCTAAATATGCCTAAGGCATAGTTTAACTTATTTTTGAAGTTTTCTCCAATGCCATCTTAGGCTCCCAAACAACTAAGCTCCACCGTTACATTTGCTTTCTCAGTATTCTGCAAATCAGGTTACATCCAGTGCCTCGAGTGCCCTTGTGGCATCCCAAAAGCTCTTTCCAATAAATAGTAAGCAAGCCATTTATTTGTATTTATCTCCCCTTTTAAACTCAAGTAACCCAAAAGAGTCCAACAGATTAAAGCTGATCTAAGCAGTATTTTTTTGTTGTTGCGGTTAAAGAAGGCTTGCTCTAGAATTATGCACGTTACTGGTGCATAATTTTACCACTTAAAAACAGAAGGCCCTCAGAAAGGTTTTAATAAGAAAAAGAAACACGTCTCCCCGTTTGTGCGCGTTGACTCTGAACAAAAAAGGCAGCGGCTCCTGCGATCTACCTAAACGCAAGTCTTTCTTCTCAGTGTTTTAGAATTCAATTAAGTAAAGACTTACCCCGTGTGGAAATTAATTTTTCCCCAATGGTGCCTTTTCATTTTACTACCAGAGTCCGCACACAGCATCTTGGGATCACTTTCTGGTTGGTTTCTTGTAAGACTGGTGTGAAAGCTAAATATTACTCTGCTTGGTAAACTCAGTCAAAAGCCTGCCTCGCTCTTTGCAAAAACAAGATTGTTACTGAAAAACAACTGCAGTCCACATTATAAAAGAAAACCAAAACAAACCCCAGCTTATCACACGAAGTGGAAGTTTTATAAACACCTTTGGATGGAAAGAAAACAAGTAGCAGCCATAACATCACTTACTTCCACGAGAGCATTCCCACTGCAAACGTGACCGATCTCCTACAGACCGTGGACGGGAAGAGGAGACCGACACACAGAAACTACACCCTTGACCAGTCGTCCCTTCCAAGCCAGGCAAATAAATGTCTGATTACACTACATCCCTGGGAGCACGGTGCTTTACTGGTAGCAGCGCTGCTACCAGGATAGGGAAAAGCACCCTTTAAAAACGAAAACAAGCTATATCAGTAAAAGTGCGCTTTTGCAGATAACTGCTTCTGCAGCTGGCACTTCTGCTGGCACAGCTATGTCAGTCACGGGTCACACTTCGTCACAGTGCTCGCAGACAGAGCTGTGCCAGCAGAAGTTTGCCATATAGACCTGGTGGGAAGCTCAACAGCGACTAAAATGAATCTGCCAAGTTTCGCGGTTTTCATGCTACTGCCAAACTAAGTTTTTCTAATGGTCCGATGATGGGTAGTCTTACCCCTGTGCTGCTGACATGTTAGGATCTCGGCTTCCAAGGACAGAAGAAACCTAAACCTAGCTCAGGAATGTGGCAATACCTATCGGGCATTTACACTGTACTTTATGCTTCAATTAAATATGCAAACTAAATTAGAAAGAGCAGTTGTAGGAAGAAAAGACAAAACGGAGTAAGTTAAATTCTGCTGTACTTTAGCACTCAGAGTAGACCGCCCTCCCTTTTAATAGTAAGAAAAGAACAAAACTGGAAGTGTTTAACAGGATTTGTTTAGGAGACAGCAAAGCACTGCAAAATTCCCACCGTTCAGTTAAACCGAACAGTCAAACTGTAACGGGGCTTTTGTCATCTTCGATCATCTTTGAAGACAGCGGGCAAGGAGATTTAACGCCCGAGATGACGCTCAAACATAAGTTCTATTCGGATGAATCGACACGATACCGCGGGTCGCGTGTACGGTGATGCGTATCGTTATTCCAGAGCACGGAGCAGCAAGATGTCACAAGCGTGCGCTGCCGATCTGCTCTGGAGCAAAATTACAAAGTCAAGCTGTAAATAAACTCCCACCACCCTCCCTGGGGGATAAGAAAGCTACAGGCAAGCGCTTCAGTGCCTCCGAACCTGCTTGCGTTCAACAGTGAATAAAGCCATCCGAAGCGCAGGGCTGTGGAAAGGAGAAGGGCTACGTACAGGAAGTCAGGTCGGGCTGCGGCACTTGCACGCAGCACAAAGTAAACCTCAAATCTAAAGCCTGCCTGTATCTTTTGTGAGGTATCGCCAGCACGTGGCCGTACCTAAAGCGGGCTGCCTTTCGGAAGAGCGACATTTGGCAGCACAAATTTCACTATCGCTTCCTATTTTGATAGGGAGAACGCGGAAATATAATCACTGGCAGTGCTGTGTTTGTAAAGGCCGTGCTCCACCTTTGTCAGAGCTTTCTGGCCCTCCAAATTGGGATACGGCTTCTAGGAATTCCTTCGGTTCTATCACAGGGAAGACTTTGTTGTTAGAAATAACATACTTTTTTTTTTCCTAAGGAAAAAAAAAAAAAAAGCACCAGGGCAAAAACATCTCAAAGGAATGGCAGAGGCTAAAAATAGACACATTATCATCACTTTCATTATCAGCCATGTCTACACACAGAAGAAGTATAACCGTAAGCAACTTCAGGATGAGGTGTCTTCCCCTCCAGGTTAGTTTTAGGTTGCGGGGGAGCACCACAGAGCGGGGACGGCACAGGTATGAATTAAATTGCAGCAACGTCGTCCCCGTCGTCCCCTCCTCCGCTTAAACAAGGGCAGCTAAGGTTCTTATCAGCAGGCCAGCTCACGAGAAGTTGTAACTCCCC
>JAVKLA010000007.1:8192645-8226726 GCA_034782735.1 Sagittarius serpentarius
GAGACGGAGTCGGGGGCGGGCGCGGGGAGGAGGCGGCGGCGGCGGCGGCGGCGGGAGGCGCCGGGGCCGTCGCGGAGGGCGGGGTGGGGGAACGTCGGGCACACGCCGGGCCCTGTCACCCCCCGCAGCCGGTGTCAACACCTGCCCGGGGCGGGGAACGACACACCACCGGCCCGGGGGGACACCGCCGGCCCGGGGGGGACATCGGCAGGTCCCCGAAACGCCCGAGGGCGGGAAGACACCCCATTTTTACCTCATGATTTTGTCGGCGGCAGCCAGGAGCCCTCTCCGGAGCGGGAGCCAAGGAGGCGGTTGTCATCGGGAGGGCCTGCGGCACCCCGGGGGACGTGGTTGGGGCTTGGGTGAGACTTCTGGGGGGCTGCTTGCCCCCCAAATTATGGAGGTGAGGTGGTGAGTAGGGGGGTGCTCGCCCCCGGGGTTGGGAGAGTGGGAGAGGGAAATGGCTGCCGGCGAAGCCGGGGGGCCGTGGGGGCAGATCTCCGTGTTCAGCATGGGATTTGAGGGCGCAGACGTCTTCTTTTCGGCGTCGGTCACATTTGTTTCTCCACCGGCAGCACCTCCTTTTCTGGGGAATCTTTTCCGGGGCCCAAATTTCAGTTGTACGGAGCCATGTGAGACAGGGGATGCTCTTCTGGGCAGCTGAAGCAAGGAAGCGCAGGTAAACGTCACTCCAGCGTAAAAGCTCATCTTCTCTCAGACACACCAAAATTGTTTTGGTGGCCGTTTCCACAGTCGAGGAGGAGGAACGTGGGCCTACCGTGAGGGAAAGAGGGATTGAAAAATAAAATAAAAGCAGCAGCCAGGGGCAGGGAGGGATGTAGGGCTTTGCATGCTGACCTGTGGGACAGGCCCGGTGGGAAAATGTTGCAGGGGAAAATAAAAAAAGCACCGGAGAGGTGCAGGGAGGTGTCTGAGGGAGCAGGCGGCTGGGGTGGGACATGAGGTGGGACAAGAGATCAGGCCCAAGAGTTTTTTATTCAAACTTGCTTTCTACTGCAGCTGCCTGGACTTGTGCTGGACCAAAAAAGCTCGTTTATGGTCAGAGAGCAGGAAGTGCAGAAGGAGCCTTTGCGATAGCGCGAGGGGTTTTGGTAGGAATTGGGCTTCAGAGCGAGTGAGTAATCAGGAATGGGTGCACGTTAACCGTGAGCCCGTATTTCCCTCCCAGGGCCAAAATCCGTGATCCACAGCAGCGACCTTGTGTCTAACAAGTCGGAGGCTCACAAGGGGATTGAGGGGTCATGGAGGAAGACCATAAAGGATGCAGGTCGTTACCTGATGAGAGGTGCGTGGTGAGTCTTCTATTACGTCTGCCATCGCTACAGGAGACATACGTGCCCAACGCCCATCCAAAAAGAACGCCTTCCCCCAAACCCGCTCTGCCTCTGTGTTTTAAATTCATGCTTTTTCCCTCCTCGCTGAGGCTTTTTAACCAAGGAGGTTTTGGGTTTTTTTTCCCTCCTGTCCACCCTCCTACCTCCCCGTCTCCATCCTTTCCCAGGACACTGAGCGTATAGTTACACCGGACGAACACGTATCCTTTTTTTGTAACGACTCGTTTTACATATGGACGTACATGTGATTTAAAAATAACAGTTCTAGTTCGGGGAATGCCAAGTGATACATAAACATCCAAAGAGCTGCCCGGCCTTCGCAGCGCCCGTGGCCCCTGTGGAGACAAACGCTGCCATTTCTGCGGGAAGTTTGCATCGTCTGGCACCACAAGAAAATACGTAGTGTCATTGCTAGTCAGGTATTTTACAAGTATTTCCGAAGAAACCAAGAGACAAGATGAGCCTGAGCTCAAGAGTTTTGAGCAGGAAGGAGTGCGAATTTAGAGAATGTTCTCGGACAGGGATTTATCAGGGAGGGGAATGAAAACTGCGGGAGTCGGGATGTTTCTAGTGAAAAAGCACGTCGGTGGGGAATAAACAAGCCCCCTTTAATGAGCGTGCATATAGCAAAAGACAGGACTATAGTTTACGGCATATGTCTGAACAGCTTAGGAGCCGGTTAAGCGAAGCCGTCATAGACGGATGCTGCTCCACGAGTAGGTTTGTAGACCAGGCGGATCTTTTCCCAGCCCGTTTACAGGGGAACGAGAGCGACGGCAGGCAGGAAAAAACACAGCAAAAAAAACCAAAAAACACGTTTAGGAGCGAAAGGGCCAACGTTAACCCCGGCAGATGTTTCTTTCGGGCGGAAACGTGCCGGTTTCTGAGGGAAGCGGCTCCAGCTGCCCGCTGCCGGCAGGAGACGCCGCCATGTTGGGTCTCTCTGACACAGGCCCTGCCCACTGAACGCCTTCGGTGGGGGGTGTCAGTTTGATTCGCTGGGCTCCAGGGACCATCTGGGTTTTGAACCGAGGCCGCATTTCAGGCCGGTTAAGAACAGAGATGGAAGCTTTTAATCAGGCCCCGGCAACGCCGCCCTCACCGGGTACCGGACACGGGCCGGGAGGGGGCACCCACGCATCCCCGGAACGGCGAGGCCCTGCAGCGGGGGGCGGGAGGTCGGCGTTTGGGGCGTCCCGTGCGGCGCTTCCGGTCACGGCCGGAAGTACTCGCCGCCGCGGGGGACACTTTCTGCGCTGCACCGCGGCGGCTCCGCAAGATGGCGGCGCCCGCTGGTCGCTGCCTATGGAGAGGTGAAGGGGCTTCGACGTCTCTTTCACCGCCGGCAAAACGCGGGTGTTGGCTACCGGCTCTTCTCTGTCGCCAGCCGGCGGCGACCCTGAGGGGCGGTGGGGCCTGCCCGGGCGGGGGTGGCGGGGCGCCTGGCGTGTGGCCGCCGGGGAGGTGAGGGAGGCCGGGGCGCTTGTCTGAGGCGATGTTTTTTTTTCCCTCGCAGCACTGGCCTCGCGTCGCGGGTGGGTCTTTCCCGGGCTGGACCAGCGCCTCGCTGCCGCCCCCGCCTTGGTGAGCGCCCCGCCGCCCGCCCGGCCGTACGCTGCGGCAGCGAAGTGAGTGCGTCTCCTTCCGTTCGAAGTAGCTCTCTGGGCCATCGGGTGTCCTGAGGGTGGGAGTGCGTGCTGTTTTTGGTGTCTGCAGTGTTGCTTTAGTGGTGGCATCCCGCGGGCTGCTAGCTCCTAGAGAAACCGCGTGGAGAGAGAAGATCTAAGCAGGACTTGCAGGGAGTGTTTTCTGTTACTCTTGTAATACTGAATGTAACAGTTGTGGGGAAGGATTTAGTTGATATTTTTGATGTGTGCTTTTGGAGGGTATGGCTGGATTACAGCTTGAGGAGTACTGTCAGCGTGAATGCTGGTGAGGTTATGGAATCGGTTCCAAACAGTTCCTCTTCTTGTTTCAGGTTGCTTTTTATTGTTGAACTTGTTCTCTTTGTAAGTCTAATATGATGGCATAAGTGGGAGAAGTAAAAATGACTTCTGTGTACAGAACTGTGAAGCGTGCTGTACGCCAAGTGTTCTGAAGTGTAGCAGACTCTTTCATTGTAGTTAACTGAGGAATGGAGTATCTAGCTATTACTTAAATTTTTTTCTCCTCGGTTTGTGAGCCTTTGAAAATAAATAGGACTAGACAGGAATAGATAGGGCTGGCCGCTACCAGCCCATGTGAAGGCAAGACCCGTAAAAGTTGGGGTGTTATCTTACACTGGTTTTGCTTTGATACAGTAGGAGGTCATTAACTTGGTTTCGTGCTGCACAAATGTGGCTGTGTTGTTTGCGGAACTTAATTGCCTTCAGAGCTTTTGGTTTCTGAATGTTTGATTTCTGTCTCGGCCATCTGAGACAAGTAACTGGGATGAATTTAGGGATGCTGTTCATTCTTGTGTAGAACCTTCCTTGTTAAATATGTGTCGCTTAATAAGCGGCACACAACAGTATCTACTTTTTTCTCTTGGAACATAGGCCAAACTCTTCAGCTGATGATCTAACAATATTTTTGGTTTGTCTTAGAACTGCAAAAAAAGGTTCACAAAAGACCAAGCAGGAAGAAACAAAAAAGAAACAAGTTGCTAAGAGGCGTCCGCTGATGAGCAAGCCCGTGGATGATGTATACTTGACGTGGTGTTATGAGCGGCCGTCCTATGACGTGGAAGAGGCTGTGGGTATGCTAAAGAAATTTCAGGAACTGGACTTCACTTACCCCAAGCAGTACATCTATATTAACGTATTCCTAGATATGGCGCTACAGAAGAAGGTAGGTTGGAAGCGTATACAAATTTACTTTATTCTTTTTAGTGTGGGAAGGCTGTGTTTTAAGTGCAGAGGAGATGCTGCTGTCGGCCTTCTCGGCTGCCTCTTGCAGCTTCTCCGATTGTCAGCATAATGTGTGCTTTAGTAGGTGGCTTTGTGCCTTTATACATGTCTAATTATTAAACATCCCTCATACTCCTGAGGTGAAGGTCTGGACAGAACTGATCTAACTAAGCTTCCCATCTGTTTGGGCTTTCCGTGTAAGATGTGTTACCAAAATCAAGCGCGTGTTTTGTGCTGGGGTGATTGTTACAGGGAGAAGAATAAAGACAAGCTTTTTCCTGCCTCTGTCCTTCACCTTGGTTTGATTTTTTTTTTTTTTTTTTTTTTTTAATCATGTTCCTTGGGAGTGTGCTATTGCTTGTTTGCCTATGACCCTTTTATTTAAAGGTGTTTAGTCTTGCCCTGAAACTCTTCCTGTTTCCCCCATAGGTAGAAAACAGGCCACTTGAGAATTGATTTCTTCACATGTGTAACTAAATATCCCTTTGGTGTACCGAGGTCGCTTAGAGCTAGAAAATGAGTTCCTGCTTAGAGAAATGCAGAGCTGTTGCTCCTGCTTTCGGAGGCTATGTGGTGGTGTTAAGGCTTGGTGAGAGACACAGTCCTTGCTGATGGTTTGCATCGGCCATTGCAGCAGAAACATCGTTTAGATCAGCTGCAACGACAGCACCTCAGTGTTTGTTATTGACTATGCCTGACCCTGGTAGCAATCCTATGATGGAGCTGCGGATCCCAGCCCCTTTCTCTTGGGCAAACTGCAGCGTAATTAATTCATGCCTCTTAAATTTAGATTTGAGTATATACTGGGCATAAAAAAGCAGTCAAAACTTATGCATCGTGCTTGTTTGTTATGACGTCCGTGCAGGGAAATTGTGGGTAAGGTTGCTATTTCGGGGACCAACTCCACACAATTGTGTAACTTGCCCTTAAGTTGTGATTTCTTTCTTTTTTTGTTCCAATATTTTTCCTTCTTTACTTATTAGAAAAAATTGGATCCATTTGCAAGCACTGTTCTCCTTCCATATCGCTTTACAGATGAAACGAATAAGGTCTTGGTTTTCACAGAGGTGAGTAAGCCTGAATTACTTGCTTTATACGTTTTTTGTATCGAGCGTGCTCTTACAACACAACTAGTTCCCATGCAAGTTCTATACGTTTTGTTGAGAAGACTTTGCAAATACTTTACCGAACTCTTAAGTCTCTCTAGGATTCGTCTTCAGGGTTTTAATGTATTAACAAGCATCTCACAGGATTTCCTTCACCTTGATAGCTTTACTTATATGTAGCTTATTCTAGCAATGCATTTAGGCAGTAAGCAGCTGCATAGACGTGACTAAGGAAGAGATGATTAAAGATCATTTATAGCGTGAAACCTTTGTCACCTTTTTGTAATACAGGCAGATATTTTAGTGTAGCCGCCATGTCCAACCCAGCTGTCTTAAGCCTCAGCAGGCAGTGCAGGTGTTATTCACAGTAACTTGTGCTGTAACAGGATACCTTTGCGGGAGAAGGGGAAAGTAATTTCTCTGCGAAAACATTAAACAACTTAACAGACCCCTCTGCCCCAAACCCTGTATCTGCTCTCCTAGGAGTTAACTGATGTGTGTAGAGCGGTTGTAGCAACTGTATGAGACTAGCTTCGGCCTCTGCTGGTGTCCTTTGCCATCTAATCGTTCTAACAGGATAGACCCGCGTATATCTGTAGGAGATTATCCTAGAGAACTGTCACAGACTTAGTTGACTACCCTTTGGGCTTGATTTTTGTAGAATTTTCTACCTGAGCTACGAGGTGAGAATCCTCCGACACAACGGAGGGCTGACAAAAGACCCAAGCATGCCAGGTTCTGCAGTGCTGTATCTCGCAACGTTCTCTCTTCACTCAAATCCCTGCGGGATAAGAGATCCCATGCCTTGTGAAGGTGTATGTGTGGGAAAAGGCTGAGCGACTGAAACACTGGCTAGTGCTTTTGGATGGAAGTGTGGAGCTATTCAGTTTATTCTTGTGAGGAAAAGTTGATTCTGGCTTTGAGTCATGAATATCTGCTCGTATCGAAAGCCTGAGCCAAAGTTTTTACAAAACTGTATGCCTTTTACCTTTCCATATTTCAGGCTATTAAAAGCAAAACCTTGCAGAGGACAGATGAGGTTAACTTCTAAGCATTCTTTGAAGCCAAAGTTTAATAGCACTTTCAGAAGTTGAATTAACCCTATTTTACAGTGTTTTTTAGGAGCAAGTGCTGTGCTTTTCTTTAAGCTTCGAGTAAGATGTTGGCTCCATCCAGTGGATGGTTCGTTGTAGTTTCCAGGGGATGGGAGTGGGAGAGAAAGGGCTTTCGATAGAGCTTCTCAGCAATGGGATGGGCTTTTCTCCTGCATCTCCGGTAGAAGTTGACTGAAGACTTGACTATCGCTTCTTATTGGGACCTGGAGTGAAGAAGCATTGCTGCTCCTATATTAAATCACCAGCATTTGATGTTTCTGGTCTTTGATTGCCTTAAACCGTGCTTTCCTTCTTAACCTGTACATAGCCTGGTTTTATACCCAGTTGTCCAAAGATAAATCACCTGTCCAGTGCTGTCGATATAGACTAAGCGGTAATACAGATGTTACTGAACTTTTTTTCTTTTTTCCTCTCAACAGAATGAGCAAGAAGCTGAAATAGCTCGACAGAATGGAGCTGCTGTTGTGGGAGGAGTTGAATTAATCAAATGGGTATTTTTTTTTTTTATCTTAAGAATTATATAAATATCCTAACTTAAACGGTGACGGAGGGGAGAGGGGAACAAGAAACCTCATGTCCGGTAAACTCCAGCTTGAAGTTAGCAGCCAATATGAAGCGTAAGAGATGGGTTTCTGAGGTCGGACATGCTTGTATGTCAGCTTGTGTACTGAGGTAATTTCTTGTGTTCCTAAATATATTCAGTTGTTTTTGTTGCAGATTTTGGAAGATGAAATCCAAGTGGACTTCTATGTAGCTGTTCCTGCAATAATGCCTAAGCTAATACCATTAAGGAGCAAACTAAGACGAAAATACCCAAGCACAAAAAAAAGTAAGAAGCAATTCTTTGTTATAAATTTGAAGTACTGAACAAGATTTACCACTAGAGGTGACACTGAAACTTTTTTGGTGAGGATGTATAATTACATTGAGTATTACACTGTATGTGACTGAACCACTGGTTTTGTCTTAGCTAAGAGTAGTCTTAGGAATTGAGAACTCTGCTTTTCTCCTACAACAGGCAAATGTGGGGTAAGAATCAAGATAAGTTTGCCTACTAGCTGCCCCTGTGCTCGTTAGTCCTGGAGAACCCTAATAGCATTGTGAAGTTACCCAGGAAAACAGAAACAACTTGAAAAAACCCATATTCACTGAGATAGCGGTGGTGTTGAACTGTTGTGCAATTGTTTGGATCCCAGCTTCACTGCTCCTTCTGCTTGTTCCTTACTGCTCAGCCATAGAGTTATTTATGCTTTTCCTGAGTACAGCCTGCTCCCTCATCTGTGTGGTCTCTCCTTTTTCATAATGCTCAAGATGTTTCCTCTTCAGGTCAGGTTTTCACAGCAACAAACATCAGTTTCTCAATACTTTTGTCGTCTCTTGCGGACCTACCTTATTTTAACTGTGTGTCAGGAGTCTATTTCAAACATGAAAAAAAAAGGGGGGGGGGGCTGTTTTTCAAACGTAGAGCCTGTGCCAGCTGTGTGAAGCACCGAGTCTTGAACCATATCTCTTGCTTCTTTGCCCTAGCTGTCTTCATGTTTTACAAGCTGCAGGCAGTGTTTTTAGGCCCCTAAACATTCGAAAGAAACCTCTTAACCTTTCCAAAACAGTGCAACAGAGAACACTCCACACAGGTTTCATTTGTTCCAAAAAGTATATTATGCCATTATGAACTTACTTGGGTTTGTAGCTTATCCAGGGCCAATTTCTCTTGGAGCCATCCAGAGATGGGTGGGAGAAGGAATGCTTGTATTTGAAGCAATTGAGTGATGGTGTAAATCTGTCAAATGAGCCCTTGCAGCTGAGATCCGAAACAGCTGTCTTGACTTGTGGGAATGGTTGGATTGGGCCAGTCTGTTCTAGGCATTGTGTAACTTTGCTGTTACGTAGTTGTAGACTTAGTTCTCAAGGAAGTCTTGGGGCTTGTTCTAAACGGAACTCGGTAGGTTTTGGTCTTTGAAGCTGCTCTAATTGTGTTAGGTTATAAAGCTTTGTTTTATGTATACATAAACAGGTTCTTTATTTGAAGTGAAGCAGCCTTTGTTATGTTTCCTACTGTATTAGCTATGCATGTGTGATTAATGAGGAAGGAGGGAAGCTAGAAATTATTTATATAGTGTGTGTGAGGACACCACCATTGTCTTGTCCATGAACCTGCTTTTTTGACTGGAGTTTAACTGCCTTAATTGAAAGATCGAATTCTGTCTTTACTGATGTTACACTTGGCCATGCTAATAAGCATTACTCAGACAACTTTTCTGCCTTTTTTTTTCGTTTTTAATCTAGATTCCCTGGGCCATGATATTCCCAAAATGCTGCAACTCTTCAGAGAAGGTCTTGAGTACATGGTAGAAGACGAGCGTGTAATCAAGACAAGAATAGCAAGAGTAAGCTGTATATAGGGTTCTTAAGTTTTCTCTGCTGAGCAGAACTGTAGTATTAAGGGCGGGGGGGCGGGGAAATGTGTTTTTATCTGTGTGTTCCCAAGATTTTTAACCACGTTCTTTGTCCTGCGAAGTAAATGGAACTCTTGCTCTCTGTTGTGTGACATTTTCAGCTGATGTGAGCCCTGTGTGTTGGTAATGTGTAGTCATAGAAGATGGCTCCACTAAAACTGAGAGCAGGGCATACCTGATGCCAAGAATGGGATCTGTGTTTGCCGTTACATTGGCAAGGAATCGTAATGATGAACAAAATAGGATGAAAAAGGTACTATTACTAGTGAGGTCCTTGTGGGTTGATATCTAAACGTAGACTTCCCTTTGCTCCTGCCTTCCCCAGCGTTTTGTGAGTAAAATAAAGCTTATTTTATTTTTTTTTTTTTTTTTTTAGGTAAACTATGGGTTATAAGTCCATGGTCAATATGCACAGGTCGATCAAAGTGTTCCTTTAACCTAATAATTAGACTCATTTAATTTTGTTAATTTTAGTCCTGGGCTGGAGCAAATAGCAAGAACTGTTTGCATTACACCTGAAATATAAAATTAATTTGTGCTTTGCTGTCATATAAGAAGTTGTGTTATAGCAGAGTATCTTTTCTTTTTTTTTTCTTTTTTTTTAGGCCCTCAGTATGTTTTCCTTAATGTTTGGGGGTTTTTTTTTGGTTTTGTTTTGTTTTTTTTTTTTTTTTTACTTTCCCTGCTCCATACTGCATGTGTTGTTCTCATTCTGTTTTCTCTGTTTGTAAACCTGCCTGATTTTTAGGCTTCCTTTAACTGATACTGGTACAGAAAGGAAGCGTACAAGGTAGTTAACCCTTGAAGCTTTGTCTGGCGGTTAGAGATAAGCAAGTTCGTTTCATTCTGGCTAGCTGCTCCGAGTTGTGCTTGTGAATTTCAATGGCTTGCTCATCTATATGATACTCAAAACTGAGGTTCTTGGGACTCTTCTTCTGAAGTGTCTTGTATCTTGCACTTTGATACAGGCAGGAAGTATCTTTTAACTGTTTGGAAGTTTAATGGACTGTGAAACGCCTTGAATCTGTAGATCAGTCTTGGTTTCAAGTATTGTGACTCTATTCTTTAATTTTTGCTTTGGACTGCTTAAACCTTAATCATTTTACACTGTAGATCAGCCTAAAAAATACCTGCAAGTTAAACTTACTGTCTAGTTTCTCCTTGTATACTAAAGAAGAAAAATCTGGCTTTTAATAAAGGTGAATCAAGAACTCTGATGTCCTGACAGTATTCGGTGCTACTGTAGTTGTTTCTGCTCGTTGTAGTGTCCTGCAGCTGTGGCTACAGTTTCTGAAGCTAAAACCACGTCCTGTTACTGACGTAAGGTGTTGGTGTTACAGATGACCTTAGGTTCTGTGTCTAGGCAGCTCAGCCCTGCGGTTTCATGGCACTTCAGAAGGTTTGGTGCAGCCAGAGGTGTCACTCCGTACAGGTGAACAATAGGTTCTCCTGAATGAACTCTTAATCTTGGATCAGAAGCGGTAAGATGAGGGTTTACTTACAGAGTTGGTACGTCCTAAGTTAATGTTGGCTACGTGGCAGAGGTGACTCTTAACGCTGCACACACAGTACGACATGCTCCGTCACACTGGTGTGTATTGAGTTGCTTGCAGAGGGATGAGTCGGTGCTTATGGCTTGTGTAAAATGTCTCCACCCCCCCCACCTACTATCCTTTACCTGACCTAGTTTTCCTGCTGTTTGTGCAGCAGCGCTGGAAGGAAGTCAAGTGCGGGCAAGGCTCTGGGAGGCTGAGAGCGCCTTGAGTGGTTATACGTATCTGCTCACTGCTAAATCAAGACCTTTTTAAATTTAAATCTTGTCAGTGACAACATAATAACTTACGAATTGCACAGAAGCATGAAGATCGATTGCTGTATTCCGAACAGTAGCGTAGATGTTTCTGGGAGTCTGCCAAGCTGGCATTTCTCAGAGAGATGTTTTCCCTTTAGTGCTGCTATCTCATGTTGCCTGTTAGTTCAGTTATGGCCAGTGGCTTGATGTAACACTGCGCTCCCACGTAAGTCAGCAGCCTCAGTGGTGTTTTCTTAGTAGTGATTGAGATGTCTTTGAAAAGGCCAGAAGTTGGCAGCAGTTAAGTTTAATTAGCAGATCTGAAGTTGTGAAGCTGAGAATGTAAAATGTTCTTTCAAGATGTGGAGCTAGAAGCAGAAGGGCAACAAATGAGGACACTCAGGATATCTCCTTTAGAATCAAGCTATCTGCAGAGGGTAGCTTAAAGTCATTGTTTTGAGGGTTTTGAAATAAGTCTTGAGTCCAGACAGGGTGCTGTTGATCATTACAAAATTTTCTTTGTCCCAAGTTGGGGCTGTCTTGAGAAAAATCAGAGTCCAAATGTGACACCAGGAGGGAATTTCTAGTGTATCTATCTGTGCAGAGAGCTGCCTGAGAAATGGTTCTTCTGTGGGAAAGAGTAAGATGGTTTCAGGAGGTGAGACTTGAAGGTTTCTTCGGAAGGATTTTCGATTTTCTGGGAAAGGACATGTTTACAGGAGCACTGTTTTATTCGCAAGGTCAGAAGTATGGAGCAATGCGTACTGAACCAGACATCTCAAATTTGGTACATAGAATGTACAGGTGCACGGAAACCAGAGTGAAGGCAGGAAGCAGAAATGCCAGTTTGCGCTAGAAGAGGAATCTACGTCCCTTGCCTGTTAACGTGATTAAAGGCCTGAAGTGTCAGTGTCCTTTGAAAAAAAAAAAAAAAAAAAAGGAAAGACTAATGGATGCCTAGCTCTGAATGGGAATCCCACAGGTGAGGAAGACTTGTTAACTCTTGCCACTTCAAATGCTTGAGAGTTGAAATGTGTTTATTGGGGCATGAAGGGAATAATGCAAAAAGCATAGGTTGTAACAGTTGTCTTTTGTTACCTGTTTGAGCTGTTCTCTGTTTGGGCTATCCCATGGAAAGGCTTGCCTGTCTGCAATGCTGTTTCTAAATGATTCTGACTTTTGACAAGTCCAGGATGAGAGAGAGATTTGGCCTTAAACTGCGTACCTTGGAGCTGAAGGTGTTGCGTGGGTCCTGATGGTATGTGCTGGACTGTGCCTGCGTCATGTCTTCCTAGTAGTCTGGTACTGGCAAAACGCCCGAGTTTGGAACAAAACGGCACCAAGGATGTGGAAAAAGTTGTAGCAAGTTAAACTAGGAATAGGAAATAACCCTTTACCAACAGCCTCAGTAAGGGTATTTCTGTTTCCTATGCCTACGTTCTTTTTTTCTTTCCGGCAGACTGCATGGGACTTCTACCTCAGAAACGCATCTGCTTTGAGTGCCAGGATGAGAAAATGTTCTCTGCATGGTCCATGTTGTTAGAGGCTCCTATACTCCTCTCCCAACTCCTTGCGCCCCCCCAGCCTCCTCGCTGGTGGGGTGGGGTGAGAGGCTGAAAAGGCTTTGGCTCTGTGTAAGCGCTGCTCAGTGGTAACTAGACCATCCCCGTGTTATCAACACCATTTTCAGCACAAATCCAAAACGTAGCCCCATGCTGGCTACTATGAAGAAAATTAACTCTGTCCTAGCCAAAACCAGCACAAATGGTCACCAGGCAGCCCAGGTCTGTTAAATGCCATGAGATAAAGCCATGAAAATTCCAGTTCCATTTTTGGAACGGCTAGTTTTTAATGACTGCCTTGCCCTATAGCTTTTCAGAAAAGCTAGTATCTGAGTTGTGAGCGAAGATGCTAAAACTCTTTAATTTCCCGATTATTGCAGCCTTTATTATAGGGGTTTTAAGTCCTCATAACTTGATGTGGGAAGCCCTCTGTTGAAGGAAAGACTGGAAGAAACATGGGTGGATCAGTGCTAATATATGTATTTGTTCTGGCTACTTCAAAAAGGAGCAGGAGGGAAGAGTAGAAAACTGTTTCAGGGAATAGAGTGTGGACTGATCTGCCTTGCTGTACTAGGCATTATTTTAGGAGTATATGCTCTAGCATATGTTCTTAATACTGCTTGCTGGAAGAACAGCTCACGTGAGTGAGACAGAGGCTCAAGTTATACACCTGTTCTAAATTTCTTGAATGTGGTGCAAAACAACTGTTGTCTGAATTGAAAGTGTCATTTTGTTAGATGCGCGTGCAAAAAAAAAAAAAAAAAAAAGGCTGGCTTTGCCCTCCTCCAGGCAGAAGCGGGTAGATGAAAGCAACATGCTCCCACGAGTGAGTATTACAGGACTCTCGCTGGACACAGGAATAAGGGAAGTTGGATTGACTTACTTGAAATTTAATCGGTATTTCATGTTTCTTCTATGCAAACCACGTTTATGGGAAGCGCAGTTGGAGTCGTATACTTTTGTCTGCTGTGGAGTTTTCCTGTTGACTTAGGGGTACCGTACCAGTTAAAAAGAGTTTCACTTGCATTTAAATATTATTTCATGCTACTTCTGAGTTTATTTTATTTGATTAACTAGCTTTAAAATATAACAGAGACTAAAATGTTAGTAGCTGAGATGATGAAGGACAGTTCCTTTCAACAGGAAAAATAGAGGATGAGTGCCACTCATGAATAAAAGGAGGGGTTATTTCACTTTTCCTGTTTCCCTGAAATTGAAGCTGCATGAAGCTTGTCATTGTATTGGTGTTTTTGATAGGTGGGTAGCCTTGTTGAATTTTGGATAAGATGCTATGTCCATTTCTTTAGAGGCAGCAGTAATGTGTCCAGACTGCTGTCAGCTTGGTGGCTTGGTTTTTGGGGGTTTGGTTTTCTTGGAGGACCAGTCCTGGCAAATGATAGTTTAGAGAAGGTAATAAGGAATGGAAGTGCTCTCCTTAGTTGTTTTGCATTAGCATGGCTTTCGGTTTTTGTGTAGTATGTAGCAGAAGTCACTTCTTGAATTTGTATGATGCATAACTTGGTTCCACATTGCAGTGGGTATGTACCTTTGTGTACATGTTAGGCAATGCATGACCTGAACTTCAGAGCTGTTAGCTTTGGGTTGGTTTTTTTTTTTAGCCTAGGTAGTGAAACTGTTGTAAAAGAGGCTATAAACTGAAGAAATGGATAGAAATTCCCATCGAGAAACCTTTCTCTATTAGCTTAATTTTGATTCCATTAATTTTCTGTGGCTCTCTCTTTCTTTTTTTGATGTATAAATGGTATGTAGTGGATTTTACTTCATTTTGTTTGTTGTCTTTTATTTGCTCGTTCCCAGACCTTTAAGTATCTTGCATAGTAATCATGCGTGTCTCGAATTACACCTCTCCCCTGCACCCAGGAAAAGGAATTTTTTTTTTTTTTTTTTGGTGGTCTATGGTGGTATAGTAGATGAGTTAGCCTCGTTCTCTGTAACCTTTGCATCTGCAGGACTTTGCTGTCTTGCTGTTTTTGGAGGGAGGTTGTTTGTGCTCTTGAACTTGAACGTCTGAAATGCTGGGTTCCTTTCTCTGCGTAACCTACTTTACCCCACGCGGTGTGCGCGCCCCATGCCGCTTCTACCACGTAGAAATGCTTTGCCGTGTCTTCTTCTGGGTTTTCTTACTGGCTAGTTTCTAGCTTTATTGTCCTGCCCTCTGATTCTTAAGACATTTGACTTAAGTAGCTGGCAGTAATCTTGTTTTGCAGAGCATTAATCATCTTCTTTCTCATCTTCTCCCGACTGTTTCTGCCCTGCCATGACGGCCGTTCCCTACATGTGTGTTATATTCGAAGTGCTCGGTAGTTAAGTCTGCAGTCTGTTTCAGTGCTCTGAATGATCTCTTGATACAATTGTCTGAACAGAGTTTAGAAAAGCAGTTCTGTGCTTAAGCTAGTGTTTTAATAGCAGAGCATCTTTTTGTTCTTCAGTTGCATATTTAGCCAGCAAATAGCTGAGTGGCTCTTCTGTGTATTCAGTTGCAGTCTTCCGAAGATCCCCCAGAAGATTAGAAGCATTGAGACTTCATGAATCGAGTTTTAAATGTGATCTGTTTTGGTGAAACTTGTGCAATGCTGAATATTAATAGGCAATTTCCCACCAGGCAGCAGAGTTAGTGGGAAGCCCGTTTAAAGACAGACATAAAGTATGTTTCTTACTTAAATAAAAGAAGAAAAAAAAGGCACAAATAGCTTCCCTGAAGCTTTTTACAGCACCTTGTGCTGATCTAGAGAGGTGTCTTAAACTATAAACAGTCAGGTAGGTAATAATTCATTTCTGTGTTCTGATTGTAGTCTATACTGTCATTTTCTAAGGTACTTTGTGGTTAGGTTGCATTTATACGAAGTGGACTAGAAATTGATTTATAGTTGCTCCCTCTGCAGGCATGGTTATTCTTCAGGAAGGCTCAGGACTTAAAAGATATTTAGCTCTCGCTGCAGTCGATCTGAACAGAGTAGCTTGCACAGCCTTGGAAGATCTGGTCCAGAGTACTTTTGTCAGTTTGGCGAAGGTTTGACTTAAACTCAGTATCTAAGTGCTGATACGCAGTGACTGTGTATACACAAGGATTTACTGTGGAACACTTATTTGGAAGCTGGAATATTTATTTGGATGTGGAAGCTATTTTGAAATAGTCAGAACCCTCTGAGCATTACCTGTCTTCATTATGGGGCTGTTACCATCTCAAGTAAATTACGGTATGTGATCTCTTGGGATGTGTCATGTCTGACTGAATGCAAGTCACTCTGTCCTATTTTCCTGTCTTAACAAGTACAGAATATTAACTAATGCCTTTATATTTTGAGATGGGGCTTGTCTCGTAATGTTTTGTACTTCTAAATCTTTATAAGAAGTTGGAACTTGTTTAGAGCAACTTGCAAATTCTCTTACGAATGTTTCTAGACTTTGTTGCAGATGATGAATGCCAAGTAGCTCCCTGAAATTGTACAATTGAAGGTTAGCTTAAGACCTGACCTAGCGTAAGGTTTGGAAGCAAACGCTATTTGAACCTTTATTCGAAGTATAGTTTCTAATTAGTTATTACCAATGAATTGTGTTGTTTAAATGGTTCTGAGCATTCCTCTGTTTCGAGGAATTTTAATTCGGTACAGCGTAGTGAGTCTCGTCAGTGAAGTGAAATGCTCAGCATTAACAAACAGATGGTTTGTCTGTTAATTTATGAACGATTAAGCACGTTTCAATCAGCCTAACAACGATAAAGATAAATGTGTTCTGGCCTGTGTAACAGAGGAACTGCATTTGGATTGTACGTCTGCCAGAAGAGCATAAAGAGAGATTAATGGTCCAGACCTGGGAGGGGAGTAGTCAAGTGTAACGGTATTTCTATTGCAAATTAATGCATACGTTTACAGATAAGTGACATATTAATAAAATCTGCTCCTGCTACATGGGGAGGTGGCGGAGAGGAAGAGGAGACCCTAGTGATGCCTGTAAGCTCCCCTGAAACAGAGTTAATTCTGTGACAATAAATGCTATTTTTTTGCCTTAATTCCATAGCTGAAACCTCTAGAAAACGTGATTTTTCATCCAGTTCAAGATAAGTCGAGGATGATATAGGTGAGACCAGACAGCAAATTAAATGAAACGTAGCAGGGCATTATAGCAGCTGAACATTAAGTCTGAGAAATATATGTTAAGCTCTCCAGGAGCTGAGAGAGAGGTCAGTCCTGGCTATGACCTGAGGGTGTTCAGGTTGCAGCATCTCTTGATCACGAGTTGCACGTGCTTGAAGGGAGTCCAGATGAGGTGAATAGCAGTCATGGTTTAAGGTGATTGGTGTATCAGGGAAGATGGAGGTATTAATTTTTTTGGCAACTGTTGGTTCTCTTCCAAGTATCTGTGATCGGTCCAGTGAGGATCACATACGTGTCTGAAGTGACCTGTGCTTAACTGCTCCATTAGATGAGGCCATTGGGCAGAACGAGGAGCCATCAGTCCACAGTTTTTATTGGAAGGTCAAAAATGCCATGTATAGGAACGGGGGTCCGTAAAAACGGTAGATACAGAACTGGTATGTGGTTAGAGCCCAACGCTTCCACGTATTTTACGTAAAAAGTAGAAATTCCATATAATTCGTTAAAATGGGAAAGAAAAGGGGACGAAGCTTTATAATTTCTTTTTTTTAAATGATTCATTTGGTTCTGTTAAATTTCCTAATGCCTTCAGTTTTAGATGCTTGCATGTTTTGCGGTGATCTGTTTTGCGGTTTTTGACAGCTACTTCTTGAAGCTTTTTTCCTCGAATACTTTATTTCAGTATGATTTTTGCAGAAACACTTGTGCATATATTGTTTTTAAGACTTTGCCTCTCTAAGGCTACATGTTGTTATGGAGCTGTGGAAGTTTAATGTCATGAGCAGAAAGACAGAGAATAATGATGAGTGTATAACCATGTAGAAAAGTTTGTTTTTTTTTTTTCTCCGAGTCATTTGAATGTGGCTGTTAATGGGATTTGTAACTCCTTAACAAGGAATGCAGAGAAACAAAATCTACCCAAATGTAGAATAAACATGTACCCAGTGCTTTCAGATTTATTAATCTAGGCTTCAAGTATCACCGTGGCTAACTTTTTATGTTACCCTTTTTCAGCTGGATATGCCTACTGAGCAGATAGTTGCCAATCTAAAAACAGTTATCCATGATATCTGCGCGTTCAAGCCATCGACTTACGGTAAGTAGCTGTTCTTCTGACGTGGTAGTTGAAGTTACAGCAAACCAAATTAAGAAACGAGTCGTCTTTACCAGGTTGTCATTAAATGACCTTGCTGCTTTGTCTGCCTTGGGACAGGAGGGAGCTGTTAGGCAGTGCGGTAAATCAAGACCTAAGAAATGACAGCCTGTAAGGGCATGAATAGCATCTGCACTTACTGATGTGGACTCTAATTACACCGTGGCACTACGTAAGCGTCTGAGTAAAGGAGTGAGATGTTGTACAAACCTCAGTTTGCAGGCTTGATGCTTAAATGGATTAAAGCCGCACAAGGAAAGCCTTAGGAGGCACGGAGGTCTTCAGCATCTGTGTGCATTGGCTTTACCCCACTGACGTGACCCCGTTGTGGCTCAATGCATAGAATCTGAACCTGGAATCCACCTGCAGTTGCCTTAGTGAAAACCTATGCTTCAGTTTACATCTAGTCTGGTTAGCTACCCTGTTTGAAGGTATACTGCCTTTTTTTTTTTTTTTCCTATTACCAAGGTATTTTTAAAATTTCTGCTGCTCCAAGGGAAAATCTGTTAATCTATTTTTTTTTTTTTTTTTTTTTTTTTTTTTTAATTCCTTAGAAAAAGGGTCAGGTTACAAAGGAGTAAAGGTGTGTTGTTCCTGTGGGTTTTGCTTGCTGTTCTGAGCAAAGAATGTGAACAACTAGTACTAGAACTACCTGCTCTTTGTTGTAACAAAGTAAACTTTTTAAACAAATATCATCTGCTTAGGAGGAGTGGAAATGGTGATTTATGAACATAATTTTATGGAAGAATGGCCTTATTTAAGAAAACAATGTTTTGCTATTGGCTTAATGTCTGCGAAAGGAATCGTCTTGCATCTCTTCCAGTGACGTTGTTAATAGTAACTCCTGTACAGAGAACAGACCACGAGAAGCCAAGTACGCATCCCTTTAGAAGCATTTCAGCCCAAATAAAAAGCATAAGGGTTGGTTGACTCGAAATACAAGTAAAGAGAAGCAGAAAGTGATGGTGTTTTTGTCCTTAATGAGTTTATATGTGAACTACACCAGCCTAGTTAAGTAAGAGTAAACTCTTCTGGTCTTAGCAGCATTTCTACCGATTTTGCGGTATCAAGCTTGATTCTTGTAGTGGGTCTCCTTACTGGTTTAATTACAAGTATTTGCCATTTATAGGAAGCAAACGTGATAATGAACAGATCTTTGCAACAATGGAGCCTAGATATGCTTGCTAACTATCAATCACTTAGACCAGCTAGTTAGAGTTATCTCTTCCTTCGTTCCTTTCAGACTTTCCATAGTAATAGCATGTCTTTGTGCAGCTACGTAGTTATCGCTAAAATGGCATTCCTCTGCGAGTCACTTGACCTAATGCAAGAGTAAAAATACCACCAGGCAAATGTTCTTGGAGGATAATGTAATCTATTTAATCTTCCACAAAAAAATCCGACTGTTATTGTAGTCCTTCTTGTCAAAAGGTTCCCTCGCCATTTCGTGGTAGGATCCTGAAATAGAAATGGTGTCTTTTGTGCTTTTAGTCGTGGACGAATATTTGGGTTGATCAAAGAACTTCCACACCCCCCATCTTGCCAATCAGGACCACTTCCCGAAGCGAGTTCACCTGTAGTTCATTTTTTGGAGGAGTGTGTGTGTGAAGCTTTACTTGTACGTTCTAAGGCCTAGGGGCGCCAGTGATGTCAACTTCTGGTGAGGTACTGAAGGAATAAGGTAGCCGTCAGGTTAGTACTTTTTATGGCACCGGAGTGTGAGTTGCAGTTTGAACCCAATCTGCCAGGGTGGATGTTAAAACACTCGGTCCTGAAAGGATGTGTCTACATGTATAGTTCTGATTCTGGTCGTGTGCTTGCTGCAGTATGGATTAGTACTAAGATAAATCAGCCCGGACACGTGACAAGTGGTCGAGTGACCAAATTGGTGGTGTTCTTTGTTTTCTAGGTCCTTTCGTGCAGAAGTTGGTGATTAGATCTTCAACCAGTGAAGGTTTGCTGTTGAACCTTGATGGACTTCTACCTCAGGTGGAGAAAGTAGAAGAAGAAGAAAAAAATGTAGAAGATAATGAAGAAAAAGATGTCCAAGAATCTGTTAGTACCTGATATCTTTCCTTGCAGATCTGATGATCGAGCCTGGAAAGCAAATAGTGTAATTCAAATCGTACTTTGTGAAAGAAAAAAATTAATCTAACTTGTGAATTTCACTTGTAAATTCTGTGTGACAAGAAACATTGCCACAAACAAGAGTCTGTTGTCAGAACTGAAGACATTTTAGATTCCTTTTGTTGGTAGCTGAAAGCTCCCGAGTTTGTGTGGTTTTTTTTTCTTTGCATGTAATAATTCTTACTCTAATAAAAGTATTTCTGTAACTTCCGAAGTGTTTCCGTCCAACTACCACAGTTGCAGCCGAAAGGCCAGCGCATGTTATATCCGTAATGCTGGGCTTGTTACTCTTGAAATTGCAGAATGTTCAATGCTTTTGTTGCCTTGACTCGGTCCTCGTGGCAGAGCAACTAATGCAGTTACTTGTGGAAAGCTGCTATATAACTCGCCAATGAAGGAAACTAGTTTATAGTTACTGTTCTGTTTCTGCGAAGTCAGACGTGGTGTCCCTTTTGAGTTGGTGGGCGTAACGTCTGCTTGATGCTTGCGGTAGCTCACTTTGTTTTCATTTAGTCTGCATACGTAGATACTGGAGGGGTGTACAAAGGATTACTGCTCTGTTACTTTGAGTCTCTGAATGCAGGTTAGTCTTTGTGACAGATTGTAATAGGTGAGGTTTTTCTAGGGAAAAATTGGATGTATTCTGTGGGAGGAGTGATCGTGCACCTAACCTTTCAAATAATGCGGTTTCATCTATGCATAACTGATACGATGCCCCTTAGAGGATCCGCTCAGTTAGTGGTTTGTCTGCACTATCCTGGAAGGAATTATGCTTAAAATGTTTTGGGATGAAACCTGAGTGAAGCAACAATGTTTTAAGTGTCACTTTCTTGTCTATTTTCTGTCACAGAGGTTCTTCTTGATGAGCTTGTGAATAACCACTCGGCTAAGTGGATGGGTTTGGGGGAGTAGGGGTGGCTTCACAACAAGCAGCAGCAGATCGCTTTTTCCATACAGGCGATTCTCAGAGGAAGACTCCCATGCTACACTTCCTGATGAGATTTTTTTTTTTTTTTTTTTTTTGGCCTAAAAATGCTGACTGATGCCTTATGTGGATTTCATCTGTTACTGGCTGGAGATGAAGAGCCACGTACATAATGGGAGCAGCGAGTCGCTAGGAGCTGTAGGGCTGTGGTCCTGTGCTAGGTGCGTCACCTTGGAGGTGCACCAGGCTCTGTAGACCTGGCTAGAAGACGCTAATTTTTCTAGTGGCTGGATGGAGGCTCCCCATCCCCTCTGCCAGAGTATGGGGAAAAAGCCAAAAGGCAGCGGGGGTCACCTTTGGTTATCTACCTGCTTAACTTTGTTCCTCCGACTCTTGGTGGCTATGCGTGCCACTTAGCTTTGGTGGAGAATCTTGAAAATGAAGACTCTCTGATTGAAAGGGAGGTCTCTTTTAGCAATAGCACAGTTTGACAGAAGCGGTAGATTCCCAATAAATGAGTTGAACTCTTGTTGGGGTTTGAGGTCTTAAACACATCAGAAGGCTCAACTTGACAGTCGTTCCATTTTTTGCACAGTTAACTTTTTGTTCTTTGGGGCTGGTTCGTGTGGGTCAAACAGATTAAGACCAAAACACGAATCCTTTTTTTGCAACAGCCACTGTTGAGTGCGCTTGGAATGTAATCTTACCGTTCTGCCTGATTGAATTCAGTGTGTGGCAATTGCTGTGACTTCTTATTTTGCTTACCTTGGTTTCCTCCGCCATAGTTCTTAAATATAAACTGGAGACCAGCATAAATATCCATGCATCTTTTAACCAGCTCTTTAAAAATAGGTGATTTTTGCTTTGCTGCGGAATTTCTTTCCCTGTTTTTTCCGTGTCGTTTCCGGCAGGTGGCATTCTTGTTCCCTTCTGCAGATGTGTTGGGAAAAAGAGTTTCTCAGTGGGGTTTTTTTTTTGGACTTTGCTGCTAAACATACATTAGTAAAACTGCACCCTAAAATGTAAGGTGGTTCCAAAAAGGACTGGCTATTTATAGAAGGGCTGAGCTTATCCAAGTCTGGAAGGGTGGTTTGTGTTTGTGGCTTTAAGTCATTCCTATTATTGGAGGTGGGGCTCTTTTCTTTTGTTTTTAGGTTTCGTTTTTATTTTTTTCTCCAGAGAGGTTGCTCATACCTGTCTCCACGAAATTCTTGTACTTCCCATCTCTGAAGCATTTGGCTGCTGTCAGTCAGGGTGCCTGACAGGTTACCGTTAGGCCACGCTGCTATATTTTTGATTGTGTGGGGTGCTTTGCTCAGAGTTTGGTCAGAAAATTCTCTTGGGTGTTAAGGAAGGCTTCGCGCTGACTTCAGTAGACTTAGTAGGTAGCATGTGGAAAAAGCAATGCCGGTGCACTTGAATAGCCATGTGAACACATTTTTTTTTACTATGGGCTGTGTTCGTATTCCTAGTAGAAAGAAGAAAATTAAATCTGTTGCTTTTCAAAGTGAAGAGCTGATGTGACTGGCAAAAAAGTCAAATGTGTTCAGTGATGTTAACTGCCCTAAGCATCCCATTTGGTCCAAATCTTCTTACATCAGGAAGTGGTGATGAGGAAGCTGGTAATGGTAGTCACTTGTATCTTTAGAATGGATAATATGTTGGGTTTGTTTGTGGTTTGGTTTTTTTTTCCCCTTCCTCCTCATTCCGCTGTTCTGCAGAAGTTGTAGAGTAAAGCCTTTTTAGCTCCCTAACACTGATATCTATTGACTTCTGGTCTGGAGCACCAGGCAAGTTTCAGAAGATAGGTGAGGGTAAGTAATCAAGAGGAAACGGGCGGGGTTTGGGTTTTTTTTTTTTTTAAAGTGTTTCAAATTTGTGGGGTTTTTTCCCTCCACCTTGCGCCTTAAGCAATCGATTGTCCCGATTACTGACGGTTGTGTACTGGCAATCTATGCCAACACAGAACGGGGTAGCAACTTCATCAGTCTGTAGCAAAAGGCTTGATTACTTATGACAAGTTTTACCTAGGTGGCTTTTCCTAATGAAAAAAAATTAATCATGTTGCGTAAGCTCATCTGCAGTATGGCTAGCTTCGTTAGCTCGAGTACAGCATCCTCGGCAAGTGTATCACTTAGGCTGTAACCTGTTTCTGCTTGGAGTTTGTGCGGAGGATGCATGCTTGCTTGCCTGAAGGGAAGAGAAAGCCGTCGGGGTGTGCTTTGTTTTGAGGACCCGGCTCTTAACGTGCATCTCAAGTGGATCACGAGCAGTTGATTAACACTCTGAATTTTGGCAAAAGGTACGGTGTTGTTTTACAGGAATGTTGTTTCACCCTGCAAATAACCTTTTTTGCCTGTATGTAAGCAAAGAGTGTTTTTATTAATAATGAATTGCACAGACAAGTAAAATTATGAGATATTATAATAGTTACGTGCTGTTTGCACCCCGAAAGGAACAATGTGAAGGTAAGTTACCCGTTGGTGTACAAATGCAAGGCTTATGATAATCATTTGCTTAGGTTTCTTGGTGTTTTCTCTATTTTTCTCTTGGCTAATTTCAAAGACTTTAGTATCCGTTATGGAAGAAGGCAGGCCTGCCCTTTTGAAGATGGGTGGCTTTTAAAAAAAGTGATGCTTAAGTGTAAATATACAGGTGAACTTAAATCATAAGGTCTCAGACTGTTGAGTGTACTTTCAAAGAATGAGTGTGGAGTAGTGAACACTCCGGCAGAAATCTATACTTTGAAAATTTGAACACTATGGAAATACTGTAAACCTGAACCTCTAGAAGTCAGGTGAGCAAAAGAAGTAGCTCATGACCTTGGCAAATATTCAGCTGCATTTGTCCAGGTGTAATCCTGCGGTTCTGCATACTTGTTACTGCGCTACTCATTGATCAAGTAATAACACCCCTGGTCTGTCTAATACTGAAATAGCGTTATACAAGCTGTTGAGTATATTGTGAATTTTTTTTTTTTTAAATCCTGAAATGCTTGATTGACACGGAGGAGAGATGAAAGGGAGGAAGACGACGTGAGATTATTCCCGTTTAATAAGCTTAGTCGCAAAACATGCAGAGCGGGAATTGTTGTACATGTGTTTCTTGTGCCAATATGCCTTAGAAACCAGTTGAGTTGTTACGGTTAAGTCTAACTAAAATGGCATTGCTGCCTTCTAGAAATTAATACTAGTGTACTCATTGCGAAGCGTGGGGTTGTAATGCTTAGTGGTTTCTGACTAGTTAGAGCAGTATATAAATAGGTTGTCTGTCCTGAGTGCTAAGTTCTTGTAAGTCCTGTATAATAAGAGGCACCCTTTCTATAAGAGTTTCTGTTAACAAGTGCTGAATACTCCTTTGGTAGGTAAACAGAGCGCAGATCTTCTATCAAAAGCAAAACAGCAGCAACCCAGGACCTGGTTCCCCAAATACGTGGTGAAGTGAGAGAAGATGTGTTACAAGGCATTAACCAGCCCACGCTAGCCGCTTTTGTGTGCGGTTACCTGCGGCAAGTGGAAATCTTTGTTCATGTAAGTTACTCTGTAGTGAAAGGTACTCTGGGCAAATTCTTTCCACATACTTGGGCACGAGAGCATGTACTCCTGGTTCCTGCAGAGCAGCTGACTGCTTGCTAAATGTTGTCTCCTGTTAACAAACCATACCTTGCTGCGCGTGCCTGGCCCTCAGCAAGAAGGGGGAGATGTCTGGGAGGGTGGCTGGAAGGACGAGACCATCTTCCCGTGTACCACCGAAGTGAAGAAGGCGGATCGGTGTCCCCTGGGTCTCTCCCAAAGGGCTTCGTGTTCTTCAGTGCATTTACCCTTCGTTCGCTCCTGTCTCATTTTTAGCAGCACAATCCAAGCTATGCGGAATTTGGATGGCAGCTTCCTTTCAACCAAAAATATTTCTTGGGGAAGGATCGGGTTACGGCATTTGGGGTCGCAGCCTCTTTGCCTCTAAAAGCGTGCTCTTACCAATGGTAAGAAAGCAGGAGTTGACGTATGGGGCTTGGAATCCCCACTATTTATGAGTAGTGAAAAACTTCACTGATGTTCCTTGTGGAAAAAAGGGGAGTGCTGCAATACATTTAGTAATGCAGACGCTGTATGATTGCTTTTAGAATTGTCGTATGTGAAACTGCTGTTAGTGTAACTAAGGAGAAGCAGGCAATGAACTCGGATTCGCAGTTAGTGCATACAGAAACATTTGCCCAAACAAGGAAGAAATTGCCATAGAGGCATACATGCAGCTGTGGGGAACGAAGGGTTTAGGCTGACACTCGGCCTGAACCTGGACTTGTACGGGTATTAGCTGCGCTCCAGAAGACTCTGAATCTGTGTAGGTCAAACTGAGTTAACGGGGCTTTTGGTGTAAATTACGGCATGGAGGTAAAGTTAGAAGAGCAGGACAGGGATGTTAAAAATGCCACGTTCAAAACTGATACAAGAAAGGCTAGCCTCTCCGTGACCACTGGGGTTTTTCAGGGTTAGAATTAGCGGGTAGAATTAGCACTAGTCCCACAGTTGTTCTGCTGTACTGTAGCTGAGCACAGGCTTGGAAATGCCGAGTAAAATCAGCCTTGTGCACCTCCTGAAATTAACTTGTCAGGTATAGACACCGATTTTAATTTTCCCAGGGACAGAGCTGCCAAGTTCTGCTGGGTGTCTGCCTCTGTTCCGAAAGTTAGGCTGGTCTAAGAGGTCGGGCTGAGCGCTTCATCTGAAGCGTACAAGAGTGCTTGGAAAGATCTGGGCTAAGCACAAAGCCCATCCAGACAATGTCACTGATGAGGTCTGTTTAAAAATCTCGTTGTGCCTACAAGAGGTAAGACGTTTCTAAATGCTGAGACGGGCACTATGAATGATCATTCATATTCTGCCGCACCGTTGGTATTGTCAGCCTCCAAACTTTGGGTGAAGCTGTTACCGTAGCCTGAATTCTGTCTGCATGGGAAAACTTGCAATGACTTAAATAGGATGGGGGCGGCGGGGGGGGAAGCTGTTAAGGCTGACTAAAAATACTGTTAGGGATCAACATCGTTATTTTACAAGTAGTCATTTCTGTCAGTACCTCAGCTTGCAGGTGGCTAGAGATTTCATCCCACAGCTACACGAAGGGGGAGTTGTCAGAGTGAATTCCTGATGGCTGTGCCTTGCAGGGCTAGCGTTCAGCGCACGTGCAAATAGTTTTAATGGTGGGGGGGGTGGGGAGTGCTGTGTCATTCAGGTGGAGAGCTGGTTTGGGAGGAGAGCAATGTCCTTAACTCCTATCACTGTTCTTCAAAAAAAAAAAAAAAAAATAATCTGCGTTTATGACATGAGGATAAGCAGCATGGGAATCAGTCCGTCAGGGATTTGTATTGGCATCCTACTGAGAGGAGGCGGCTTCATGGGGGACTTGATTTGGGTATGCTTATTGACTTTTAAGCTTTAGTACTGCCTTTCATCAGTGGCTTTCTATATAAGCTGCTTATTTTTAGGGTTACCTTTACCCTTAGCAGGTAGTGTTCTACCATTTAGCGAAGGCAAGTGCTCATTTGTTAAGGTTTTGAGAACAGAGATCAGGCTTTCTGCTGAAACTGCCAGTGAAAAATGTGAAAGTAATCAGAAGAGTATTGAATTTCAGAGAGGCACATCCTGGTAAGTTAAACTTGAAGTTCTTTAGCTCTAAGAGTACTTGGAAAACAAGGGGGGGGGGGGGGGGGCGGAAAACCAGTCTTCCCAAATTGCCAGGTACTGGGGAATGCTGGGTTAGGATGAACTGCTACTGCACATGGTGACTATGCAGTGCCGTGTTGTGTTGGTCACTGGCAGAGCTAGACGCGTGTATGTCGGGGGCTGTGGCACTTGGAAGCTTTGGTGTGATCCTCAATGGGGTAGCGGGTCTTTCGTGAGCCTGGGTGTTGTTCTAGTGGGCATCTTTCTATTAGACACCTGTGCTGATGGCGTTTATTTGCAACCGGAGTTATAAAGGTCCTTGTATTGTTAAAATGGAGAAACACTTGAGGGGCTGTTCTCTCAGCCTAAAGAAGGGTTAAAAAACCCCAGCCCTCAAGTGTAACTGTTTTCAGTAAAAGGGGTAGAAATTAAAAAAAACTTCGTTCTTTCCTGAAAGCTTCATCTTGCCAGCAGGAGGAGTCCTGCGATTGCATTGCTAGCAGCACTGGGCGGAAAAGGGACAGGCGGCGAAATAAGAGAGAAGTAAGGCAAAACTTGTTCCTTTAAGACGCCCCGTGTACCAAGTCAGTCCCAGGATTAGTAAAATTGGTTATGAGAAGACAAATTTGGAAGTGACCTGTACACAGGCTATCTACTATTCAGAGCTTTTAGAAAAGATGGCGTGGCAGCAAGGTAGATGGTGACCTAATGCTGGAGGTGCCTTATGAAAAATCAAGCTTTATTTCAGGGACTCTGAACAGTGACAAGCATGGTTCCTGTAACAGGGCTTTCCCAAACGCACCTGCTTTCAGCTCCCGAGGTTTGTTGGGGATGGGGGGGTGGATTTGGGGGACTGGGACAGTGAAATACAAGAACATCATCCTAGCTGAAGCTACGTAGGCACATGTGCCATCTAGTAGAAAGAGATTTACTGTTTCTGAGGTTTCCGGAAATGCCTGCTGGATTTACTACCTGGTGGCCTTTTGTCGTGGTTTAACCCCAGGCAGCAACTCAGCACCACGCAGCCGCTCGCTTACTTCCCCCCCACACCCAGTGGGACGGGGAAGAGAATGGGGGAAAAGTGGAACTCGTGGGTTGAGAAAAGAAGAGTTTAACAGGACAGAAAGGAAGGAACTAACAATGACACTAATAACAACAATAAAGTGACAATAATAATAAAAGGATCGGAATACACAAAACAAGTGATGCCCAATGCAATTGCTCACCGATGCCCAGTCAGTTCCCGAGGAGCGATCCCTGCCCTGGCCAGCTCCCCCAGTTATGTACTGGGCATGACGTCCCGTGGTATGGAATACCCTTTGGCCAGTTTGGGTCAGCTGTCCTGGCCGTGTCCCCTCCCAACTTTCCTGTGCCCCTCTGGCCTTCTTGCTGGCTGGGCACGAGGAGCTGAAAAGTCCTTGACTGAGTCTAAACACGACTTGGCAACGACCGAAACCATCAGGGTGTTATCGACGCTCTTCTTGTACTGAACCCAACACACAGCGCTGGGCCAGCTCCTGCGAAGACAATTAACTCCGTCCCAGCCGAAATGAGGACACCTTTGTATTTTGCGGTTCTGCTGGAAAGCTGTGCCGCTTGAGCGCGGTCAGTCATAACGCTTCCCTAAAACTAAAGACCAGGCCTGTGTGTGTGCTATGTAGCACATGTAAGCACGCACCTGCGTTGGCTGTACCAAGCTGAAATGCGGGCAGCCCTGCATAAAAAGAAGTGAAGTGACTTTGTGCTGGGCACTCTGTTTGCGGAAGGGTCGCTTTTCTGCTTCTCAAGGGCTTTCAAACAGAACTGTGAGTAGATGAGATGGCAGTGAAGGCTCGAGTTGCTCGTATTTCAAGAAAACTAGTTTTAATATGCTTTGTTTTGTTTTTTTTTCCAAAATCCGTACAAGGATCCGTTATGGATGGATAGTGGCTTGAAAGAGACGCATTTTTTTAATGGCCTAATCTCATTGTGTTTTAAAAACGCTTACTAACAGTATCTGTAAAAGATGGAATTTCCTTTATTTCGGTAGCGATCTGTGGTCTTGGATGTTGTGTGAAGGGGTGGAATGTCTACTCGATATAGAGCTTGCAGACTCTGAAATGCAGACTCTCCTGTCATGTTCTTTCCACAGCGTTTGTAAAAAAGGTGTCGTAAAGGCTACCTACAATTTGGAGAACTGGAAACTAAAATGAAGGACAGGCCTTGTATCCTAGTGTGTGTGTGTATTGAGCTACAGCCACTTAGGTGTTTTAAAAGTCTGTTTTAATGTTTCTGAGGGAGATGGACAAAGTGGGGAGAAGGTCAAATTAATAATATTGGATGAATACCTTAAAGGCATCATATTAAAAACACGTTTGTCCTCTCCAAGTACGTGTGTTGGTAAATAACGCAGTTTTGCTTACCTCTGACAAAAGACTGACCAAAATATAATACGTAGTAGTCAAAGATGGCTGGGGTGTATCAGGCTTCGTGTGGCATGAGGGAGAATTTAATCTCCTAGCCTTATCACAGCATCAGAATATGACGAAAGGAAGATGTTTTCTCTTTGGCCAGATAAAGCCCATTCAGTGCTTGATCTCACACTTAGATTAGAAAAAATCCTTTCTGTTTTAAATTAAAGAAATAAACCCTTCATCCTTCTGGGTGACGCAATAGGATCTGTGAACAGCCACTAACACATTAAAGTCAAGCCGAGCTTCTAGTCAATGGCAGCGTCTTGACACGTTAGGGAATGGGTGTGAAGTCCTCCCCCCAAAAGCCTGGGCCGCTTTCTACTGCATTTGTTTACTTGTCATATGAGAACTGTGAATTACTTATGGCACAGTTGCAGCCTCTGGCACATTATTGTTCTGTGCCAAGCAAAACATCCACCAGTAGAGATTTTCATTTGACTTTCACAGGGTTTGCTGCTTGGAATTCAGCAAAGCACTGTTATCAAAGACGAATTGTTTGTGCTGTTTTAAAAAATGGATTAGGAGCCTTGCATCTGGTGTGCGCTTTTTAACTCCAGGCAAGGGAAGAAGGTACAGTGTAATTTTGTTGGTCGTGGATTGTTTGTACCTGTAGCTATTCTTTCGTTACCCTCAGTTTTCTCTATGGAGAAAGCCATCTACGTTAGTGGGTTTTTTTTTTCCTCCCCGAGATGCTAAAAGCTCTGGTCAGTGCAAGCACAGCACTGGGACTGTGACTCACTGAAGAAGGTCAGTTTGTTATACTGTTCTCTGGGCTTCAGCAGATCAACTTAGCCTTAAAAAAAGGCAGAGCAGAAGTAGACCAAGATGCCAAAAAAAAAAAATGCAGCTATGGCAAAATTCTGCTCACAGGACAGGCTGGAAATGTTAACAACAGAAGAAAGAAGAGCTGTGCAGAAGGTAGATTCCGGCCTCGTGTTCACATTTTTCCACAGGAGAGCAAGGACCAGTTTAACCAGAAGTTAGAAGTTCAAAGTGATTAAATGTAATTAATACATATAAAAATAATTTGCATAACTCATTTCTGTAATTTAGCAGCCTGAAAGAAAGGAGTGTACATTTATATCAGGTAAAATTTGGAAGAATTTTTAACCCTAAGAACTGAAGAGCCAGGGATTTTGGAAGTGGGAAATTTGCAGAAAAATCTATTTCACAATTGTCTGCTTGTCAGGTTTTTTTAATTGTCCCAGAACGCAGCTGCTTGATACAAGCGGAGGACTACATGTGGGTCTACTTCTGTCTGACAAGTTCCTGTATGAAGGTCACAATCCTCTTCGGAAGGCTTAACCCACAGGTTTCGGAGCATGGACCGCGTGGGCTAAATTCCAAGAAATTCAGAAGATCCCGAGAAGAGACCTCAGCCAGCAGAGCTGAAATGAGACGGATCCTTTTCAGACACATGTTTCTTCAGCTATTGTGTGTAAGTCTGTGCCAGCACATGCCCAGATTGCAATGAACATAACTTATGTCCGGCTCGAATCATTCAAACCCGTGATTTGAATGCCAAACTGAGAAACAGATCCTTAACACTGATGTGCAGAAAACTGACTTCTGCCTCGAGATTTGATAAAAGGATGGTTAAAAATGGTTTATTCCTACAACTTCAGTGACTTGTTGTGCCGCTAGTTCCAAGATACGCGGCTGCACTTGACAGCTGGGTCATTGCTTTGCAAGATGCACGCTTCAAGCTTTCAGTCTTAGAACAATCTCGTATTTCTCTAGACAGTCTGAGGCTTATTCTGCAGCTTCGTTTGCTGTTAACTTGTAAACAGACTCAAAACAGAAGTGCTGCTTTTGTATTGAATTAGGAGTTTAAAAAAAAAAAACGGTGAAGGACAGGGCTTTACACAACTCTGAATTTCTGAAACAGTGTGGGAGGCTTTTTTTCTTTTAAATGCATGTTTTCTTCTCCAGAGGGAAAAGCTCTTCATTCCTATCACGGAATGGGTAAATATCCAAAATTACGTAAATTATGGATCTTGAGTTCTTCTGACTTCAACGGCTTCTTTGGAACAGCGTCAATATTAATGTAAGTTACTTTTACGGCAATCTCAAATGATTTAAAACCTTTAACACCATCTGCCTTGACAGATAGTGGTGAAATACCTGTTCTGTCCGTGTGACAGCAAATCTACGTTTTCAGGTCTGGTGAGACCAGGGTTTTGCTTCTCTGTGCGGGTACGTCAGTGAGGTGGGAAAGGAATTGACTGCAACCTTTGCTGTTCTCCTGTGCTGCACCAGGACTTGTGTTATGGTCTGAAACAGCTTTGTGTAGGAATGGATTCCCTCAGGGATCATATAGCTTCTGTTGCTCAGCTTGGTTCTTTCTTTTCTTGCCTGCTGGCTATTAACACACGCCTTAAGGAGCTGCCTTGGTTGACTTTGAGGTCTCCTGAACTTCCTTCTTAAATCCCTTGGTGTCTTAAAGGGCTTTAGGGCTGGTAGCGTGTAGTAGTAGAGCCCAGCAGGACACAGGATGGAGGGAAATGCATCACAGCAGGAGGGTTGGAGCTGGGGGCGTAGGCGGGAGTTGGAATACGGAGAAACACCGAAGGGGTGACACTGGTAGCAGAGAGACCCTGCCGAATGGGTATGAATGTAGATATGGCTAGTAAAAACCACATGGAGTCTAAGGAAGCGTAGCAGGTATGACCTTCCCAAACCTGAGTTCATTTGTTAAGATGATTTGAGCATGGGAAACAGCATTCTTACCAAAGGGGCTGGATGCCGGCAGTATGTTTTGCTCTCCACTCCCAGAAAGCAAAACCTTGTTGCTTTATGGCTGCATAGGGTGTCAGAAATTGGGAACTGTGCAGCAGGACCTGTTGGAAGAAAGCTGGAGAAATGACGAAAGCAAGATGGTGGCAGGGGAATGATGAGCATGTCAGTACTCTGGAGATAGGGAGAAAAGGAAGAGGGAAGGAGAATCAAGCTTAGAACAGCAGAAAGGAAGATAGGAGAAATAGGGAGGGGGAGGCTGCAGTTGAACAAGGGAAACAAATTGTAAAAGCGTAGAGGATAGTAGCAGAAAGATAGCAACATAAATTAGTCAAAAAATGCGCAGGTAAGCAATTTGCTTTGTGGCTTCCCTCTGTATGCCCGTCCTCTCCCTGAAGAAAAGGGTGGAGGGAGAAGGAAACAGGCTAGAGTGCAACTGAGCACAGCAATGAAAAATACATGTGAAAAGGAAAGGCGAATGAAGCTGATCTCCCAAGTCCAGTTGCCATTCCTTAATAACAGCTTATTTCTGTCTCCTGCTTTCAATCTTACGTAGCAGGGAAGGACCTATCTTGCTTCTGTTGATGCATTGGTAAGAATCACAATCTCACCCAGAGCATGAGCAGGTGATAAATTTTTGTTTCAGCTGTTACGTGGAGTGGTGTCAATCAAAACCACCTTATCTTACTAGATCATGCTGTCTCTTGCAGCTTTTCTCCTGTACTGCCTCAGACACTCAGATGTCAGAGGCTGTATTTCTGCATGTCTTCAGGTGATCCGAACCTAAGAGTCAGGCCACTCTGCAGCGGTAATTTGAAAGGAGCTGTGGCTTTTGGCAAGGTGGTAATACGGCAAGAAACTACTGGCAGTGTTGTCTTTGGTTGCTTTGGTTTTACCCGTGGTTAACAGAAAGTGAGGACAGGAAGCAACCAGACGTGTTCCACCGAGTTGCTGCGTTGTTGAACACGCACCTGGTTTAAGAATGTCTGTACATGGCAGGCATCTCTTGGGCTTTATACATCTATTCAGTTAATGAACCCTGCATGTGCCTGGCTTTTCTTATTGTTTCCACCTGTTTTGCCTTGCTAGTGCTCCTTTTGAGTTTGGTCCAGTTGTCCTGAATTTCTCTTGAGTAAGTAGGAGGGAATTAGGGCCTGCGTATTTACTTCTTTCATCATTTCTACTGTATTTGAAATTTAAATGAAATATTTGTTTGGTTAGTGTTTGTGTGTGCAGTGGTAGTTACTATGTCTTTCTGCTCCTATTTTTATAAAAAAGTACCTCCTGCTAACAGCTAACGAGTGTTAACTTGGTAAAGCACTGAGAAATTCGTCATGCAAATTGCTGTTTGAACCTTGGATCGGTGCCACGCTGTACATTTCGCTTCTCACATTTGTTGCTGGAATTACGGTACAGTAATGAACGGCATTCAATCCTGAAAAAATTTGACCTCCAGCTTGGAGTTCAAGATGGTAGTGTTCATTAGGAGGTGAATCAAAATTGAACAGACTGAATTACCGTGAGGAATTACTATTAAATTTAGCTGGCATAGTTGCATTTAATCAGGCAGACTTTGTTGAAAGCAAGCGGGAGAAGGCGGCTGCGACAGTCCAGCTTTGTATGACTGACTGACTGCTACATGATAATTGGGGTACCGCTATGAAGCAGGTACATTGAAATGAGCTGGGGGGGAAATGATTTCATTCATAGACTGGTAAAACTAGGATCACTTTTCCAGTTCATTTCAGTTTTAGGCTTTTGCACGTAGCAATTTAAGGGCTGTGACTTCAAAACTTGTGGCTGGATTTCTTTGTCCGGCGACTTCAAGGAACCCAACTTCCATATTGCAGAAGCACTGGAAAAGCTGGCTCCACTATCTTTAGTTGAGTGTGCAGGGCTGGAGGTGTGAAATAATAGGAAGTTTTTAAGGACTGGCCAGGAGCTGGGAAGTGCCACGGGTGCTGCGTGTGGGGGGACAGTGCCTAAAGAAAGGAAATGTTACAAGGAGAAGGGTCAAAGTGGGACTTTGTGGAGTGCTTTTGTCGCTTTCCTTAGTCCGAGTGCTTGATTTGTGATGGCTCATGTTTGAGCCTTCCTTTACAGAGGAAACCTATGTAATGGGTGAAGAGCCAAGGAGTTGAAACGGAAGGAACGGAAAGATTATTTCAAAAAAACCATTCTTTTAATAAACAGATCGTGCCCCCCCCCCTTTTTTTTTTTTTAATCCTGCACACAAAACTTGAGCTCCAAACATAACTAATGAAAACCTTCAAAACCCCCGGAGGCGATGACTTCCCCGTTCCAGCCCGTCCATCTGTGCCCAGGATCAAGCCCCCGACAGCTCCCCCGTGCCCGTGAAACGCTCTGGGGGGGTCAGTTCCTGCGACGCTTTCCAGCACAAACACGTTTGCTTTGCCTCACGGTGGGACAGCCCCACCGCCGCTGCTGCCGCCCTTACTGCCGCAGCCAGGAGAGGCTGCGGGATTTCCCGTGGGCTGCTACTTCGCCAGGTAGCAGCCGGGGTTGAGGAGGAGGAGGAGGAGGCTGGGTTCCCCTCGCACCCACCCGAGGGGCACGGCCGTGGGTGGGCGCTGCCGGCACCGGCGTTCCCCTTCGCGCCCCCCCCCCCACCCCCACACCC
>JAVKLA010000007.1:8226840-8259035 GCA_034782735.1 Sagittarius serpentarius
GGGGACCCCACCCCCCCCCCCCCCCCCCCCCCCCCCCCCCCCCCGCTTCCCCTTTCTCCTCGACGCGGCGTCTCCCCTTCCTTCTCCCTTCTCTTCCCCTGCAGCCGCCGGAGGCGGAGGGGCAGCGCGGCGGGGCCATGGGCGCCCCGGCCGCCGCCTGGGCGACGCTGTGCCTCCTCAGCGCGGCGCTGGCCGCCGCCGCCGCCGCCGCCTCAGGTGAGTCGTCGCGCCGAGCCCCGTCCCCGTCCCGCGGGCGGTTGGTGCCCTGAGGAGAGGCCGAGCTCCCCTGCGGAGGAGAAGTCCCCCTCTCCCGGGGGGTTGGGTGCGTCTTCTCCTCCCTTCTTCTTTTTCTTCTCTCCGGCCCAGGCGGGGGTCCGCCTCCAGCCCCCCGCCATTTTGGCGGCCTCTCCACAGGCGGGGCGAGGGGGACAGGGCGAAGCCGTGCCCGGCGCTCTCCCGCGTCTGCCCCCGGGCTCTTCCCCCTCGGTGGTGGTGGTGGTGGAGTGGCCCCAAGCGGCTGAGGGCTGGCGGGCGTTAAGCGCCGGGGATGGAGGAGCGTGTCCCGCTTCGAGCATACGGGGCGGGGGAGAGGCGGGAGGGTGGCCCGGGGGCGCCGCCGGTCGGGCTGGGGCTGCGGGGCTTCCCCTCACGCTCGGCAGCTTTTGCTGCGGGCGGGAGAGGGCGAGGAGACAGCCTAGGGCAGCAGCAGCCCCCCCGCCGAGCTGAGGGTGGGGTTACCCGAAAAGGTTTTCGTGGGTTTTAGCCGTCCAGACCCCCAGAAACCCCCCGGTGGCGGCGTGCGAGGTGGGCTGAGCTGGGTCAGTCAGCGGCAGGGCTCGGGGCAGGGGCAGCCCTTCGGCTGTCCCAGCGCGTTCTCCACGGGTGTTGGTGGCGGTGCCGAGGGCCGCGCCGCGGGGCTGGGAAGCGCTGTGGTGGTGGGCTTGCGGCCCGCCGGCCGCGGCAGCCTGGGCAGCGGTGACAGGCGCTGGGGAGAGCAGGTAGCAGTCCGTCCACCTCTCCTTCGTGTCGGGGAAGTGGGCTGAGCCCGGCTTGGGTGCGCGTGGACGTTGCTGTAAGAGCGCCCTGAGAGCGCCTCAGCAGGCACCAGGCGTTGGTTTGTTCTATTATTAAAGAATTGTTCCGGACAGACTTGTGAGAAGTGCAAGGTTATGATCTTACGATGCTGCCGGGCAGCAAAGTTACTGGTGTGTTAAGTTTGGGAGCGCGGTGTGGCTGCATTTGTGCTCTGAGGTTGGTTTTTCAGCTTTGCCTTTTGACGATGCGACTGTAGGTTGTTGGTTTCCAAAGTGGCAGGCTCTCCAAAGGCTACTCCCACTGTAACACTGTGATTTCCCCTTCGATATAGTTGCCGTACTGAATAACAGTGGTTAAAAATAGCTACGTGTATGTGAGCTGAGGAGCTGTTAGGTATGAATTTGGGATATTAACTTGTTGGGCAGTACTCTAAGAGACTTAATTTTTATTAAAAAACCCAAACAAACAACAAACCAAAGCCCCCAGACCAGAAAACTACCCTACCAGCCACCTGCATCGAAGACGCCTGACACAAAAGTACCAAGGTAAAAAGTTTTGAGCATTTCTTCCCAAGCTTCTTCAGTATGTGAAAGGCAATATGATCATTTGAGGAAACCCTTTCAGGTGCCAGGGCCCTATAACAAAGAGTGACGTTGCTGAACCGTGTGTGTGATGTCTTGGGCTCACTCGCAATTGGGAATAAAAAATAGCTACGAGTTTTTTTTAACTAAGGTTTTTCAGAGTCCTGTAAAGATGGGTTAAAGCCTAGTATCTCCCGTGGAAACTTGTGAGGGAGAGAAATATGTCTTTGCTTTAATGGAGAGGAAGAACCAGACTTTCTGTGTTTGCTTTCTAGTCCCACATGGGCCGGGCTGAGCCTGTCTCTACCGAGTGCAGTGGAGGGAGTAGGCTGTGGAGCCGAGAGAGCGCTTTTTGAAGGTCTGTCTCATTCCTGCTGTTGCCTGCCTGGGATATTTGAGGCAGCGGCTCTCGCCCTGCTGCCTTGGTCCGTACTCTGGGCTCTGGCCCCGTAGGTGACGAGCTCTTTGGCACGTGACTGCTCTTTCACGATGTGTTTATAGTGCCTGGCACAAAGGGCCCTAGATGTAATTACAGCCTCTTGAGGAAAAAGTAGGAAATGCTGATACTTTTTTGTTGTTGTTGTTCATAGCTTTCCCCTGGGTCTTTAAGGTTTTCAAATCGTCCGTGCGGGCTCGAAACCTGTTTCACATTTTAGGGCGTCAGACCATTGTTACTTTGTTACATTGGTACTTTTAAGGAGCTATAGCTGTCAGTGAGCAAAAAAGAAAGGGCAGCCAGCCCGTTTTTAGGAGTGAAACAGTCAAGTTGTGCTGGTCTTAACTAGCTGGTATTAAGTATTTCTTTTTTTTCCACATGCCTTCCAACAGTATGTGACCTTGCATTTTGCACTGAGTTTCGAGGTGCAGCTGGATGATGAGCCTTGAAATGATCTTCTCTTGCCAAGAGAACAGCGTGGGGGAGGAGAGAGATGGGGGCCGGGGCAGGAAAGTAATTGGTATTTGAAAATCAGTGCAGTGCCATGAAGTCAAGGTATGGTCAAGTGTTTGTGGTTTTTCTTTCTGTAAAGAGAAACTGCTGTGAAAGTCAAGTAAATAAACGAACAGGTAATTGCTGAGAGCCTGAATCTTAGTTGCATTCAAGTAACTTGGCACCACCATGAACCTGTCAGATGTGAAGTGGTTAACCATACGATTTGTGGGGTGGCAAGTGGGGGACTCTACAGATGTGAGAGTGAAACCCAGTGTTTCAGCATGTTGGTCCTCAGTTTGTGCGTGTGGTAGGTAGGGCTCAATTTCTTTCCTGTCAATATGAGTAGAAAGGTATCTGCTGAATCTGAGAGAAACACAAATGGGCTCTTGTGGCTCATCTTCTTGGCAAGCGAAGATAATTCCTGATGGTGCTTCTGCAGCCTCTTGTAGCTGAGGTGAAGACGGGCTCAGAGGAGGAGCTTTTGCTTCAAAGCAGTGTAACTCCAAGGTTTTCTGTACAAATTTGTTTAATCTGCATTTTATGGGAAACACCACTCTTCGACGAGGAAATTCTTAGTTCTCTGGGTGGTCCCTTGAGACAGCTATTCCCGCATTCTCTTTTTCTTTTCATCTTTGAGTTTCTTGGGTTGCTTTTGATTTCACATTCTTGTCACGTTTTCACTAGACAGATACGTGTAGTTGTTCGAGAATGGCCGTTTCCCGGAAAATCAATGAAAGGACTGTCATTCAACTTATTCATGGTTTTGTTTTCTAACCTCTTACTTGATTTATTGAAATAGAATATATAAAGTATTCTTGAACGGGTGTATATCTCTGTCGCTTGGAGAACCTTTCTCTCAGCTGGCAGTGTCGGTGGCAAGGACTAGGAAGACTGAAGCAGGAGGAGTCCTATGAGCCTGTCATTAGGTGAAATGTGACCCGTTGCCCACAGAGGAGTGATTTAGGAGCGGGAATTCACACCGGCTTTTCTTGCCATGATTGTGTTTTTATGCGTATAATCATGTGCTTATTTGTTTCCCCTGTAAATGGTAAAAGGATTTATAGGAGCAGAGAGAAGAAACTGCTCTTTAGCATGCAATTTAAATGCCGTGTTAACTTTGTGTTTTTAAGGGCCATATTTTGCCCTGGAATAGCTGTGGCTTCCCTTTATTTCAGTGAGAGCTTGGGCAATTATTCAAAGTTACAATTCTGAGCTTCACCTTACGTGTGTATTGTGACGATTCCCCTCTTGTCGGGGGCAGCCTTTGTGACAGTGGAGGGAGAGAGCGTACGCCCCTCGCACGAGTGGCACCAAATGTCTGAATTTGTCACCCATCTGAGAGAGAGTGAGGTGATTGTGGGAATGGGTTATGATACTAGCCCTGTTCAAAAGTGGGTGATTATTGGTGACGGGGCAGTCAGGTCCTCGTGAGGTTAGTGTCCGCCCCTGTTTTACTGCCTTGCGTTCTCCTGCTTGCTTTGATCGTCTGTGTCCTTGACTTCTGTCTGAGAAAGACTGGGCAGCTTCTTGCAATTATAATGCTGTGATGCTTCACCAGTGGTGTGGTGAGGTGCTGCAGAGGCATGTGCGAACCCCTTCTTGAAGATCAGCTGCATCACTTTGGCAGGTCTCCCCTTTCATCTCTGCCTTATTCGTGCCACTCTCCAAGTTCTTGAGTCCGTCTTGGCCGGAGTCCCTGACAGTGCGGTCTGAAGCTTACCCAGAGGTTGCTCTGCTGCACCAAAACTGCCTTTGTTCTGTTGCTGGCAAGTGCGTGGCCAGAGGTGGCTGCTCAGTGCTGCTAGGGCTGTCACGTAACAGGTTCAGTGGAGAGTGTGCTGGTGTTACTCGCTTCTAATCTGTTTTTTTTTGTTTGTTTGTTTTTTGTCCCGCAGGTGCCTGTGTCTACCAAGGCTTGTTGTTCGAGGTAGGTAAGCTTGAATGTCTTACGCTGGGGAAATGTTTGAGAAGGTGCTGTTGAAGTTGACTCTGGTTCCTGATTTTTGTCACCCCTGCAACGGGGATGGCTGATTTTGCAGCAGGTCACAGAGCTGGGAGCCTTCAGCCTGCTGGAAAACAGCAGCAAAACAACTATTGCCCTCGGAGAGGTTAGAAATTCTCCCTGGGCCTTTGAACCCAACCACTCTCCTTGTCAGCACAGCTCTGCCTGCTTCTTACTGGGGCTCCTTTGTCCAGCGTGTGAAAAGATGTGAGAGATTTCCAGGTTCTTGGAAGCCGTATGAATCACAAATGTGCGGTCCTAGGCAGGATAGAGGTTATGTTTTGTAAAATGTCACCGTAATGCCAGGGTATGTCCTGTGGTTGGTTTTTTCCCTGAATTAATAAGGTATTAATGGCAACAACTGAATACCTTTTTCTCTCAGCTGATTATGGTGAGTACTGTGTACCCTGACTCTTCTTTACAAAGCCGAAGTATTTTCTTTTGTAGTCTTCTTCTTTGCGTGTACATAATCCATGAATAACTTTGTACGAAGAATCACAGTTCTTAACAATTTATAAACAGCGTTTTGCTGTGTAACACTTGTCTGCCTTGCTTCGGTACTCTGGGCCAAAAGGAAACGGCTGAGCAACTTCACATTTCTGGAGTGCTTCTGTACCTGCCTCCAATCCCACAGCAGACTTGCTCAGGGATTTGTTACCATAGGCTGGGAGGCAGTGCGCAGCAGCTGTCGGGGAAAGCCTGGGTTTTTATTTCCCATAGAGCTCTCCAGCAAAGCTGGAGATGTGCTCTGCGTGTGTGACACGCGACCGCTCGGTATCTTGGAAATAACTGGTGGCGGGTGGTTCCTTCGGCCTTCCAACGTCGACTGAGGGTCTTGGAAGTTTTTCTGCTCGAAGAAGGGAATGAAGGGGGAATTGCTGGAGACGAGTGTTTTCAGTGGGTGGCTTGGGAGGAAGCTGAAGCAGGCTAAACGTGTTTGCTCCTCTTGATAATGCACTGTGGAGCATCACTGTCTTAACGGCAGTTGGAAAGTTTGTCGAGATTCCAGCTTCAGTGAGCTGTATGGCAGGTCGCTTTCTGCTGAGCGTTGCAGCTCCAGTCAGGGCACTACCGGGGCTGAAGGGTTAGCAAGTGAGGGGTTTCATCTGTCACTGATTGCTACTGGCACATCCGTCACAGATATTTTTTTTTTTGTTGCCTTTTGTCTTTTGTTGGTGTTCTCATGTTTATTTTTTTTTCTCTGCTCTTTCCTTTACTGCTGCTGTGTGTTTGAAATGCTAGTGCGGGTCTCGATAATACCTTGCCGTAACATTTGTACATAAAGACTATGGGATATTCTATGTTAGGTGCTTCCTGTTTAAAGAACTTGCTCCCAGTATCCTTGATTTTGTCTTTATCTCTGTATAAGGTAAGATTATTCTGTTTTTATTAATTAACGACTTCTGTAACTGTACTAGTTTTCATTAGCTGCGCAAGAGGGTTGCTCTGCAGTAGAACTCGGAGCAGAAACAAAACTGATGCAGGTATACAACTGGCACTTATAATCAAGTAAATCTTGAAGAACTCAAGCTTGTCGTCCTTGGAAGAAGGACCTATCCCGTCTCTTGTTTGTTGCCGTGTCTGAAGATGTGCCTGCTTTCCTCTCTGAGTGACGTTTGCGGTGGGAATAGGCCTTTGCTTGCTTTTCCATGACTATTTTGGTATTTCTTCCATTTTGTATGCAATAATGTAATGACATTTGGTTACTCTTTGGAATTGAATGTAGATCAGAGGACGGACTCTGTGGCTTCAGCTAGCAAGCTCAGAACAGGTACTAAATCTGCATCATTTTTGACTCGGATGGGGAAAATACCAAATGCGCTGCCCCACCTAGCCCACAGGTCTGCATCTTTCTCCGTAATGCTGCTTCACGGGTTTCTTTGGGTGACTGTTTTCCCCTGAGAAAGCAGGAACTGCACGGGCAACCATGGAAATTACAGATGGAAAAGAACCTTTAATAGGATTTTTTTCATTCTCTGGTTTGTGCCACTCCCGGCAGCAGTATTGGAGTTGGCTTGGTTAAGTGTGGTAGAAATCAAACACTAGAGGTAGTGTGTGAGTGATTTCGAGGCAGTTAGTACTTGTGGGTTGGTGGCACGTAGAGTCATAGAATTGCCTAGATTGGAAAAGACCTGTAAGATCATCTAGTCCAATCGTGGCTGTGATAGAGCTGCAGAGCTTGTGTTATCTTTGCAGAAGACCGCTGTCTCAGAAAGCTCAGTTTGAAAGGGAAGATGACAAGAAGAGCAATCCTGCCACTGCCATCGTTTCGGTTCCTGCGGCTTCCCTGGCTTCAGGATGAACATTGTACTAAAAAAATACAAAATCTGAAGACGCCTATGTGAGACACTTGCTCTGTTTGTTAAACTTAGTGCTTGTAAAACACTGATGTGGCTATCTGACAAATGAAGATGGGGAGCTATTTCCTCATGGTTTTACTGGTACAACTGTGTTTATTGGAGCTGGGGAGGAGGGTCTTTCTGAATCAGCGGTTTGGGATTCTGGAGGTGCAAGTTGAAATGTCATATCTGTTAGACTGTCTTCTTAAGGAACACTTTTTTTTTTCCTACTTTATCCCAGATGACGAGAAAAGGAAAAGCCTATTCTGTCTGTAATCTGTGTCTGTGTGTTGCTTTTTAATCTCTCTGGTAAGACTGGTGGGAGCTGTGTTCACTGGCCTTTTTGTCAGGGCTGGTGAGTAGTGTGTGGAGTCGGTGGTGTGCTCAGGATGGTGGTACAAGGTAGTTCTGCCGGCACTTGCAGCTGGCCTTGCTGGGAGCTCCACGTGGGTCACTTAATGGAAACGTCTTAGGGGTATGTGTTGAGCTGGTGGGTGTGTCATCTGCTGCATGTATCTCTCACTGTCTATCTGTCTTGAAACAGATAGGCTTGTGCTAACACGGACAGAATAATCTATGGAATGGGTCAAAAATGGCACCTTTTTGTCAAGTTCAGTCCCTGTAGGTTGGGTTTGTGTACCTGTTTGGTAGCACGAACGAAGCCTTCTTTACTAGAGCGGAGAACAGCTTTGGTCTGTTCCCCGCAGCATCACCCAGCCTCCAGCTGTAGCTGGTCTCGGACTTGAGCTTTTCATGTTGCTGTTATTTTATTGACTTGTCCCTTTTCAGTCTGTAGACTAGGAGACAGGTAAGAAGCTGGGCAGAGGAAAGAAAGAGGGACGGATGGACAATTACTTCTTCAGAAGATAGCGAAGCCCCTTGTGTGTGCGGCAGCTGCAAAAAGAGCTTTAATGCCTTGATTATAGTACCAAGAGGAGGAAGTTGGCGGTAACGCAGAACAGCCCCAGGTATCGTAAGCAAGTGTGATGAGTAGTAGTGTTATCAGCTACATGAAAAGGGAAATCCGAGCACTGCTTCAAGCTGTGGCTCGACAAAACTGGACTACTGAGATGGCATGGGGGAGGGATTTCACTTGGGCATTTTTCTAGCAGTCCCTCCCAGAGTAGTATGGGATTGATTTGCCTTGTGTGGCTGCGTTGGGTGTGGGTGACGGGAGCGGACCCGAGTGACTTCGTCGATGCCTGAGGTGCTCCCTACGCTGGCCTGGTGGGTTGGGCTGTGCTCTGAAAAGCCGGTGTGTAAGGGGAGGCCGTGTCCCAGCCTGGGCGTGCGCCTGCTCGCAAGTATTGCAGCACAGCTGAAGGGAAGCTGGGCTGGGCTGTCCGCTGCCGTGTGCAGCAGTGTTGGAGCTCTGGCTTGCGCTGGTCTTCTCCGCTGTCGGCTGCGTCGTGGGTTAAACTGAGCTTTACGAGTCTGGGCCCCTGACACGGGGATGTGACAGCAGAATGTGGTGGCTGTGGGATTCCTCACTAGTGGTGCTATGATGTGCCCGAGAAGCAGAGGAGGGGGGATCGTTTGGTGGTTTTAGCATTTGTATATGGCTTTGGAAAGTTGCGCATAAAAGAAGGTGTTCAGTGAAGAAATCCCAGTGACAGGACAAACGTGCAAGCGAAGGATGTCATCTCTGTAGAATCTGTTCCGGAGGAAGATTGTGCCTTGTGGGTGTGTTTGCTTACAAACCATTGACTCACTGTAAAGAAAGCTTTTCTGAATGACAAGAAGGCATTGGGCCAAACACTGCAACCTCACCTGGTGGCCCTCACCTGGAGTGGCAGCATCACAGTATGCCTGTGGCACTGATAGAGCTGTTGACAAGAGCAATCTGTAGAAACTTTTTTGTATTTTCAGCTATGGTTAGCAACACCCTTTCCCTTCAGTGTCTCCTGTTACTCAGCGTTTTTTTTCCTCAGTGTTTCATGAGCAAGTAGTTGTAGGTGAGCTGTTACTGGGTTATTGTGGGAATGCTATTTGCTGCTAGTCTTGCTCGCTTCTGCTGCAAACCCAAACTCTGAAGTCACTTGAAGAATCCTTGGTGCATAAACGGAACATTTAAATGTAGTGAATGCAAGCACTGCAGAGTTGCTTGATTTGTTAACGCCGCAAAGGTTCTGCATCTTGCTTGACTGACTTAGCTGCTTGTCTGTCAAGGGTCAGCTTGTGTTCATGTGTTTCCTCTGAGGAAAAACACATCTCTGTGTGTGATTTCTAACTGTGCTGAGGGGGTTTGTGTTCCTCCCTCTGTCTTGACCTTTGAGGGAATTTTCAGATCCACACAACCGGCACAGTCGCGTACTTTACTTAGCAAAGATGAAAATACATGTTACTCTTTCTTCCACACACACACACACACCCCCCTTAGCTGGAGGGTAGTGTAGGTGGGGGTGAGGAGACATTCATGCCTCAATGAAAGTAAATGTGTGTGGGAGGTATCGATCAAGTTCAACACACAGGGCTGTGAGTTAAGGTGGGAGCTGGTTTAAATGGAAAGTGTGACTTGATAAATGATGCTTTGTGTCTGGTGGACACTGCAGTAAGGAAGGACAAGTCCAGCTGAGTGATCTCCAGTAAATTTTTATTTTGTCTGTGTTAAAACATGGATGTTTTCTGTTGCAACAGCTGCTGGTAATGCACATAAGGATGAATTTCTGGACTGGCAGATTCCTTTGGAAGTTTCATGAGACACATATGGCGCTTTTTTAACACTGTAAAGCACCAAACAAGCCAAGCAGCTTTTCTTGAAAGGAAATACGTGTTTATTGTTGGAGTTTGAATGAAAATTATGAACAGAATAAAAAGCTCTAACTTAATCCACAGTAAATGGTACTGTACTTGCGCTTCTACCAAAAATTTTGCTTCCCTTTTTCCTTTTGAAACTGCCTGAAAAAGAACTGAAGTTAATTGGAATGCTTAGTTGACTTGAACATCTTAAAAGAAGAGACTTTGGGTTTAACAGTCAGCCAAAAGAGCAACATGCCCTTTTCCGGAAGAGGGGAAAAAAAGCATTATTGTAGCTCTTCAGATAGTTCAGGTTTTCGTCTTTTTAATTCTGCTCTGCGATCAGTCATGGTAGAGGTCGCAGATTAACAATAAAAATAATCACATGTTGACAGATAGCTATTGTGTAAATACAACTTCCATCAGCTCTATTACAGATCAGATGATTAACTTAATGTATGCATTAACTGTAATCTTTTATAAATGCTTGCAAGGAGCTGGACTGATAGGGGAGAACACCAGCAAAAGGAGATAAAATGGTGGAGGCATGGAGCTGTGTTATGCTGGAGGCAGCTGCTTGCTCAGTTTCAGAGATGTTTTTTACATAATTAAGTTTGGCTTATTTAGCTCATTTCAGTGGCAAGCGTGATCAGAGTGGAGAAACAAAAGTGCTAGTTGCACTTTCTGTGTCTGAAGAAAAAAGTGCATGAGAACGTTGATGCTGAAAGTTTCAAGTTTGTGACGATAAAACAGCCTGAAGTATCTGACGTGACTGACTGCATGTAACATGTTCTTGTTCAATAAAAAAAATCCCTTTAAATCTTCTGATAAACTTGATAACATCTTGCAGTGACATGTGTACGTTTTGTCGGCGGAAGTTTAAGGAAAACCTGGTTTTATGCTTTTTAAATCAGCTTTCTGTTTTCATCTGTAGTTTGCGCCGAGTTAGAAATGAAAGGCCCAATATAATAAATAGAAAATGCTTTTTTTTTCCCCAAAAATTTTACATCTCCCACTGTAGATAGCTTCTATTCTGAATAAATTTAGTGACTATTTAAAATAAATGTTAGCAGGTGCAGAGCACTTCTGGTTAGGGTATGTTTCAAATCAGCAATGGAAAATGAGCCTCACTTTAATTTCTTTAGAAGGGTAACAAGTTACTACTGAAAAATGAGATCAGAATTGAAGATTTCAGTTGAAGGTTTTGCTTGCTAACTTTTATAATGGTCAAAATGGTTTTGTTTTTGTTTTTTTTTAATAATGTGATACAAATGCCCCTGCTTAGCCTGGGGGGTACGTCCTCAGCTCCACCAGGGACAAAGCTATAAATTTCTGTTCATAACATGCAGATAACACGTGGCAGCTATAAACTCTGCCTTACAGCAGCATGAATCTCCCTTCTGCATAACGTTCAAATGAACGTTTTACAGAACACTACGATATTATCCAGTTTGCTCTTTGAGCAGCCTGCAATCTGCACTCTTGGTTGGCTCTTCTGCCGTCTCCCATATTGACGTGAGTAGTAGGGAGGTAATGGGTTATTTGTGTTGGAGGCTTGCAAGATCACGGTCGCCTTTTCCTGCTGTTGCAGGGTGGATGTATTCTTGTAGATTGGGTTGACTGATATCCTGTATATGGTAGTTCTTATTTATCAAACAGATATAATTAGATGCCGTGACTCTCCCAGGACTTCAGAGAGTAGTGACGGAAAGACTGGGGGGCATTTGGTGCGGCGGGAGCCTGATTCTGCAGTGCTGTTGTGCAGTCTTTTAAGCCTGTTTACAGCAAGTGCGTAACACTGAATAATTGTTTTATGCGGTGTGTAGGGCTTAAATATCCACCTTGTCCTTGCTTTGTGTGGCTATGAATGGAAGTGCGAGGGGATGGAAAACAGACCTCTCAATTTACACAATTGGTGTGCAGTTAAGGTTTATTAACGTAATAATGAGATGCTCCTTATGTAGGAAATCCCTTCTGCTTGTGGGTTTGGGAAAGCTGAGATCAACTGAAGCTCAAAAATAAAGACAAAAGCGTTTTCTTGAATAAAGCCTGTGCTACCTGTGTGTTCCTTCTTTGTGTTCCTTGAAAACAACAGTATCAGATAGAGGAATGGGGGTAGGCTTTTTGTTTCATGGTACCAGGTAAAAGACGTTTAGATGTAAGATGAAGATTATTCTCCTGAGGATGTAGTGTGAATTCTTGTCTCTTTAATCAGTAAAGAAGGGTTTTTTTGGTGGACCGAGACACACATTTTAATATGTAATGATTCTTCTCTTACACATTAGTTGTTCTCATACAGAAGATCACTAACTGTTGGGTTTTGGTCTGAGAAAATGAAATCTCATTTTATAAGGAAACACAACACTTGGCGTAGCTCAGAGTTGGTATGTTCTAGAATTATCACATTTATCTTGTTTTGTAGCAGCTTGAAACTGGTTCTGAATACTAAATAACACATAGCGAAAACAGGAGAACTTACGTTAGTTGTATGTCTTAAATCTCAGGGGTTTGACATAGTACATACCATCAGTGCAGTTTGCATATCAGTGCTTTTTTCATTCCTTTTTCACTTTTACCTCTGAAAAGAAGTCCTGTGGAGCTCTATTATAAACTTCTGCAAGGAGGAAGTGCTGAGCGTGGGGTGTCAAAATCTCTTAAAACCGCAGAAGGATCTGCTTAAACTATATACCCCTACCCTACTGCAAGTAGAGGTGAATGACACTTCAGTGGGAAAACTATGGCCCCAAGCCCAAGCTCTTCGCCAGCTCTGTAAGCTGTTGCCTTTCATGGGTTTTCACGTTTCGGGAGTGCTGTGAGGGTGTTTGCACATCGGAAATGAACAGTGGCTTTGCCCGTGGAAGGGTGACTGCTGCTGCTCTTAATTGCTACATCTGTGTTTCAGTGAAGGAAGCAGCAAGGGGCAAAAGTTGCAACTGAAGGGGCGTTCATAACGTGGAAGACAAATTCATACAACACAAACTTTGTTCCAGAGCTGCCTGTACGTTGCCCTGTAATGGGTGCAGGAGGAGATAAACACAGGGATGGGGGAAGGGGCGGAGGGTGGCTGGGTTAGCCCTGTCTCTGGTGCCAGGCACTTTTCTCCCACCGCTTGGACCTGTTGTTGGTCTCGCAGAAGCGGCATCTTTCAATTGCCCTGTGCGTGGAGCTGGGCGGGAGTTTAGGTCCCCACAGTCCCTGGGTCTGGCGGCAGCAGCAAGCTGCATCTGCAGGGCTCCCTGTTGGTTTCTCCAGGCGCTGCTCTCTGAGAGTAGCCCTGTCCCTTTTCATGAAGCAGCGAAGCAGCGGTGAGGCAGGCTTTACTCTACACCAAGCACTGTCCCGTAGCATTTAACCTGATGCAACTGAAGCACGAAGCTGGTGTCTTTCCTTACCCGGAGATGATTTATCTGCCATACTTACCCGAGATGGGTATTTCACCGCTGTCTCCGCAGTGAGCTGCAGATACACTTAAATTTATCATCCAGTTCCCTCTTCTTCACCTCTTCTGTGCCTATGTACGTGTCTGTTTTTTTTCATGGTACGCTTGCTGGTCAGAAATTGTTCTTCTTCCCCCTCTGTGTAGATGGGATCTCACATTCTAGCAGTCCAGGGTCCAGCAGTGAAGTCATGGTCATCCTCAGTTGTCTGTGCATGTTTAAGAACAGCCTTTGGCCCCGGGTTTGAACCTGTGGGGTGCTCTTTCTCAACGTTCAGGTGGTGTTTGTGGCACAAAGAGATTTTGAAACAGCTCATCTTTACTTTACGTAGCACAAACACGGACAAATTAATAAACTAGAAGAGACAATTCTATGGGTTGTGGGGCTTTTGAGCTTTAACCGGAGGCTCCAGGCTGTCCACAACGACTTTCTGCAGCCTGTGCGTTTTTTTTCCTGGAAGGTGTGAGTGTCTGCTGGCTGTAGTGTTCTGCTTCAGGGATCTTTCCTCTCCCTCCTCTATCCTGGCTGGTGAAAGACTCGTGCTTTAATCTTCACTGTGTTATGGGAGGTGATCTGGCATCAGTCTTATTTGGAGATCAGGGTCTTTACAAGAGCTGCCCTGTTCCACATTTTCCGTTTCAGTGATCTTCCTGTATGGTAGCTGTTCATCCACGAACACTGACTTAAGTAGATGATTAACATTTAATAACACAGTTATAGGAGCTATATGCTAGAGCCTTGGCAGGAGGTGTTGGATTTCTCATGGATTCATTCACCGGGACAACAATTTAACAATTACCCAGCATTTATAAATTTCACAAGTCATTGTGCCTTCCATCTTTCCGGGTGCATTTGAAGAGCCTTGTTTAGCAAATAATGTCTTGCAATTTGTCCTTTACTCTTGCTTTTTAAATTCCCAGCGTGAAAAATTCCTTTTTCCTTTGCTAGGTCACTTCCTCATTCCTTCCCTCTCCTCAGCCCTATCAAACCCTTGATCAGGTTTCCCATTTCCATTTTATCTTTAGAGTAGGGGTTGCGATGTCTAGTTAATTGGTAAGAGAAATGATAGAAATCAGGTTTTGCCAGAGGAAAAAGCCTATAATGCATTAAAAGTTGACACCTGTGGACAGTGCCAAGTAATGCAGCTATGGAAAGGTGACAGGTCACATCACCTGGTGACCTGCCTTAAATGTAGTTTCTCACTGGGCTGAAATTGGCAACAAACCCTGGACATACTGGTGTGTGTGCCTAACCTGGGCCTTGCATTGAAAACTTTCCTCTTCCTCATTTGGGAGTGCAAGTGCCAGCTTTGGAGTTGGAAGCAGTCTCCCACAGCTGACGAAGATGGTGGGAGGAAAAAAAAAAATAGCTATCTCCGTAGTGGATCATGTGATAAAAGCAGAAATGGAAAATGGTACTTCTCAAATCTGTAGATTTAGTATATTCTGCTGGTGCTTATGAAAGCATAAGCCAACGCTGTTCTTCGTGGAGCAGTGAAATATGTCCGCAGTTGAGGTGAGAAGCAAGTTTGCTCAGTAGGGTTAGTAGGGGTAGGCTGATGCGCACATCCGTGTCTGTGAGACTTGGCCCCTTTATCTCTGAGGGGCTTTCAGTTGTGCCGGGCAGCGGCAGATCTGCGTGCCACAAGCAGAAGCAGCAGGTGAGAGGGTGTTTGGGTTGGAAGTCATAGACTGCTTTTCCAGAAGGGATTTCATCGTCTCTCCCTGTGTCAAATGTGACTTTAGTTTTGAACAATCAGCCTCTTGCTTTTCTTTTCGTCTTTGCCTCGTGAGTTGTAAATGACAGCTCGCTTGAAAACTGATTTTCCCTCTCTCCAGCACAGTAATTCAGAGCTGCAGAAATCAGCTGGTGGGGCACAGTTCTGGAGACGGTCATCTTAGCGTTTTTATGGGCTACTCAAAAATGTGTAATCGTGTTCCAGGAATGTAACGTTAATGTTCATCGGATGACTTTTAAAGGTCTTGAACTGATCAAGAAAGCCTATCATGTTAATTATTCCCAGACAACGTTTTACAGAAGTGGTGTTTCTACTCGGAATATACGTGTACACCACTAGCTTTAGGAGAGAGAAAATGAAGAGAGAAGGCTGGAGCAAAAAAGTCAGGAGAATTTGTGGTTCCTATTTTGTGTTAGAAAAGAAACAGGAAGATTGCGTATTGGAAAGAAATTTGACGGTCTGCTGTCATGAAAGGAGCCCGCTGAAGGTGATTTAAGCTTACTTGCTTGTAGCTGAAAGAGGGAGAGGGATGTAACCGCCAGCCACAGGTGTAAGAGCAAGTCTGTTTTCAGTCTCACTTTTCTGCTAGCACCCACCCACCCACGCACACTTGCCAGTCCCCGTGGGGCCGCGGTTTCTTTGCACGTCTTTCTCATTGGCATGCGGGGTACTGGATTTTGCGTTACTGTGAATGCAGCATATGCTGTGATGACACCTAAGTCCATCCTGCACCCAGCAGATGGTAGGGAGAGGTTTACCACTCCCTGAAGGGGGGAAATTTTGTCTGGCAGTTTCTGTGCTTTGAGAACAGATCACTTGAGCAAAAGAACTTGAGATGTTTGCTTTCTTTATGTGCTGTGGCTCACTGGAGCAAGCAATTGCCTTAATGTGTGTGTCTGAGACTTCCTAAACACACACAGATTCTCTCTGTGTATCACTCTGTGCAGGTGTGGGCAAGTCCCATTGAAGGCTATTGTGATCTGGGAACTCGGGCTGTTCTCTTCTAATGTCGGTGTTCCCCTGGAGGGGGGCTGCCGGATACCGAATCTGAAAAAGATACTGTAAACACCAATGTGGTTTGTTTGGGTTTTTTTTTGCCACCTGGTATCTCCTAGTGGAGAAGCAAACTTGGTTTTGACTGTTTCATTTGATCTGACAGGTAAAACCAGAAACGATGCGAAGAGGAAAATAACCCTAACGCCCTTTCTGTGGGAGACAAGGCTGACTTTTAACGCGGTAACAGTAATGTCACGTCTCCTTCTTGAGCTGTCACCCCAGTGACCGGTGGAGTTGAGCATATGTGTTACTTAACTTCTGCGGGCCGTTGAAATTCCACCCTAATGTTGCTTGCTGCAGGGCACCTTAGAAGATAAACACGGGATTTCTTTGCATCGTAAGTGCATCTTTTTCCAGCAGCTCTGGATTCTGTCAGTGCTTTTAACTTCTGTTGTAATACTAGTTATCAGACATTCATATCACAGCCGTGATAGTTTCCTTTGGGATGACACGGCATCTTACCGAGGAATTTTGTGCTAGGATTTTTTTGGTAGTTTGAAAAATAATTGGCCCTGGATATGACTGCCAAGAACGAATAGAACTTTACTGTACTTTTGATGACCCCCAAGGAACTTTTGGATTGAATTTGTAAGATAACTGAGGAAAGTGGATCCCCAACTCTTGTTGGCATTGACTGGAAGTTGGGCACTTTCCTCTAGTAAGGGTATGGGAAAATCCTAGTCTTAATTGTTAGATAGAAATGTTGAAGCTACTAGTATGTATCAGCAATAAACTTTCTCCCTCTATAGAGAAAAATAAACCTAAACCAAGCTGGTTTTGTTTAGAAATGGAAAAGAAACTGTTTGTTAGTACAGATTGAATTTCTTCTGGCCGTCCCGTATAAACAGCTTTCTGTCTCATTGCGGTATGGTATCAGTTGACACGAAAATGAGTCAGGACAAAGGAAACAACCTGCTTTAGATGGATCTGTATAACACAAAATGGCATCCAATATATAAAAGATGGTTTGGATGTGATCTTTTCAACTGACTCTCAAAATACTGGACAAGTCTATTAAGGTTGAGCTTTGCGTCTGGGTAGCTGAATGGTCATGTAGGCAGCAAAAAAGGGCCTTTAGGATTGAAAAGCAGGACTTGGCGCTGTCTGGTTCAGGGGTCAAAGCAGAACTACTTGGACTGGCAAAGCCTAGAAATGTTTGTCCTATGTCCTGTTCTTTTAGGTGTGCTTTCAGGGAGACAGCTGGGAGAAACAGCAAAAGCTATGGAGAAAGGCTGCTGATAGGGGAATTTGCGGGAGTTCTGTCTGCTCCTACGTGCCAGAGAGCTCACTGGAGAGGCCGCCTTGCCGTATACTCGTACCAGGCTACACTTGCACATTTGCAAGCCCGGGATGTGTTTGAGACCTTGTTCTTCGTCCTCAAGACGTCTCGGGTGAAGAAGTTATGAGGAACTGGTGAATGTCTGCTCAGTCTTTTGAAATAAATTTCTAGAGTTTTAATCAATCATAAACCTTAGGCAGAATTGGACTACTGTGCACAGACAGTGGTCCCATGTGGAATTTCTTATCTTCCAGGCTGGTTTCATGTGTTTCTTTTTCCCTTCTTGGCCCCACCCCCCTTCCGCCTTGAATAACTCAAGTCCCTATCAGAAATGCCAGTATGAAACCCCCTCACCATTATAGTTGTTGCCCAGGCTTGTTAAATCAATTGCTTCAAAGTTGTCCAAGATAAATCATTCTCTGAGCCTTTTCAGTAAACGTTAGCTGTCCAATTGTTGCTATTGTAACTGCTGAATTTCACAAGGAGCCTAAGATACTCCTTGGTGCTTTCAGGAAGACATGTAATAGATGGAAAAAATCCCAAATATGAAGCTCGTCCAGATGGGTGCATTGATTTTATATCACTGCTTAGATCTGTCAGCCTTGAAAACGGCTGTAAAGAAAGCCACGTGATGCTGTGATGCTCTGAAGTTTATGATGCTAGGACGTCTATATTTCTGCCATGCATATTAAATAGCTTCTAGTGGGAATACATACAACAGACTTCCATTGGAAGACCACTCTCCTAGTGCCGTGATTTATTGTTGAGCCGTAGATTAAGGAGACCCGTTAGGATAAAACACTTGGTGCTTACTCGATTTTGTAATCATTATAGCTACTTCCGAATCATTCGGTAATGAATCCTCTAACCCTGTGAGCTCAGCGTCAGAAGTATCTTTATATTATCAGCTGGAATGCTTCGGCTAAGGGAGAGTCCTAGGCATTTTCAGACACCGTTAACTGTGTTTCTGAGGATCAGTGAGGGGACAAAAGTTCTCCCTCCTCCCCCAAAATGAGAAATCCTGAACATGATTTCTTCTTGTATTAATTTGAAGAATTTTAAGCCAGATTTTTCATTACTCAAAAAAATCAAGACGTTTCATGAACTGCTTCTTGTGTGTTTTATAGAGATGAAATTAAATTTTTCGCAGGCTCAAAATTGGGAAATTTTAATTTAAGCTTGATACTGAGCGTAAATTTTCAGTGACATCAATGGGAGCTGAAAGTTAGGGTCTTGCAGCGAGATGACAAAGGTGAGAAATTTTGGACCTTGCAGCTATAGACGTGCCCTTTTATTTAATCTCAGTTATCAAACTAGAAATCTTATTTGTAATGGGAATGTAGTCTCCCTGAAAACTTTAACTTTTTTGTTTCCTGGGAATTCATCTGTTGCCCTGCTTTGATAGATTTGGTCATAGTCGTCATGTGGGAATAATTACTTTTGGGTGCTTAGCCAGCACGGGACCACTGTGCTGTAAGTCACGTGTTCTTTTGTGGTTCATGGATATTCATCATTTCAGAGGAAATACAGGGTTGGTTGTTTAGTTATGAACTTGAAAACCTACGCTGATTTAGACAGAGTTGTCATTACTGACAGACTAATAGCCAGTTCTGAGTTAGTGGATGCAGTAAATCCTTTTATGCATTGAGACTGGTAGAGTGGTTTCAGGTGAAAACATGAGGAAACTTGTTAGCAATTTCTTTCCCACATTTTTTGCGGTTTTATAGATTCTTCTATGTGTGTAAAAAACCCCTGATTTTCTTGAGTATTTCAGGAGTTAATTTATGGTTAAATTCTCGATATTACAGCGTAAAGGTGACTTGCTACTTTTTTATTCCAGTGGATTTTTTGTTGTTGCTTTAAAGAATCAGAATTTTAGAAGCGTTCCATTTTGAAAACCTAGGTTTGATTTTAAATTGGAGGCACTTAAAAATTGCAGCTACTCCTTTCTGTCTCAGCGGAACTGTCGGATCATCATACTTAAGGAAAGGGAACCTACAAGTGCCTCAATCTACTGTTGTGGGGAAACCTTCGGAAACGAAAGTGAATTATGTGCTTCCACTGAGTGACCTAACGAGTAATTCTTAAGTCTCTCTTCTGCATTTTATTTAAAACAAAGATTCCCAGAATGAAACAATAAACTTAATGAAAATCTGTTTATAATTTAATGAAATCCTTAGGACAAAACAAAGGCTAATATCTTACTTTCAAAGGCATCTGGAGACATCGTATTAGGTAAAATGGAACAAATTGAGATACAATCAAATACAAATTGAGCAGAATTTGTCTCAGAATTTAACTTTGTGTTACCTTGGCTAATAAAGTGAAATCTCTTTATGTGCTTATTACGGACCAAGCTTGGTAACAGACCGGAGAAGAACTGAGATGCAGGGCGAGAGAGGCTGAAACACTCCGTAATGTGCTCTCTCTGCCCATGAGCACTTTGTATGTGTGTTCAATGCGTGTGACTTGTCTGTCATCGCAAACGGACTATGTTTGCATTAGGGAAACTCAGTGCTGTCAGACTGATTTAGTGAGGAAGCTTACATTACAGGCTTTCTTTTGAGAATGTAAACATTATCAGGAACATCTTGGCTTTTCGGCTAGAACTTAGAGGGAAAGCATTGAAAGGAATAGTAAGGCATTGTGCTGGAAGCATGGTTGAATCGTGCTGTAGCACAAGGAGCTGTGTTTTGCCCTGACAGGTTTTTAAATGGGAAGGCAATCCCACTTCCCCTAAGAGGGAAAATGCAAGTGCGTGGTGTTTTGGAGAGCTGCAGGCCTTTGTCTCTTCTATGTTTATGCTACGTTTCATTCACGGCATGTTCCACGCTCGAATGCCGTGTCCTGGCACAGGTCTGTACCTTTTCTGGTTTAAGCAGAATGGTATCATCGTAGTCCTGTTAATATTGGGCAAGTTGAAGGTAACATTGTGGTACGTAACATAATGTGGAGGTTCCCTATCAAGACCCTGTGTTTGTAGCCGTAAATGAACGTGGCCGTAAGCCCTGTTATCTAACAGTAGTACGTGTCACAACTGCAGAAGTTTGGGCATGACTGCAGTGGAGTGTTTTGCTGTCTTTTTCTTTAAATGCTGTAATTTTACTTCCTAAGAGGTTTTTGAATGCTTGAGTGTAATCCACCGAGTGAGCCTATGTATGTGACGTGTGATTGACAAGGTAATATGAGGGCGTATCCGCGATGCCCCAGGATAGCTGAGACACGTTGGCATGGTAAGAAGTAGAACTGAGTTTACCTCTGTAATGCTGAGGGTTTTTTTTCTGTCTGGTCCATTAATACTTTGATTCTTCCGAGCAGACTTAATTAAGACAACACTGATCCGACTGTTTCTTTTGGAAGATGATATGGCTTAACAACGCTGTGTCTGTCCTGCTTTCGTATTGTGCAACCTAGGGTTTCTCTTAGTCATTTGAGCAACAGCCTGGCCCCATAAGGGCACGGGATCCTTTCCGGTGAGTTTCAGAAGGATTTGCTGGCTGTAGAAGAGGGGCGAGACCTCTGGACCTCCTCAGGCTTTGGAGAGGAGTGTCCTGGAGCTACCACAGATACTTTCATCTCCTCTCACCTGCCCTTTCTGCAATGCATGAGTATCTTTTTGTGGGGGAAGATCTAAGCTCACAAGATACAAGCGTGTCAGTTCTCATTCTCGCTTCAGGCAGAGAAATATCTGTGAGATCAGAGGCAAGCCTCTTGAAATCCCTAGGAAAAGGCGTCGTCCATGATATATTGCATCCAGGAGCGGGCTGTACGGTTAAGCTGCTTTTCCTGCTATGCATTAGCATCCTATGTGTTGTCCAGTTATCCACTTGGAGCGGCATTTCTGTCTAGCAATAGCTGGATGTGGGTACCCGGTGTGTCATGCTGTACGTACCTGTCCGGGCTGTCAGAAGCATTGATTTGTAATATGAGGCCCTCTCATCAGCATTTTTTTATTTTTATTGTGACGTTGATTTTGCCAATAAAAATAGGAAGTGTTAGTATCAAAAATAAATTGGGAACGATGCTTTCTAAGCAAAATAATTTTGCTGGGCTTTCACTGCTAATCAGCAAGGTATCAGCAAGCAGTGCTTGATGCTTTTGAGCGTGTGGCTTTGTTAAGAATATGCAAGCTGAAGGCAGCTCTGATTTAGAAAGCGGACTCAGCCTATCTGTTGTTAGGCTTGTTTCAGTTTAGAAGCTTAACAATTCTTTGATATGTGAGGTGTGGTTTATTAGACCTTCCCTGATATTAAAGTCTAGCACAGTGGAGCACAGCAGTTTGTTAATATATGATCATTTCCCTCCTTTCAGTCTTGCACGTGAATATGTATTTTATTTTGCAGGTACCAGCAAGGGGGCTGATCTGATCTTCAGGGTTGTATCTTTTACTCAGCATCCTGTTTACACAGACGCCTTCTTTAGCCTCTACAAATAGCTGATAAATCCACGTGTTCAGACTGAGGAGGTGATAATTTCTCATATGGCAGCTTCAATAAGGAACCTCCTTGTTAAAATCAGCAGTAGTGCTGTCTATGTTAGAGCTGCAATGAGGTCTCTCTGCTTAATATTTTCAGTGCATTCTGTATGATGCCAGCATGTTTTTAACCTTACTGAAGTCATTTCATGCTTCTGTAATTCATTGGCTTTTTAGTGTATTTATAGAAGCTATTTTTTCAAGCACTGCAGTAGAAATGATGAGAGCATCTGGTTAAATCCATCACATCTTGTAGAACAACCTCTTAACGGTTATTCTCAGTTAGATGAAATAGGAAAAAATAACCTTGGTAATTGAGCCTTTCCCCCTTCAGATGGTTACACCAATATTTTAAAGGCTTCACATACTTAATATAATTAGAGTGCCATAAATGTCACCGCTGTGCTTTTCTACAATGGAAACCGCATAAGTTGGCTCCGAGAGCTGTAAAAAGAGAGACACGTTTTAGCTTACACTTAGTTCCAGGGAGCTCTGCTTATAACCTCTTGTTTTACCGTAACATAATAAAGAATGCATCTGGGAGCTTTAATTTTTCTAAAGGAAGTTCCAGAGCAGTCTGTGCAAGCAAATCCACAAGTGGAGTGAATTCAGCATCTCAGTCCAAATGTGTGGCAGGATAGTAGGAAAGGATACCAGGTTTGTATAGGAAGACAGTGACTTACCTAGGTTTAGGTTAAAGTCATCTGAGGGCCCTATACTAAGCTGAGAGTTGGGTAAGGATTTTGTTTCCTCCTGGCTACGTTTTGTCCCTTCCCTCTCCTGCCGCAGCTAAGAACGGGTTGATGGAGATGCTGGCTTCACGTCGCAGAACTTCCTTCCTCCCAGGGAAATCCTCGAGTTGAGTGGTGGCTGGTTCACTGGGAATGTGGCCTTTTCCGTTATCCCTGATCGGGAATTCCCAAGTACTCATGTTGCAGGTCGGCTGGTTTTTATGGCCATTGGAGTGACCAATGCTGGGACTGCATCACAGGTGAGAGAGGAGAGGACAGTTGAGGGAGAACAGTCCTTTCCTACTGTTGCTACACCTGTATCAGGAAGCCTGTGGTGGGGTAGTGCTACCTTGTAAGGGTGTAATTTGTGAGGATCTAATTTGTGTAATCCCTGTAAGGATCTAACTCATCCGGCACAGGTTTGGGTGCCGAACAGCTTTGTAGGGTTGTGTGCAGGGGCTGCTCTCTGGTATTCACTCGCCCAGTGGTGTGGAAGCGGACTATTTTTTGTTATTGGCTTACCCTGACCCTTGACTGCAAGATGATGTGGAAGTGAGAAAGCTATGACTTGTTGACATTCAAATTTGGAAACCACCCTGAGACAGTGTTGACAGCAGCATCTGTCTGGAGTGACAGAGCGGGGTTGTGCGAGGATTGCTGGGCAGGTCAGAAAAACGACAAATATCCGCCCTGTGCTGGCACGGAGAGTTGATCTCCTTCTTAATCTTCCCGCCTCTGGAAAGTGATGCCGGAGTGATTTAGATGGTGATTGTAGACTTGCCAGTTTGCAGTGTTGCAGGGAAACTGGAGGTGGGGCCATAGTCGCTCATGGAAATGCGATCAGTCTGTTTCTATTTGGGGAGCCCACATTCCCGTACTCTCCAGCTTTAGAGGGCTGGGTCCTCAGCTACTGGAAATGGCTTTAGCTCCTTTGATGTCAGTGGAGCTGGGCATTTTACCAGCTGAGCAAGTGACCCCAATGCTGGCAGTCAGCCTTCAAGCCACTGAGCTTATTTAATACATGAAGCAAGGCTGCAAAATGGCAACTGGTTGACCAGTTGGTGTTTTCCAAAGAGAGCATAGGTTTACCTTTTAACTTCACTTGCAAGAGATTTGCAGTAAGCCCAGCTGCTACTCTTATCTCTTGTTCTTACCTCATCTTGGCCCTGCACGTGAGATTTCGGCTCCTTTGAGGCAAACTCGCACGTGCACGTATAAAGAAATGGTTTCGCATGGGATGCGAGTAAGTGGTTGTAGAGGAAGCTGGCTTTGGGGAACATGTTAAAGCAGATGTGCTGATGGTGGAACTGAGATATCCTTCACTTGTCCACCTTCAGACACCCTAACCCTCTGCTACCCCTGCTGGGAATGGCAGTTCCCTGCGTTACTCTTGTGCTTATTAACCATTTTTGTGGGCCGCTTTGAAGTGAGGGGTGGTGATAACTGTTTAGGATGCTTGGGGTTTTTGTATGGGGGTTTTCCCCAAATCAATTGCAGGTATGCTTGCAGGACGCAATCTTACCTGGAGGCTGCCAAACCAACCAGTCTGTGAGGTCTGCCCTAGTGTGCAGGTGGTGGGAGGCACGAGAGAAGTTACTCATTAATTTGTCCCTTCCCTCTCGGTGCTGTTTGCCATCCCTGTGCACATGAAGACAGCAGCTCTAAAGCTTGACTGGTAGATCTGGGCCAACTGAAGGGGGCCTACAAAAAGGCTGGAGAGGGACTTTTTAGAAGGGCAGGTTGTAACAGGACGAGGGGCAATGGCTTTAAACTGGTAGAGGGTAGATTTAGATTAGATATCAGGAAGAAATTCTTCACCGTGAGGGCGGTGAGACACTGGCACAGGTGCCCAGGGAAGTTGTGGATGTCCCCTCCCTGGAAGTGTTCAAGGCCAGGCTGGACGAGGCTTTGAGCAGCCTGGTCTAGCGGAAGGTGTCCCTGCCCGTGGCAGGGGGGTTGGAACGAGATGATCTTTAAGGTCCCTTCCAACCCAAACCGTTCTGTGATGATTCTGTGACTCATTATTTTCTTAAACCAGTCAGTGCTGTGTTGCTTCTGTACGTCATGAAGCAGCCCTTCTCTTGGGGTAATGCTTTGTTGTGCCAGCTTCCGAATACAAAAACAATGGGTTTATGGGTTTTAATAAACTAATGAGCAAAGCATAAAGCTCTTATCCTCTGGGCTTTTGTAGGCATCGCGCAGTGTTCAGGGTGTCTGAAAGCTTGAGGTTAAGCCAGATGCAGCAACATCGACACTTGGGTTAGATTAGGGGTGTTGGGGATTGCGTGTAGATGGAGAGTCGTGGGCCGGACTCCCTCAAGAGATGCTTTTAGTGTTACTCCTCTGCCTTTTTTTAGTATCATCCGTGAGCTACTGGTGCGTGTTGAGATGTGACTTACTCCATACTCTGCATTAACACCGGAGCTGATGGTGCGTGCTGGGCAGCGTGCTCTGGCATCCAGAGGCTGGAGTCCAGGCTAGAGTAGGGGAGGCCTTGAAGCACAGGTGCTGGGTGGTTTGCTAGGCCCTCCCTTCACCCACGCCGGCGTCCTCGGCGTGGATACAGTCTGTGTCCTGCTGGGGTTCTTGTGACTGTCTGAATTTGACGGAAAAGGGCTGCATTTTGTGCTCTGCGCGTCTTTCTGCAGTAGTTTCAGTGGAGTTACTCTTACTCTAATCAAACATGGTTATCCTTGCCTTCCCAGGCACTTTGTGTGTTGGAAATCCATCTGTGCTTTGCCTCTGGCTTGCCTGAGAACAGCTCCTGGCTCTGCTTTGTGTTCATGTCTGTCTTTCCTGGCAAGGCAGTTGCTGTGACTGCTGAGAAGTCAAATGAGGTCTTTTATTGTGATTTATTTTTCTCTTGGCACAGCCAGTTTGGTCACTAGGAAGGTGATGATCCCCATGTGTATGAAGGAATTGGAAGACGGTGTTTTAGGAATCCTAAGAAAACTGTGTTTCTGTCTCCCCTCCCCTTCATTTCCCCTTTCTCTTAATCGTCATTTTATATCGACTTCCAGAGGATTTTCTGATGGGCTTTTGGCCTCCTTGCGTTCCAGTTGCTAGTTTGTTGACTACGTTGTCCATACGGTGACCTTGAAATGAAAGCAGCGCAGTATAACTGGTGTGCTGGCGTCTTTTGCTGTTGTTAACACAGAAGAGGAGGTAAAAACTTATCAGTGACAAGGTGTTTTTTTTGTAGGGAGGTTCCTGGCATCTTTCCCTTCTCCCATTCTCTTTCTCCTAGTGTTTTCCCTGGCATTTTAATATGAGCATGTATATAAATAAATAAAAGGTCCTGCAGGCATCTTACTTTTTTGCACAGTACTTTTAAAGAGCTACGCTTACGGGAGCCTGGTTGCAGTTTTGTCAGATTTTGTTACAGACTTAGGGAAGGAGAGAGCCTCTCCGATGTTACCTGTGGACTCTACATGCTCAGTGGAGGCCAGAGTTTTAGTCCTGTAGGAGAAGACAGATCAACAAAAGGGCATTGTAGTGGTACTTGTTCTGAATTCCTCTAAGAAGGGTACCCGTGTTAGGACGACTTCATTTGCAGAGTCACCGGTATTTTCTGTGCATCGATGCTGAAACGCCATCTCCGTGAGCTGATTTGCAGTTGTCTTTCAAACATCCATTACATGATTGAAAAAAACCACCATTAAGCTGGATTGCCCGCCAACCAAAACTCTGCAGTGTGGTTGTTGTCGGAAGGTGCTAGCACACCTGGGAATTCAGAAGCACCAAAGCCGTTTTTTATTCCCAGAGCCCTCCGTTGCAGTGCAGAATTAATTCTGAGATAAGCCCTGTCAGAGGGAAGGAGATGCAATACTCAGCCTCAGGTAAGCTTTTTGACAGCATGTCTTTTTCAAAAACTACTGCTGTGTCCAGAATCCATCAAACGGTTAGCAGGGGACCCTGAACATCCTGAAGACAAAATGTGTAGGTGCTGTATCTAATCCAGCTTTTATTTGGTGGTTCTGGGGAGTATTTTGAGTGCATAAAGCTGTTCTGCAGCACCTCATTGATGAAATTGCCTTCTGTGCAGAAGGTGAACCTGAGGCCTGTGTGTCACTCGGGTCCCGAACCCCATTCTGCAGATGTGAAGGGGACTGAAAGGTTTCTCGCCCTCCGGGCTCCCGGTGTGGCTCCCGACTGGGTCTGCTGTGAAGAAAAGCCAGGGCTCAGGGATATCCACAACAGCTGACTTGCGTAGGGGTAAGGACGTACCCCGCACCTCTGAAGTGTTAAAAGCAGGTACGCGCGTCATGTGGCAGGTTTTTGAGAAAGGTGTGTGTACCCTTTAAAAAAAACAACTTGGAAGCTGATCAAAAAGGTGGTCGATTATATTTTTGTGCCCTTAGGTTTACTGGAGATTTGTTTTCTGCCAGATGTTTTGCTGAGGTTAAATTTTGTGTGCACGAAATCTGAAACGTGATTGTTGGTAAAGGCAGGATTTTGGGTAGTTCCTTGGAATAACGTTAAAAAAAACCAACAAAACCGAACCCTACAGAATTTATCAGTCCAATCAAAAGAGGTTGTGCATGAAGGTTTTTGTTTGTTTTCAAAGAGTTTTTTATTTGGAAGTTTTTCGTTCAGTATTTAGACCAGCTCTGGTAAACACGTCACCTTTGCTGGGGCTGTAGATGAAGGTACTCCGGAGAGAAGCAAACACTTCTGCTGCCGCCTTGGCTGTGTCACTGACACCACCACCCCCTCCAGTAGCTGAGCAAAGTCCCTGCTCCTCTCCCAGCTGCACTGGCCTTCTTTCTCTCAGCTTTAGGTTATCTCTGCGGCAGTCACGTGAACAGGCATTTGCCAGTTAAGTGCAGAGCGCGTAAGCTGAGGGGACCCTGAGCCCGTTTGGGTCTCCCAACCTCTGTAACACACATAAGAGTTGTTAGTAAGTAAGTTGCCGAGGGTATCGTTGTGAGCAGAGATGCTTAGTTTTGTTATTCTTGCTTTGAAAGTTTTATCAGCGCTGAGGCCTTCTTGCACGTTTCTTTTTATGTCTCTCTTAGTTTCCTCAGATGGGGAAACACGGGGGTTTTTCCCCCTTGAATCTTTTTTTTTGCGCCTGTACCTCTGTGACAGGAAAGACCAAGGTACTGATCTGGCAAAGCCCCTTACTCAGATGTTTGTCAGTGTTTCAGCACCTTGCAGTGGTTTCAGAGGGCAGTAATTGTCCCTTTCAAATGGGTGTGGAGGGAGGCCTGCTCCTCCGTTTAGAACTGACTGTGTAAATGAAAGCAGCTTGTCTCTGAGCCTTCACGTGTCATTCGCATTAAGCATTTATCCAGCATGGGATCATTTGCCAGCCCCAAGGAGAGGAAATCTAATTTGTTCAAGCGAACAAACTATGGAGAGGTTCAGAAGCTTAGGGGTTGCTCCTTATTGTTTGTCTCAATCAAATCTGTGAAATAGAAGTGCAAAGCTGGATTTGCTTTGGAAAGCAGTGATTTATTGTGTGGAGTCAATAAACATGCTTCCACATGACTCCTTTGGGCATGCATAATAGTTTATCTTGGGAACCTACCACAAGAGCATTCATTTCTTCTTATCTTGCACCAGAGGCCAGGGCCAGTTGCACATTTTTGTTTCTGTTGCCAAAGAACTGGCCGCAGGCAGAGCTGAGTTAGAAGAGAAATGTTCGGGGTCTTCAGGCATTCAACATTTAACCTGTTTCCTACCTGGTCACGCTTCCGTTTTCTCAAAGAACAAACTCCTCCAGCTTTTTTCCTTTATTTGTTCCCCGGTGAAAGAAGGTAACGCACTTCAGGGACACTTTCATTTTCATTTCTTTCATTGTTTAAGGAGTTCAAGCGTGCTGCTAAAGACAAGTGGCTGTGAACATGGCCGTGATAAATTTGGCCATAAGATACAGGAGAGGACAGATTTGAGAAATCCACTTTTTGTGTGCTTTCTCCTGTCTTTGCATGACCTCTTTAAGAAACCACACTGACATAAAATTAGCATGGTTTCTGAGGGACAGATAAAAATCTTGTGGGATGGTCTAAAAGAACTGTTCCCTTGCCTGAACCGTTCAGTTCATCTGCCTCGCGAGCCCCACAGAGCTTAGTTGTTTAACTTGTGAGCTTCGAACATTTTGCTGGTAACTTGGAAGAGGCCTGCCGGATAGGTATTTTAGGAGGTACGGCAGGATGGCTACGCTTGGGCAGAAAGGTGTGCTTCAGCATGGCCGGAGGCAAGGTAATGCATTTAGGAACAGCCAGCGGGGACCCTGCTGATGCAGTGGGTGTCTGAGCAGGGCGGGAGTGCCTTTGAAAAACATTTGAGCGCTCCTGGTGCATTAACACCAGAGTGGTACGGGGTGATAGAATTCCTCTGTGAATATTAGGGGCTTACAGTTCAGGAGGAATGGTGTTATATTAACTGGGTATTTGGCATTGCTGTGCCAGCTGTAGGAATACTAGTCTGATTTTTCACTGTTCAGTGACACTGGGTTGGGAGCGGGGGAAGGATGCACAAGGATGGAGGGGATCTGGAGGAGAGGCATGATTCCTCGTAACAAAAGGCTTGAACTCAGTCTGAATCATTTCTCAAAGGGAAGGTTAAGGGGTAATTTGTAGAAGGCTACAGAGGGAACAGAAATTCTTACAAATAAAACTCTTCTGTCCATAAGAAAATGGAGTAGCCAGAAAATGAAAGCTAGGTAAATTCAGCTTAGGAATTAGGTAGATTTTTTTGCTGTGAAGATAGGGAATCATTGAAACAGTTTCCTGAGGTGTGCTATGAATTATTCTGTATCACTAGAAATCTTTAAATCATAGTTGGCTTTTTTCCCTTAAAGTTATGCTATGCTTAAATTGCGGCTTTTGGACCAGAATCAGGAGTTCATTTATTCGGCGGAGTCAGCTAGCACAGGTCTTCTTGCATTAAAAAACAAGCAAGGTCCATTTTGGTATGAAATCTGTGAAAGTACAGTAGCACACAGACAGTGTCACGAAGAAGGTGTAGTATTCATCTCACCTACTCTTCAATGTCACACCGAAGGGGAGGCCAAAGTGCCGTAGTTTTGTCTCTTTACTTCACTAATACTCCTGTGCGTAAGTTAGCAGAAGGTAAAAACCGTACCTGTTCCAGCATTAAAGGCTGTGTCTTGATTGTACATAACTCTTGCTGAAGAAGCCGTGTGCAAAATACACAGAAATGGTCTGCAAACATGGATGGTCAAATCATCTTTGTGCTTCTTTATTTCTTGCTCTGGGAAAAGGGAAGGGAAAGAAAAAGGAAAGGAAAGTGGGAAAAGACTCCCTCCTGCCTGCCGTTACTGGTAACATCCAGCACGTTTACAGCCTTTTTCCTGAGGGTCATGTTCTCCGCTGGCTGGTGTGACTGGCCAAATGAATGCAGAGAAATTATGAGGGCATAAAACCGATGCGAGATCAGAATTATGGAGGTTATAAGCTTGTACCACATTAGACACGCAGCTTCCAGTAGCAAGCTGTGCAGCATTCTAGCTCCTGGGAGGATTCATTACAGATGGTAGCTGTGACAGCTAAATCAAGTACCTATAATGTTATGTAAACTTCATTAAACAAACTCAGTAGCAGTGCTGTAATCTATGAGAAATGGGATAGGATGACGAGAGTAGAAAAGGAAAATGCTCTGTAGGAAGTTTGAAAAAATCTTCAGCGTCTAAATCCGCAGAAGCAATTTCTTCTACCTCTTATGCTTTAATGGTAGAATTTTAAACCGCAAGCTTTTAAACTTCTTATCTGGTAAAGCCTTGGTAGCCTGAATTAATAACAACTTTCTGCTAATGTCTGCTGAGTTCCTCTTAGTCAGCAAGTCCTGTTTTATCTGATATGCTAAATCCGTCCTGCAACCACGTGTATTTGATCAATTCTTTCTTGCTTGGGGAAATCTGAGAGGAAGGAGCCCAGATCATCAACTTCATTGTTGCTGCTATGGTTGGTTATGGTACCGGGTTTATAGGAGGCTTTGATTTTAACTTTGGCTGCAAGTTCGTGTTTTAATCTAAAAATTAAGGATTTCTGTAGGTTGATTTCATAACTGATATTTTCTAATTTAAAGAAGAGTCCAACAAATGCAAGTTCAGCACATGCCAGCTGTCACCGGTAGTGTGAGGGTGTCATTTAATATTGCGTCGAATCGTAGGTAACCGTGTACTGCTGCAGAAAGAGGTGGTCACATTTTCCCCTGCCTCCCTCGGAGGCAGAAGCCTGAATCAGGGAAAAGTGAATAATTCTCTGCTGATTTAGCAAGTTGAATCTGCTCAGCAGAGGGTCCCATGAATGGCAGCGCTGGTGCTGGGAAACTGGGCACGAAGGAGGACGGCTCGGGGGAGAGAGTTCACGATAAGAGGCCACAGTGGGATTAGTTCATCTGTAACTCGTAATTTCACCCTTAGCCAGCTCAGTTATTGCAGCAGTGAGGAGCTGAAAGGCCAGTTAAATTAGCTGAGCTTTTACTTTCCAAACAGGGAGAGTTAACCGAGGAGGAAAAGCCAAGCTTCTGCTTTGAAGCACTTGTGCTTTTAATATGCTGTGTCTTGTGGCCAGTGCAAAAAGACTGTGTGCTTGTTTAATTCAGGTGTGTGTTTGGAATTGAGAAGTTGACATTATATTGGACATTTCTGACTATATACACTCACAGCTGTGTCCCTTTGCCTGGTTGAAGAATAAGGCGGATACTAGCTTGTCCGTAAAGAAACTACAGTATATCGAGTACCCAAGGGACTTTTTTTTTTTTTTTCTTTTCCCCCAAAATAACCCATCCTCTCCCAAATCCTTGTCTACGGACAGTTGCTTTAAAAGCTAGGCTGTGGATTTAGGGATCCTGATAGTGTTTGGATTCTTTTCTCTGCTATTTTAGCCATACGGTGGCTCCCCTTGACTTGCGAAGGGTCAGTTGAATACAGCATTTTTGGAGAATAATACTGAACGTTTTGATGTATAAATTTCGGCTTGGGAGCTTGACTTTACTCACTTGTTTTGGAAAATGCTGGCTTTTAAAAATGTAATCTTTCTCTTGTAATTTGGGAGGGCTTGAAAGAGAAACCAGTCTTGCCTAGTGTTTCTTTTTGTTGTAGGAAGCAAGTAAAAAAGTTGTACCATTTAAATAAAGGACAATTTTGGGCAACGAAATCATTTCAGCTTTCATGTTGGCATTAAGTCAGTTGGTTTTTTAAAAATGCATTTTTATCTTTAAAGTCTTCTTTAAGGAGCCCAGGACTGGAAGGCTGACCCTGCGGTAGCCTCTAGATAAGTGCTCCTAGGAATTGCTTCTGGTTCCCTATGGTTTAGACGCAGCTGAAGAGAGATTTTGGCCATTGGGCCTCATTAGATAACATGATACAGTCTCTGTGTTTGGCGGGTCAGACACGTGGTTTTAGGGTAAGTGTTGGAATTTTTATAATCTGTCATAAAATGCTGCAAAATTCCTTTTTCTTTTTCTCTCAAAGCTATTCCACTAAAGGGAATCCTCAGTCCTGCTCTAACAATGCTTTGCAGCTGGTTATGCACGCTTCTTTCAGTGGGAAGCACAGCACAAGAACCAAATGCTGCCTGTTCCTTCCCTCCCTTGCTCTCTTCTCCTTGGGTACGGCCCAGGAAGTCGACGTGTGTTTTGTGCCCTGTGCGTATGATTAAACTTCAGTAGTTTTACAAAGCTGACGAGTGGAGTATCAGTGGGATCTCTATTAGCTCGTTTTTCAGCAGGGTTTTCATGGCTTTCCTAAGACCATGAGGTAGGTGAGCAGCCAATCAGCTCGAGTACCAAAAATAATGAAATCATGCAAGTCCAAACCCAGCCGAATTGTAGTCTACTTTGAATGGTGCTGAGCTTCAGCCAAAGTGAGGATGGATTCCCCCCC
>JAVKLA010000007.1:8259135-8271605 GCA_034782735.1 Sagittarius serpentarius
GTTGGCCCCCCCCCCCCCCCCCCCCGGTTTTTATCACTTTTTTTCCCCATGGCCTGCTGCTGTGACACGTTATTGTCTGCAGACTCTGGTTTGGGTCAGGTTTTGTGTATTCAGACTTTACAGTAGGAATTTTCTGCTGGATTAGACAGGCGGACACGTAATGTGTTTTTGCAGATCGGAAGGTAGTGCGCGTTTGCCCTTCCTATAAAATCACGTACCCCTGTGGGCTGTATTCAGTTTGCCATCGTGGCAGAAAGGTGGCATTCATCCCGTTTTACAGATGACATGCTGAGGTGCTAAACCATTTGCCCAGAGCCACTTTGCAGTTCGTGACGGAGCTGAAAACGTGTCTCTTCTAACTTCTGGTCCATTCTGCAGCCTTCACGCCTGTTTCCTTGAACTTTTCCACTCAGACGTTTAACGGATGTGTCATTTCTGTGTGTGCGTGCATGAAATGATAAACTGTTTTGTGGTTCTTTTCCCAAAGGCATGAGGGATTTTACCTTTTTCCTGACTCTCTTGCCCTTTCGTAGGTTTACAAAGCCTTCTGTTTGTTCTTACAGCGCATGGCACTGTGCTGTTCTGCAGCATTAACGGGTGGTCTCTAGGCGTGACTGTAGGACAGATCACTCTTAAACAAGGCTCTTGCCTGGTGGAGATTGTCCCTTTGTAATCATTACTTCTTCTAAAGCTGACATAAAATGATACATTTCTAAGGTTAACAAACAATAAAATCCTTGTTTGTGATTGCAGGAGATAATAATGGTTTGAACTGTTGTCTCTTCCCTGTAACCACTAGCTAGTATTTGACTTCAGTAAGCATCAAGGGCAGAGGCTGTTTCATGTGAGAAAAATAATTTCAAGTGGTCCTAAGATCACAAATTACAGGAGACTGCAGGTTCTCAGAGCAAGACTGCTGCTGCAGTAAATACTTTTTAAACCGTGGCTGTCGTTTCTGCATGGTCTGAGTGTTGGATGTTTTAACCAACAGCAGTGCTTTCAAATTCTAAGCTGTCTCTGCAGAGGCTATAATGATGGAGAGGTCTTTATTCCGTTTCTTTTTAAAAGAAATATGGCTTTCTGTTTACTACAGGGACGGTATACTGTTTGATGAAGTTCCAGCAAAGAAATCACCCTTTGTATTGGAGCAGGATGAAACATGATTGCCCAAGAAGGATGGGTCCCCAAGCAGGGCTCTGTTGGCACCGGGAATGTTAAAAATGGCTTTGCTGATTCTTTTCTGTTACAGTCCGCAGTTCACATTGCATGTTGTTGCTGCTGCCTTCTGCTCTGGGTCCAACGTGTAGCTGAACTGTTGGAGTGAGGTCTGCGTGGACCTGAAGTGCGCAGGGGGACGGACCAGTGCTACGTGGGTGCTCTCTGTAGGTCTGTAAAACTCAGAACGATTCTTGATCAGGGAGAAGTTCTTGTACAAACTATGAATGTGAATCAATAGGAAAAAGACAAGAAATCTGACTTGCCACATGTTATCTGCAAATTTGGGGATTATAAAATGTGTCTATTCTCAGCTGCTTTTTTCTTGAGCGTACTGGCAGATACCAGAGATGTAATTGCAAAGCTGAAGTCAATTAAAATGTTTTTAAGGCCATTGTGAGGAGAAACCATAGCATTTTATGTGCATGCGAGCAACTAAATTGCTGTCCAGACTTGATGGAGTTATGTGTAGTACTTTTTAGGAGTTTTAGCAAACAGACATGTGAAAAACTGAGCTGATGAAAGGTGGAGTGATAAAACAACAGCAAGGAAGGATCCAATTCTGACAGTTCAGAAGTCCACAGGGATGGAGAGGAAAGACCGATAGATTAGTATGTGCAAACATTTAGTCTCCTGCATTTCTTTTTTGTGTGCTTTATCCCTAAAGTGAGAAAAGGACTATAAGGATTAGGGAGAAATAGGAATTAAAATCTAGTTTGGACACTGGTCGGAAGTCTGGTGGGAATGGAAGGCAAATACCAGAATCTTTTTGGCAAATGTTAGTGGCCGGGCCACAGGGGACCTAGATCGAAGTCCTGGTTCTTGCTTGGTCTGTTGCGTGGCTGGATAACCCCAGTCGGATGAAGCTGTTCTGTCGCAGAGAGCATTGACGCATGGTACGTGGGGCTTCTTGACTGACCTGCTGCTAAACGCCATCACTAAAAGTACCAGCCCTATTCATAATTGTTGTATAGCTGATAAATGATGTTCAGCGGGCCTGGAAACATTCAGTTTGCCTCCCGTCTGGTGTCAGCTCAGCGAATTTTACATCCAGCGTGCATTTTCTGAAACGGTGCTTGCATCTCAGCCCTATTACATAATTTATTGCGTGACTTGCGATATTTCTCGCTGTATCTGTGGCCGCTGGAGAAAAAGACCGTTCACCTTGGTGGCTGAAAACATTTGAGCGGTTAGTAGCTGTAACAATTGGCAAAAAAAAGTACAGTGTTTCATATCTGTCAAACTGAAATCAAAGGGCATGACCTGTAACAGGCTTATTTGGTATTCTGGCCTTTGTAGCACCTTGTCTCCTACCTGATCCAGCAACTAGCTGTGCATTTGGCCTTTTTTTCTGTTTTTAAAATTCCTGCTGTTTGGAGTTGTGAACGTAGGGCAAGAGGAGATTTTTATATTAACTACACTTGCATAAGTGGGCATAATGCGGACTTTTTAACGATATCCAGAGCAATAATTGTACCTACAGCATTATTGTGTAGAATTACATTAACTTGTGCTAAATGCTGCAAAGATCTAACTTGTATCATTGTTCCTGTTCATCTTATCCTACCTCATTCATTAAGGTAAGGAATGTGTAAGTCTGCGAGGTCAAGGACTTGTTCTGACCAGAGATGATCTTGCTTAGGGCTGGCCAACTCGGAGCAAGTGCATCGCGTCGTAACACTGGTGCGTTCCCGTTTGCCAAGGTATTTATTTTGCGTATGAGGTCTGTGTCAAGCCCAGTAAATGCTTTTCTGCAGATGCCCTGAAAAGGAACATTCCTGGAGAAACCTTAGGTTTATGATCATCTATTTACACCTTGTCCTTCCTGTTACTTGGGAGTTATCTCTGTCATTGCGAATTGTGCTTGCTCAGGAAAGGTCTTTTCCAAGAAGAGTGTTTTCTTGTACCGAAGTTAATTATTCACAACAATTGCAGAGCTTATTCTGTCTTTTTGTTCTCATATCAACTGCCTCATCTCAGGGGTATTCATGGTAATAGAAGAATGCTGCGTAGACCTCACTTAAGTTTTTTGCCAAATGCGAAATGCGGTCTTTTTCCTCGAAGTGGGAGATAGCTGTGTCTTGTGAAATACAAGGCGGACCATTTGTTGTATGTTGATAACTGATTCTCTGAGTGGGAAACAGGACAGCACTAAGTGACTTTTGGAGACTCCTCTTTGTGCAGAGCCATCGTGTCTAATAAATTCTGCTTGCTGCTTGCGCTTTGTGAAGGTAATTTTTGTATAAAATGTCCAGTGCAGTTAACAGATGACAGAATAAAATGAAGGGTGTAGGGTCAGCTTACAAATATTGGCATCTCTTCAATGGAAAGCTGAGACGTAAATTACCGTCTGGGTCAGACTGCAGCCTGCTCTTACTAAGAACCATGAATGGGATCACAGGTAGAGCTCTCCCATCCGGGCAAACATACCAAAAAGGGCAGGCTGCCATGCAAAGCTGATTTCAGTGAGGTGTCTAGGGATAGCTTGCCTTCTGTTTTTTCATCATGACTTAGCGCATTTTCCTGTGAAAGATAACCCTGTTAGCATTAAAAGAAAACCTAGCTAAAAGCATGGATTTCCCTGGTTGAGAAGCGCAAAAACTAATGTCCTTCTTTTTGTCATAAAGGAAACGTTTATTTTCAGTGACTGAAGAACAGGTCAGACTTAGTGAAACTGGGATAGTCCTTTTGCATTGAGTCTGATTGTGCTGTCTTGCATTTTGAGACTACACCTGGATATGGGTAAGATTCAGAAACCTTTGCCTCCTTTGCAGCTATTACTGGGCATAAAGCAAGAAAGCCTTGGAGAGAGCTGCCGTATTTCACGACCATCATCTCTAGGGATAAGCCTCATGAACTGTAGGAGACACCGATTCATTCTGCCTCTTGGACATCCTTTTTGTTTGTTTGGGTCCTGCTGTAGACCTTTTTCTTTGGCAAAGCTCGCACTGAAAGATCATCTAGGCATTAGCAGTTGGTAATAAACTCTGCCTTTGTTGTCATTCATCTTTGTTCTCCAGCTTGTCATTTTGTTAGCAGACCCTACATGTGCTTCTTGTGAGGTACCTTTCATGCTGGAATTTTAAAAATACATTTTTAATTTGCGTCTTCTTGAGGTGTCTGTTAAATGTCTTATTTTGGGTTGGTTTGGGTTTTTTTTTTTTAATTTTTCGAGTCTTTTTAGAGCAAACGTTCCTGCTGTGGTGCACTGCAGGGAACTGTGTTTCTCCCTGGAGTCCCTTTGGATTCCCAGTGGAGAAGTGAGAGTCTGCGCACACGCAGGCTCTGAACCCAAATATCCAGTTCAGCTTCCATTTTAGAAGCCGTGCTGCTGAAGTGGCAGTATAAGAGGAGAATAGGCTGTTAAGGGTGGGATGGGAGCTGATGCAGGCTGGAATGTGCAGGGTTAGATTTCACCAAGAGAAGAGGTTCCCCCCTTACTTATTTTTGGCTCCTCTTTGTCTGGAAAAGGGAGTTTGTGTGAGAGGAGAGGGTTCTGTAGCAAGAAATAGATGTTAGCAGAGGTTATGCTTAACAGCCAGCTCTGGACGTGGATGTCTCTGCATCTATAGCTGGTGTTTCCACTTCGTATTTTCCTGCGGATATTCTTGTTTTGGGACAGTTTCTTCCACAGAATAGCTGTTGGTACCATGCACGGGCAGATACTGCGTAGTACCAAAATCTCCTAGATGTAAAAGCGTCGTATTCTTGCATGATGCTTTTCAAATGGATGAGTGCCAATGAACCTTCAAATCTATAATGCTACCAGAAACGGGTCTGTAATAACCATGCTTCTGACTTCAGCGAAGTTCAGTGGTTCTGTCTGTTAAAAACATCCTGCGAGTCCTTGCCAGAGGGAAGCCTGCTGTCAGACTTAAGGTCTCGCCTTTGATTTTGATCACAGAGAATATACAGGGAATGCAGTGTGGTGTTGCATGTGTTATTTGCGAGCACCAGTCTTTTTTTTTCCTGTCTGAAAAACCCTGCTGAAGTTTGAAAGGTGAGACGACAGCAGTGCACGTAGATCATCGTTTCATAGACACAGAGAAGGGCAGGGTGCGACTGGGCAGACTTTTATATATGGGTAGGGAGGCGGGTGCTGGGAAAACTCCGGCCCAAAATGGAAATCCCAGCCGGGACAAAATGCTCCCCACCTCACTGCCCCCGCGCAACTGCAAAACATGGATTCTTTGGGAGGGTTTGCAAAAAGTCTCTTGTAGGGATGGTTTGGTACTTTGGAGTCAGTTCTTTTTTTCTTGCTTTAAGAAGACTAAACTAGGTTTTCTGGCCTTCTGGGTAAACCTTGTCTTAATTTGCATCCCTCTTACCTGCCTTTGACTATGGGAAGCTTCAAAACGTCCCTAATTAGGGGAAACGTCTAAATGAAAAGCAATTAAAAAAGGGTTGTTTCTGATGAGGTTTTGACACTAGCGCTGGTGCTGGGAGCGCAGACTTAAAGCAGGAGGGTACTGTATGTGTGCTCTATGGGGCTGAAAAACTGGAAGGGTTTGATGGATCTGGTTAGCCACCGGAACACATTTTGTGGCTTTGGGCAACAGTGAAATTACTGTTGGCTCTGTCTTATTTTTTCACAGCTCTGCATGGTGGGAGGTAACAAGCCATATCTGCTGCACACCGATGGAGACGAAAGCAGCCTCGGAGTCCCAGGAACTGCCACTTGACTTACAATAAAGCACTGGCTGCAGATCAAGCCACTTCACTGGAGGCCTGCTTTAGATAACTCCTCACCCGTAACCATGGGATTTGTCAGGAGAAGGGGAGCAGGGTTATTTTGGGGACTTTGCAGGCAGCATAGAAAGCTGTTTTGGGGAGAGGTTGGCTGTAAGTGTGTTCAGTAGTCTTCAGTTGGTAGGAGATGGCGTTGCAAAGGTGTTGCAAAGAGTCTTATTGATCACATCTGCACTGTTTGACCAGCCTCAAATCAAATTGACCTGTGCCTGCCTTCAGCATAAATTGCCGAGCGCTTACTCAGATGAAATCATGAGTGCCTGTTTCATCGCTGACAAACAAGTATGATAATGAATGTTACAACTCGTACAACTGTGGTTGATGTGATGCGTTTAATTGCAAGTTCCTGCAAGTAAATGACTTTCAGATATCATGTAAAGGAATTAAATCCTAGTGGCCTGACCGTATCGTACAAAGCCCTGTGACAATTGGATGGATGATAACGATTCCCTCGGCCGCTGGAGATGTAAACAGACACTTTGCACACCATTTTTCCTGCAACTGTGCTTTAACTCTGCTTGTAATTGAAGGGAGTAGTTGTCCTGAATTTAACCAGACATGAAGAGGGAACGAGAGAAAAAGAAGAGAGGAAGCCTGTACTTGCTCGTGTGTCTGTAAAATGCTGAACACACAAAGATCAAGTAATTGAGACAAGCCAAATGTTTATACAAGGGCATTTCTAGTGGCCCCATCCTTAGCAGGACTGAAGTTCAGTTTGCCTGGAGGCTGGGATGAAATGAGATGATTGCAGACCAGAGACTCTTTTTTTAGTTTGTTTATCTGCAGGAGAATCAAAGCAGGGTAAGGTACAGCTTTGATGCAGGGTCAAACACGGGTTTTGTTAAGTGCAGCTTTTGTTTTTGATTCATTAGCTGGAAGTAGAGGGAGGAGAGCTTGACGGGATGAACACCAGCAGGGATAATTGTTTTGCTTGGGGAACAAGAAAATCTATCAGTGGAGTACAGGGTGCATTTCTGCTGACTTTGTTGGACTCCAATATTTAAGAAGTGAGGAATGATGGCTTTATTTCTGGATTGCTTATTGACAGATGCTAAAATGGCCTTCAGAAGGGCAGCTGTCTGCCATTACCGGGTCCCTTTTAAAGAATTTATTGTGGAGCACCTTCTTTTGCTCCTCTTTACAGTCTTGCTCAAAGATTTTTTCTGAACTGGCACAATGGAGTTCTTATTATAAGGAAGGTGGTTTTGCTCACTATTGTAAATTACCTCCTATCTGTTAGCACTTTCACGTGTTTCAGAGTGCCACCCTGTTTGTGCTTAGGTGTACTGAACAGCCAGTGTTCTTCTTGAGTTGCCGGCAAATGTACCTGGCTGCTAGAGGCAGAGTTTGGACAGATCAAGCAAGTTGTGTAACAGTGCACTAGTAAATCATCAGTGCGTAATACTGTTGTTTAAAAAAAATGTTAACAAGGGACATACAGCAGCCAAAACTTCCATAGACAGCTTAGTTTTGGCTGCTCCTGTCTGTTCTGATGGAAGTGCTTTGTGGGGATCAAAGATCAGTCCATCCTCTTAACATTTCATTTGATTTTGTCTGTTATGCTGAAATTGTCATTTAAGGGGACACTTCTTTCCAGATGTGATTTAGACATGTGACGGTGCAGGAGTAAAGCTGACCCTACCAGCTCATTTTATGAAGGCCACCAAACAGGAGTGACCATCATTCATTAGCAGGTTGCTGAAACACAAAGCGGAAAGCTCTGCTTTTCTGCCAGTTTCCTAAGAGGTGTGGTTCCTTGCTGTCTCCTTCCTTTGAATTTGTGCAATTTGCCCGTCACATTGGAGCAATGGACGAAGTATGAGTATTGTGTGTGACAGGCTGCTCCTCTTAGGACTTCCATCTTGCATAAATCACTTTACTTATGCCTCTCTATAAAATTTAAATGACATCTGGAAGGAAGGGACTTGCCAGACCCATCCATCTGAAATATTAAAGTTGTTTTACGTTACATTGGCAGTGCTGAAATCAAAGTCTCAGCTCTTGGGATGGGATGTGTGACCAGCTAAAAATTAGGGCATAGCGTCCATGGGAGATATATTGGAGAGAAAAGGTAATATTATTTTTTACCCTAAGCGTGTCTGAGCTTTAGATTTCCTTCTAGTGTTACACTGGCTGCTGTGACTCTTGATTGACGGCAATGACCACTTGCAGTCCTTGGGTTTTGGGTTGGCAAAACTGGCGGGCTTGGGTCTGCCTTACATTCTGCGCCTTTAAGAAAGAGTCCCTGGCTGGCAGCTTTGACAGATAGCGTGGTTACCTTCAAGCTGCTTGTGTTTTTTACTTGTGCTGTTTGAATAAATAATTGGCTGGACCAAAACTGTAGATTGATTTCAGTGTAGGAACTGAGGGTTTTACCACTGCGTTATTGTTAGGTGTTAACGAAGTTGCGTACAACACTGTCCAAAACAATTTTCCTTTGAACAGTTAGGTTTCGGAATCAAATGTTTTCATGAGAGAAGATGGTTCGCTGGCATACTTCACTGTTTTCCGTCAGAGGTGTTTCAAATCAGCACTAAAATGTTATCTTCCTTCAGAGTGTTATTACATTCTGGGAAGGTTTAAAAACTTAAATATAAAAAGATTTAGAGACTTTGTAATCTGGAAATTTTGAAGACGTGAAGAATGAGATGGCACCAAGATGGCAAAATTTGGATTTTCCTTTTGTCGCAATGTGACTGTCCTCAGCTGGTAAAGTTTTGAAAAGTTACAGAAAGTAGCAGAGCCGACCAACAAAACGAGTGCAGGAGCAAGTGGGAAAGGGTAGATGAAGTAAAATGGCCTGAATATTAAGAATTTAATGCATGATGGCAATAAGAAATGGGAAAAACAGCAGGGAGAAGAAAGGAGAAATAACAGGAAAGAAGGACGTTAGAAGAAGACGTGGAAGGTGCTTCCCTCTCGTATATTCAAAGCATTTGAAATAACTTCGGACGTTATCGATTTTCTGAAGATACTTGGCCTTTTTCCAAACCAGCACCTTGCCAGGCATCTGCACTTCAGTTTCCTGAGTGCGCGTAGCAGGGCTTATTGGGGTCACAGTGTAAGGCTGGATTAACATTCTTAACAGGCTCTCCTTTTTCGATAGTCTGTGTGATCTTTTCTTATCCCCTGCCGTGTGGTGGGAACCATGTGCTGATGATTCCTAGCAGGTGACATAGCTTGAGGAGATTATTGGAAGTGCCAGTCCTTTTTCTTTACCCTGGCCATGGCTTGGAGAGCCATCAGGGAGCCTGGGGGCCTGTCTGCTGTCCTTCTGCCCCAGGTTTTTTTTTCTTTTTGCTCTTGGAGCCAGGTATGTTCACTTGAGCATGGCAACATGAGTAAAACCCCATCCTTTCCTGGCGTTCTGGATGACATATTTTCATTATGCTTGCAGACCTGATGTGTAAATGCAGCTGTAATAGTGTGTGGATGACTGTGCTACAAAAGTTATACTGGCGTAGCTAATCCTCTTCCTAGAGAGGAGACTCTCTTATTTTCCAAAACTCTTTTCACAGTGCAAATTGTGGGGTGGGGAGGGGCGGGGTGGACGCGATACGACTTGTGTGCGTAGCTCATGGCCACTTTAATCTTGGTATGCTGTGTCTGCAGACATGGGAGCGGTACCCAGATTAATCATACGGGTAAGAGTAGTAAAAATATCTGTGCGTTGGCTTGCTTTTGAGCCAAGTATGCTCTGAGCTAGGCTCCAAAATTCTGTATCTCTGTTCTTCTTCAGGGGATGGGAAAGCTCTGCAGATTAATCATGGGATAAGAAGCAATTTTTCATCCCTCAGTAGATCTCTGTTTCCAAGCTCAGTGTGTCTTGGCTGTCTTAATGTCTCAGCCCTGTGGGGGTAGGTATGGGATGGGGAATTTGGGATTTCCCTTGAGCAATTTGCTTTTGCAGGGAGAGCCCTGGCTTTCTGGAGGCTTTCATCAAGCATCTTTCATCGTCTGAAAGAAGTGGTGTTGCATGCAGGCATCCTTCCTCAGCTACACGCCACACTTCGTAGGCTTCAAAAAGACTGATACTCCTTTGAAGATGAGCGGAAGCTGAAGAATTTTTAGCGTGCTGTGTTGAGAAGAGGTGCGGGTTTGTTTTCAGTAACCCTCTGTGGTTTTAGGAGTCTCTTCTCAATCTGAAGCTGCCTGGTGCGTGTTTTCAAGGGCAGGATGCTAGATGGCTGCGATAAGGCTTCACCAGTGCAGTTCCCACTTGGTCTAGCTGCTATTTTAACACGTTTGGCCTGGAAGGTGATAATGCAACCGCTTCCCACTCGTCTGTCGCTGCACAACCTCTGTTTAACAGTTCGGTCCTTGTGCAAGGGCAGTCGTATATTCCTACAGATACAAGACAATCGTGAAATGAAATTGGTGAGTCAACACTGCCAGATGTGTACATTACAGCCTTTTGTACCACTAATGCCGAACTGTGCTGTGTCATCACAGCCAATTCCAAGCTTGTGTTGTATGGAGGCACAGAGACTTAATGTAAATCCAACTCTAGGATATTACATGGTGGTCTTTAGGTTTCTGTGGCTAGACAGAGGAGATTGCTTGAACTCTTTGGCAAAGGAACGATGGCAGGGATGCTCCCCTCCACAAAAATGTTCTTGTTTAGGCTGTTGCCCGGTAATTCGTGAGGGCTACGTTTACAATAGCTTTTTTCAGGCTTTCTCAGCTTGCAGATAAACCCATAAACGTGTACTTCAGGTTCCAGAACTTGAAAGTAAGATTAATAGCAGGACTTAAAACACCTATCGGGTGGATTTAAAGTGCAATATTTACTGCAGTAGAGAAGAGAGCACTGAAATACTTAATGTTCCCAAGCCACTGAAAAACAGGCTGTCTCACCATGACTGTACATTATGGCAGTTTCTTTCCAGAGCCTTAAACAGCATTTCTCATGGCGCTGAGTAGGAAGCATTAGGCACAAGTTCAAGGCTGTGATCTGGGATGTGCTTTCCACTGTTACTTCCTTTACTCTGGGCATCTCACGAGAAGCGAAGTTTCCTGGCTTCAGATGAAAAACTGCCATCTGGAGAATGCGACTTGGAGAAGAGAACAGCCCGCTGTTAATGAGGACAGCTAATACCACCATAGCTGTCTCCTCCTCCAGGTGGATGGTGGAGTGGACTGGCTCCGATGCTGAGGTAAGATGGGAAGCATCCGATTTGTGCTGGTGCAGTCCATGAGCTGTGCCGCATCCAGGCAGTACTGAACCGGGGAGTCACAGTTGTTTCCCCGCAGGCAGGAAAGGAGTAAGCCTGGCTGCGAGCTTCACCCTGGTGACCCGCGTTACTTCCCTTTTTTTCTTTCGAAGATAAAACTATCTTGAGGTTGCAGGGAAGAATGTGGCCTGTGGAGGTCAAATTGAATGACGAACGCAGGTGTTTGGAGAATCCATCATGCTGTTGTGCGTAGGCCTCTTGAAAGTATTGCAGTGCAGAGGAGTGAAAGAGCAGTGTTGGAGAGGATATTTTGCCTTCTTGCTTGTTTCTGGTGTTGGCAGTAAAATAGAATTATTTCTCTTGAGCTAACCCTGTCGTCATTAATATAGTGAGGATTCTTCCCTGCAGTTGCATCATCTATTCCTTCCACGGTACTGCGTGCTTGAACGGCGTCGCATTTGCACAAGCCCTGCATCTTCTCCGCAGCGTGTCCCCTGTCTTAATTACAGTCCATGGCAGACGCTTCCAGGTGTCTGGTGATAGTGGAGGTGGTTGTTTCCCTCTCAAATTCCTTGCATTCTCAACTGTCATTTGTTATGCTGTCTTTACAGTGCGCCTTAGTGAAACTTGGGACTATGTTTTGTTTTAACATCACGCAGTCTAACAGGCTTGTGAATCTGCGGTGTCTTTGAGCTCAGACAACATTTATTTGTGTGTTGAGGTTCTATTTCTCCCCTTCCAGATTACCAGGTGGCCACAGGTAAATGGCCTACAGGAAAGAAAGTGAATTCAGTAGTCTTGCATCTCCCAGTTCAGTTTTATTTCTTTGCTGGAGGGGGAAAGGGGGAAGAAGAGGAAGGAAAAATATAATAGAATATTTTTCTAAATCCCCTACCCTTTTTTATTGTCAGGCTGTGCTTTATTTACACGGTGCTGATTTGAAAAGCATGGGGAATAACATGTGGACAGACACGTGAAAGCATTAGAAGCACCAAGGCCTCAGTGGTGGGAACTCCCACCACCAAGGTCTTTGGGAGAGATGGTTGGATTGAAACAAGGCTTGTGATTCAAGTTGCTCAAAGTACTTGTCAGCTCCTGTAGTTCTGGGAATGCTCCTTTCTGCTTTGCTGCGGTGTTCTTAAAAATGGGCCTTGTACAGCAAAAGATTGACCTACTTTTCCTTTGGAGGTCTTCTTCCTTGTAACTGAGTTCCTCCATGCAATCAGATAGGTCACATTCATACCTTTTGTGGGATTCTGTCGTGGTTTAACCCCAGCCAGCAACACAGCACCACACAGCCGCTCACTCGCTCCCCCCCCACCCAGTGGGATG
>JAVKLA010000007.1:8271705-8339169 GCA_034782735.1 Sagittarius serpentarius
TACTGAACTGAAAACACAGCGCTGTACCAGCTACTAGGAAGACAATTAACTCTATCCCAGCCGAAACCAGGACAGATTCCTACAGCTCTAGGAAGTCTCCAGGCTGCCAGTTGCATCAGCTGCATTTATGGCGCAGCGTGAATCGGGCAAGATGAAGGTGGGGAAAGGAGAGTGTGAAATAATCTCTCAAGGCTTAGAGCTGCGAGACTGGGGAAACTCTCCTCCCTCCCACTGTAGCTCAGACTGGCCAGGACAACAACTAAACAACAATTAAAAGAGTGTTTTTCAAGGCACACTTTATTGAGAGAGTACTTAAGAGCCTCCAGAAGACTGTGTGTACTTAGATTACAAAGGAGTACTGCCACATTCACTGTCACTCGCCACCGGGTGGAAATCATTGCCGTAGGACATCTTTGAAGCTGACCGTGTGCTGGGATTCCAGAAAAGGGTCAGATATTTTATGTGGCTCGCGAGCTACTGCAGCTAGTGCTGATCAGACTTCTTAGGGGCTGTGAAATTTCGTACCTGTGGTCTAATGCTATTTTAAGCTACTAGACACCCCAGTGGGCCTTTGTGAGAGGCAGAGGGCTACTTGCTGCAGGGTTGCTTGCACTTACCCTTTGGACCTCCTGGTGCTGTTCGCTGTCTCTGGGTTGGGCTGACCTCTGGTTTGGTGTGGTTCTCCGTATTTCATTTGCAGCCGATGATGTTGGATGACTAAGCCTTCTCAAAAACTTTCTGTTTTCCAGACTACATTGCACCCATCAGCCAGCCAAGCCATTTCATCTGTTCGGTGAGGACAGTAGGTTTTGCCTCCTGACAGCTGCTTGACAGCGTGCCTGGGAATAGACGATGCGTGCCCTGTTACGGTGTTACTGCTTGGCTGCTCTGCGCTCATTAGAGCGGGCAGAAACTTGGATCACGAAGAAACTAGGCTAAACTTGAAAGAGAGAGCGGGGGGGAAATGCAAATAGATGTGGGTTTTTTTAACGTGTACTGGGGTGGTGCTTCCAAATTTCTTATTCTGAGTCTCTCAGTAATGGCAAGGTGAACAAAATGCTGGGGCAGTCATCTGTGCAGCAAGCGGATAAGCCCAGTGTTGTCGTGACTCTCGAAATGGTGTTACCGATTTGTGCGCTTGGAAAAGACAGCCATGAAGCATCCACCCACCGTAATCTTTTCTCAGCAAAGTGTTGTCTTTGGCAATGTGTGCGTTTACCTACAGGGTCGTATCTTTCACGACACCGAGAAGAGGACGAGTGGGATAGCTGTTCTCCTTTGTGACCCTCTGACAGCCTGCAGTTGGCTGCGGTAGAGGTGCGAGGTAGATTTAATGCCCTGCTCTCCCTACAGCTGTCTTCACTGTGGCTCTGAACTGTATTCCTCCCCATGAGAGCGGGTGGATAGGTGAGAGAGGAATGGGAAATTCACTCTCCATGCTGGGCTTTTCATTCTTAACCCGTTTGGTAGAGAGGACAGTTCCCTAAAGAGGGTTTCTTGTGTCACTCTTCCTAAATCTCTTCATTCTTCGGGGAAGCTGTGAGTCATTCAGGGTACAGGCAGCCGTCAAGCATGGGATTCTTCCCAGACTTTCTCAAAGTAGATGTAGATGAAGGAATACTAACAACCTTATCAGGATCCTGCAGGAACCTGCAGTTAAAAGCATTGTGGAGGTGTTTCCGAAGGGCTGTAAAAACTATCTGAGCAAAATCTTGAAAAATGGGATTTCCTTCTTCAAGGGAAAAAATTAATTAAAAATACCTGGGCTCTGTAACAGTTAATCTATTTCATATCTTCTTTAAGAAGAAAGGAAAAAATAAAGAAAAAAACAGAATGGATGAAAATTGCAAAGAAGAGTTATACCATATCACAGTGTCATTATTAAATTTGTAATGAGGCAGCAATTATTTCTAGCCGAGCGTGAAGTAGCACGACAAGAATTAGCTCACACCATGTCAGTGAGCAATCTTCAGACTGGCAAAAAACCATGGCAGCACTGAGAGTGATGTGATGAAAGCTCTCTGTTAGGCTCTTGTCTCTGAACGCGTGTGGACATTGATGCCTGAGGCTTTATATACCCAAGAGATGTGCTTTGAAAAACACATTATCAAGCATTCATTTAAGCTTATTAAGGAAACAGAATTAAAATGGTTAACAAAAGCAAATTCTCAGGTGTTATTTTCAGTAATATTGAGCCCATTCTTGCACGCCTGAGGATGGAAGGAAGATGCATTTTCTTCTTCATCCTGAACTTAAGGGATGCATATGTTTTGCCTCTGCTAAATATTTCATAGAGCAACTTCTGTAGATTAAGACAGCACGACAGTGAAGGAATAAAGTGCTTTGATATAAAACTGTCCCTTTTTCAAACGATGAGCATCAGAGAGATTTAAGGACCACCCGGTCTGTTTTCAGGAGTCTGAATAAAGTGCTTATGTGTGTGCTCTTTCTTACCCTTACTGCTCCAGTCACCATTACGGGCTTGCCATATAAATTGTTCCCAAGCTTTTACCACAGATTTATTCTGAGCAAGGTGTTAAGTACAGAGAAGGGGGTGAGAGAGGAAAACTCATGTGCGTGAGCTGTAGAGGTTACGGTAATCTTTGTCCCTTAGCTTGCTTCTGTGCTGGACAGTCAAATTTTGTAAAATTGTTTTTTCTATAGAAGAAAAACTGTAGTAAAGGGAGCAAGTGGAGAGATGTTCAAAGTAGGGATTGTATTTCTTTTCAGAGCAACTCCTGACATCTTCCTGGCATTATATTGGAAGAGCAGTTTGTAGAATCATGGCATTACACGTTCTTATGCATCGAAAAAATAAATATAGTTTAGATGGGATTATAGGGCTTTAATTTTAAATAAATATTTTTTTTTGCCATGGCCTTTTATGCAGTGCTTCTGACTAATGAAAGCAAAATTAACTGTTCCAGCATGAGCCCAAAGACATCTGCAGTTTATTTCCAGTCAAATGCTGCCACTTGTCAATGGATAATACGATTTATTTCTGACTGATGGCCAGTCATGCTAATTAACAGAGCGGTACTTCTCCCGCTAAGACTGACCATGCCCTGTTTTTTCATTTTTCTCTTATCTGTCTCAAGAGAGGGAGTTTAAATGCCTTACGCAACTATTTCTTATCCCTAGCTCCCCGAAAAGCAACAGTTCATGATTCATCTGACCACCCTTTCCAGCCCTGTAGTTATTTTTTTTCCTCCGCCGCACCCAATGGCAAAGGCTGCTCCCCTGCAGGCGTTCTTCAGCCGTTTTTACCCCTGCTCCCTCAACCTGCTCACAACCTTTGTTGCGTTTTCTGATGCTAACTACCTGCTGCCAACCTGCAGCTGAGTGTGTAGACCAGATCTGGCCGATCTTCTCGGTGTTTTCAGTATCATGAGTCAGTTTCCGTTGATTTATTTTAGGGTAAGCGCTGATGGCTGGCAGTTTTGGCACTGCATAGCTTACAGGTTTGTTGCAAAAAGAAAAAAAGGATACTTGGCATTGGATGTGGATGGGTTCATAACCTTAATAAAGAACAATACTGGGCTTGCCGTCAGTAGCCTGTTGGACTGGAGTACAGCAGTGCTGAGTGCCCAGCTGAGGTGTGGAAAGGTGGTTCTTGTCCTGTTGAGAAATGATCATTTCAGGGTGAAACTGCAGCAAAGTGGACGTACTTCCCTGCATCACAGCGAAGTTTGCATTTTCTTTCGAAGAGCCCCTGTCGCTACTGGTGACTGGTTGCTCACAGTAGCAATTGCCCACGGGGACAGGCAATTGGAAATGGTAGCATTAATGCTTGGGTTTGGCTAGACTTTTTGGCCATCTGTCACAGCTCAGAGACCGTAAGGAGAATTAGGCCTAATCTTGTCCTCTCAATAGACTAAAGCCAAGTACAAATTACCAATAGTATTAGTTCTGTTTCTTGGTTATTCCAGGGTGTATTTGTCGTTCCCCATCCCCCGCTTTTTTGCCTTTACCTTCTCCCATACTCAGCTCTGTTTCTTGCTGACTTCTGAGCCTGTCATGTACTGTTGTAGCGATGCTGTTGTGCACTCTGCTGCTGAATATGCCCTCCATCAAAATGAGGTATTTTGCTTTTGGTTAGTATTGTCTTGAATGAAAGATTTCATTGTGGATGCTTGGCAGTGGCTTGTCTCAGGGCAAGTGACATCTTGCTCATTAGTCGGGTTGTCACTGAGCAAGGCAGCGTACCCGGTGGTGTTCACCGTTCTCTCTAGCTCCAGCTAGCCGTGTGTGCAAGGCTGTGCTCTTGTTATTTAACAGTGCAATAAAGTTCATAAAAACTGAATAATCAAAGAAGAGGGAAAGAATCTAGAGGGAATTAAAAAATGCATTAAGCAGTTCCCCGAGCAGGGCGTGGTCTCGTCTCATTACAGTGCAGTAGCAGAACCTCCTGTTAACGGAGATGCACGTGGAGGCAATGAAGACAACGAAGACAGCAAAACAGACAGGGTAACCTTATACCCATGGAATTCCTTCTTTCATAGAGTAACTCTCCTCAGCTTGTTTTACGCGGAGTACGCTTTGTTGTCACCGTAAAAAAACCGTAACTTGTAGAGCATGTGCGACCCAGTGAATAGTAAAGACCATGTTGCTTAACTCAGCTGCTGCTTCTTTCCTTCCTCCGATGCCGTTACTCTTGATCTGTCCTGAAAATCAATCACCATCCGTGTGCGTGACTTGGAAACAGTCTGAACTACAATTACAGGCACATGTGATTTTTTCTTTAGGTAGCGAGCGTGCTATAGGAGATTATTGCTTTCATTGTGGTGTACACAGATGGAGGGATGAGGACAGGAAGGTCTTTCTTTGTGTCTTCCTTTCTCGGCCAGCAGTAATCTTGCTGGGAGTTACAGTCTGAAATTACAGTGGGAAGTTTTGTTTTTTGAAAATATTTGCCGCTACCTGGGTGGTGGTGGTGGTGGCGGCGGTGGTGGCTGTTTTTTGTTGGTGGTGTTTTTTTTTTAAGTCAGCCAGGAAAGCAAGCCAGTTCTGGCATCTTTCAAGGCGAGGTGCTTGCGTGTAATGTCCTTCTGCACGCTGTCCAGGCAGTCAAATGTCTGCAGCCTTCTACTGATACTACCCTTCAGTGCAAACATTGTTGAACTGACTGTTCGACTGAAATTCCCCCTTTCTTGCCAGACATGCTGATGGTGTTCAAGCATCTGTGCCAGTCACATTTGCAAACGAACTTTTTCCACCCGTCCTTTAGGAGCTGAGCGCTCGTATTTAATAGATTGATGTGTGTGTTCTTTACGCGCACTGTCTGTTGCTATTGTGAATCCAGTTACGCACTTTGGTTCAACAAAGGTGAGTTCCTCAAGGTGAGTTCCTGTCTGGGGGGCAGGCAGGAAGAAAAGCCTCTTTGCGTTACCCGATTAACACCTGGGGAGGAGGAATGCTAAACACCGCTCTGCAGAAGGTTTGTTATAAAATAGAGAAGAAATAAGGCAAAAGATGGATGGTATGAAGCATTTAAAAAAGTGTCTTTTATTACATCTTGTCTATTAAAAAAGGTCCCAGACATCTCTTTCCTTTCCAAATACATATATCGTCTTTGGCCTTTTCAGGATATTTTAAGCCTAATTTTGTTTTCGAGCCTGTAGTTTCTGTGTGCCAAAGTCAATTAATTTAGTCCTTTGTAACAGAAGGCAACACGGAGCCTGTGTATTCGAGTAAAATACTAAGCTGTTACGTACCTTTTGCTGCCATTAATTTCAATTTGTTTGGTCATAAAATTACCACCTTGTTAAATCTTGACAGCTACCAGTGAACCACAGGCTCTTGAAACAGTACAAGAGGCCATGAAGACAGCCTGCGAAATCTCTTTTTCTACAGGCCTTTCCTAATCATTTTTGTTCAGTAATGAAGTCTTTGTTCACAAAGATTAATGACTCTGCAGGACTTTTGCGGGGGTCCCCTTCCTCCTTTGCAGGAAAGAGAGAACCAGTTTATTGATCTGCTGCACAGGGAACTGAGATTGAAGATAAGGACATAAAGGGGTAGTATTTTCTGGGAGCTGTATGAGGGATTACTGTGCTTGGACCATAGTAACAATAGGAGGATTCGAGGCATGTAATTCCTTGCTTTCCACGTTGAAAGGATACCTCCTAAATATCCAGCTTGGAACTGGAGATACCTATATATTTGCTGAAGTGGCTCACAGAATTGCTGTAGTGTGTATTGTTGCCTTCAAGAAGTAGAAATAGAGTTATGTTTCACCCGATACGGTACTTCAGAGGGCCTATTGCAAATGACTTTTACTGAAGGATATTTTCTTTCTTTGCTGAATCAGCTGGCTGAGCTGCAGTGATTTTCATGCCCTGATGTTTTTTTGTTAGAAATGGGATAAAAGGCTTAGCCTATCTTGTTCATTCTGCCCCGGATAGATACAGTTAACAGTGAAGCGTTTGGCCCAGCATAGCCTGCATTTCAGCAGCACAACAGGATGAATTTGAAATTACGCATCCTGCTGGCAATATTACTTCATCATTTGACATATCTATGTAGGGACTACAGAGGATATTCCCTCCTCCTTTCGAAAATATAAAAAAACCCTCAAAAGGCCAGCAGTGTTTCCTAGAGGGTATAGTCAGGCTGTGCTCTGCAGGGAATCCCTTGTAATATATGCACTGGATTAAGTCGGTTTAATGGCCAATTTCAAATCTGTGGTTTTTTTTTTTTATTTTTTTTTTTCCAGGCTGCGTTGACAGCGGTTGTCTGCAGTTCTGCAGCCTTCAGTGTTTGATGTTGACTGCTAAAGTCCTGGCAGCTTTCACAGGGCCAATTCTCAAACAAGCAGCATCATTTTCAGGGGGTAGAACATAACCTCTTCGGTGCTCTTGGACAGGTCAAGCTGCGCTTTGCCTTAGGTACACCTGCACGCTTTGCACATACGCTGGAGCATCGCACAGTGAAGATCGTGACTCTTGCTGCTCCAAAGATAGCCATTATATAGTAATAAATGCTATAATTAAAGCCGTGATCAAGTTTAGGTTAAATGAATCCCTTACCTCCATTCTTTTCAACAGCTGTTGAAACCCTGTGGGTTTGATATTCATTCAGAAGTCATTTTTGGGGAGGACGTTAGAAATTTGCCAGTTGGCAGGTTAGGAACTGTTTCAGTAAAGGGCGGTGGGGGGAAGCAGGAGGACCCCAAATGTTTTTCTGGATGCTAGGGACAATTGCTGGTGCGTGCAGTTCATCAAACTTAACACACAATTTGGCACAGAAAAAGATTTGCAGCATAAGAAAAAACTAAACCCGTTCTTGTTTAACGATCATCTCCCCTGTGTGCCCTTTCCAAGCTTATTGCAGCAAAGGCAAGCGCGTGAGGGGTTTGTTCATGGCCCGATGGCATCAGCAGGGTCAGACGTGGATCAGCAGCACTGCCATTTCTTGGCTGGCTCAGTTGAGCCACCGCGGTATCGGCTCCTTTTCAGGCCTTAAGGTCAGAGCACACAATGCCAAAACGGTGGAGGAGGGTGTAAGAAAGGCTGGTCCCCATGCCAGGAAATCTGTCGTCCGAACAGACACAGGACAGGAAGGGCAGTGCAAGCATGGAGAAGAGAGACATCTTGCTGAGACCTCAGTGGTCATCTGCGGAAACAGGAATCGAGCGTAGGTCTTCTAGGTTTTTCTCTTTCTTCTCTTTTTTTGCTCCCCTCCTGCCCTAAGCTGCCAACCAAGGAAAATCCCTGTTCTCTGCAGGGATCCAGTGTGTTATCATACCATTTATTTGCCTGAGCCCCGTTTTTGTCCTTTTTGCATAACAGCATGGTGCGGGCTCTAGTTCTCCACAAGGGAGATTTTTTTTTTGCTCCCGGCACGATTAAGCACTAAAACCTTGCTGTAAGATGTTGATGCTTAAAGTTTACAGGAGTTCAAGGGGTGACTGGACAAAATCACACAGGAGAAAGCCATGAGACGTATTAAATGCAGAAACACGACTTCTGACTTGGGAGGTCGCTGAACTGTAAACTGCGTGGAGGGTGTTTTTGGAAGTGTAATTTTCTGTATTTGTATTCTCAGCTGTCTGATTTTGGCTGTTGTCAAAAGCAAGCTCCTGGGCGAAATGGATCTTTGCTCTCACTGTGTGCAGTGCTGTTAAAATTGCAACCCCTTCCCTTCTAGTAATTGTTTTTACTATTACTTGGTCACCGTGTCCTTTTATAGATGGACTTCAGTGACTGAAGAAAGTTTTCAGAGAAGCTGCAGGCTGTTTTGGGCAAGGTTTTCCTGCTCCTGCCACATTGTTGGTGCTTCAGAAAATGTTTTTAAAACAAGTCAAGTTGAGAAAAAACGGAGCTGTGCAAAGAGATCTCGCCATAAGCATTCACACCTTTGATTTCTTAACCCCCATAATGCTGTCCTAAGAGCAGGGTGTGTTGTCCGTGGTTAGGTGGTCAGAGCCACTGGGAGCTTTCCTCCAGCAATGCTGTATGGTTTTGGGTGTGGCTTTTCTTAACTGAGGCTTCGTGATATCAAAGTGTGAAACAACTGTGTATTGCAAGATACCACTACTTTCTGGGAGGCCTCTTGTGTTGGATTAGATAAGAGGTGTCTTATTATTAATGTCCCCAAAAGAGGAAATAATATCTGCTTTCAGTTCAAAAGGAAAGAAGAAGGAAACCAAGTTCCTGCTTGTGTTGACTGTGGGTAAAAGCTTAAAAATTGAACCCACTTCGTACCCTCCGGGCATCAGGAAAAAGCCAATCTTCTAGTTTGCTGGATGTTGTTAAAATTGTGAGGTTTAATCTTATTTTTTTTTTCTTCCTAAATTTTCTGTTGGTTTACAGAGGGATGTCGAGTACAAGTTGTACTTTTATTGAAGAAGGAAAGAGAGCTTGATTATATGGAAGGAAGTATAGTCTTTAGGCTCTTTCTGGTTGGGGTAATGTTTCCAAGTTGTGTTTGTTCCCAGATAATAAAACTGAATGCAGCACTGAGAGAGAAACCCAAAACTTTTTATCCTCCTTTCTCCTCCACTTCTTCTCTTGCCGATTTTATAACTGGGTTAAAAGTTCCTCGTTTTTACAACATAACCATAAACATAATTTAAAATTACTGCCCCCAGAGAAGAGATGAAATACAAAATGTGACAGCTGGAAAAGTTAAGTCCTTGGATGTTGCTTAGGTTTTGGATGTTAAGTGTGGAAGGGGAAAATGCGTGTGTGAGAGAGAGAGCAAGCGTTAGCATGATCTTCCAAGTATCCATTATTTATTGGTGCTAGTATTGAGCCCGTGCTTAACATACCATCTGACATTTTCAAGCTCGTGTCACGTATCTGCATATATAGATGTAAAAGGAATTTAAAACAGAATTGGAGGAGAAAACCCATGAATTAAAAGATACAACATTGGAACAGCGCTCTCTATTTAAATCCGGTTTGTTTTGAAAAAATGCATTTGAAATTTTGACAACCAATAGGAAGGCTTAAGCATATTGTAGTTTTTAAAAATCATGTACATTAATGACGAAAAACGAGCAGGATGTGTTTACAACCGTTTTTTAAAAGTCAGTCTGTTGAGCCTTGGGATTTTTTTCAGTAAATATATGCAAAGAGTGTACTGCTAAATCTGTTTCTGGCAATGGTAGCCCGCTATGCAAAGACCAAGGAAATAATTACTAATTGCAGTGTGTTAAAGCCGTTTATCCTTTTTCCTTTAAAGCTAAGGGTTAAAAGCATGGAAAAAATCCCTTTCTTCAATGATGAAAACTGGGCTGAGATCTACTAGGTCTAAAAACTTAGCATGATACAACTATGTTACCTTTAATTACTGCTTTTAAATGCAAAATGTTCTCCTAATATTATTTTCCTTAAATACTCATCACAGAGGAAGTTATTTAACTAATAAAGATTACTTTAAAGATAGTACTGCTGTTAATTTTTCATTATAGAAGTGCTGATATGAATTGATTAGAAACAGGGGGGGGAATGGGTAAGAATCAGAACAGAAATGTGGTAAACTACAGTCCCTTAAATGATTATAGGTAGCGGTGTTTCTTCCAGCCAGGGAAAGAACGAAGTGCAATGTTTAGTATCAAGGATGTTTGACTACAGCTCAATCTACTTTAACAGTGACCAACTCAAAGGCATTGACCTTTATAGAGGAGCACCGATGCAGAAAAACAATTGACTTATTGGTCTAAATAAAGATTTCTGTATGCTGATTTAAATCATGATTAGAACTAACGATCTTTAAAAGTTGTTTTAATTCATCTGCTGTGTTGGCTCTGTGCATTCGATTCATTTGAGCCCTTTCCTAGTGACTGCTGCTGTGTCTGTATGAAAGATAGGATAAAGTTTACAACAGCACCTACGCGGTTTAAGAGTAACTCCAAATAGCCTGGTCTTCCCATCCCTGACACAGCTTAGGACTGCTGGGAAATTTTCTTTGTAAACTCTCGATTTTTACAAGGCTGGTACAACTGGTGAAAGACTTGACAGTTACAAAATGTAGAAGAGCATCAGACTAATGAACCATGAAAACAGTACCTAGTTTTTTATTTGTGTAACTTTTTAATTCCCTAGTTGGAAGAAGGGGAAAAACAGTTCCTCATTCCTGAACTGGTGTGTTAGTGTTAATGTGCTGTTAATCAAGCTGTGTGCTCTGCCTTAACTGCTCTGTTCTCTCCTAGGAGTGTAGGGCTGAAACTGTTTCCACTGAGATGAGCTGAATTTCTATTTGGTTTCGGAGATGGAGCCATTCCTATGTTGTTCTGCTTGTGGGCATGCTGGAATAAGACCATTAAAACCCTGTTTTCAAGGGGGTTTTATTATATGCGAGCCCATATCAGATTTGAAAACATACTCGGCAGCAGCAACAGCTCCCTCTTGCAAAAGATAAAACATCAAGTCTAAACCCAAATGGACACTAGGAATCCTTTATGTGTCTCTGAATTACTTTCATCTCTTCATCGCTCCATTAATGGATATCCCCACAGACCACGTAGCGCGCTCTCAGCTTCCCTTACATTGGGGTTTATTCTGCCAATTGGCTGGTATTGTCAACTAATTGGACTGGAAATGATAAATGAAAGCGGTGTTACTCAGCTGCCAAGTCTCCTCACTTGGCAGCTGGTGGGTGATGCTGGTAATAGTTACCAGAAGTGTAATTGCTCTGGGCTCTGCCTACACTTTCAACAAAGCAGCCTGGTATTCTTCCTCGGAGACATCCGATACCTGCCTTCCTCGGTTATCTCTGGCAGAGGACGACTTGTGAAGTAAATCCAACCCGGCACTCAGGTCGGGGAGCGCTCAGGCTGGGTGCTGTGTTGGCGCTTCGCTCCCCAGGGTGTGGCCTCCCCGTTCCCCAAAGCCACCCTCGCAAGCGTCTGGCAGGCCCGTTGAAAGTTAATTGCATGAGTTTTCCTGCTTTCTCATAAAAACAGGAGCGGTAATTAGTAGGGTACATGATAATAACAACCGCCTTGTTTTCAGCATGATGGTAAAAATTTCAAGCTTGATTCCAGGCTAATATTGAGGCTTCAGCTGTAGACTGCTGTTTTGTCCCTGCTTACTTACTGCAGCAATGCCACCAACCAGACGACTGGCTTTGCAAGTCTGGCGTGCTACAGAGGACAGTCCAGCATCCAGTGACGTTTTATGGATTGACTGAATGTTTTCATGAAGCCGTAAGAAATGGGAAGGTGGCTGGGGGAGAACACAAACCAGCTGCTGTGTGCTTCTTATGTCCGCAGTCACTGCGCCAGAATAGAGCACGGATTGTTATCTGGTGTGATGATGCCCCATGTTAAGCAGCATCCGGTCAAATCACTGAGGCTTTTTATGTATTAATAGCAGACTCCGATTATTTTTGATTTGTTGGGTGGGTTTTTTGCTGAGGTAGAAGAGGAACAGGTGCAGCCATGTGAACTTACGATAGGCAGTCGAAAAAGCCAAGGTCAAAGATTTAGGTCTTTCTGTGCTCCAGTTAATACGACAGTGTGGCAACAGCCAACCAGCTGTGCTGGGCCCCCACTTGTGCGCCGTGTCTGCTCTTTGTCTCTTTAGCTTATTTTTAGCTTCAACCTTCCTTTACTTCTACTGCTGGTTACTCTTTTGCCCCTTTTCTTCTTAGCCTTTTCTTAATGTGCAGCTCTTTTGCTCTCTGTCCTACCTTTTTGTAAATCCTTATCAGTATTCTCCAAAACCCAGTACAAGATTGCACTGTGCTCCTGTGTCTTGGGTTTGATTTTATGTTGTCTTGTGTCTGGGTGCGTGCAAGCTCTAAAGCTTTGTGTGAGCATATCTTGCTTTTTTGGCCCCTGTTCTGCAAACCAACCAATTAATGTAGATATCTCTTCTTGCAGCATGGCATCTTAAAATTCAGTTGAATTAGGTATCATTTCTTCTTTTGATGTAGGGAAATCCAAAGAATTAATAAATTATAATGGCACTACTTGGCGCTTAAGGCGTGCTTTCCATCTTCAAAGTGCTCTGTGCACAGTATTTCATTATTTATACTGTTAATTATATTAGTACTTGTAAGGAAAAAGGCCCTTAAATTGTCGTTGATAAAAGTACACTCTTAACAGGATGGAATTCAGCGCTTAAATTGTAGCAGATAATTTGTCCGCTGAGGTACAGTGCCTGGGAGAAGATGTAGGGAGGATTTACAGCAGTTCTTTTAAGTGTCTACCGAAAAGTCTTGCTTTGTGCTTAAAACAGGAATACCTGGGAGCTTTCAAGTGTCTTTGTAAGTGCTGGATGAATAGCAACGAAGCCTTACAGCCTGCAGGACAGGTGGTAGGTAGGGTCCTCGTTTTGCAGCTGGGTGATTAGTGTCTCAGTTCCTACCTGCAGAGTGACTTAGGAGCCTTTCTTAGAATGATGGGGCTTCTGTGTCCCTTCTGAACTTGTTAGCCTGGCTTGGGTGAACCAAGATCTCACAGTTAGCTAGGGGCAAAACTGGGAAGAACAGTCTTAAGCTCTTGGCCCATGTTTGCTTTCCTTAGGGATAGTCACATTTAAAATGTAAGAAACAAAAAGAATAATTAAAATACTAGCAGTCTGCATTATCCAGGTCGTAAGAGCTCTAAATACGCACCAATAAATCTTTTTATGCTTTTCTGTATTAGCAGCTGTCAGCTGCACACTTCCATGTAAACAGGGAGCACATAAAAATTAGTTTGAAATGTGATCCCAAAATAGTCAGCACCCAGGAATACCACCAAAAGTAATTGTTGCAATAACCTCCCCGTTCTTTTATGTATTTCCAGCATGCGTATGAAGTACATGTGCTGCTTTTCTCTCACATCTCAAAGGAATTAAATAGCCTTGCACTTCAAATGGGTCATAGCCAGAGCGCTGCATTTTGCTCAATTTACTGCGACTATAACATTCAGACATTGGTATCATTACAGAGAATAAAACTCCCTTTCTGCAGAGAAATCAGTAAACTTAATTGTCGCCAGACTTTTCAAATTTGAGTTTAGGTCTGTTGCTACATAGCCAGGAATCTTAAGCTAAATGTTGAACTGTCGGAAGAGCTGAACACTGAGACCTGTGAATTGCGTGGAAGACCATCATATCCAAAAAGTCAGGTAATAGTTTCCTGACTATTAACTAAATTCTGAATTCTTAAAACCTCTGCAGAGATGTATCGGGTTTGATCTCATACCTGGCAAATGGAAATCACTGATGCGTGCAGATGCTTCCAGGCGCCTACCGTGTGGATTTAGAGCAAGCTGATTTGAGCCCACAGATAGGAGCCAGCCTGCTTAGACTGTTAATAGAAAATAGGGGAGGGAGAAGACCAAAGAGAGAGTTGTCTTATCAGGAACTCGAGCATTTAAGTCTCAAAACGTGCGTAAGGGTGGCTCTGTGCTGACCTCTTGCCGTATGAGTCCCTTGGCCATTGTTCTGCCACGGAAATATTTATTTTTTTTTTTAATAAAGGTGAGAGGCCACAGGGTGAAGGTTTAGGGGAGCCAAGCGTCAAGGCACTAAATCACCTCTCTCCCTTTCTGTTCCCTGTGCCCAGCGCTTACCCCGTGGCTGGCTTCTGAGACAGCACCCTCACCCTGCAGGGAACTGCCAGTTTTTAAATGCAGGCTGCTTTTCACTCTTGACACCGTTCTCGCACAGATTTTTTCCTTTGCCGCCCGCTCTTTTGGGTTTCTCCTTCCAGCTGGAAGCAAACAAGTGAAGGACTAAATTAATAGATATATCAAATGGTTTCGTCAAAGAGATTAAACGTCACTTTTTGCTGGTGGAAAGATGTTAGGAGTTCTGGGTATTAGCATGGTTTTAGGAGTCTTAGGGTAGATCTGAATGTGATAAAGCTCTGTTAAAGAGAGGAGAATGAGTTAACTACAGCGTGCACATTAGCTAGAGCTTGGCACACACGTCACTTAACCTGAATTTATTCTGTAACTGTACTGTAAATCTGCTGGCAGAGATGAAGTCAAGGTTTCTGTTGCACAGCCACAGCCGTGCGTATGCGAGAGGAGAACCAGCTGTATTATCAGAGCAGAAGTTACCATCTCTCTTTGTCTTGTTGATATCTTGCCCCAAGGGGCTATACACTTACTGCCATCTCTTGCTGTTACTAACGTTAGTGTTGCCACCATCATTACATTAACAGAGGATCTTCCTAAATTTCTGGTGCTGCTGGAGCGTTCGTTACCTGTGCGTGAACTTTGCAACGAGAGAAGAACACAGTTTGATATGAATGAAATGCTTTCGTAAAACAGTGAAGAGGCAGAAGGATTTGGTAGCAGTATTTATGGTTATCGCACTGTTTGCAGGTTTGCGCTATTGAGCCAGTGTCGTAGAGTAAGCCATTTTATGTTGGCAAAGAGCGCTGTTTCTGAGGGGAGGCAGCCGGCCTTTTCTACTCGACAGTCGGCCCTGGATGCAGGGTGGGTCAAAGAAGAGAGCGCCTTCACCAGTGCCCACTTTCAGTCACGCAGGTGAGGCGAAACCTTGTCAGACACCTATGAATCGCCTCTCCCCGTGGCTTGCACAGGCTGGCTTGTAGTACCTCGTATTAACTTTTCAGAAGAGCGCAGCGCCCGGCAGCTTCTGCGTAAGTGCCTGAGCAAGCGGCCAGATTTTTCAAGATTTTTTTTTTCTCTCATTAAACAGTCTAATGGGCCTTTAAGGCACATTGCAGTGTTTTATCATTATGCTTAACAGTTTTAGTAGTTAGCCCTAGATGTGTTCTTAGTAGTAAACTGTTAATCATCTTTTTGTATCTTAATTTGCCTAAGTCGTACTTTACGCTGTGAGTAAATTGACTTACTGGAGTAAATCGCTACATGATGTAAATGATTAGCAAAGTCTGGTCTTCTTTCAAATCAATTAAAAATGAGGCTTAATGGCTTGGATAGCGGCTGTCTGTACTACACAGGAAAATTTCCTGTACGGCATAAATTTAGCCTAGTGTACGCACAGTGGTTGTCTAACGGAAAAGGCTTGTTCAGATGAGAACTTGGTCTTCCTCTTTCCATTTTCTTTTGGTGGATTTAACTGAAGGCTTTTAAAACCAGATCATTAAATACAAACGTAGCAATTGTACCATTCAGATTACCTAAGTACCTAGTTACTGGTTGCTTTTTTAAACTGCCAGAGAAAGGATACTTGGCATGGGCGAAGTGACACTGCAGAGGAGCTGTGCACAGGCAAGACATTTTCATAGGAAGGGGAGTGACGGGCAGACCTGGCTGCTTCTCTGGGATGCTGCGGATGCTGTTTGATACCAGGATGGCTGGAAGTCAGTGTTCAGGAGTAAAGAGAAAGAAGGCTTTGTTTTCCAAGCATCCTACTGAAAGTAATGAGTCCCAAGTGGCTGCTCAGACCTTGGAGAAACTGGCGGGAGGGAAGGAGAAGTCTGGCAGGTGTCCAAGCAAGTGGATGAGGGCCTGAGCTGCCTTCTGAAAGCACGGTGGCGGCGTGGGATCATGACCTCGGTGCGGAGGGAATGGAAAAGGGGTCAAGCGGGGGTGGTGAAAACCCTTGCGAATTAGCTGTGGGTGTTCCAGCTGGGTGCACTGATCGAGTGGTGGTGACAGCTATTTCCAAATCTGTTGGACCGTCTGCTTGGTCAGAGTCCCCTTCGTGACTTTTTGGAATACGTGTGGGCAGGTAGAGCCTGTTCGTACCTGGCCGTGCGTTCAGCATTTTTGACTAAGTCAGTTTGATTGCACCTTGGGCTCTTCAGACCTTTCCTTCCATCTTATAGCCTAACGTAATGAGCGCAGTTTACGTCATGGTTTTGACACAAGAACTTTTTCTTCCTGTGATCCTGCAGTCTCAAAATCTGGAGTGTTAGGTTCTACAGCTCATGTAGGTTCGAGCATGTCGATATTTACCTGCGCTCCCCATCAGCTGGTGGGGTGCTGCGTGGTGCCGCAGCTGTCTGTCCCGGAGCGGGTTAGCCTCAGAGCGAGCTCGGCGGCCTCAGTACAAGCTGTGATCGTACCAGTAACCACAGCGTGGACGGCCTGAACTTGATTATAGAGAAGTTTCCCAGAGGTGCTGTAATCACCTTGAGGCTATCGGAGGTTATGTCCTGTCGATGATCTTGCCGTGGGAGCTGATTATTTGCCGTGCATGGCCTTGTCTTTCAACTGCAAGTTTGGAGTTATTGAACGAATAGTACCAAAGTTGTGCTTGATCAGCGTGTGAGAGGGAGAGAGGGAGGCATCTATTGCAGACTTTACTCTTCCAGTCTCTCTCTGTTGAGCCATTTGAGCCATTTGCTGGTGCGTAAAACATGACACGGCTTGTGCTGTGTGGGTCTAATTTAAAACTTACGTTTATTTGCAGAATAACACGATTTGGAAGCCCGATTCTTGCCAAGACTGCCGTTGCCATAGCAGTATCGTCACCTGTGGACCTACCGTCTGCAAACACCCTCAGTGTGACTTTCAGAAGGTAAGAGGCTGCAACTGTCCGAATGCCAGCTGACCCATTCCGTGTGGTGAGAGAAACGTCAGGTCACTCTGGAGTTCCCAGCCTTCCCCTGCTTTAAACTCCTGGAAGAGTTACGTGACAAAATGCTTGTTTGGGTCCACCACACTGTGTTACACATAAAGGTGTGGTGGGAGCGGTTGGGGTGGTAGGTCCTACAGTCCCTGTGGAAGCAAAGCCCCTTTGTATTAAGAAGGACACAGAAAGAGGATGCAGCATGAGGTGTTTCCCTGGAGGAACTGGCAGAGATGAGCTGGTTGCTTATCTTTGTACACTGCTGTGACAGATGCCGTATCGACCTTCTGGGCTCAGCTGCTGCCCTGCAGCTCCCTTTGAACCTGAGGGTCTGATCCACAGCAGGATTTGAGGGAAGCGAGAGGGAGCAGTGAAATCCCGTTTCGCCTCCCAGCGTGTGTGTGACTGCCCAGGGTCAGGCACAGTCTCTGTGCCCTTTCACTTCTCATTGACGCAAGCCTGCGCAAGAAACACGCAGGCGAAACCCGGTGTGCGAAGCCTTTGTCTCCTTCGCCACACTACAGCCAGCGGCTTGGTGTTGGAACAGCTTGCAGGCTGCCTGCGCTCCAAGGGCGGTCTGGTCCCCAGAGGAAGCCCCTGAAGCAGGTTCGGACCTCCCAGCATGAGCTCAGCTTCCAGTCACCCTTCATTTGAACATGGAGCTGGGTCTCCCTCAAACATGCAGATGGACGCTTTCCACTCTGATGAACAACGACAGAGCTGAGATTGTCTGTCTTTCAGTTTCTTCTGCCTTGTGATGTTTGTTGAGCTTTCATTGTCTCCTGTTTATCTTTCTCTGTCTGAGCCTTCATTAATGCTTACGGCTAATTGGCCACGGAATTGGTCTTGCATTAGCATCTGGATTACTGGGGTAGTATGGATGAATGGCAATGAAAATTAGTGTTTTAAAGAGGCGCTGGCAATATAATTATATGGCTTTATGAAGCAGGTTAAAATGTTTTCCGATACGACAGCATTAACAAGGAAATAATTTGATTCGTACTGGTTTTCCCCATTATTGTCACTGTGTATTGATTAAAGCAAGACTGAGTTATTAGGAATTTTTGCGTTAAAGAGTAGAGAAATAAAAAAAGGGTGCAGTCATGGCACACCTGATAATGATGATGTTCATTTTTAAAAAGAGGATAAATGAAAAGGTGGCAACTTTAAAGCTCATAAAGGGAAATAGATTTATAGTGTGAAATGAATCTGTTTAACTCCTTGACATGGTTAATCTTCGAGACAACGAGTTTAAGTGTCCCGTAAAGGTCTGCTCATTTAAATGTTGAAAAGGATCATCAAAGATCTCAGAAGAAAAAAATCCGATCACCCTTCAAGCATAAACCAGCCACTGATGAACAAGGTCAGAAATCACCATCCCTCTCCATGGTTTATTTCTTATCTGCTTATTATGAGATTTATGCTAATATTGCTGATCTTGTTTACAGCAACAAGGCATAAACAAAACCAGGCAGCCTCTGCAAAAAGCATACCCAGTGGTGTTCTAAATGTTTGTATGTAAAACCTACTGCTGTGCTTACCGAATGTTATGAGTAGGCGGCAGATCAGCAAACATTATTTCTGTTGTGTGAACCAAAACAAACCAACAGCCAAGGACAGTTTCTCCACAGCAGGATCACAGTTGAATAGGGTTTAATGGTTTAAGCTAAATGAAATATCTAATTTTGTTTCCCACCTCCTAAAAACCACAGCACTGAAGGAAACCTTGACGTGAGAAACTTTTTGTTTGTTTGTTTGTTTGAAAAATCAAAATGTTTCTTTTAGAAACATGAGGAACAAAACTTGGACCTTTCAAATAATTCTCGTTGCTTTTATCGTACAAATAAAGAGGTGAAAGGTACGATAAATTTTTGGCATCACAGTACCTTCATTTTTTATTATAACAAAACAAATAATGACTCCCTTCTGAGCAGGAATCCCTTAGACATTGGCCGTACCCTTTCAAAGTGGAAAGGATGGAGCTTGTCTCCTGAGAAACACCTTTGCAGTATTTTGAAGAAGGTGACCTTGTGGATAAAATTTTTCTACATTTCACTCCCTGAACGTGACATGTTCTTCCCTGGTTTTGGTTTTCTGTTTTCTCCCTCACCAGCTACCATGCTCACATTGCTGAAATTGTTCGGTCCTTTTTTGTTATTAGCTGTGGGAGGAAAATACTGAGATCTGTGGTACCTCATGTGGAGCCAGGGGCCCTCATGCGCAGTTGCCATCGGTGACAGACACCCTCGCACAATGAGACCGTCCCACAGCTGATGCCGCCCTGTCTGTGGGGCACTGCGCCAGGCCTGGGGTGTTTAACCTGCAGCTGGGAGGAACACAAAAACAATGCTCTGGAGAGTCCATGGAGACGTTTTCAATGACCGGAGTCCGTGATCCTTCCCGGTGCTGGCTGATGTCTTTACCGATGTGTTTTGCCCTTCGTCTGATGAGTTACTTCCACCAGTGTCATCTTTTTCCCTGCTACCGAACAGGACGTAGCAAGCGGTCAGCTTGCTGAGCCCCGTGGAACATGCAAAGCAAAGCGGTAGCAGCATCGCCTGACTGTGCTGCGGTTGGAAGCGGTCTGTAGTTTTCAGTTCGTTTCAAAGTAGTGTTATTAAAAAAAAGTGGTGATTATTAAGCTAAAGAAGTACAGTTAATGGATGCACATTCTGCCTGCCAGCTGCGGTTCTGATGTGGCGAAATGTTAGACTGAGATCCATCCCGTGCGTGTAGAAAACTATCTGTTGAAAAAATTACATCTGTATCATGTTTCTCAGAGGTCCTTCAGTGAGCGATCTTGGCTTTTGTCTTGAATAAGTGCTTTCTACTTATTCTTTGTTCTGGTTTGAAAACTAGTCTGGCTGGGGACTTCCTAATTGCACTGTTAGGTATGTAAATTCTCCTACTGTTGTTTTGATGGTAAAATGGTCAAATACAGCAAACTGGTGTGCCACCTCTCAGCAGAGGGGTCTGGTGTAGCAGCATTATGTATTTCATTTATAATATATTTCCTCTCTGAACTGAGAACACTGGGTCCAGCAAGGCCCCATGTCTTTACCTCCCTGTTAAAGTCTCTATTTTGTGTGAACTGCTTAGTGGATTCTTGTATCTTTTTAGGGAGAAGTGTTCCAAATAGCCCCCAACGAGTGCTGCCCTGAGTGTGCCTCCCGAGCTGAAGGATTTTGCCAGCATGAAGGACAGATCCACAGCGTGAGTGCTCTGTCATGTGCCTTGGCAGCGGCAATCCTTTCCAGTTTTTAGCGCTCTGTTTGGTTCATATCAGTGAAGGATGCTTAGCTGACGTGTGGGAGAAGGGTAGTTCACTGGGCTTATATTCTGTCCCTATCAGATGATGTAATATAATGGGAGTTTGGTCAGCGGGGTTTGCAAAAAGGGAATGTCGCTGCACAATAGTGTGTCCTGCTTGGCTTAAGGGGAGAAAGTTTCCCCCTCATTCATTCACTTTGCTGTTTCTGTGGATGACTGAGATAATATAGTAATGTTAGGAGGGGAGCAAAGCACATTGAACTTGACATACTAGCTATCCTGAAAGAAGGCTTTTCTCTCAGCAGCTATCTATGCTGGTAGAGATTGATTGCTGTTGTGCGACCAGGGTTATGTATTTTGTAATCCTGAATTATTCAAGAAGCAGGTTTCAGGATGTGGTTTCACCTAGGGGGGCTGAAAGGCCAAAACAATAAGTGTCGACAGATAAAGAAAAAATAAAGATTCATGGGTAGTAGTTAATGAGTCATGTCGAACAATAGGCAAACGTAGAAAAACGGCTTAACGGTGAACCCAAGTCCTACGTCTCGTCTCTTACAGACTTTTCTGTTTGACAAGAGGCAAGTCAGGTCCAAATCTTAAGAAATACGCTAAAATGCCCAGATACATTTGAATATCTGGACCTTACACTCTGCACCGGAGATGAATGTTGTAACCCTCTGTTTCAGCATGAGGCATGACCAGCATGAATCTGTTAGGAGCTAGACAAAGACTGGAATAGAAGGGATAGCATATCCATCCTCTTCTCGTATGTCTTTGTGCCTGTGATTTGGGAGATACTACATTATATCATATAACACTGTATTTCTTCTTGTTGCTGTTGCTGCATTTTGCTGTGTTGTACTCTTGCTGCAGCTTTTGTCTGTTGGCTCTCTGTAAGCCTGTTCTTTGGGACGCAAGTCAGGTGAATAAGTAGTCATCCCCACAGGGATTATAGGCATATTGGTGCTATAGTCGTATGTCACACCCCAATTCCACTGTGAGGTGGTCATTAATTCTTTTGTCAGTGCAAATCCTGATGGTTGGCACAGATTTCCTGAAGGAAGGAGTCTTCTCTTTTGTCAGTAAGCCACTGTGATGTGTTATGACTTGACCTTCATTCTGCAAGTATCTAGCTGGCAACGCTGGCCCTAGTGGTAGCTCCATCGAAGAAAACCTGTATCCCCTATTGGCAAGAGCTTTTTTTACTCCCTGCCTAGTTCAATATTGCGTGCTTTGTAAAAATTAACATTGGAGAGTGTTGCCATACGCCAGCTTGTTTCTTCTTGGGGTCAGTTTTTCCTCGCTGTGCGTCGGGGTAGAGGTATTTGTTTCTGCATAAACGAATAAGCAAAACTAAGGCGGTTTTACTCATAGCGAAGCGCGTTAGGTATGTGGGGCAGGCAGTGTTCACCTGACCTCCTTGTGGTCAGGTGTGTATTGCGGCCCATGTTGAATATTTCTCTAAAGTAAGCGTGTTTCTAAATTTAGAGTTTGCCCTACAAAAACTGTAGTGGAGAGGGGGTGTATCCAATAGCCTGGGTCTTTGGCAGTGGATTGTTGCTGAATGCTGCTCTGCAACAGGAAGCGAAATTAGGCTGATCTCCAGGTTTGCTATTTCACCAGTATTAACTTACTTCTTGCCCCAGCAGTGCAGGCAGGAGGGAGATGTACGGCATGCAAAGATTGACTGGGCCTGCAAAAGAGTCAAGTTAATACTAGTACAGGGGGGGCTTCAAAGGGAGAAGATGTATTTACAGGTCTCATTGGCAGCTGGATTCATGCATGTGTTTTCTGTGCGTTTGGTTGTGTTGTGCACCGCAGCACGGCACGCAGTGGGCCAGCTCTGGATGCGTCCGGTGCTCCTGTTCCCACGGGAAGGTGAACTGCACCCCCACGGCCTGCCGAGCCCTTGCTTGTGGACGAGGGGAGCTGCAATACACTGCTGAGGGATCCTGCTGTCCCAGATGTGTGGGCCGAGGTGGTGAGTATTGCATGTGAAAAGGGCACTGTCTGGCTTCATTGATCTGAGCAGTAGGTCACTGGAAATCTCCTTTTAGTCCCAGATCTGGAAAGCTTTTCTTTTCTTGTTCAATTCTGTTGGGAAGACATCAAGCGTGTCTTTTAATTCTCTCTCTGGCCTGCTACCATATTTACATTTTTAACAGCTTCATCCATAGGCCAAGAGGAAGTGATAACCTTTAAGCAGGCAGCAGATGTGCCTAATATGTCCTTATTTTGGAGACTAAAATCTGGAGATATTTCCTATATACTGAGGGTACCTTTGGCACTTGCAGACTCTGACTGCAAGTTCCAGAAATGCCTGAGCTCTCGGATACCTTTTCTCATAGAAGTCCATCCAGAGCTCTCAATTCACAAGTCTAAAGCCCTTGAAAACTGATTGAATTGTTACTGTTGTTATCTGCTTTGACAAACCGGAATTTTGAATTCTGAGATGCACAAAATCTGTGTTTTAATTATGGGTGATGGAAAGGGATTAAAGGGCATCGGAAAAGAAAATTACCCATCGTTTTCATATCTCGTAGAGCCTTGCTCCTTTGATGGACGCTGGTTCCAGGATGGCGAGGACTGGCACTTTGGTCCGTGCGCCAAGTGCGTCTGCAGGGACGGCGTGACTCAGTGCTTCGCAGCTTCCTGCCAGCCTCTACTGTGCAGCCAGGTCAGGACCTATCTTCCCAGGGGACATTACTCATGAATGTCGTCTTTCCCTTGGCAAGGTCCATTTTTCATGCAGATGTACAAATTAGCGGGCAAATTTGTGTGACAAGTGGGCGGTTTGGAAAAGGGAGTTTTGATGTGTGGAAATGATGTGGAGCGATGGTTAAGTCTGTCGGTTGACACGTGCTGTCTCCTCTGTTCCCTAATACCTTCTTTACCCACCATTTTACTCTTGCCACGCCTTTGCTGGCTAATGAAGCACAAATACTGTCGAAAGAAACTGCTTTTTGTTTTATACTAAAAAAATATGTAGGGTTGATCAGGAAATGTTTTTATTTCTGTGAGGGAGGGAATGAAAATACAAGATTTTTAATGGGGGTTTATCTTAACAAATTTCAGTGTTTGGTTTGCAGCTGAAAAGTTTGGTTTGCAGGTCTTGTTTTCTTTTTTTTTTTTTTTTACAAGAACTCTAGAAATACAGTTGAAGGTAGTCAGATGCAGATGAAATTCCCCTTTTGACTTAAAGAGTTTAGAAATACAAGCCAACTGCAGCTGAAAGAAAAGTCTCAGAGCACTATTCCTCACGTGTGCTCGTGTTCAGAAATCAACAAAACCAGTAAGGTAAGTTAGGCAAGCTCAGGTAGTGACTCACAGATTTAGTCCAGTTGAGAGAACTGGGACGTTTCTGTCTCCAAGGTCTTTGCCGTGGACAAATGATAAGTTCATAGCGCTTATACAGTGATCAACCCAACCAAAACCCTGCAAGATTATACACAGTCTTAACACAGGGGTTAGTAAAGGCAGCAAACTATGCACAGTACTACTCCGCACTCTATACAAGTGACTCAATTTTTGTAATTCTTGTTGTTACATTGGAAGTGCTTCAGGGTGTGACTATGCTCTTTGAATTTCTTTTCATTGGGCCCATTGTACCAGTTTTCTTGGGCATCTTGGCGTACTCCTTTACAACAGCATGCCATGCTAAGGAAATGCAGGAACTGTCTCCCTGGAAATCCCTCCTTCTGACCTTGACTTTATGTTTTAGGAGCTGCCATTTCCCAAATATTTTTTAATTTATTACCATGCTGCACTGACGGATCCAGAAGCTCCCTTGAAATGTGTGCTCTGGGTGAGCACGCTTCCCTGTAGCACTGAGAAGAACAAAAGCAGTAGTCATAAACTTTTTTTCCTGCGGGTGTTTACCCAGCTTTCTATTACTGGACCAGATGTTTGTGCAAGTAACACTTTCGTTTTTCTTTTTGATAGAAGGAAAGCCCACCTGTTTCTGTGTATGCTATTTGTGTTTTGCTTTGTCCTGAGATACTCAGCTAGTATTCGTTGACTAAGTACTGTGCATCAAAACAAATTTATGCCTGCTTTAGAATCTTCCTTTCCCACTCAAATGGACTGATGTTACCTGCTGACTGATTGTGCTAATGCTTAATCAGCTAATCATTAGGATTTCATTTGTGGAAACAGAAATGGCTGTGTTGTATCTGAGAATGATCGGCTGAGAGCATCCAAGTTAATGCAGCAGAAAACCAATTTGGATGGTGTTCCGGGTATTTCCTACCCAGGTGCCCGACGGAAGGGACATCGGCAGGACGTGCAAGGATCCTGTTCCGCTCTCTATCGTGCCTAACATTTTCTTGCCTGTGCCTTTATCTCTGTCACTTTCTTCGTTCTCCACTCCCTGTCAAAAGCAAGTACATAAATTCTCCCAGTATTAAACTCTCATCGTCCATCTTTCAGATAACTGTGTCCTTCTCTGGGTGCTGAGGGAGAGGAACTTCAAAAATGCTGGTTGCACGCAGGAGTGCACCTGAATGTCCCACCACATATCCCACCAAAATCCAGGAAACTCTGCTGGGAAATCTGTTGTTGATAACTTTTATACAAAGCCTTCCACTCTGAAAGCTCGTGATTTGACTAACAAAGCAGATGAGATAATAGTGCTTGGCATTTCTGCACTACTTTCAGTCCACAAGTCAGTCTTCTGGTCATCCTGATGTGACTGGAGGGAGGTGCTGGTGAACAATACTATTCCAAATTGTTGGATGTAAGTGAAGTTACAGCAGGGGAATTACAGGCACGTTTTGGGTGGATGGAGTTGAGGCATGCAGGAGCTGTTATATTGATGTGAAGTGCCAGCCTATTCCAGTGTGATTTAAATCAGTCATGAAAAAGTTTAAATTGGGATAATCCAGTTTTAAGCGTAATTTAACACCTGTACAGACAGTTACGTTGTATGGATTTAACTAAAACAGTGCAAATGCCTGAGAGATGGCGAGTGTAAATCACGCATTCAAAGCCTCAAAATGTGGCAGTACCAGGAAAAAACACGCTTCTCTCCTCCTTCTCATGCTTTAGTGTGCTTCTCCACATAGCTTTATATATACTTTCTTTTTCCCCTGTATACCTGAATATATGTACTTTATCTCATGTTCATGTCTGTGTGCCTTTATCTGCATCTATATACCTATCTATGTATTTGGGCCTCCATTGCCATCCAGAGAAGCCCAGAAAATGAGATGAAGGAAATACCTTGCTTTCTAGCTTTCTACACTGATCTCATGCTCTTAAGACTGCCCCCAGATATTGGAGCCAAAATGGAGCTTTGAGTGACTGTGGGTTATCACACAGATACTAAATGCCTGGAATTCCAGGCGGTGATGCTGAGCCCCACATTAACTGTTCAGGCTCTTATTTTACTTGTCTCTTCTGCTTTCTCTTTAGGATGAAGTTATGGTTATGCCTCCTGGAAAATGCTGCCCGGAATGTGTTCCAAAGCCCTGCTCGGTGTCAGGAAGAGTGTACCAGGTAACCTTTGACGAGCCACACCAAAAGGCAGTCGTTCACAAGTTCTGGCACATCTCTCTCTCCCTTCTTCCCGACATCTGACTTTCTGCCAGCACGGATAGCTTAGTACAACGGTTGCTTGTTTTCTTCCTGTAAAGCCAGAAGAGTTGAAAGAAACTAGGACTAGATAAGAATTTGCTGGCAAGCAGAAAGGAAGTTTGCAGGGTGAAGCAGATTAGGCACTTTCTTTTCACACTTTTTTGAGGAAAGCAGAAAACACTGGTGAAGGTCAGAGTATTTATAGCTTTCATTGTATCATCTGGAATTAATTTAATGTATTATGTAATGAATTGTATGTATGTGGGTTTTTCTGTTAATGATTATTTTTTGCTAATAATAGTAGTTAAGGCCTCACCAATGTCACTAGCTTGCAGTTAACGAGAAATACACACCACAGTGTCATCTAGGCCTCAAACCTCTTCTTCCTGTTTGCTGATCATGAAGAGATAAGCATTTTTTAAGAAAAGTTTATTATCAGATACAGACATGCAGAAGGAGCCATCATATTCCATAAGCAGCACAGATTTCTGGAAAGAATTTGGTTATTTGCAAAGAGTGTTTAACAACTGTACACGTCTTCTTTTCGAACAGCACGGTGAACAGTGGAAAAAAGATACCTGCACTGCATGCGCATGTCATGGAGGAGAAGTCAGATGTCTGAGAGAGACCTGTGACTCTCTTACCTGTGAGAAGGTAGTTAAAAATCATTCGCCTCTGATACCCTGGCTGCAGCTATCACTGTGCCCGTGCCAACGGGTTCAGACAGTCCCTGCTCAATGGTTGCTGGTGTTTTGTAGGGGGAGAGCAAAGTGCAGCGTCCTGGGAAGTGCTGTGAGGAGTGTGTGTCTTCCAAGGGAAACTGCTTATATGATGGCACTATCAGGTACCACAGTGAGATGTGGAATAGTACTCGCTGTGACTTCTGCGTGTGTGATGAAGGGCAAGTCACTTGCCAGGAAGCAGAGTGTGCCAAAGTGGAGTGTGCCAAGGTAAGAAAGGTTTTCTTCTTTCAAGGTGTATCTGTCAAGTCTTGTGATTTCTTTTTTTTCTCCCTTTTTCTTTTTTCTTGACTGACATCTTGAGAACTCAAAGGACCTGCCCTTCTCTCGGGGCTTGTTTTGTGCAATTACCTTGAAAACACTTCACAGGAAAGGAGAGTAAACTTTGGATTTTCCATGCAAGTTTGACTGCTCAGTGGGCTTGCATTGTGAAGCAAGCCAGTGTGAATCAGTGACTAATTTAACTTGGATTCCCTCCCACGCTGTTGTCTGCCTGCTATAATGGAGGGTCAGACACCCGGAGGTTTCAGTGACCACCAGCTTTACCAGGAGCTGAACGTGGAGGGAGACATACAGGTCAGAGACAGTTAAAAGCTTAAGAAATGTTCCTTTTATCTTCATTCTGTATGCTACAGTGGGCTTCAGTAAGGTAGTTGGATATGGAAGTTCCACTTTTCTCCCGCTTTTTCCATGCCATTCTCGGCATGAAAGTGAGGCTGGTAAGGTATTTTATTCCCAGTGCCGTTTACTCCAAAACTAGCCCCCCATCTTCCACCCCTCCCCCCCGCCCCGGTTATATCTGCTGTATAGTGTATGTGCAAAATGCATTAGATGGGGTTGAATGCTTCAAACACTGACACACACAAATATGTTTTGAATCGCCTTTTTGCAGTGGGATAAGAATTCTGTGTTTGTCACTGCACCTGTTTTAATTGGAGGGCTAATACCTGCTTTATACCTACTACTCCACAGTGTCCGTGAAGAGAAGGGAAGCAATTGTAGCCGCCTGAGTTTTCTCTCTCAGTGGCAATGCTTTTCTGGCGACTCTGCCTGCGTGCTAAACCTTGAGTAGCAGCACTCTTGTGTTGTATCTGAAGTCCAGCCAAAATCTGGACGTAATGGATTCACCGGACTAGATTGTTTTAATGAGTGTTCAAAAAAGTGAGGGTTCACACATGGGGTCCCAAATTGTGATCATGCGGCGAGGATGTATCTAGGAATAATAGTGTATGCTTGTTCATCTGAGATTGTGCCTCTTAAATAGCATTGAGTGTGGGACCCAGACTCTTGTCACTGGTGTAGTACTGCTGGTGATCATCAGACATTAAACTGCATGGGGAAATATTGCTGGGTGGAAAGTCGTGGTTGTCATAAGATCTTGTGCACTTGCATCTGTTCCAGTCAGCTTCCTGCGTGCTTATGGCTGTAAGTTGGATCGTTTACACTAATGATGATGGCATGCTGTCATGGCTCAGTAGGGAGAATTATTTAATATTCATGCTCGTATCTTGGGTACTGACAAAGAATCCATTATTCAGAAAAGCCAGGGATATTTTACAGAACAACAGCTGGAGTTGTTAGCATGTAGGTTTCAAAACTGGGGGGTTCAAAAGTGTGCAGCATTATCACTTGGGCAGCAATTTTTCAAACTCAGGCTCTCAAAGGTAACCACCCATCTAAAAGACCGAGCATCTAAAAAAGCGATGCTATTTGTCAGAGTATGAACCGCTGCAATTTTGAATTGAATGAAACGTGATTGCTGGGAGGACAGAAGGAGGAAGACAAGTGTCCTCTGTTGTAGACAAGAGTTACGGTCCCACTTGATAGAAGATACTTGCCCAAGGATGTATTATTCTGCATGGCTTCCCTTAAGATAAACTAGCGTCCTCAAGTCATGTTCAGTCATAGTTTACCTCAAAAGTGCAAGGTGCGCATTAATTAATTACACTAAAATATTTACTCAAAGAGCAAATGAAATATTTTCTTTTTCCTTTTTGAGTTGCAGGTCTGTTTTTTAGGCACCTGCATCAATAAATCAGAGCTGATGTGAAGCTAGGAGCATTTGGATTCATCTCCTCATTAAGGCGCTATTAATTTTCTGGTCACATCGTCCTATTTAAGCTGTAATGAGGCCACAGATATGAACTACAAATCCTAGGCAGCTCGACATAGTACAGCAGCATTACGTGAGGGTAGGGTAGAGGTTTAGCTTATGAATCCTGTCAAACAAACCTGTCCAGCAATTGCCAAGTGAAAGTGTCTGTGGTGATTCTGACCTAATCTTCAAAAAAGCCGTTTCCAGCAGGTTACTGATGAGCTAGGAATACAGGTTATGTGGCAGGCTGGGTTAGCGATGGATGTCAAAGTGGATGCGCTCAACCAAAACCACTCAAACTGTCAGAGCATCAAATAATCCTGCTGGAGCACTTGCCAGCACCCCAGCTAAGTAAGCACACTCGTGACGATGTGCAGAAGAGGATGGGTCATGGGTGCTAGCAGGGGATGCTGCAGCCTACCTGAGCAGGCTGGCGATGGAGTACTTCTGCTAGCAGCCCTGCCAGCCCTAGAAAACTACAGGGTCAGTAAGGCAGAGCTTGCAGGGTGCTGCGTGACTGCCATACTGCCAGCAAGCTGCAGGAGTCTTTCCGATACTTGGAAGAAATGGAGCTAGGGGGTTGAGAGTTACGGATGGTGCATGTGGATGTAGATGTGCACGTGTTTGGGAGAGATTGCCTAAAACGGTTTTTTTCTCTTTTCTGCCTCCTAGCCCATCACTGCCTTTCAGTGTTCTCAACCTCAAATATGATGAATCTCTCTTCGGCAAAGCCACAAGTTACCTCACACAGCCTCTCCCTTCCCTGAGTCTTGGCAGAGCAGCGCGGTTGCATTTTTTTGGCTAGGCGAGCCATGTTCCGTGGCTAGCTGTTCTCAGTTTTCCTGTAGTGTGTGTTTATGTATGTGGGTGGGCACGTGGGCAGAGATGGGGATGGGAGAGTTTACAGTACATAGTAGTGACACGAGATCCAGCCACTGCCAATGGCATTTTGAAGTAATGATTTAAGAGCAAAAAGGTATGGCACCAGCAGAGAGAGATTTAGACTGTGTGTGGTCCTCGATGACTAAGAACCATACGGTTTCTCCTTTCTTACCCGTTGTCAGAAATGTATGGGAGTTGCCAGAGCGGGGCCTGGCTTAGTTGTTCTACCTTGGTGCAACTCACAGTGACCAGTGCTGTTATTGCCCTATCTATGTCTAAAGTAATTCACGTACACAAACTGGTGAGCGTGCCCATGTGACACAGTGAAAAATATCCCGGAGTGACTGCTGGAACAGATGCCCAGTTGGTGTAAATCAGCAAAGCTATTTGGTAAACTTGGCGCTCAGCTGTATTTTGTGAGCCATCGGAAGAAAGCAGCAACATGCTGAAACGGAAAGAGTGTAAGCTGTGTGATTTCACTGGGTATGGGAGCCCCCTGGAAACATTTTACAAACGGTCATGACTTCTCTGTTTGTCGCAGGAAAGTAATCAGCCTGGTTGCAAAGCGAGGAAGATTATGCCCACTGAGATTTGGGATGGCTGTTAACACCGACGTTTAATGGGCATGGATTAAACAAGTGCACAGTGCAGATCGGCACCAAATCTAATTTAGTCATTCGTTCGTAACTTTTTAATTGTAGTGGTTTTGTATACATATGTCTGTTTTCTGTCTAGTACGTATTACCTTGCCTATGTTTACAGCGTGTGAGAATCTGGTCCAGAAAAGCTACTCAGGTCAGGAAATCAAAGCTGTTTCTTTTGACCTGTGTCCTGGTTCCCAAGGAAAGAGTCTCCCCTCTTTTCTAAATATCCAGCTTCCACTTGGGTACAAGAAGTTGTGACAAATTCGGGCACTTTATTCCATTCTCCTGCTGCTAAATTCTTATCTTCAAACTGAAGTTATTTAAGTGGATTCTGTGGAGTTGTACAGTTGTAACAAAGAACAGGCTTTTTCCATCTGGGATAAATAGAACACGTGCTTTGGGATTCTCTTGGGGAAAAAAAGTAGAACTTTCAAAATGAAGGTAAGCTTCTGTGCATTGAAATTTTGACGGTGGTCCAGTAAAATCCTCATGATCCACGGTAAAAATAAGGCATTCCTATTCTCTGCACTTGCAGTGGATTATACTGGGGGGGGGAGGGTGTCTTTCTCTGCAGGATTTAGGGATGAAGTAATGGCCTTATTGCTGAATTCCCAGGCCTTTTCTGAGGTTTGTTCTGCAACTGCAGTGTTCACTAAGCACATTTTTCAAACGGTACCTACAGAGATGAATTAGGATAGAGAGAAGATAAGGTGAAATTAGATATTGAAGATTGCATTCCAGGGCAAGAGCTGTTCTGCCTCTGCATTCCACAGTATTTTTGGTGGTGTTGATTCCATTTGAATTGCTGCAACCTTTCTCTTCTCAGGGTGAAGAATTAATCCACTTAGATGGGAAGTGCTGTCCTGAATGTATTTCAAGTAATAGTTACTGTGTTTACAGAGAACATACCAAAGCTGTGAGTATCCTGGTACTTTGGAGCACGTAATAGTGAGTTCTGCTCATAAAGGTTTGGAGGAATTGGCTCTCCCTCTCCGGTTCTGAGAAGGATATTCTTTGCAAGTGTAGCAGAAAAATAATCCATTCATATTGTCTGCAGATTGCCTTTACAATTTACAGAACACACTTGTTTATAATGTGTGCATCTGCTGCAGAGTTTAAGTTTGCCTTGCTTTCCTTTGTGCAGTATAATCAATCATTTCCCTTTAATACTTAATATACGTACACATAGATTTTTTGCACATCTCATGGAGTTAAAGATGCCTGACTTTAATCCTATAAAGTAGAGGCTACAGAGCTGGGGCAATGTATAGCTTTCTGCCTGTGTATCCCACTGATTATAATTTTTTACTGCAACAGGAGTCCATTGTTTTATTAATATTTTCAAGGCACTTTCCTTCTGAAGTTAAACAGAAAGGAAACATTATGTATCTTGGCTTAAATATACCAGTAATGGACTTTTCATTGCTCTGGCAGATGAGGACTGGGGCTAATTGCTGCTGTTTGGCAACAGATGTGAAAAATGGGAAGTTTAATGCTGCTTTGGGTTTTTTTAATGCTAACACTTCCCTTTCTTTCCTCAAATCTCTTTCTCTGACCCAAGTGAGGTGAAACATATTAAGGTGTCAGGTTTATTCCAGTTTGTGCTTTATCCCTTTTGAGAGAGGAACTGGCACAAAAGCTTCACGGGCATTTAAAATGCTTGCTGTCTCTTTTTTTGCCTTTTGACTTCCTCAGGTGGTGCCAGCAGAGCCTCAGCCGCTGGGGGCAGCTTCAGCGGCCTTCTGAGCAGACCCAGGGATGCAGGTTGCGGGAGGGGGAGCAGTGGGTGCAAGATCTCTTCCCTCCGTCGGCTAGTAAAAGTAGACAGGTGTCAGGTGCGATGGGTAGTTCTGAGGAAAGCCGGTGAGGCTTCTTCCTCTCTGTGGTGTTGCGGCCAGTCCTCGGCGATGGAAAACAAGGCAATAGAAGAGAGGAGGAGAGGAAATAAAATGCCGCGAAGGTTAGAAAGAGGTTTAAAGTGTGACAAAAAGGTCGTCATGCAAAGACATAAATTCAGACAGAGGACAGATTACGGGGGTCTATCTGTTCAGATATAGAGCAGATTCAAGCACTTGTTACCGGGCTGTGAAAAAGACGGGGACAAGTGAGGCAGGAAAATTTGGAGACAGGAGAAATTGCTTTGAGTCAGAGAAGACAAAGGGAAGTGAAGAAGCAGAAAGGACTTACCGCGAGCTGAAAAACACCCTGCTTTGGAGGGAGTGCTGAGAGGGAATGTGTTCCGGTGTTCACGGGCCAAGGACTCTCCTCAGTAGGCACTTTGCAGGCTGCCTTATTCTGGAAAGGCAAAGAGGGCAAGAGGGTTAATGGTACAGAGGCACGCAGTCCCATGGCGGCAGGCCTCAGTGCTGAAACAGTCCCAGAAATGTTTAATTTACTACTAGTGCTGAGGTAGCCTTGCAATTTACCCAGACACTTCCATGCATGGCAAGACCCCTTTGTGCAAAGGCTCTCCTTCGCTACTGATGCTGGCCGTTCGGTGTTTCTTGTGCAGAACGGAGAGAAATGGGAAGAAGGGCCGTGCAGAGAATGCGAATGCCGGGACGCGGAGGTGACCTGTTTCCAGCGCTCCTGCCCGCCCTGCCCGCTGGGCAGCCTGGCTGTTGAGGCAAAGGGTGACTGCTGCCCGCACTGCGAGCCAGGTACAGACCCAGGGTCAATCGTTTCTTACTGTCACTCGTGTTGGGCGCGAACATGTACGTCGCATACACCTCTGGCATGGGGGGTTTCCTGGCATCCCTGCGGCCCTCGCTTCCCCAGCACCGGTCTGATACCTGCGTTGAATTTTAACTTGTCTTCAGTTTTCAGTTGCTAATTAACTGGTTTCCATATAATTTCATTAGGGTTCTTAGAGAGGCTTAGGGCTCCGTCCAAACGCACCCACTCATCTCCCCTGGTTTAAATGATAGCTTTGCTTTGGCAAAAGAGTTTCTCCTTGGCATTGGTGTTTTCGAAATGGTTTGTCTTTTTCTTTTTTCTTCAACGTGAGTTTTATAAGGCAGGGGACTGCCCCCCTTCTGAATCCTGACGTGGGTTTTGGAGTTTATGGGCTCCTGATTATTTCTTGGGAGTGGAAAGAAGAAAGAGCCTGCTTACACTGTTACGCCACAAGCTCACCTGGGCCCGAATGGCTGCCAGTTAATAATTGTTTGGAGGGATTAGGATAGCCTTAGCTTAGATGTTAATTTTGCATATAAACTTGGTTTTGTCCAGGATACTGTCATTCTCCTTGATTTACATTTCATAGTTGGTAGGCTTCAGCTGTGCTTTGCTAATTTTTCATGTTGGTAGCTCTTCTTGTTGCATTCACGTAACTTTGGTTTTATCAGAGCCCTCCAGTTAACGTTTTATCTCAGTAAAAAGAAAATAGCTTCACAGTTTAATTATGCTGTCATTTGCAGGAGTGCCTAGGCACATTTGCCATATTAATGTTTTAAAGCTTGTTATTTACTGCGTGCTAGTAAAAATGCAAAGCACTACAAATTGAAAAGTGAGGAAAATGGCTTTTGGACAGTTCAGATAAAATTGTCCTGGATTTTTGAAAGGGAACAGCATCTGCAGAGTCTCCTAAAGAGGGGGCAGATTATGAAGTGCTCTCAGCACCCCTCTGTTCTCCTTCTTATCAAGAAGTGCCACTGTGTACTGGTTACCCTTGAAAATCTGGCCTCTTTGTTTGGCTTCCGTAATGGTAGCATTTTGGAAAATACAGGCTTTGAAGTCATGGTGTTGGACATACAGAGACAAACTTGCATTTTTGTGTCCTAAAACGTAAATGGAAATTTACTTTACTGAAGCCTGCTGTTTTCCCTCTGTCTTTTTCTGTTTCGCATTGGAGGGGATGAGAAACAAATGCAAAATCCAGCCTGCAGCAGTTCAGTCTGTGAGCCCAGAACATCAGTCCCCAACGTATCTGCTTCGTTAAAGCCAGTAAAAATTTATTGCTTCTTCTCACAGATGTGCTGGGGGAAGCAGGCAGAGAGAACCCATTCATTCTCAGCCAGTGTAAAGCGTATAGCCCTAAGCATAACTGTATTTATGTTAAAGCCAGCTAATACGCCCTCTCACTGAGAACATTTGGGTTGGAGCAGAGGGAATTTTTTTGTACCTAGAGAAAAATTGTCCGTTCTGTACCTCTCCAAGCAGTCAGTTCATTGTCAGACTAGAAGGATGGGGCTGCATATACCTTTGGAAAGTTACTGGAAAGAAATGGATAGAGACAGAGCTTCCTATTCCTTCCTCGTGTTTGTCACTATGGATTCATAGTTCTCTTCAGCTGTATGTCTTCTGTAGCTCTTGATTCCTGATTCTTTCCCTGGGCACATCTCCCTGGAAACTTCCAGATTATTTAGCGTAGAGGAATTGGGATCCTTTTTGCTGACTTGTCAGGAAGGAAGGGACGGCTTTTCTCCCAGCAAGCAAAAGTGGCTCAGGAGTAAAGCGGAAGTAGTCCTTCCCTTGGCCTCTGCAGGGAGAGCAGCCGTGCCATTTGAGAAAATACCTGTGGTCAGGAGATGTTTGGTACGGTGCTGTGACACACAAGTTTTGACTGGAGGGGGAGTGGTCTGCCACCTACACTCTGACCTGGCATGGACAGCCTTGACTCTTTGCAGGGTTTGACTGAAGGAAGCTCAAATTCAGGTTGTTTCGGACCATTAATTCCTGATGACTTACGATTTTTAGGGCTGAGAAACCATGTGGACAACGAGTGTCCTTTTTATCAATAGTCTAGAAAATCTAAATCTGTGTAATAACTTCTCAAATACTACAACGCAGCAATACAATGTTTAGCCCCTTTCATGCAGTCTTGGGAAAAAAACCACTCCAAAAGCAAGACACCTGGAACGACCAACGGAAATAAGTAACGAATGGCACTTTGATTTTGGAGCGTGCTTTTTTTTTTTGTGCCTTCCCGATTGAAAACACTGCTGATGGTTTTTACCTTTGTGTCTTTTCTTTGTGCCAGTTGAGTGCCGCGCAGACTGTCTGACCTGCTCTCGGTCCTTTGATCACTGTAACGCCTGCCGAGATGCCAGGAGGCAGCTGCAGAATGGGCGCTGCGTGGAGACTTGTGAATCGGGCTTCTACCGGGATGGGGGGACTTGCTTAGGTAATTTCTGCAAGGGGTTATACCCTGTCAAATGACTGTCTTCTCTGTGGCTTGCTGTGCTTTTGTTTGTAGGATCCCACAGGCTTAATATAAAGAGATTGCCAGCCTTTGTTTGGAAAATCATTCGGGCACATACTAAGCAGTAACCACGGGCTGAAGACTTCAGGAGGTTTCAGGTGGAAGCCCTTGAAAAATGCAAATTCTCAAACTCCTTTGCCAACATGAGGCAAAATTATCTCCTTTTATCAGAGCAGGGGAGTCTTGCTGCAGCCAAGACATTTGGAATTAATACATCTTTCTTCTCTGTTCTTTCTCTTGGAAGCCTGCGATGAAACATGCTCAGCCTGTACCAGTGGATTTGAGTGCTCCTCGTGCCAGACACCCCTGCTGTTGAAGAACGGGCAGTGTGTGACTTCGTGTGGGAAGGGATACTTTCAGGATCAGCTCCTCTGCACAGGTACCTCACAGCAAAAAAGACTGCGATACTTTGTGATAGCGAAACAGCAGACAAAGGTTGTACCCGAGCTATTGGATGTACTCTCTGTTGAGGGATCTGCTGTTGACATAGGTGTTAATGTTCACCCTAGAGTAAAGGAAGGAGTGGACAGGGGAACTAAGTCATACAGTGTAAAATTGATTACTGGTTGGGGAAATATTCATTAAAATTCCTCAGCGGATCAGTTCCATTGGAATAAAACTCTCTGCTTTTGAACACTGCGTTGTTTCACTACTGTCCTCTTTCAATTCAGGATTTTCTTTTGAAAACGTGACTGTGGTTTTTGTGGTGTTAAGGGTACAGAGCAGGATGTATGCGCCGATTTTACTCAGTATGTGACACCTTGAGCCGTGCCTGGCAATCTGATCCGTGGGGGTTTTCTTTGAGTTCAGTGCAGACTAACTGCAGCAGCTAATGCCAGACCTTTCAGGAGATGGTACTCTGAGGTGCGTAGACAATTGCTTGGAGGGATGGGTGTTTGACAGAAGTCAGAAAAGCGCACAGAAAATACTTTTTTGGAAAATATTTTTGCTTTGTTTTGCCATTCGTTTGTTTCATATGGTGCGGTGTTCCTGAGAGTTGATTGGACTAACTGTTCTCAGGAAGCATATTTACAAAGTAAAGTAGTAACTCTATAAAACACTGAGATGTGTCTAAATCCTGTATGTTAGTGATTGGAAAGATTGAGAATAAGATTGTGAAGTTAGAGTTTTCTCTTAGATGGAGGTATGATAGTGCTTTTATGAGCTTCCCCTGCTCCTTTGAAATATTTGTACTTTTCCCAAACGGTAAGGCAGCTGCTTTTTCATCGTGACAGCTTAATTGTTTTCTCTAAAGTTAACACTTTTCTCCTCTTGATGTTGGCCTTTTTAGAAGGCTTCTAATTATTTCTGCAGCTGTAATTCAGGAAAGGGGTGGAGCACATGCTTAACTTCTTGAGCCATCACTTTAATTTCTCTGGAGCTAGCCCTCCTGCTTAAATACAGGCTTAGGGCTCTTGGCAGATTTCAGGGGAAAGCACTTCAGATTCTAGGTCCAGCTTCCTTTTCTGAAGTGGCGTGCCTTGAAGAGCTGACCATTTGTTTCAAGTATTCAGAGTCTGAAAAACCTCTGTCCTCCAGCAGTGACTGTAGACTAGGGCCCCATTGTGCATGTGTAACAGAAAAGAGAGACCGAGGCCAAAAGAATTTATAGACCTAAGTATCAAATAATCTTCTACTTCATTTGGTTTTATTTTGCCATTTCCTTTCCACCTGCTCCTAGTGTTTTAACTGGCATTGCCCATGTACTGCTGAAGCGGTAGGGAAAGGCTAATGTTTCATTTTATTACTGGTTTTTAGATTACTGATTGTACATTCCATCCAAATTTGCAGTCACGCATGCTTGTAGCTGAAAGTTGCTGGGAAAATTTGTTCCTGTTTCCTCAAGGGAATTAAACCAATTTGCTTTAGTTCTGCCTGGCTGCGTTTTCTGCATAAAGTCAAACCAGTGGAGAAAGTCTTAAATTTCAGATATGGTCCACAGTTCATTGCCATTCAGTTTTTCTTTGTATCCTCTTTATTTTTACAAATCTCTAATCTGATTGTCCAGATGAGCCTTAGACTGTTCAGAAATATTTTTGTCGTAATGGTTTTAACATCTCCAATAGGCATGTTCCAAAATCACAAAAAGAATGAACTAGGCTGTGTTAATCGCTATAGTTCCAGTAAACTCCCTCTTGAGGAATTCGCTCCGGAGATGAAAAAGACCTGTAAGACGAGGTTTCTTACTCCATCCTATTGTTGAAACACTGTTTGTAACAAAACACAATGTATTAGTCTTTCCTTTTGTTCATGTTTTATAACATCTGGTCTAATTGAATCTATTTTGAATTTCAGAATACAGTTGTTTAATCTCTGCCCTATTTTAATCTTACACAAGGGTTTTTTCCTGCCCCGGTCCCTCCACCTGCTTCTGTGAAGTATTAAAACGATTAACAGAATGCCAAGTTGAGAATAAAAGGTAATAGGTTCGGTTATGTAGCAGTGTATTTAAAGATCATGGATCAGTTTGTATCAGGCTTAGAGCGGAGTGGTAGGTGAAGTCTTCCTTGTCGCGAATAGGCTGTGGAAACAGTTAAGACACCCCCCCACTCCCCCCAAAGGCAAAGCAAAGGGAAGCAAAAATAAAAGATGTCTGCCTGGTGGAACAGAAGGACTCAAAGGACTTGCAGCATTCAGTGCTCTCACTGCATTTTTGTAACTTAATTATTTATGTTTTCAAGATTATTCAAAAGCCCAGGCAGAACTCAAGTGTTTCTGCTTTGATCTCCCAAAATGCGAATGCTGAAATGTGTAACTTGACACTAACAGACCCAGCTCGCTCTGTAGCAAAGCACTTGGATTTTTATTAATGACCTGTTGTTTTCTCTGCCGTATCTGGCTCCGGAGGCTCGCCTTGAGGATAAACGACTGAACATGACTAAGCCGAGCTTGCCCAGCTCACAGTGAGGAGGGCAAGTTAGGGGTGGTTAATGGTGCCATACGGCACGGAGCGGTTGGACCCCATCTGTGCTTTCCCAAAGCCAAGCAGTGACTTCTTACTGTGTTCTTGCTGGGATGCCATTTGCGTTAGCCCTCCTGCTGTCATCAAACCTGGGAACGTTACACCTGCACTGATGCAGGTAAGAGACAGTTTGGTGAGTGGGTCTTTAATTGATTCTCTGACTTCTGGTCAATCGTGACAGAACAGAAACATCACTTTGCAGGACGCCTCATCTTCTAAAAGCCTGGGCCTCTGTCACTTCTGTGTGACTTCTGCGTTACGCCCCTGCAACTCCTGGGTAACAGAGCAGAGAAGACGACCTGCTGGCTCAGGAGCCACTGGAGTGCTCTTGCTTTAACCAGGAAGTGAGACCCTGGAAGTTTTGTGTGTTTAACATTGATTTTCCAGAAAGACGTGTTACTGCAGCTTAATGAATACCATCGTGTCAGCTGAGGGGGAGTAATTGCACACCCTAGTGCAGCTGGAAGGTCGACTGTATTCTTTTGAACATCTTTCCTTCAGCAGCAGTGTCTGGTTAAGCTGCAGGGTCTTGCATGTAAGTCCAGCATCCGCACTGAAGGGAGGAGGCAAGGCAAAACAGTCCGTGCAAATCTGAACTGAAAATAGCCAGGAAGGGTGAAAACAGTTCCCTGGCGATGCGGTCTCTTCTGTTGATTTATTTTCACACAGCCGCTTAGTTGCTGTAGGCAAAGGTGTTTTTAGCTGACAGTGGCTCATTGGATGCTTCCACTTTTTCCCCGGCTCTTTCAGTGGAGTTGGTGACTGGCTGTTTGGGCGAGGAGCAGCTGTTGAGTCTGGCAGTGATCCAGCGCTGAAAGAGCCAAAGCTTCTGCAGGCAGGGTGTGCGCGAGTGCGTATAAACACAGGGCAGGAATGGGTTGGGGCTGCCGTCCCATCCGTACGAACCCAAGTCCTATGTGTTGGGGGGTCCGTTGCTTCCAACTCCAGCTGCGGTTGTACCATCTGATGGCAAACAGAGGGGAGATACTGGCAGGGATTTAGTAGCTGCTGGAGTTGTGACAAAGAAGCCCTCAAGACGTGTGAAAACAAATTGCCTGGTGCCTGTCGCCGCAAGCACGAGAAGTGAAGGATTTTATCAGTAGGAGCATCAATCAGGCTGTGCGCGTTTGTCATCTGGAGACTGGCAGCTGATAACTCCTGGAGGCGCTTGCCACCTCGCATACAGAAACGGCTGTGTCAGAGGAGCCCACGGAGCCTGTTCCCGGTGTTGGGGGGGCTTGCATAGCAGAGCTAGTGACCGGAGCAGCACATGAGAAGTGTGTCTCTAGCTGCGAGGCTTTTTTTTTTTCTTTTTTTTTTTTTTTTTTTTTTTGTTGGCTCACCTGAGGAAATTGTTACCGATCCTGTACTTTGTGTCGTTTGCACTGCTTCCGAATGCTAAATGCGGCTGTCTTGCTAAAAATCGGGTTGCATTCTTTCTCCTTTCCTTCCTTTCTTCCAAACTCTGCTACTTAGATCCCCTTCCTTTCCCTTTCAGTGTCAAAGAAGCCATTTGGGCTTGGTCTCTGTCTAGTAGCTTGGAGTCCAGAGGATCTGTTTCGTATCAGTTTGCCAAATTCACTGCAGCTTCTCAGAAGGTCTGATGACCTCTGGTAGGTTGTACTTCATCTTCTCTCACTATCCATAGCTGAGATACCACTGAAGTCATCCCCCATCTGGGAAGACATGCCATTTTAACACAACAGCTGCCTCACTAGAAGACTTGAAAGCTGCTGTGATACCCAGGAGTGGGTTTGCAGGATCTTTGCCAAGGGCCAGTGAGGGCCAACTGGGAACTGGAGAGAGGAAGCGAAGTAAGATCTTGGACTCCTCCAGCCTGCAGACTGTGCTGGTTTGTATCATTACCTGGCTGACGTCTAGACGTTGCAGGTTTCCCCGCCAGAAGTATGGCACTGACAGTGGTGATGGTGACAAAAGCCCGGCAGAACGGCCGTATGCAGACTGCGGCAGAGAGGCGACACTGCTGGGCAGCACCTCCAGAGAAGACTGCCTGGGATGTGGGTCCAGCCATGCCAAAGGCCTTTCCAGCATGGGTATTGTTTGTGGTAGACTTACATCCAGCAAAACGTGTGGCATTGGCGGGAAGTGAAGACATAATTTTGACCTACACAGAGGGACAGCTTGAGGCAGCTGCTTGAGAGAAGAGATTCAGGTGAGGATGCGCTCCGGAGCGCTTGGTCTAGTGCAGGCAGCAAATGGTGCACGGTGGGAGCCAAAGCACATTTGCCCAGCTGACCTGGCTTTCATCAAAAGTGCGGTTTTAATACAGCTGTCTGCAGGGCTGCCTGTTTAAAAACAGAGTCTGGAGGCCAGGCTGCCAGGCGAGGAAAAGTGTCTCTTGGAAAGGAGCAGCATCTCCAGAGAGGACTCGAGAACTTTGCGAACAACTGGCGATGTTCAGATGCGTCAACATACTGAGGCAGGTTAACGGCAAGGGGGTCAAGCTGTGCAGTGGGAAGTCTATAATTAGAGGACCCGAGCCGTGGTGCCCACTCTTTCAAAAAGATTTTGGAACTTGGAGTGAGCTTAGCGAGGAGCAAAACACTCATGGCTGGAAGGTGAAGTGAGGACATGTCAGTACTTAGAAATTTACAGCATGAACTCATACTCTGCCGTTAACTTTCAAGTGTAGACGTGCCCTGAGAATCATTCAAGCCGGAATGAGATGCAGCTTTTTATCAGCAAGGGAAATTATCGACTGGTGCAGAAAAGTGTGCACAATCTTTACCTCGGGATGGGATGTTTGGTATTCGTTGCGTTGTGATTGAGCCACAATCAGATGCGCTTGATGGCGCTGAGGGCACTTGCTGTAGGAGTCGGGGGGAAGATCCTTTCGGGTACAGGATGCCTAGCGTCCTTATGAGACACTCCTCACATAGGAGCGTTCGGCAACTGCAAGAGCCACAGCGTTCTGGAGAGATCAGGAATAAGGGTGGCGGGGGGGAAGATGCAGGAAGGTGAGAAGGGGGGAAAGCAAATAGCTAGTTACAAGGCAATAGAAGAAGATGAGAAAAGGGAAAATAAAGGAAGGTGGAAGTGTGGAGAAGGAGCATCCCGAATGTCGAAGGACCATGTGCTGGGCATGAACTCCAGTGTCCTGTGTCTTGGCCCCCTAAATACTCCCTGTTCTAACCCCATGCCTGTCACGTCACATCTCTGTGCTGCAGTTCCCTACATATGAGATGGAGACGAGAACACTTCCCTGCCTTGGGGAGCAGTGAGATCCACTAAGATGGGGTGTTTATCTTACGCTGTGCAGTGTGACTCGTATATAAGCACAAACATAGGTGCTCCATCCCATTGATTAACAAACCCAAGAGCAACTATGGCCTCAAGCAGACAGAAGCAGCATAGAAACCATGCAGAACAGGAGTGAGATGGGAGTAGTGGTGATCACTGGTTTGCTGTAAACTTACTTGCAGCCACCTGGATTGCAAAGACTTTCACTCTCACCCGTTAGAGGGGAGAGGATGAATTGTCTCTCGCTTAGGGGGTTTATTTTGGCAGGAAGGTGTTTGCTTTTGTCACTGTTCTGTATGTAAACGTGCTCTTAGTTACGTGGATGAGCTGCTGGTGTGTCTGCTGGTTCCTGCGTTACACTGAGACTACTCGCAGATGAGTTTTTCTTGGGTGGGTGCAACTTTAGACATGTTTGCGGGGACAGGGCAAATGTCAAAAAGTTCTGCTTTCTCCCACCTGCCGTGGTCTGTGAACACAAGCATGTGCCTGCCTTATTGTGAAATAATAAATTTAAGAACATCTTTGGAATATATTTGGGCGTAATCGAGAAAAAAAATCTAATAGCTAAAAGAACTGTAATTTGCACGGTTCCTGCAAGCACCGGTAGCACAGGATTTAACGTGAGTCTGCGTCACGCATTTCATAAACAGTAACCACAGCGGGCTGAATCTCCCCCACTGCTGAACTTGCACAGTTTTGAGTAAGGTAGCTCGTTCACCAACTGTTTTAGGAGGCAGAGTTGATCTTCATACAGTTATTAGTTTAATTGTAAGAAGTCACCGTGCACGAGGATCACTCTGTTCTGCCTATGTGTTCCTGTACCCAGATGTCACAGAGAGGGCATTTATACTGCCTGCGTTGCAGGAATGTGATGTACTTCAGGAGTACCTGAAACGTTACTGCATCCCAAGCGTGATACATGGCTCACCCAGAGAGAAAAATAGCTGGTATCTCAACTCAGTGAGGGAATGCCCCTTCTCTTCTGCTGGCAGTGTCAAAGAAAAGATATGCAGTGCCCGCTGTGCTGGACCTGGGACCCACGGCCCGCCTTTCCCCAGGAATTACTCAGTCTGAGCGCGTGAGGATTTCTGCCCAGCCCGACCGGATCGGCCAACAGCCAGAATTCAGTTCCTTCCGTGCCAGTGCAGCGTCCTGGAGGGGCAAAAGGGATTGTTTCCAGAAGTAGGCTGTCTTGGTTTTAATTTTGTAGGGTCTTGACTGCAGCCCTGCAGTCTAATTCTGTGTTTGTACATGGAGCTGGGTTTGTGTCGGTAGTCACTGCAAGGATCTGATTGCAGGTCTGGTTTTCAAGCAGCCATGTGATGGAGTCTGTTCCCATTTCCCTTTGTGCTTGTACAGCCCCTAGCACCAGGGTGAACAGGACTTAACAGCGTTACCAACACTCCTCCTGGTCTGATTACAGCTACAGACACTGCTTTGATGTATACTGCATGTCGTACTACACGTACAAAATGAAGCTGTAAATTGTACCCTTGAGATGGCTTGGATGAAAGACACTAACGTAAGAGCAGTGGTGTTTTGTTTTCTTTTCCTTTTCTGAAGCAGTGGATGCCTGTGGATTTAAGGAACAAAACTGCAAAAAAAGTGAATTACTGCAAACTGTTCATTTTAAAGAGATGATTGCAAGTTGATTGATTTTTAATCCTGCGCCTTTCTTTCCTGCAGCTTGTCACGAGTCCTGTTCCTCATGCTGGGGTGCTGCTGAGAACAACTGTTTGTCCTGCAAAGACGCATCACACGTGCTAAAAGCAGGGCTCTGCGTGGCCATCTGTGGACAGGGGTTTTATGCAAAGGATGGAATCTGCAGCGGTAAATACCTGTTTTCTTCTCCAATTACAAGAAGTTTGAGAAATGCTTTGCAAAAAAGGAATCAATATTTCATTTAGCTGTGCAGCAGCTGTGATTTTATTCATGTCTAAGAAGCCAGATGCACGTTGTGTATAAATATCGGATGAGAAAAGCTGCTGTTTGTTTGTAAGATTATTAATTCATTTAAGCTAATCAGATGCTGAAAGGTTTAAGGTTTCTTCCCTCGCTGAACAGCTTGAAAGCCTAGCTGAGTAGTTTCTCAGGGCCTGACAAATCCATTTGTCTGCGGAAAGAAAAATGGCCTTTGCCAGCAGGTTTCTGTAAATTTGATTATAATTCAGCATCACAATAACTAATACCTCCACAACAGATGAGACTCAGGAGCTGGGAAAGTTTGCTGAGAAAAAGGAAGAGATGGCTGGAGGGAATTAAAGGACCTAAGTCAAACAGATCATGAAGGGGAAAAAAAATCCCAAATAAATAAAGAATCTAAAATTTGCAACAACCATTCAGGTCAAGTCTGGGTTTCTGCTGGCAACGCCTACAGCTGCTTTGAAGGACTGTCCAGCATAGTCAGTAGAAATGACGCAGGGGTTGTCTTGTCTTCATGCAGGTCTGTCTGAGCCACAGCTAGCTAGAGAGGCCTTAAAACCTGGAGCATCTTGACAAAATTGTTGCTGTTCTGGCCAATTCTGGATGAATTTCACTTTGACCAGGTTCCCCTTCAGTCTGGTTGATGTCTATAGCAGTAAATTTTACTCACCTGTGTTTTGAAGTGTGCAGGCTTGAAATCTTAACATCTGTAGCTGAAAATGATTAAAGCAAAAAAAGGAAATTTAGCTTAGATGCAGCTTGGCCATAAACTTGATTTTTATTGCCAGTGATTTCTCAAAACTACATAGTCATTCCTCACGACCTCCAGCGTTCAGGCCTTTCATCTTCTACCAAAAACATGCATTTTGATAGCCAAGTGGAGAGCTGTAAGCTGTTATAAAGGGAGGGCTGTCTGACTGGTGAAAAGAAACAAAAATTGGTTAAGTAAAATGCTTGGCCCTTCTGCGTATACAGCAGCAGTAGTGCTACTAATGTAGGGAAGCCAGAGTTTAATTGTGCTCTTTGACTTCAGGTCAGTTAATTTCAGAACTGACTGCCTGGGAGAATATTAGACCACAGGGGCTGATAAGAAACATTATCGTGCTTGATTTTAGATGCATTTTCACACTTAAAACTTTGACTTGAAGAAAAGTGGGGCAGGGGGGGAGAATTACAATTTTTTTTATCAGCTTTCCCCCCATCTTTTACTTCCTGAACAGTCTGATAACTGATGCTTGTTGCACAAAGGTACGTAAAGATTTATGAGAAGGTTTTCACACATGAAATTGTTCAGAATGGTGCTCCCTGGTCCCAGACTGTTGGTGAACAGGAAAAACATTACCTGGAGAGGGTTGTGTCAGGAGTGGAGGGAGTGCTGGTGTAGACCCATTTCTGGTATTTGTACTTACTCAGAGTCCTAGATGGGATACAGGTCAGTGAATACCTGCCTGCGCTCACACGTCTACCTCCGTGAATGTCACTGCTTATTCCAGGGAAGTACGAAAGGTTACTTGTGCTGGAGAGGAATGTTTAAAGATGCCTTTCTGACAAAGAAAGGACAAGGCGTGGTTTGGCTTACTTTATTTTATCTACGTGGCCAGGTTGATGGGTCTGTTGTTCTTTGCTTATTGAGTGCATTTCATTAAGGCGCTTTCCTCCTTGGCAGCTTGCGACCAGTTCTGTGAAACGTGCTATTCAGACCGACCCAGGTGTTTGACCTGTGCTTCAGATAAGTTGTTGCATGACGGGAAGTGCATTTCGGAGTGCCCGGATGGGTATTTCCCAAGTAGCAATGGAAGATGCACAGGTAAGAGGCGTATTTGCGTGACCTTTTTTTCTAAGGCTCTCAAGGCGCCCTCCACATGTTGTCTGCTTTTCCCTAGATGTTTACCTGGGGGGAGGGAATGTTAAGAGCACAGAAGTGCGAGTGGGGACAGGGAATTTGATTTTTTTGTTTTCTTTGGTTCACTTGTGATAGATTGTTTTAAATAACCTCTTTGCCTTGCGAAGCATATTAAGACACACTGAGATACATATTCGAAACGCTGCGTGAGTGATAGTTATTACTGTTAGTAGTTATTAATACTCGTGCACTTCTGCTCTCATTAGTTCATAGAGCTGACTATCGTGCCAGCTGGGAGTTTTCACTGTTGGCTGGAGGAGGCTGTAGTCAGCACCACCACTCTCAAGGAGAAAAAAATGGGGTATTTCAGTTCTGTGTGCTCTTTTTCTTTATCAGCTTGTCATGATTCATGCTCCACATGTGAGGGACCTCTGGCCACTCACTGCGCCTCCTGTTCCTTTCCTCTGGCGTTGCGCTGGGGCCAGTGCCTGCAGGGCTGCGGAGAGGGTTTTTACCAGGATCACGACGTCTGCAAGGGTAAGCTATGTACTTGGAGTAAGTTCCCCAGCTGCTGTAAACCAGTGTATCTATATTGGCTTTTGTCGGGGTGTGCTCGGAGTACCCAGCTACGATGCTGATCCTTTATCCTGTGCTGAACTGGTCAACGAGTAATTCCTGTGTTTGCCTGCTGATTGTTTTCTACTTTGAGAAGAAGCAAATCTGCACACATACTTTCAGCATGCACACCCTCAGGATTTAGTGAGCTTGGGGACTTTTTTGTTTTCTCTATGCTGTTGAAGTAAACGCGCGGTGCTTCCAAGTTTTTCTTGACACGAGTTAAGAGGTGGATGAAATTCTGCCCACACCTAGTAGATTTGCTAAGACTGAGGTAGTTTTTGCAGCAACGGACCACCTGAAAATTCAGAAGATTGATTTATGCTTCCTATGAGCCCTTCAGACTGTCGTTTCTTGGTATTTCTCCTAGTGAGATTGTGTTCACCGTTACAGTTCCAGAAATTAAAGGAAAATCGACTGCCTGCGGCACAGTACTGCAGTTTTTTGCCAGTGTTATTTGTTCATCGACTTTATTCTAGAAAAAAGCTGTTATTTGGAGGTGGGGGAGAAGATGGCAAAATATTTTTCTAAAATCCCTGTTCCATTATAGAAAACACAGCACCCCATCTGTTTATGGAACAGGTTCCTTAGCTTGTGATTTGCTGCGAAGTGTACGCTCTTTGCTAGCTCTTTGAGTATCAGACTGTCTACAGCAATAGAAAACTGGAAAGAGGGCTGAACAAGAGGGTCCAAACCAGTGCTTCCTCCCCTTTCTCTCTCCCGTTTACAACCAGATGCCCAGGTTGCTGGGCCTTGTCCATCTGTCTGAGAAAGCTGTCCTCAGAGCCGCGGCTCTGACTGCTCTCTTGACCTGTGCACAGGTTGCCACCCATCCTGCCGCACCTGCCTCGGCCCGGGGGCCTCTCGTTGCCTGCAGTGCAGGGCTCCAGGGGACGTCCTGCAGCCTCACCAGCCCACGGAAGGAGCCGTACATGGCCTTTGCCTCTCTCGCTGCCAAGCCCAGTTCTACACGGATAGCACAGGAGTCTGCAGACGTGAGTAGAGGACGGGAAGAGCTGTTCAAAGCCTTCGGCACAGGGCTGCGCTGGGTTTTGGGTGTTGAGGGTGGTTTGGACAATGTTCGACTCTTACGTGCTTTGAGCTCCTGTGTTTCCCTTGTGGCAGTCATGAATGTTTAAACTCGGTAACTTTCAGAATGGCATGTACTAGTGCTTTTGAGGGAAAATACGCCCTACATACAATTTGTGACTAAAGAATTTGGGTACTTTTTTTAAAATGACTGTGTTCAAGCCTGCACAACTTAGCTTTCTTTTCACAGAAGTTGAGAATGGGATTTTTACCACTGATTTATTTTGAAGCAGGATCAATCCTTAAATCCTTTTTAGAAAAGACTGAGCTGTCTCCCTATTAGCCCTTGGAGTAGGTCAAGACATCCCACAGCAGTCTTTTCTTTTGAGGAAGCTCTTCTGATACATGCCCTGCAGCACACATGCCATCACTGCTCCTGAAATGCCAAGTAGGAAGCATTTCCATGAAGGCTAGAGTTTGGAAAAGAGGCTATCGTGGTGTACATTACGGATATATGTGGTTTCCCACCGCTTTGAGAGAATAGTGTTGGGGGCCTGAGCAAAGAATGTTTACTAGGTGGATCAGCAAGCCAGTCTGGCTGGCTGTACGGAGCTTGTGGCAGCTGGTGTGGATGTCTGTGCGACAAACGTGTTGCACTATCCTGAAAGTAATGCAGACAGAAGCAGGCTGAGAGGTTAGACTGAACATCTTGTGCCAACACAGTCCACCCTAAGCCTAAGGAGAAACAATACTTTCAGAAATGGCAGAGATTTTCCTGTGTGGAAAGACCAGTCATACAGACAGTGACTCTACTGCACTTAAGTGAAGTAATAGTAGTAACAATAGCAACAGTGCTACTGATGGCTGTTTCTTCCTGTTGAAAAAACATGTTCTAAAAGTGGACATGATTTAAAATCCATTTTTTTTCTCTCTTCATCTCAACTTGATGGAAAGAGTCTGTACGAGCTCATTTTTTTGCTCTAGGGGATCTTAAAAAAGGAAGAAGTAGCGTTTTTTTGGGTGGAATGATTCTGTCTTTAACAGTGACCCACACAGACCGTAAGGTATCCAGTGCTTTGGATCGGTTCCTGAAGCCGTTAGTGTAGAGCCTCCAATCCATGTAGTGGCCGTTCCTCGGCAGGTAATGGGTTTTCTTGGCTGAGTCCAGGTTACGGTATAGAAACTTGAGTGAAGAATTCGATATACCACTGCCTCAGAATGGTGAAGAGACTTGTACAAACAGGCCTGTGCAGAGTTCGGTGACAGTGCTGAATTATGTCATTGGGCGAGAATGTCAGCACAGCCCCACGTTATTAGCTCTGCCGTATTAGTAACAGCATTAGAATAGTAGTTTGATTTATTGCAGAAGGGTGTGAAGATTCAAGGTTTTAAACTTTGAGGTACCCTTGTAAAATACTCATGCAAAATTTGTAGATGAACCTCTTTGAAAAAGTAAACCCACAACAGATGAGTACCATGCCTACCTTATCTGTGCAGAACAGAAGCACAGTCATATGTAGGTTAAAATGCTGGTTTTGAAGGCTTTACCTGTGTGGTTATGAATTTCTCAGCAAACCACATCTCTGTATTTTTCTAATGCTTAAGATTTCCCTGATGAAACTGTAAGAAATTTCTCTCTGATATGATTTGAGTCACTTGAGCCAAAGAGAGTCCTGGAGACACGGCATTTGTGGTGAGGATCCCTGACTTCTGTCTCTGACTTTCTGACAGACAGCTGAGTGTATTCATTTTGTTTTTATTCCATTTCTTCTCTCCAGCCCTGTGTCTGTCTTGCCTCCCTGGAGGGCAGGACGTCTCTCTTTGTGTTCCACAGAGACTCACAGAGTGGAACTCGTGGCCTCGAGTCACCACTCTAATAAATGCTAGGTTTTTAACTAATGAGTTTATATATTTATTGAATCAGATCACCTAGTTTGAGATGGCTTGTTTTAGGGTCAGTACCAGGAAAGGTGAAGAAGTCTAACTTTTTAACTGCACTCTTTTCATTCTTGCTGAATCATCCTTGTTCACTTCACTAGCTGTAAAGTCAGGTGGGCAGCCCACCTCTATGTATAGTTGCTCTTACTGCTCCAGAATGGCAGAATGGCTGATGATAAGCGTACAGTGATGCTGGGTAGCAAATATTTCCCGTAAGAACTGTAGGGTGACAGCGAAAGATGATTTCAGAATCTCGTAAGTTTGCAGAACCCCAGAGCTCTTATAGGGAGGAGAAGGGGATTGCATGGCACTGTGCATCTCAGCTTCCCACTTCAGTCGTGAATTGTGTGGGCGCAAGGAAAGGTTAAATATGCAGCTATATGTGGTTGTTCCTTATCTTCAAGAAGTATGCTATACCGCCTTTGTACTGCTGCCCTTTCTACCTTCCACAAGCAGAGAATCCTGTAAAGGAAACACCTTCCTATCGTCACTGGGGAGAAAGCAATCTAGCCATACTCTGGGATGGTAACAACCAAGATAAGCTAGAACTAAATTGGCTCCCTCTGTCTTCTTGTTTTTCCCTTCCCTGCAGAGTGCCACTCCTCCTGTGCAGGCTGCGTGGGGAACACTTCGCAGGACTGTACGGCTTGTCTGTCTTCCCACGTCCTGCTTGAAGGCAGATGCCTCTCTGAGTGCCCAGAGGGGCTGTTCAGCCACGAAGATCACTGCTACTGTGAGTGCATAGTGCAGGCACCTGCAGCTTATACTGCAGAATTTCATTGCATGCACGTTTTGTAATGCATTTCTCAATGTAATTAGAGATGCTGTCAGATTTATATGAGGCTATTTAAGTATTTTCAGGGGAGAATAGGATAGTCCAATTTCAGGAAATGGAATCTCCCTCTAATGGGAGAGAGCCGTACACATTGAATCATAAATTATAATCAGTTTTGCTCCTCTGGACTGTTTCCCCGAAGATATTTTGCATTTCATTTCAGTAGGCTTGGATGATGTTCTTAGCCAGCGCTCTGTGGCAAAAGAGGTCTTTACTGGACAACACTGAAAAATGGCCTGCTTTTATTAGGCTAGATAAGCGTATTGTCCATATGAATTAGCTTTATTTTTAATCCACTCCAGGCTGTAGGGCTGGGTTTAGAAGGAGGGAATTCTGCGGATGCAGGAGAAAAGCCGTTACATCCATGAATATGCCTGATCGGTGGTGGGGACAGCAGCATTTCTTTGTGTCTCAGCCTTGCCCACCAGTCAGCAAGTGGCCTTCGTTCATCGTGTTTGATCTCATCTGAGCAGATGACTGTGACTGCTGACCTTCTGAGTGACTGGAACGATTAAATCCTGTTTGCTGCTTGCAGAAAATGGTGGCCTTTAGGGTACGCCGCCGTTCACTAGGAGCTGCTAAGTACAATGGGTGAGGAAATGCAGGCCTTTGATTAGTCCCTTCAAGGTCATCTGGAAGTTGTCTCCTGTTTTGTAATAGCTTCATTGGGTCAGGCATCCATGTATCTGTTCTGGCAGTAGGGGAAATGTACTGGTCGCTTCCCTGGGAGGCCTCAAGTTTAGAGAGAGAAACCTCTCCTAAAGTCCATTGCTCTATTTATTCAATTTCTTCACCCAAGGAACAACTCTATAAATACATTTATTTGGCAGGCCATCGTAAAGATTCATCGATTTTGAGGCTGTGTGCTGCCACCTTAGAGCTGAGGTAACTGCTGAATGCTGCATTATGCAGTTTCAGGCTTATGTAAATACCTTAGAAACAGAATTTCAGTGTCAGGAAAGAGGCATCTTTCTGTATGCTGCCAGCTTAGATCTCCTACGGGTTTTGAACAGCAAAGCTCAGTTAATATCGATGTGTCTAGAAAATTGATTCTTCCTTTTGAACACTGAATTCGTGAGGATGATTTCTGAAAAGCTGAGAAGGTGGTGGGACATGACGTGCTAGGTCTTAAGCACTGGAGCCTTGTGCTGTTGCAGCTGCGAAACGCCCCGCTTCCACGTGGGGAGTAAGCAACTGTATGTAGCCTGAGGGAGTCCTGAGGTGGGAGGTTTTTGAAGTTGCGTGGTTTTGTTTACAGGAGAGCTTTAAAAGTGGTTTTAAAGATTTTTTTTTTTACAGATCATTAGCTGTAGTATTTCTGTCTCCCTCCCATCTGTAGCATGGAAATCCTGCAAATACGGTATCTGTCTTTAAAGGTGGAAGGATACAAAAGCAGTCTGAGCGAAATATTTTTGAGCAATCTTAACCGCTCTCTCTGCAGTCTTTTTGTGGAGCTTTTAGCGGACAGAATAGCTAATGAGCTGGCATGCCATTCAAGCTTTATAGGTTTCAGTTTGGGAGGACTTTGTGCAGAAATCATTCCTGGCTTTTCCACCCATGAATATCAAACTCGTGCCACTATGATGTTCATACAGTCGCAGGATGTTTAGTTTATGACTCCTGTGCATCCCACTCTCTTTCTTACGTCTGCAAGCATATGGTGGAGGGAGGAATAAAAGGGTCAGTCTCTTTTGTGTAGATCCATACCTTGATTAGTGCAGAGAACAAATCACATTTTTAAATTGACGACTCATTTCTCATCTTGTTTATTCAAAATAAGGACGTAAGAGCCTTCCAAACCACAACTCTGCAGTCGCTGATGCTATTAGATCATTTTATGTCCATGTTCTGTAGGAGTAAATGATTATTATAGGGGCTGGCTTTCTGGGGAGGGGAAAGTGTAAGGTGGACTATACAAAGAGCATAACAACAAGTGTTGATTTTCTTATCCAGCCTGTCATCCGTCCTGCAAGACGTGCCGCGGCCCTTCTGATCTGGAGTGCTTAACGTGCCACCCCCATGCGGCTCAAGCTAGTGGGAAGTGCAGGACGAGCTGCAAGGAAGAGCAGTATCTCAACCTGGTGGGATATTGTGTGGGTAAGTAAGAGGAGATGGCATGGGTCATACAGTGTGGTGATCTCTCTGTAGCATTAACCAGCTACCTGAGCACACACCATGAAGAAATGAAAATGCCTGTTGTGAGTAAAATGTCACACAGACGAAAATACCAGGAGGAAACTCTCCCGTGTGCATAGCGTATAGCAAAGCCGCTTGCCGCTCCTGCTCTACATATCTTCACTAGAGCTGCGTGAAGTCAGCTGCAAATTGTGTAAGGCAGGTAGAAGGGAGAGGGAGACAAGGCTCTCCTTTGCCAGGCTTGCCTGCTGCGTGGTTTGGTGTGAAGACTTGAGACCGCATGTACGGACCAGTGTGTCTGGGAATCATTAGAGCACTCATATACTTATTAATACCATCATGAGCATGCTCTTAACAGTCGGATGGGCTGCGGCTTTGCTCTGTTGAGTGGCGATGTGCTTGCCTTTGCCAGGCCGGGCGCTCATCTGTGTCTCACTCCAGTCTGGGCTGTACAGCATATTGCCTGTCACTGTAGAGCCAAGCCTGCGGGACCCAGAGCCAGGAAAGCTGCTTAGGTCCTGCACAGAGCTTCAGTAAAGTGAGTTAAGGACACATCTGTGATTCAGAGAAGCAGTTTATGGGGCCCTAAAGAAAAATTGGCACAGCTAGCATTGCCATGTGCATTTTTGGGAGGTAATAGGATTTCTGTGCAGGGGCTGTACTTTTTGAGTGCTCGGTGCGTGCACTTAAGCCTATCGTCAGAAGCCACTGGTTGCATTTATCTGTTTAAAAAGAAAAATCGCTTTTAATCCATCACGCAGACATGTATAAACATACCCTGGGAACTGCTCCAACAATTTCTGAGCTTTATCAAGCCATTTTTTTCTTTATCAAAAAAAGATACGGTGTGTGAGGCTTAATCTAGGCTGAACAGTTCCAAATGAGATAAGGAATCCTAAGAAAAGGGAAAAATGCTTTAGACATAATAAATATATCCGTTGAGAGGCCATTGTTCTCAGTTTAATGCAGATGATTCCCCTTCACAGAGATTTTTTTTGTTTCCATATGTGTGTTGCGTGTTCTTCTCTGAAAGACTTGTTTCTTTGCTCTCCACGGATTAATTTTATGAACCATTTCTTCATCTTCCTTTTAAACAACAGTTATTGTTTTGTCTGTAGAGACAAAGAGCGGGGGGAAACAAGGTATCTGAGGATTAGGAAAATATCCTAAAAGAACTGTACAGCTCCTTAGGTATACAAGAAATCAGGTTGGGGAATCAAGGTGTTTCATACAGTCAAGTAATGACAATATGGAAATAATTCAGCATATCAGTGTAAAGACCTGTCTCTGCCCTGTAAAATTTTAGGAGCTACAACGATATTGATGTCCTGTCACACCGTAGCTGTATGCGCTTTATTTCTCCCACCTTGTTTTCCCATACTTTGCATTATGCTTCCTATGAAGAAAGGCCTGAGGAAACGTGGTCTTCCAGCTGTAAATTTCACTGGAAAAACTAAGTACTGTTTATCATAAACCAGGATCCTTTCTGAGGAGGGTTTACTCTGCTTCTTGCTGTGTGCTACGTGCTTTAATTATCCCTTTTAGACTGCTGTTACCTGTACGTTTGGTGAGGTGTCATGGAGCAGTAAGTGTGCTCCCCAAATCCCAGGTGATTAGGAAGATGTCACCATGCCTGGCAATAACGAGGAGCAGAAATTGGAAACCATGGGCTCACTCAGGCAATGTGGAGGGCAAGGTTTGACCTCCAGACGCACTACGCCGACAGTGATGGATCATCTGCAAAGAACCTTGCCTGGCTTTCTGGGCTGCAAAGCCAGTGCAGTCTGGTGGTGCATCCTTTCCTTGCAAACGAACGTGCTTTATTGTGAAGCCCTGTAGGTCATGAACGTGGTCCGCTGTTTGGAGACCGTCTTCTCATGTTTTCAAGGCTTGGTTCACAGCGCCTGGCATCACCGAGTGTCAATATTGAGTGTTTGGATCTGTGCCCCCAAAACAGGAGAGAAGGCTTCCCAGGTGCAATATAGTAAGAGCGTAAGGAGACACCTCTCCTCCCCCCAGCTCTGACCTTAGTCTTGCTGTGTGACTCACTCATGTCAGTCCTGCCTTCCAGAGGCCAGTACAGGTACTCCTTGTAACGTGGGAACCCTTACTGTTCATGTGGTCTTGCACATAGATGCATTGATGTTTCTTCCTCTAACGGAAGTTTTGAAAATGCTTGTAGAGCAACATAGCTACTTGTTGCCTTTAAAAAAAACGTTGTGCTTTGGCCTTGGGTCTGCAGTCTGAAGTGTGCTGCTCTTTGTGCCGAAATTGTGTCTGATGTTTAAGCAAAGGATGTGTGTTGCCCGTTCTGCTAAAGAGCTCCACATCCAGGTTGTTAAATTTTACTCGTTCTTCTTATTCAGCACTGATTGAAATGCTAAATTTGCCCTTGCAAGTTATTAATTACCAGTTAAAGAGCAGCTGTCCCATAAAAGAGAACATTAAAACCCCTGACACTTGCACAATATACGATTTGCATCAGAATCTAACGAAGCTTTTTCCTTTGCTTCCCAAAGCAATATTTTTTTACAATTATCTTCCCATTTATCTCTAATTCCCGACCCTCCAGGCAGAAATGTGTTACGACTTATAGGGACTGCTGTGTATTATAGCCACCTGTCATACTTTATGGACCTGCAGGGGAAAATCTTTCATACAGGATGGAGAAAACCAAATGTCACTTGAAACCATTGCCTGTGAATTAATGTTGTTGTTGTACATGTTACCTGAATGAGGACTGGAACATTTGCCTTGTTAATAGAAAAAAAGATCTTGTTTTCAGCAGTTTTATCAAATAAGCATTTCAAATGTAAGCAGAAGAAAGACAAAATGGCCTCAAGTTACAAAAGATCAATGAATTTCTAAGCTCTGGTTTGGGTATGCTGAACTTCTGCCAGTCTTCTTTGAGAGTGCTCAGTTGATTAATTTTATTTTATAGCTGAAGTGTATGTACAGGAATGTGTGGCTTTAGCAGTCCCCTGTTGAGTCTCAGGGCTTCTGTGGTTTTTTATTTTCCTAGTTTGAAAACACTCTTTGATTTCCTTCTCCCTCTTATCCAAGATGACTTCAGCTTCAGGAAACTTTGCAGTCACCGGTCTGAAAAATAGCACTGTTGCTAAAACTGTTGTCCTGCTCATAAAATCCTGCCCTTACTTTTCTGATTTGAATAAATCATATGCCTGTTTTGAGGTTTCTTCGTTGATCTTGAGGCTTCCTCGTTGATCTTTTCCTGGCTCGGTGGAAGGGCAATTAGAAAAACGCAGAGGGACTGTGCAGTGGGGGAAGCAAGGAGTTCACAGACTGAGCTCTACTGGGTGCTCAGCTAAGGCAAAAAAGGATGCGAAGAGCTACCTACCAGAATTAGTAGCAAGGGCAGCTGGTGTGAAATGGAACTCAAAATACGCACAGGTACAGTATCCCCTAAGGTCCTGTCTTAACTTCCAGCTGCATCTTCCTTGAAAGGGAACTCCCAATCCCCATGTTCAGCTGCTCAGGCCCTTCCTTTCTTAGGCTGCGTGCAGTTGTGAAAAGGTTCCAGGATAGCTCACTGAGCTCACTCGGGAGGATGCCCGTAACAAGCCTTTCTGCCTTGCTCTTAAAATTCCAGAAAGGACACTCTGACAACGAGAAACACATTCAGCTCTTTGTAAAATTAATGAGCTGTTGCCGTACTCTTGGTGAGACATTGATATCATCACAAAGAGCTGGAGTTTCGCTGAGCAGAGCAAGAGGGAAATTGGGGGCTTAGCTCCACTTAGTCACTGGCATGCAACCTCCTACAGAAATTAACAGCTGAACTGCCCGAGAAGGAAAATGGAAGATCATTTCCCTACTTTGGTCGGGACTCATTTGTGCCAGGCGCCGTCCAGCTGGATTTCCCACCTTATGCTGCCCGGAGAGGCTCCCTCCCTTGTCAGAAGGTGCGGGCAGATCCCTGCAAACGTGGTTGCCCTTCACCAGGAGTTCACCTCGCTTGTTTGTGTGACAAATTCCCTTTTGGGCCTTTTAAAGGAGAGGCAAAAAACCCCTTCCAACAACCAAATCAAACCAAAAATCCTGGTCAGTGCTAGGTGTCCTTCCGAATCAACCATACTGATTGTCCTTCTGGACTTACCGTAAGGAGCTAGAGAATGTTTGCGTACTGACATGCCTGTAAATTGCATGGTGTTTTAAGTAGTGATTTAAAGCTGTAAACCTCATACTTGACCTTAGAGTATAGTACGAAACTTGCATCGTGAAATTTTTTTCTAAAGAGCCCTTAAGAGGGGAGGTGTATTTAAACAATACTAGTGGTTGATTGCTTAGCAAATGGTGGAAGCAAGAGGTAGAAATGCCTCTGGTTTCCTTTATGAGCATTCACAAACGCTTTAGAGATGATTTTGTCTCCCTAAACAGCCTTCTTTGTCTTGAAGGGCAAGGGAACAATATGTAATAGATACTTTCCGTATAGGAAGGGCACTATTTTCTCTGTTTTCTTTGCTTGCTAAGAGAAAGCTAAAGAGGGTGTGGAAGTAAAGTAACTCTGGAAATGGAAATCTGCGTAAGTAATTATGATAGACTTTACAATGAAAGTTGCTTTATAGGAAGATCAACGATAGGTGAGGTGGTTGGGGCTTTTTTGCATAGAGGTGAATTGACAAGGAGGAGGTTAGAGCCAGCTGAAAGGGTAGCAGGAAAAAGGTTTTTTTGGACAGTGGGAGGCAAATCCGCAGTCTCAAAAAGATGAGAAGGGAGGCATTGGGACTACGAGCAAGGTGGTGACATGCTGCCCTGAAGAATCCAGTTTGGATACGGGAAGAAGTCTAAGGCAATTAAGTAACTGTGTTGTGCTGACCTGCGACGAACACGGGGGGATGTGAAGCCTCTGAAAACCCAAAGCCCGCAGGCAGTAACTTGCCTGCTAGCTGGGCTGGAGTGAGGATTAACAGGGAGAAGGCAGACGCAGGAAACAAACACGGCTGTGCGGTATTACTGAGAAGCACAAGGAAAACACTCTGCTTCTGTTTGTCCTCGCTTCAAAGGGAGCCTGCTGTGAAAAATTTAAATAATCTTTTCCAAAACAAAGCACTTCAGTTCCTCCTTTACTCTCTCACTAGTTCCCCAGTGTCTCTCAAATTCACCATGAGCGTCACTTCTGGTTTTTTATTTGGTGGTGTGTGCTCTTTGATCTCCAGGCTTGCAAAGGAACAAGAGAGTGATGGGGCTGATCTATCCTAAAACAGTAGCAGAGAAAAGAACTCTTTCAAATCATAGGAGCAAACATAGAGGCTGTAAAGAGAAAACTGTACTGCAACAGCACCTAGTTTTGTAGATACTCAGCTTTTTAAACGTTAGTTTGGGAGAGTCTGGTTATTGACAGTAGATACTGGTTATTTGGGCACCCTGGGTTTTCTCTGTCTCATTTTTATGCGTCGTTTATGGAACCTGTTGACCATACACAGTGAGTTTGGTTACTTATTAGATCTAGCCAAAGCTCTCTGTTAGAGACCGGTGGCTCTGGCAAGAAATTAAACTGGAAGAGTATTATTTTAACAATAAGGGGAGTAGACACATTGCCAGGTAAATGTGGAAGCATGAGAAACTGATTGGATTTATGTTCATTTTATTGAAATTGGATTCACGTTAATTTTATTGAATATAAGTGAATAAAACTCTTCACCCCACCTCCAGCCCTGTGCGTACAAATCACGTATGGTGCTCAGGGCCTTTTGGATGATATTTTAGTCCTTGCTGTACAGCGAGCTGCGTGTGATCCTTTCTGGCTTCAGTGAGGCTACAGATAGATGGCAGGTCTTTCCACTCAGCACAGGTTTGGGATCTTTGGCTGTAAAGACTTACGGGATGAAGCCTTGGGTATTGAGTTCTTCTCCTGTGCAGTCAGAAGCTGCAGTACGGTAACGCCTGTAAGCTGTAACCCCTCTAAGGAGGTTTTGAGGTTTGTCACTGAGTTTGGGAGCATGACCTCATGTGCTGCTTTGCTTTTCTTAGAACTGTCCTGACAGTGACGGATTGAGAGCCTGCAGGGACACTATCTTAAGCATAATGTTTCTTCTCGCACACCTTTATCTCCCCTCTGGCTGTTAATTTCCCATCCGCAAAGTTGAGAGTGTGGGGCAGAAACTAGGTAGGTTATATAGCCTGTAAAGTCAGGAGGTAAAGGAGGCAGCTGCTTTAAGGACCTTGAATCCCTGCATGTAGTGAGAATTGCATTCATTTCTGAGCTGCGCCTGTGCTTTTCCACCCATGTTTGGTCAGAATCGTCTACGTCTAACGTATAGGAGAAGTCAGGCTAGGGGTAGCCTCCAGTTGCTGTTATGTTCTTGCAGGTATGGATGCAGAATTCCCCTGGACTCTGGTGCGAGCCTGTCTTCAGCTTGTAAAATTAGATTGCCTGACAATCTGTAGTAATGCTGTCATGAGACAAAAGACAGAAAGTTGAAGCTTCAGTAGAAATCTGACAAGAGGCCAGGTACTCAAATCAAGCCTCATTATTACATTTCTTTCAAGGCAGTCCTCATTTCTTTTATAATTTTCTGAATTACCATTATGAGGATTAATTTGGCTTCCAGGTTGCCTTACACTGCACTGTTGTGCATACAAAAGGCTTGTTGTAAAACCTTTTGAAGCACCTAAGTTCAGGCAGAGGTCAGGAGACGCAAGCTTGCGTGCTGCTGGGGAAAAATTAAAAACGGGAAAGGTTTTGAGGCACTCGTGCAACTCTAAATGCCGCTCTTGGCTTGGCGTTGAGGTCTGCAGTGGCCTCTTCAGGGTATGCATGTCTCGTTTGTGTGGGAAAATCGGAACAGTAAGAACTACAGGAGAAGGTCATACAGGCGTACAGGCTGTGCTCTTCGTTTTTCAACAGTGGGAGCAGAGGGAGATGAATGCCTGCAGCTGCCAGCATAGTTTGTTAAAGATACACCTGTAGGTAGAAGCACCTGAAATCAAAGAAGGGTTTGGGGAAAACTAAGAGCTTTGAACTGGCGTTGTACAAAGCTTTCTGAAGCTCGCTTAAGGATGGGAGAGAGGGTGCTTGAATGGAGCAGGAGAGATGTGGAGAGTGCGGTTGCTGAGGAAGAGTGAAGACGCTCTGATGCTCAGGAAGAGCACAAGATAGGAATGAGGGCAAGAGGAAGGGAACGGTCCTTGAATGCGGTAATTTCTGGTCATCGCTCTTGCAGACGTATGGAAGTGCAGTATTTAGCACCTGATCCCAGCCCTTGTGCACCAGGTAGCAGGAGGGGGCTCTGAAAGTTACGTCCCTAATGTCTTCCTTGAGTTGTCAGGAGTGTTCCTTTCCTTGGCAGTTCTGGTTTGTCCATCTGTGATCACAGTGTCCGTTATTCCCTGCTTCCTTTAGACTGCCACCCTTTGTGCCGTCAGTGTGTGGCCAACCTGCGGGACACCGGCAGCATCTGTCTGAAGTGCCAGAACGCCCGTCACTTGCTCCTGGGGGATCGTTGCATTCCTGACTGCCCAGTGGGATACTATGCAGAGAACGGTGCCTGCAAAAGTGAGTAGTCCCTACAGATGCCTCAAGTAGCTGCAAGGGACCACCTGGATCCTTGCGAGAGATGTTCCACAAAGTGCTTCCTAGTTAGTAGAGAAGCTTTGTCCAGCTGGCAGGACACCGCACTGGGAGCTAGACATGTCCTTCCTGGCTAACGACTGTGCCAGCTGGCTGGGAGCGCTCTCTCCTTGCTCCCCGTAATCTGGGTCTGCTTTCAGACTGTGGGTTCTTTGGGGCACAGTGCTGTAGTGTCCTGAGCACATGCTGAGGCTGCTGGGACCTAGCCCGCTGTTACAAGACAATTAATAAGTGTAATGAGTACCAGACAGCAGTATGCTTGTGAAGAGGAGGTGAAGGTGAGTTTCCCTCTCTCTCTGTCCGTTAAATCCCATCTCTCAAAGGCGGTGGCACAGAGGATAGGATGACAGTACACTATGGTCTGTGTAGGGTAGCTACCCTGAGATCACTCCTAGGAAGAGATGGGCTTCTTAAGCACAAGAAAGGGTAACTTCCAACAGAGGCTTTTCATGTGCCCATCACCAAGTCTCCCGTTTGTGTGGTACCAGCACAGTTCTGGGATGCTAATACTTGAAAATACCTTCTGGATGTGTGCTTTGAAGGGCTGTGCAACTTCTGCTCACAGAAGGCCGAACTCTAGCTGGTAGCTACTTCTCAGGAAGTTTGCAACCTGGGATGAAACATCATCCTAGGTAAGGTCTCTCATTGAGACTTGTCTTGCTGCAGTAATGGTCCAAAAGGTGATCATTTGTAGCAGCTTCTCAAACAAAGAGCCAGTTTCGTTCAGCCTTTTAGGCTGGCACGATAGATGCAGTGCTGCAGCTGCGTGGGTGAAGTTGCTCTGATGGGACGTTTTATTCTCTAGCCTTCTGTGCCTTCACCTATCCCTGGTTCTCCTCCAGTTTTTGTTGCTGATGTGGTTTCATATTCCAATCATTGTCTGGGCTGCTTTATGTTTCTTGGACCCTTAGAAGGAAGTACGTTGCTTTTCTTGTTATGTGGCCAACAGAGACATGTTAAAGCCCAACACTGAGCAAAGGGTATTGCAGTTTATTTTAAGAGAAAGACATCAAGACAAGAAATTCTGCACCTTAGAATTAAGATGTAGGTGCTCCTTTTGCAGGAAGTGGCATTTACTAATCAGGTCTAACCACCGATGGTTAATGTTTCAAAGCTTCTCTCAAGCACTCTGGGAGCTGTGCGTTTATTTACCTGCTTTTGACAAATGAAATCTCAGAAATGTGTGAAATATGCTGCCTGTCATTTAGTTGGAAAATCCCCTGAGAGAGATACTTTGTCTTCCTGGAAATTTAAGCATAGGGATAACATTTCTTCCCTTTGGTATGAAGGTTTCATTTAAAAGAAGTTTTGCATTATTCAGACTGTGTCAAAGCTCGTATTGCATTTTGTGCTAGCTTTGAAGATCTCCAGCACAGCATAATGCAGTCACTTCTCCGATTCCTTTGCCCACTTTCTCTCGTGATTAATTTGTCCTGGTAGGTGTAGTGATGGCATCATCTTTAGGTAAAGGCCTATCAAGAAATAAAACAGACTAATAATTTTGTGAGTATGTAGCCCCTTTGGAGAGATTAATAGGCTACACTGGCCTCATCCACTGTGGTATTTTAAATCTCTTCAATCAGACTAAGAAGCACAGGAAGTGGAAGACGAAGGGATGGAAAGGAAACAGGGAAAGAAAACAAGAGGGGTGGCATAAAAATATCTCTTCAAAAATGCCGGGAAAGAAAAAGATAGTAATGTACTTCCTTGCTCGAGGCAGTCAGTGGGATTGCTGGCTATGAAGAATTGCAGAAGGATGTTACAAGACTGAGTGTCTGGGCAGTAAAGCAAAGGATGGAAGTTTGGTATAGGCAGGTGTAATGATGCACACAGGGATACCCGGTTCTAACCTCACATGCAGAATGATGGCATCCTTGCTGTGATCTCGAAGTAATGATCAATCAGCCTGTGAAAACGGCATCCCAGTATTCAGCAATGTTGAAAAAGCAAATCAAGTGTTAGGCGCTAGTACAAAAGGAACAGAAGAATTAATTCTGCCCCTGTCTAAAGGAGCTGCATGCTGTGGGCAGTTCTGCCCATCTCAGAAGGGAAGGGCAGCAAAATGGATGTGGGGAGGGAAGGGCTTCTGTACAGTGAGCAACTGAGTAGACCACAGTGCTTCGACCTGAAAAACAGGAGACCATAGGAGGGAGAAAATATGACGGAGGCTTACAAAGTCACGAGTGAAATGGAGAGAGGGCACATAGAGATTGACTGTTCTCTGTCAGCGTTGCTTCTTGGAATAGGTAGCAGCTGTGCAACTCCTGCTGAAGGGATGGATGTGAATCCTCAGGTAGGTGTGGAGCTGTCAAAAGCACTAGATGGTTCCTAAATCGACAAAAAGCGCATCAGGCTTAAGAGATTCTGACCTGAAACTAGTTGAGAGAGAGCATGAGAGGGAGGTACTGATACGTGCTTGTTCTTTTTTTTACTCTCTTCTTATAGACAGGTCTTGGCCAGGTCCTGTCAGGTTGTTACTAAGGGGAAGGGGAGGTTGAAGAGAAGAGGAATGGGTAAAAAGAGAGAGAAAGGAGAGGAGAGAGCTAGTGTGCATGACACACAGAGCGCAAATAAACCCATTTAATCCGTCTGTCACCAGCCGGGTTGGCTGTGTTTCTGCTGTGAACACGTAAGGGCTTAGACTTAGTAGGAACTTTTGGTACTCAATATCACCATGCGCAGTCTCTGAGAGTTCTTCTGCTGAACCTTGAGAAACTTGCTCAAAGATCTACTTTTCCTTCAACAGAAACACTTGTTCTTGCTGTCTCTGCAGGGTGTCACCCCTCATGTAAAACCTGCACCGCCGGGGGTCCTTTTTCCTGCTCTTCCTGCAACGCCAGCCTGGTTCTCTCCCACACCAGTATGTGTGTGCCGGTCTGTTCCCCGGGATACTACAGGGGTGACAGGCAGATCTGCAAACGTGAGTGTCTATCTCCAAGCCATCTCTCCGTTCCACAGTGTATTCACCGACATGTCTTTTCTTGTTCCTTTGCTTACTGTTCCTCTTGCCAGGAAAAGAAAGATTTCAAGTGCCTAAAAATTCAATGTGAGTTGACAGAGGTGTTTAGCTGCCTTAGAAACAGAGCCTACAGCATGGTTTAAATTTGAGCACAGTTGCAGTTTTGTATCAACTTCAACAGTAAGAGGCTTTGGGCCCTGCAGTAAAAATCTGCAGGAGAGTTTGTGTAGTCTTCCCTGTTAAGTTGTCTAGGTGGTGCACAGAGAAGTGGCCAAAAGTACTGGTGGATTCTGGGCTTTGTGAAAACTTGACAAATTTAGACCAGTTTTAATCAGTTCTTACTAAGGCAAGCCCCCTCCCCACTGCACTGCCTGCCAGTATCTGCCATGGAAGCTGTATTAAGCCTGTAGCATTTATGCTACGTTTTTCCACATACGAAACCTCAGTAGGGACGAGGTACAGTGTGGTAGGCACAGCCCTGGCTGACTTCAGCTGTGATATTTTTACTTCCTAATGATCTGATGCGACTGATCTGGTGTGAAGTCCAGTAATGTTTTATCCTACTCCTGCTATCCCTTGTGAATCTCTCAGGGTCTCTCTTTTCCTTTTGTTATTCTGTGTTCGCTCTGGCCCTGACATCAGTTGGGTTATTCCTCACGTAATTATTGGGCTTGATGTTCCAAAATGCAAAATTATATGGCCCAGAGACATAAAAAATGTGAAAAAACCCTGCTTGAGTTGACCCACTATAATACACACACCTAAAAATGAGTAAGTGCTTAAGTGGTTTGGTTGCTCTGAACCTGAACGCTCAGATTTCTTAAGTTCTGCATTACCCTGGTGTAAATTATCCAGATTTATGATAAAATAACTCTGTTGCACTGCACTGAGTATAGGTATCAATGTCATCTTATCTGGACCCAATTTCTTTACTGATGAGGTCCTATAGGAGGAAGCTGATAGGGTTGTCAGCCTTACCTGCCTTTTGTTGAAATATGTGGTTCTTCTGAAACTATTATTCCCGTGTTATCAGCAGAAATGGAGACACCTTGCATAAGTTCAAGGAAATACATGGAAGACTTTGTACTGCTCTTCTGTTGACAGGAAAAAAGGCTATTCAATAATAATGAAAAAAGGAAAGTAATAAAAAAAGATGAATTAAAAAAAAAAGAATCATGGGATTCCCACTGTCCGGGCTAGTTTCCTACAAGCTCTACAGGATACTCACTGTTCTCATCTGCAGTATGGACTTTCTTATTGCTAACTACACCAGAATGCCTCCCTTCCTAATTAAAATGCCCTTTTCTAATGAAAACTTTCCTGTTGATAGCTCCTCCCTCAGGACATCATGGTAGAAGTGGAATGTTCCTGAGGACTGTGCCCTTCCTGAATTTGGTTCAGTAGCTCAAAGGCAAATAGATTTTTGCAAGCAAATTCAACTACTCTAATCTCCTTATTGCAAATGGCTTTTTAAGAAGTGTATGTAATCCTTGTGCCAGGAGGCTCGAGGCAAAGTGTGTTGGTGCATTGGATTTTTGTCATTCCAAGTGTCACTTGTGCCTTTTCAAGTGAAGTACTGCTGATAAGCCATGTAGATATAAACTGTCCCAGGCTGCTGGAAAACTACCACTTAGAGGTAATGAAAATTGTTTAAATAGAGGTTGGCTGTTAGGCTGAGAAAAATTGGTCTCTCTTCAAAGTTTATTTTGGTCACATTGCACTTTTGAGGAACTTGAGTTTGGAATGACGTTCAGGGAGATGCTGAGTGCGTGTATGGACTCTTGGAGATATTTTTCAACTCGATGACATACTGTCCGGGGAACAGTGCAAAACTTAAGAAGTTCTTCGTGGGCTTAAAAATGCAGGTATGGAGTCATGCTGATAAAACAAGCAGACAGGATTACTTTCAAACACAGTTTTTGCTTACTGTTCTGGCATGCCTCCATGGGTAGCCTGATTCCTGTAGATTTAGACCTCATGCGGAATGATTTACCATACTTTTAATAGTTGGCTTTTTGCAGCACTTACAAATAGTAATTTTCCATGTGTTGTTCTTAAGTGAAATCAGCCTGGCACCAGAGCACCTAAAAACAGTTGTTAGATTCTTTAGGTAAACTTTTTGTTAGAAATCATTTGTATCTCAGTAAAACACAGACCTTCTGTGACATTTTTTAGATGAGCTAAAACAAGTAACTATTTTGAAGGGCACTGGCTTCTCGCTTCAATGGGAACAACGTGGGTATCTTCATTTACTTCAGTATTTTGAGGTTTTGTGGTTACAAAGCTCTGTCTTGAATTAAAAGCGAATTGAAGGGATTTCCACAATTAGCATATCACTAAATTAGCATTCCACAATTAGCATATCGCCAACATGTTACCGCAGGTAACATGTTGGTATTTAGCACCTGAACTGTAGTTGAGCTAGGTCCTATGAGAGGTTTTGTTTGTTTTTTCCATTAATGGCCATCTGTGCTTTATTCTTGAGTTTTAGCGCTTGGGGCTGTGTTTCTGGAGCTTTTTTCTGATTTGTCGTAAGTACAGAACTGAGCTTGGGCAAAGATTCTGACTCCGTATGGATTTAGCGACGCTCAGGGGTAGCTGGCCGGGAATTTAGGAGTCCCTTTTGCATAGACCATCATTGTACTTGCTAGCAAGGCAGTTACGGTTGTTTGTATAAAGCAGACATGTGAACCCCTGAGTTTTCTGCATATTATGTGTGTAAAGTTTCGTCTAACCAGAATCAGAGCGAACTTTTCAGTGCATAGACAAAGGGCTAGGAAATATTTTTCAGTCTTCCATAGCATATTGCTATTAAATCTTCTGGTGTGAATGAGCTAAGAGCTCTGACATGGGCACTGCGTACACGTGACTGTTAGTACAGCCTCCTGAGAAATTTCGACCCTGGACATCAAAGAGGCAGGCTGAAATATTCTGAACCTCTGGACTTTGATCCTAGATTCAGTAAATCCCTGAATTATTTTTTCTGGCATCTTTATTTCCTCCCTACAGCTCCAGAGTTTCACACTGTGTGCAAATGCTAAGTGAAATTAAATGGGCGTTTGCTCCCGCCAAGTTTTGCTAACTGGATTGCAGCAGTCTATGATGGTCTCCTAATTTGTGCATTACAAGTGAAGTCTGGAATCACATGAAACACAGGTTGTTTAAAGAGAATAAGAGAATCAGAGACAGGGAAAGCTCTTTTTTGGGGATTTGAATTCAAGGTCAATGTTTTACCTTGACCTGTCCAGAGGAGAGTAAGAAGCAGTATGAGGAGACGTAACAGTCGATTCCAAATGGAAGTAGGCTTTTTACATTTTGGAGGCTGCGAAAAGGAAGGTAAGAAGGAAAAACTCTCCGCAGGTGCCTCTCAGAGAGGACAGAGGAGTAGCGAGGCTACAGGATAATACCATTTTTTACTTGTGCAGTTGCCTGGTACTTCAGTAATTACAGTTATTTTCTCTGTCTTTCCACAGCTTGCAACAGCCAGTGCCTGAGCTGTGAATCAGCCGCTGGCTGTACGTCTTGCAGAGATCCAGCGAAGGTCCTGTTGTTTGGAGAGTGCCAGTACGAGAGCTGTGCTCAGCAGTATTATCTGGATTTTTCCAGCAAGACTTGCAGAGGTGAAAAATACATTGTGGGTTTAAAGAAAAAAGAAAAAAAAAAAAATTGCAAGTGCCTTGGCTAAGAATCCAGGACATTGCAGCATCATCCGTGGAGGCAGCCTGCTTTAAAAAGTGTGTATGGGGGGGGAGTTGTTCAGTGACAGACTACGTGCAAGGTTTTTACAGTTTTTTTCTCTTTTTCGGCAGTCTGCTGTCACATACTTCAGCCTTTAGTGAAACAAGATTATTGCAAATCCGTCTCTTGTAAATGAGTTAGTAAGTGAGCCAGCAAACTTTTCAAGGGTCGGGTCCAGCAATTCATTTAGTCATGGGTCAGCTGAATAACGAGTGAGCTTACCAGGCTAAATCTTTTTTAGAGCGCTTACAGGGCCTTGTGTACTTACCTGCTTCTCTCTGTCTTACTAAATACTGCGTCACTGGATGACTGCAGAAACAACAGTTTGGAGTGATTTAAAAGACACATGACTTGAAAGATTTCCAGAACTCCCAAGGAGAGTGTTCCATAGTGGAAATAAGTGAGGATAGCACGGCTTTATTGCAGCTGACACCACTAAGACTAGGATATAATACAAATGACTTGTTCAGTGTTCATTTCTAGCTGGCTCGCTTAATACCTGAACCTAGCTTAACTGAGTAGCGTCTGTCCCCTTAACAACACGGTGGTTTTTCAGAGAGGTGACATTGTCTGCTGTTTAGGGTGCTGGAATGAGGCAAGACTCTTGTCCTGGCTTTGTCTTGGACATGCTGCATGGACTGGAGTAGTTCAGCTCACCTCAGTGAGTTCTTGTTTCCCACCCTTCTTGCTCTTACCCATTTGTCTGTCTCATCAGCCAAGCGTGTCTGTCATTAATTGCTGATACGGACCCTCCAAGTGCCACCAAGAAACAAACAGTATTTTTGGCAGCCTGAGCAGCCCCTGGGCACGTGTGCACGGTTGGGACTGTGCCGTAGACTGGAGGGGAGGTAGTGCAAAGGCGTGTGAAGGCAGATCTGATCCCAGCTGGATCCAGTGTGTTTCTGGCCAGTGGACTTCCCAGAGGGACATTTGGACTGTGAGGGACAACGATTTCATTTTCTTTTGGTCAGAGTCATTTGAAAGCATGAGACTGATGAAGCGGGGTGGATAATTGCTAATGAGCAACAAACTCAGTGTTGGCAGAAAAGGAGCATTGCTTCTTCTGGGGTAAAACCAGGCTTTATTATGGGAAACAAAACTGTGCCGGTGTTAGCAGGTCTGAATGCTGAACAAGAGGCAAGCCCGCTCAAATTTGACACAGTTAGAATGTGTTAAGTCCAAGAGGGAAAAAACCCAAACCCCGTATGTTGAGTTGTAATAAGTCACTCGGTACAAATCACGCTTTCTTTTTTTTTTTTTTTTTTTTTTTTTTA
>JAVKLA010000007.1:8339269-8400675 GCA_034782735.1 Sagittarius serpentarius
TCGGTACAAATCACGCTTTCTTTTTTTTTTTTTTTTTTTTTTTTAAAGTATCTCTTTAACAGTTTTTACTGTGCTCTTTGCTCCTAGGGCTTATGTTCCCATAGCTTATAGACCCCAAGCGCTGAGCACTCGTATAGGGTGAGCACCTATACAAAAGGGCTGCCCTGCATTGACTTTTTTTTTTCTTCCAGAGTGCGACTGGAGCTGTAATGCTTGTAAAGGTCCCCAGAAGACCGACTGCCTGCAGTGCATGGAGGGCTATGTTCTCCATGAAGGAGCTTGTGTGGAACAGTGCCCTGAAGCTTTCTACAAGGAATCAGACGCATGCCAGAGTGAGTTCTTCTTGAGCATTACTTCTAATCATTACCGCCAACATGTTTCCCTGCTTGTCTCCAATTTGCGCACGTCTTGCATTCGGAAGGCACGCTCTAGCTTCAGATCTCTCGCCACCCTCCAGCACACACACGCAGCAGAGCGGTGGTTCCTGCGGGGTGTTACAGCACAGTGCGGGGAGCAGTTGAAAGCGGCGTTGAGCTGAACTCTTTACATATGGCTTTTAGGATGTGATCAACACTGCCTTCGGTGTCGCCAACCAGATGAGTGCAGCCTTTGCGAAGCCCCGTTTTTCCTCTTGGACGTTCATTGTGTTCGCAAATGTGGGAAGCGATATTACGCAGACCATGCACAGCGAAAATGCACAGGTAAGCAAAGTGAGCGTGACGTGGTGGAGAGGGACCAGGGCTGTAGCCTGTGTTCTATACGCTGCTTTTTCTCTGAAAGGCTGGGATGAAGAGGAAGCGCTTGGATGCTGCATTAAACTTGCTGTTGAGGTGATGCCGTCAACCTGAGAATTAGATAGCAGGCTATATCTGCGTTTAGACGTGCCTAATTTAGGAGGAATGAGATTCAGTGTAAATGGCTGCTGGTGTGTGTGTATGTATGTACACTTTGTATATAAAAAACCCAGGTATTAAACCCACATTTTTAGAAAGATTTCAGTTGTATTTGTGGGTTAACAAGCTGTGTAGGACTTGAATGTGTATTTGGAGTATTGTTTTCAAATTGATGTAACAGTTACTTAAAAACATGTTTCTTCCATTTGGAAGATCATCTCAGGTTCTCTGTAGTCAATGGGAAACAGTGGTCAAATGAGGAAGGAACTTGTTAACAACTCTTTTACCTCAACTCTTTGCCCCTTCTTTTTGATTATTTTTGTCAGGTAGGTAAGACATAAATAGCAGAGGTGTTTCTGTTCTGACCCCCGGGGACAGCCCTGTGCACCAGTGGCTGCATTGTTTTTGCAGTGTCTCGATGGGGTTGTGCTTTCCATTCGATTCAGCTTGTCCTCCTGGATGCTTGGAGTGTGACAGTGACAGCCTGTGCCACCTCTGTGACAGCACCACGTTTCTGAAGAATAAGATTTGTGTTTCTGCCTGTGGCCAGGGTTTCTACGGCAATACGTGGACCAGAGAGTGCGAAGAAGGTGAGTGTCTCTCACGATAAAGCGACGGAGCTGGCAGGCTTCCAGCAGATTTTAAGTGTTCGTTCAGGGGCATTTTTGGAATTCAGTTTTGTGTTGAGTGTTGAAAGTTGGCAGCTATTTATCTCCAACTTCTTTGTTTCATAAAATGTGCATGTACATGGTTTTCTAAGTGAAGTTACCTAGTTAAGTATGGAGGCACGTCTTTCCAATCGCAGCATCGTTTATCATCAGTGTAAAACAAATGAAAGAATTTCTTGGGGAAAATCCCGTACTAAGTCGGCTGTAGTACTTAGTTATCTTTTCTTTCTTCTAAATGAAGATCTACTAGTCCGTCTGCAGGACAGGCCAGTGTATGCTGGCTTTGAGTTTTGTGATGGGGAACTCAAGATGGGAAGTGACTTGCCCAGGCCTTTCAGAATCATAGTGGGGATTGGGATGGATTGCAATTCCTCTTGAGATAAAGTGGTTGTCCACCTAGGTCAGTAATGAACAGGGCGTTATAAGGGTCTGATCCGTTATCCAGAAGATGGTAGTGACAGGCAAGATGCTAACACAGCCCATGGCTGTAATTCATTCAGTAATATTTTTTCCCTTCTTTCTTTTTAGCCAGCAAGCATCCCTTGAGCTTCCATGTGAACAGTACCCTCACAGTAGGAATTGGTGGGGTAAAGCCCCTAGACCTCTCCTTACTGGGTGTGCGTGATCTGGATGCTGGCACAGGACAGCTCTTGTTCCATATCGACGACACTCCCTCCAACGGCAGGCTAGTGATGGTGGTGAATGGGAAAGAGGTGCAGCTGAGCAAAGGCGACCACTTCAGCTGCAAGGATGTGAAAGAGAACAGGGTCCGCTTTGTGCACAGCAAAGAGAAACCCAGGTGACTCGGTTGACATTTTTTTCGGAGCTCTTGCCTTTAAAAAAATTGACGTTATCTTGAGAACAGGTATTTCCTTGTTCCTTGGAAGCATTCTTACAGCGAAGCACGCTTCTCACTGCTGTTAGATAAATTACCAGTGTACTTACACTGTACCGTAGTATAAAAGATGGTGCAAGACTTCTCCGTTCATGGTATAAGAGGTCACTGTGATCCAGCTACCAAACCTGTTGTGCTTTGGGGGTGCAGGAGTCTGTCTCTTCTTTAGGATGCTCTGCTGTGGGTTTAACACTGGCATATGAGTGTGGTTCTTAGAACAATTTCTTGATACTCTCAGGAAGATGCTCAAATGATGTCACCACTATGCTCTGCGGCATCATCCGCATTCAGCCATTACTTCTTCGCCTGCAGTGTGAGCTCTGTTAGTGTCCTGGGATAATTAGTGGTGATTAGTAGCTGGCAATGCTCACACTGCAAGCATGTTGCAAGGAAGCAGATCTTTCCTGCTGCCAGGCAGTAAGCCAGTCGTCCTGCCAAATTTCACACTTGATTTACATCACCATAAAACCTTGGGACTAGACTGATATTGGTGGAATTATTCTAAATTTCTGCCTGTATATGTTAAGGTGTTCTTTGATCCATTGTTTTCAGTAAGACTTTCAGGGTGTCCTTCTGATGGCAAGGGTTAGCTCACGTTCACAAGACTTGAGGCATGTGTTTCTGTATCATGGTTTTGGGGGTTTTTTTGTCTGCCTCATAGTCATAATGTAATGTCAGGATCTTATCCTGAGAAACGTGGCAACTTTATATTCAAGGTTATCGGGTGGCACTATTGAAAAGTAAATAGGAAGCAAAAATGCTGAAAAGTGGGATCTCCTCTTCCGAAGGCAGATAAGTGACATTTTTCTTTAGCAGCAAATAGCTGTCATTTAGAATTGGTACTTTATCTTGGAAATGCCATCCTATGTAGGTAACATGAGTTAAAGGGAAATGAGGGTATATTACTACATAGTTAAAGGTATTTTATTGCATGTTGTGACTGTTGTGAATCTTCAGAAAAAAATGCTATAAAAACATAATTGAAAAAACTTGAGCTAAAGCTTCTGTCACTAAGCTAGTCGTTTTTACTGAGTCTATAGCATTTTTATCATTATTGAGTCCTGCAAAAGCACTTCATTAATTTATATTATCCTGTATTTTGGCTTGTTGGGGACTTGTTTAGGAAAGGACAGTTTTCCTTGAAGGTCAGTGATCAACAGTTCTTCTCCCATCCTGAGACGGTCAACATTCAAGCATTTTCAACACAGGTAACGTAACGAAGCTTGGAAACAACCACCGATTTTGTACCATTTGGAGGCCTGGTTTCTTGCAATGATAGCAAAGGAGCTGGGCAGAACTTGAGCTGGACTTCAGGTCAGGCAAATTAGACTCAACTCTCAGCTTAGTTGAGAGGCAGCCAAGAGCCCGTGTGGAAGAGCTGGGCCTCGGGTAAGAAGCTGGCCCGTGTAATTTTGCTTGTAGCTGTGCAAGCACAGAGCAATTATCAGTGAGGGCTAAGGAGTCGCTACTGTTTAAATTATTCTTGGGATCCGCGGATGGTCTAGTTCAGTCTCTTACTGCAGGGCAGTTGAACAATGATTGATCCCTATGGTAGGTGGGGATGCTTTGACAGTCGAGAGCATTTACTTAAATGCTCTGTTCTAGGACAGCTGGGAATTAAATCAGCATGAGCTGTTTAAAGTGTGTCCCTTAAACTGTTCAACACTTCTAGGCAAGTTGATGGTACTGCCACGCATCCATGTCTCTCATACTGCTGTTATTTAAAGTCTCTAGCACGGTATCGTAGAGGGGCCTCACCCAAGAGGTGGTGTACAGGCCGTACATTTGTGACTCCTTTTCAAGGGTGGGCTCTCTAAAAGGCAAGATACGAAGAGGTGTGTGAAATACACGTTAAGGGAGAGGACACAGCATTACAGAAAGGAGGAGTCGTTCAAGCCCAGCCTAGCTGCGTGTGCCACGCTGAGCCGATCAGCAGGTTGTATCATCACATCCCCCCGGACAGGCTGTGATTCCCGCTCAAGCTACGGGGGTTGCTCTGACGCTGCTGCGAGGGCAGGGGATGTGCTGGAGCTGCCCAGCCCAGCTTCCCGCTTGCTGCTGGTCGTGATGGCAGCGAGTTCACCGTGGACTCACTCTAACGAGGTCCAGGTTTCCAAGGAGGCTTTGCAGCTTGCCCTGAGCTTCTTCCATAGTCGAACTGTCTAGTTGAAATCTCGATCAGACAGCTTTGCTTAAACTGAAGTTGTTGTGGCTACTTGGCATATTCTAGCAGTATAAAGAGACTTTAAAGTGCAGATGAGAGTCTGCTACTCTTAAGGCCCTTTTACATCCTCATAGGGGCATTAAGTGGCTTGATAAAACTGTAACTGGAAATCTGGCTATCATCCTTTCTCTTTTAGTGCTGACTCCTTCCTGCCTACGGGCCTGACTCAGCATCCATCCTCACAATGAGTCATTTAAGAAATGTATTTCTTTCAGTCATTGCATCGGTGGACGGGTTTGTGTCTGAAGGTGCAGGTGCTATTCCATACCTCATGCTGAGTGCGGTAGGAATGTAACCAGCAGCTCAAAAACGTGGTGAGCTGCTGACTTGCTCACTACATACCACGCTGGGGACCTGGGCGGGGGGATCTCCAGTTTAATGTATTTAGTGTTCCTTATGGGAAACAACTACTCCCGAGATGCATAATTTCTGTGGTTCTCTGACAGTCTTGAGACTTTGCACTGCTTGGGTTTTTTCCAGATTGGCATCCTAGAGAGGTGGTAGCTTCAGAGTTAGGAATTACAGGTTTTTTAATGGCACTTTGTTGCTTTTAATCATTATATTCCGTATTAGTCATTCCATAACTTCCAGAAACTAGAAGCGTTCTGGTTTGTCCTTTAGTGTAAGGCAAACTGTGGATTTTGATCCTGTTGTGTGTATATTGATTCTGGCTGGTGCTGAACTCTTTGCTCAGCCTAATCTCTTGTTTACCTCAGTAGGACATTCACCTAAGTAAGAGCTGCAGTCACTGCCCCAGAATACATAAGTGAGGTTTAATAAAAGGAATTTTGCCTGCCGATCCTTAATAACCCTGATAAGTTGTACACAGGTGAGATGGCAGCAGTTAGCTCTCTGATGAATGTTCCCAGGGCTTTGACTTCGTCTCTGCAGGTTCACCTCCCTCCTGAGGCAAGGTATTACCGATGGCAAATGATGTTTATTGGGATCAATAGGGACTGCAGATTTAAACTTTCTTGACAACGACGAGCTAGACAACTCATTTAAACCGGCAGAAATGTGGACTGTAGCTGATCTTCCTTCTAGGATGAACACGGCTATGTGGAGTCTTTGAAAATAAATCAGTAATGATGCTGACGACACCCAGTTGCTGTCTTTGAGATGAACTTTATTAGTACAAGACGAGCAAAAGCACATTCTTCGGTGTTAGTTGATTGACTCATTTCTACTTCGAAGCATTAATTCAAGCTTCTACCTCTCATTTCGGCTCACTGCTATTAGTGTCCTGTGTAGGTTATTCTCCCTCTCCTGGCATTCTTCTGTGCTTCCTTTTTTTCCCTCTCTGCAACTCATTTTAAACAGATAACGCAGGCGCGCAGATTGTGTGGCGTCTTTTTCTCAAGCATCGGTGCTCTGAAAGATGTCGAAGTTATCACAGCTGTAGGTTATACGCAGGGAGAGTATGATGTGTCTCTGCCCCCCGCCCACCCCAAACTCATTGTTCGCATACACAAATCTTCAGCGTCTCGGGCGCCTGCGTTCCAGCTGGGCCTGCCAACTACCTGTAACATGTAGACCTTCCAAACTAGTTGGGGTCCACACTTCTATTTGAATTTCCATGGATGGTAATACGGCAAAGCTGTCTCCCTTGTCTCTTATCTGTGCAGACAGCGAAGGGAATACAGCCTGTAGCTGATAAATAAATTGTTTTCTATATAAAAGTCCTAAGGTTTCTTCCTAAGCTTGCTGCGGCATGAGAATCTTCTTTTAATGTAACTGAATCAGTCTAAATTGCTAGATATTCTTAGATCTGCCCGCTGCGGGGGGGAAGGGTGGAGAGTGATTCTCTGCTGCTTAGAAATAGGAGATTTCCAGGGATGAAGTGAGCTAATTTTCTTAACGCCTCATTTTTTGTTCCAGACTTTGATGATGATCAAATTGCTAAGGTTTAGCAAACACCTAAGAGCTGCTTTTGTGTTTCAGGCCCCACATGTGTTCAGAAATGAGGCCCTCCTTGTCCGCAGAGGGGAAATTGGAACTATAACAGAACTGTTGCTTGGTGTGAGAGACAGTGACAATCCTCAGAACGTTGTGCTGATGGTTTTAGAGCCTCCACGTCACGGGCGGCTGATCAAACCTCCTGGCGACTCGGCGTCTGCAGTCCCGGCGTCTGCAGTCCCCGTATTCCACCTGGATGACCTTGCCGGCGGACTGCTGCGTTATGCTCACGATGGCTCTGACACCCGGGATGATGCAGTTCTTCTGCAAGTGAACGACGGGTACCACTTCCAGAACATCCTGTTCCACATTAAGATTGCTCCCAAGGTACGTACTGTGACATAAACCCTCGCAGGCAAGTTAGAAGGCTGGAGAAGTATCACCGTGTCCCTGAGGTGTCCGTAATCCTGCATTACCGACAGGCTGTGGTCAGAGGCAGGGGAGAGTAGTGGATTGATTGAGTTTGGGAGGTCAGCTGAATTTTTGGTTTGCGACAGGAATGGTTCAGCTCAAATTGTGCACCTTTGACAATTCAAAGTCCATAGTTACTTGATAAAAAAGGTTTTCTGGAGTTGCAGGTGAGAGTTTTGAACTGGTAAGGGCAGTGAATTAGAGAATGAGTGGATGGCGGGGAGAGAGGGCTGATGAGACAGGCAAACCAGTCTCCGGGCTGATGGGAGTGTGATGGGAGACAAAAAAGGACGGCGCATGAACAACTTGGCTAATAAGGTGTATCACTGGTACTTTGGTGGTGGTGCTGCCTCCCAAGGTCAGGATCTCTGCTGTTCGCTTCACTTGATGCAGCTTTCTGTTTGGTGACTTCCCTAAGGACAGGGCGCAGGTACCTAAATCCAGAAATTATTAAGAAGTGTTTTGATTTTTGTTTCTTGCTTTTATTGCAGTTCATAATTAAATAACGGTTGTTTGGCTCTCCTCTACTTGGACATGAAGTGGCACTTTGTATTAAATTTTATAGAGATTACGGCAGTAAAATTAGAAACAGTGATGCTTTTCCATTTGTTCATGAAACAAACCCCAGCCAAACAAGGCATGAAATACGTACGGTATGTGTGATGGAGCCTAGAAAAAAAATAAAGTTGTTGAAGTACTTGCAAGCATTTTAGTTCTGGTGTTGTGGTATTGTAATAAAACAGAAGGGAAAAAAGCTGAAAATTGCCTTATCCCTTAGGTAATGTGAAATAGTAATGAAAAATAGAGCTGTCGGAGAAGTCCACTGTTCGCCGTCTTTTTATGTGTGGATCTGAGAATTACGCAATCTTTGAGTGCTTCCACTCCTTGAAAAGGGGTTAGGAGGAGATGATATTACCCCTCTTTTGTCCTCTTCTCCGCTGTATTAGGTGTCTTTCACAGCAACTTGGGCATGAAAATTTTAAGTAAGGTTTACAGACGCCATGTGCATCTGTGTAGTTAGCACAAGGAGGGACTGATCCCATTTAGACCCTGCAGGTGCTCCTCAAGCTGCAGTAGTCATTAATGATCACACATCAGTCTGGGAATGAAAAAGGGGTTGCTTTCAAGGCCGGTGCTGAGTTACTAGAGTCCTGGAATAAGAGCAGCCCTGCCTGTGGTTTCTTTACTCACATCGCTTATGTGGCCTTAAGGAGCCTGTATAAGATCAGAAGGAATGTAAAAATGCTTGGACAGCACTCTGTGTTGTTTGTAACACTTTTTTTTTTTTTGGCTATTGATTAAGCAGGTTCTTATAAATGCCAGTGAGGGTGAATTGCTGAGTATAGTTTCTTTTATTAGCCGATTTAGCGCTCCTTTGTCTCTCTCAGTCTTTCCAAGTCTCTCTGTGCAGCACTTGGCTACAGGGAAGAATGAGGGTGGTGATAGAGGTGAGAGCGGAGCAGTTCAGTATGAGGGTAGAGCTGGCAGATACCCAGCTCCTGCCTCATCCTAATTATCGTATTTGTGGAGTTGCCTTGGGAGCTGAAATGCATGCAGGTTTTGTTTCCGAAAAGGTGCTGTTGGGACACACGCACGCGAAGGCACTTGTTTTTTTTCCCTTGGTTTACACCCAAGGATTGCTAAAGAGCCTGGCAGGACCCTGGCTGGAGGTGTGGGGGTTCAAGGTGTGGCTTTTTTAACCACATTACTTATCTGAGTACACAGAGCTTGTTAGAATGTGCTGCTGGATGGTTTTATATAGTAAGTCCTGGTGGGAAAGGACATTTCTAGGATTCCTACTCAGTGGGCTCAGGCAGTGTAATTCTCAAGACATTAATTCATAGGAGCCCTGTGGTGAAAGTGTGAAAACGTAAATGAAGGACAACATAACCTTCCAAATATTATGAATTGGAGGGGTTTGTTTCTTGCCAACAGGTGTGCCCTGTTTTCTGCAAGGTGCTTTTTTTCCATCCCTTTGGTTGCTAACAGCCTGCTTTCCCCTGTTTGCCGCCGTCCAAACGCTTCGTTTGACCTACTGCAGTCTGAACAGCTGGCCTCTATTTTGAGAGCTCTTAATAATGATTTGCACTGCTGTATATTTTTGTTGACGTTCTCTAACAGTTACAGCTTCTGTGAAGTTAATTTGAGACCTGCTGGTGCTTCATTTTTGGCAGAGCACCGCCAGTGGTGTTCCAGTGGGGAATAAGCCCATGCCCTAGAAAATATAATCGCAGGCCCTGTACTGTAAGTCAGAGGAGCTCAGACCTACCCACACGTGATTTGCCTGTTGCTGACGGGATATGGAAGCCTTTCTTTTCTGAGAGGCTAGGGGGAATGCAGGAAAAAGTCAAAAAAAATGGTTAATTTAGGGGACCTCTAGAAGAGATCCAGCTAAGGGAAGTCTCCAAGTATTTGCAAGGCCCTGCGTCTTGCCCTACCTGGGAGCAGATAACTGAAGCGTGGACCAGGGAGCATGTTAGCCTCCCCAGGCTCTCTGAAAGCACTTTTCCTGTGCTGTGAATTCATTCCCACAGTTTGCTAACTGTGTGCTCAAGTACCGGTAAAAAAAAAAAATTTCTAATGTGATTGTAGGTGGTGTGCTGAACCCAGGGTGAGTGCTCAGATCAGACAATAGCTTGTCGCTAAATATATTTTTTAAAAGATTACCAAGCAAAAAGAGCTGTCTCATGAGTGTGTTCTTATTAACAAGCAGGATCGCAGCATCAAAGCTAGGTGGAAGTGGTATTACAAAATGCCGGACTGGTTTAATGAGGCCAGTGAAGGAACATTCAATCATTCAGTTACCAAAAAGCCGAAGGGTTCCATGTTTATAGCAAAATCACGACCTTGTGTTTAATCAGCATTCACTTAGAAATACTTTCTTTTCAAACAGTGCATTTTGCTTGTCGTTCTTTCAAGTGTGGCTAGTCTCTCTTTTCTCTCCTTACACAATAAATCCAGGGACCTTTCTGACCTTTTTAGTTTGTTTCCTCTTTCCGGAGTTATGCTTTGTTAGGCCTGTATGCGTCATGATGTGATCAAATCGATAAGGTCAGAGAAAAGTTATCATATATATTGGCAGGGTTCTCTTGGCTGGCACAGGGTCTGGTTTTCTTCTTCACTGTTCTTTAAAAAGATAAAGCAACCGTTGTGCTGGGAAACTCTTGATCTGACACAGTCTAAGATCACTGGGCATTTAAATTAACACTGTGCAAAATAAGTATAGTACAAATTAAATGGGTGAAAGTTGCTCAGCAGACGTCACAATGGAGATGGGAAATCATCCTTTAATGTGATTATTTTTCACAAACATCTTTCTAGCTCTCTCTACTGTCTCTGTTGCAGATTAAGAAGAACATAGTAATGAGTCATTTATCAGTTTTGGGGTGACACATGCTTATGTGGAGTAGTAAATGAGGAGGAAGACGATTACTTATATGGAACAGTTAAGATTTTGACTGATTATGCAGTTCACCACAGCCAGTTTCTAGGTGAATCAGCAGAAATCAAGAAGAGAAGTCACGTATTACAGCAGCTGGGCTTACAAGAGCGAGCCATGGCCCAGAAGGAGGTCACGTGGATTTTGGTGTCCTGTCCAACAGAACGTGAGCTAACAAAGTAACTTAGAGCCAAAAAGGGCTAACAGAATCCTTGAATGCCAGAGCAGTGTTACTGAAGTATATGGAAATGGTAGTAAAATCATTACTGCATCCAGTCCTGACATCCACATTTCAAGAAGCTTGAATGAATATGGAATAAATATTCAGCTGGAAAAAAAGCCGCAGGAATAATTTGAAGGTTAGAAAACCCACCAAGTAGCAAAAGACTTTGAGGGATGCTCAGGCAGACTTCAGTTTTACAAAAGTGGTTAAGAGATGACTTGACCGTGGGTGTAAGGACCCACACGGAGAGAAGATACTTGATCTAAAAGTCTTCCTACAGGTATGTTCTAACTTAGCAAAAAAAGGGATGTGGATTTGGTGCAGTAGATACTAAGTGAAATTTGTATACCTCAGCTTTGAATGTTAAACTGCTTCTGTTCAAGCAAAGGATGGAGAACTCTCAGTTCGTGTTTCTGCCAAGATTCATCATTAGCATTTGCATACCCTTAAGTTCAGTTTTCCCCCATCTTGTGGAAAAGCATGAGCTTGGTCTTGAACCTGGGTTTGCTCATGGAGAGGTGATAACTGTTATAGATGTGTGCAAAGACAGAGGAGGTGCCAGAGAGAGATACTTTTGAATGGGTAGGAAGCTGTTGTTCTGTAAGTACCTTTGAAGCATGTGTATTTTTAGAAATAAAATGAAGAGATTGCAAGAGAAAATCTAGATCCAATCAAACTAGTGTAGTAGACTGGGCACTTTTTTGCAGATGTTGATAGCAGTGAATTTTCCACTGTGCCGTGGAGATATATTCTGTCAAGACATGTCAAAAGTCAAGCGGAGAGAGAATGGGGATGGTGGTGAAAGACAAAACTATGGAGGGAGACTGAGGTCAAGGAGGTTTAAGGTCAACAACAGGAACTTAGCAACACTGGAGGACAAAGTCAGTTCTACAGGGTGAGAATTGGGTCCAAGGGATATAGGTGAAGCATGCACAACCATTTCTTGAAGCAGACAACCTGGGATGAATGCATAAGAAATTCCAAAACACTCTGCTTGATCCTTTTCACTTGTAAGTTTGTTTCCATCAGTGCAGCGTTGCTGACATTCAGTTAAGCCTTTTCCTGCTGTCCCCCTGCATGCAGAATGACAGAAGTCCTCAGCTGGTGACAAATTCCCTGGTCTGGGTGCCCCAGGGAGGCATGCTACAGATCTCCAAGACAATTCTACATGCCGAGCTACCCGGTGCCCGTGACTCCGAGATAACCTACACCATCATCAAGGACCAGCCAAGACATGGTAAATATCTTTGGAGTTTTGTTGTCAAAAAACAGCTGTAGGGCACTGCTTTTCACCCCACATGCTCCAAGGTGTCCATCCGCTAAATAAAAGTGCAAGGTTCTGGTTACTTCTGGGGAAAAGGGTGTTCTTCACAGGCCTATGGGAATGTGATTCTTCCATGGTATTTTGCCCACAATAAATAGCATTTGAGGGAATATTTCCTTATAATACTATGCTGAATAAGTGCTGCTAACCTCATCTTTTTCCAGTTCAAATGGGCATGCAAAGTAATGAGGCACTATTGTCCTGCCTAGTAATCTGAACTTCTGCATGTGTGCTTCTGTAGTGGTAGTTAAATTCTGGTGGATTTACAGCCTTGTGAGAGCAGAATCTTACTCACTGCCAAAAGATAATATTCTACAATGATGTCTGGTTTAAGAGGAGCATAGAGTAATACCTACGTCTAGAAACCACTGAGCAAAAGTTTACCATGAAGAACTGGAGAACTCCCTAAATTCCATGGCATTTGATTTAATTTCTACTAATGGAAGGGCTTGGTGACATTTGCATCCATATATAATTCTTGCCTCCAGATTCCTTTTGAGAGGCTCTGGTTTCGTCTCTCAAGAGTAACGGCTTTTCACAAGCAACCCCATGCGTAGGACTGCAGTTTATAGCGTTTCTTCTGGACCCAGGCCAAGGAGGAGTGTGGAAGATACTGGGATTTGTGGCTGAGATACAAACTGAGAGAAACTGGGTGGAAAAGAGAAGATGTCATATGTGGAGGGAAAGGAAATAAGGACAGAAAAGAAAAATGTTACTTTTCCGCTCAGCATCACCATTTTCTTCACTAGAACCATGTCTTTAAATAATATATTTTGCATTTCTATGAAATGGTATCATTGCTTTTAATTTGCTGAGCTGGATAAAATTCGAGGATCCCTTCAGCAACATCAGTGCTGGTTTTTTTACCTTTTGCTGTGAGGATAGATTGGTTTCCATAACAGCTGGCGGTACCTGGTGGAAACATAGATTATGTTATTTTTGCAATTTAGAAGAGAAGTAATTAATTTGTATTCCCCCTTTAGTTTTCTGCAGATGAAGGACTGTCTTCTCATTTTTAATAAGCATCTACATGAAAACAAGAATTTTTCCCTGAGGAGCTTGTCTCCTGCTGCCTAACCCTAACCAAAATTTATAATCCTGTTTTGGTATCGCCATAATTATCTCTACTGTAATTAATTGCAATAACACAAATAGGTTTGTAGCTGCAGGTGAGGAATGCGCAAAATTTTATCTAAAACACTATGTCACAGAAAGGGAGGAAGAAAGTAAGACAGAGAGACGTAGAAAATGGGTCCTGAATCACGGAAGGCTTATCTGCCTCTACTCTTTGACTAATGGAAAAGATATCCGTACCTGTAGAAAATACATAATTTGATTTTTAGATAGGAAAGAAAACCGCTTTAGAATTAGCTACTACATTTCTGTAGCACAAGTGTGCAGACAGAGAAGGCTTCTTGCCCTTTATTTCAAGACTCTGAAACCAAACAAAAGGGTTATAATGAGGGAAGGAAGATCTCTGTCCAGATCCCCTCCTTCTGCAGGGCTTGATTTGGTTCTGTACAATTGGGCACCGGAGAGCAGTTGGTCTTTCCAAGGATCTCTTTATGCTGGACCTCCTGTTTTGTCCCTAGAAATAGAACCAGTGTCTTCCCTGGCTCTCCTCCCAGCACACAGGATGCCTCAACGCAGCTCTGTTACGTGGAAAAAATACTCACTTGTATATGAGTAGGCATCGTTACACCCGAAGCTGCTCCATGTGACATACGTTCTTCAAGGGTGAAATTTCTAAAGCCAATGAGAAGTGACACAACTGTCCACTCTTCTTAAAATTAATGAGACTGCAGTGCCTGAATCCTCTAGACAGCCCTGGAAATTGCAGCTGTCTGGTCCCCGTATGTTTCAGTAAGTTGCCTGAGTGTGCACAAGTTGTACATTCGTGTGTGTAACCTATCAACAGGTGCTTTTCTACTTAAAAAAACCCAAGTTTCAAATGAAATGGTAATCGTAAACTATGTAAGTAAGCATTACAGAGTTGTTCCTTCTGATTGCGTTGAATATTAATTTATAAGAAGACACACAGACATGCATCTTGCTTAAAGCAACTATATGTTCTAATTGTTTCTTCTCTTACTTTGGGAGGGCTAAACAACTTGCAGGCCCTAACTCCTCTGGGTGTGTGATTAGCATCTTTAGAAATCACATGAAAGATTAAGGTGGGATTGGGAACGTAATTAGGGCACTGATAAGGGAGTATTAGCATAGAGTTTGATGATAAAATGGAAGTGTGATATTTCGGCTTGCTGAATTATTTTTTTATTACTCGCAACTGTTTGAGGGTGGTTTGGGGAAATGAACTGGGAGAGTTTACGACGGATATTTTGCGTAACGGAATGATTAATGCTGTAAGGAGAGTTGAAGTGATTTCTAATATATGTGGCTTCTGAATTAGTAGCCATGAGAGATACTCTAAAAGACTAGTACAAGAGCACCATATACAACTAACAATTTATTTAAAGAGCGGCTTTTTTATTTTTATATATATATTTATATATAATCAAGAATAGTAAAGATAAGGGAAACATATAATTTTTTCACGGATTATACGTTAACTCCAAAACAAGTAAATTACATTGTAAAATAGAAAAATATGCTACCGATTTCGATACTATAGCTCTTTAGCAGGTTTTGTTAATTTAATTCATGTGTGTGATTAGGAAAAACGTTCACATCAATGAAATTGATGACCAAGATTTTGATACCCTTCTCTTGGTGGGTAGCACTTGGTTCTTTGAGCAATTTTATTAAAGTCTGTTGAACATTAGTGACATGAAAATCCAACCTTTGCAGGCATCTGTGAGGAGAGCTGATAACCAGTGGACATGCCCCCATCCTGCTCTTCTCTGTCACACCTGCAATGAAGCCAGTGATGTTTCAGTCCAGCTGAGAATCTATTTCTAATAAAAAAAATCAGAAATAAGCTGGACGTTAAAGATGTAAAAGCTACATACTCTTTGGAGTAAGAGCTATAAACCACGGCATACAGACTTTCTATACAGCCTATGATACAGAGGTTCAAGAGCTCTTTTTCATACTATATCTGTTCAAGAGCTCTTTTTCAGTTGAAAATTTCTGTTCAGAGAAGTCGGTTGAATATACTTTTTGGCATAATAAGTCCCTAAAAGAGCTAGAAAAGAGCTGACCTTGAAAAATTAGTATGCTATATTCTGGTGCTGCAGTTGTACCCTTGAGAGGAAGACGGATAGTCTGCTGAAACGCTTTTTAACCCTGACTGTGTCTCACTTCTCTCGTGTCCCTTCACAGGAGCTCCAGAAAGCGAGGCGTGTCCTTTGCGTCTATTCTTCTGCTCAGTTTGTCAGACGGGCACACTTTAAGGTTGAAATGGGCTGGTCAGTGGGCAGAACGACATTTTGGGAGTTAAAAGTTGCAGATCCTGTTCTTTGCTAGACCGTGTATTTCTTCTGTGTACTTGCTTGAGTTACTTGGTCTGTCCTTTGCCAAAACAGGAGATGAAATTTCCCTCTGTCAGTGGCATGTCGCAGGGTCCATTAGTGGGTTTTAGGAGCTCTACTGCTATTTCTGTTAATGACGCTAGGTGGAAAAAGCTAAGAAGGGGTGGACGTTTGTCTTGGATGCTCATTAGTTGGTGAAAAGGCATCTGTTCCTCCTTGTTTTCTCACAAGTTGTGGCCCGGCTGTTCATCTTTGTTTTTCCCAGGTGAAGTGGTGCTTCTGGTCCCAATGGCGGCAGATGGCCCAGCAGACTCGTGGCAGCTTTTGCCTGATGGAAGAGCATCCTCACCTACAACCTCTTTTACCCAGCAGGACATCAATGAAGGCATTGTGTGGTACAGGCACTCTGGATCTGAAGTAGAGAGTGACTCTTTCCAATTCCAGGTACTCCTCATCACATTCACGGGGCGGGGGGGGTGTCACACAGCAGTTCTGCTAGCATTTTTCTCTGAGGTTACTCAGTCTGCCCTTCCCTGTATCTTGCGACCCACAGTTTTGATACATATACGCGAATACATGCATGCACGCACAAATATGTGTGTAAACATATATTTGTATTTACATACAGACTTGCGTGTATATAGGTGCCTGTTGCTTGCCTGTAGATGAATATGCACGTGCGTATGTGTCAGGGTGGATGCAACCCGTCATATTCGTGGGAGACTCATGCAAAAGAGAGCTTTTGCTGCGTGTGGATCCCCAGGTTTTAATCTGTGGCGGTGGAGCCAGCCAGCCAGCTACCCACAACACTGAGCCACGTGCAATGGCATTAACCTCCTGGATGTCAAACCACAGGCCATATTGCCAGTCTGGAGAAAATTGTCTTTCAAGTAGCATCTAACATTTAAGCTCTTAAACTAATAGCTGGCCTGATTTTCTGTAGAACAGTTCTGTCTCAGGGAGGCAAGGGTTTTGTAGAAAAGCAGTGATGTTGTCCTAGTGCCTGTTGCCTTGTGGAAGCAGGAAGGCTCTCTGAGATCATGAGTCCCCAGCGTGAATGGGCAAACAGATCGGCACTTACAGCTTCCGCAGGATGAAACTAGCAGGCTTGTAACAATCCCACCAGCGTGACACAGTGTGTCCAGAGACTGATACTTGCTCTTGACAGTGATCCCTTCTCCACTGGCCTTTTGCCTGTGGGGTAGGGTTGTCCCTTGGGGACACTGTACTGATGTGCTTGGGCTTGCTTTTGGGGAAGAAAGAGGAACAGGAAATGTTTTTTGCCTGGCCGTCCTTAGAAGAGGTGACAGAGCAGGTAACAGAGAGGTCCCACCCATCTTGTAACCTGCTGCCTCCTTTCTGGCACCCTTCTTTGAGATGAGGCTGGTCCCAGGGGAGAAGGGAAGAGTGGGGAGGTGGTTCCAGATAGCCACGCGTTTCGCTGTCCTAGAGATCCTCCAGCTGGGTGCCGAATCTGCATGAGGAGACCCTTGCAGAGGTCCTCTGGCCCACACTCTCCTAAGGCATCCCCGCGATCCAGACCTCCGTGAAAGGACTCCCCTGTGCAAGGTGTGTTACTGCTGCTCGTATTCTGGCCGTTCTGATGCCCCGTTTGCAGTTTAGACAGGAGGTTTGACCCCTTGATACCGCATGGCAAATACATCGCCTCCTCACAAAGCCTGTAATATTTACTCCAAGCGCAAAGACTTCGGAGTGCCTTTTTTTTTTTAAATTGTTTGTTTTGCAAGCCCCAAAACAAGCAACCCTCCTATTTTCTGCAGTCCCTAAGCTAATAATTTAATTTTTGCTGTAGATTACTTCTTGCAAACAGACAAAAAGGTACAAATACTCCCCAGCAGATGTAATACTAAAATAAATCCCACCTGCCCACAGGTTTAACAGCCATAAAATTCCACAGACAGGTCCTTGCTGTTTGCTTGGAAGGTTTAACAGCCTCCCATAATGCTAAGCCTACGTGAGCACTTGCATGCAGTATTTGTTACATCTGGTTTACGAGTCAGAAGCTATTACTGTAGCACCGGAGAGGCAATTAAGGTAATTTCTAAAGTAATTAACATAAGTGATAATGAGGAATTTGTGAGCGTCAGTGTTGAACAAGCTAATCTTTAGCTTAATTGCTGCATTCCTCTTATAGAGAATGCGTTTTGCATGACTTAAATGTTTGGGTTTAGTATCTGGGAGCGGTAGCAATAATTGCATGGAGAGCCCTACTGAGAAAGGAAGCCGCGATTGCCTGGGTCACATCGGGAGACCGTAACACATCTGTCTGAGTCTTGAACCGTGGATTGGGGCATCTCAGAAAGGGCCGACACGTGGTTTTCATCAGTATTTTGGCAATTACCATTCAGATGACAGCAACTCAGGACAGGTCCAGGAATTGGCCAAAATAATTTCATTCATTTCAGCAGAGCACGCATTTTTAGGCGTTTCCTTGAAATAAAGCTTGTGCTGAAGTCTGTTCTCGCTCACAAAGCGCTGTATCGAATTCAAGTGCAGACTTGCATCCCTACTGAAAGATAAACCCATATGTGCATCTAACAAAGGCGGAGGCTCTGTTTCTTTGGGTGCTTGCGTTTATCTCAGGATTGCTGTGAACATTTGCAGGCTTTTCTCTAGGGGATGGTTTTGGTCCTTTGAATTTTTACGAATTTAATATTATTTGCTTTACATGTCATTACTCCAGGTTTGCTATTATGAGTTAGATACCGTTGACTTACCTTTGGTGTTATAGTGGTGTATGGAAAATTTTTATGGGTCTGTGGAACACGAGCGCAGCCTGTCTTGGAAGACGTTGGGATCACGGGGAGTCACTTCCAAGGCAGTGCCATTATTAAAAGACCAGTTGTTTTCACCTCATCGGCACAACTGGTGGTTGTTTTGAGAGTGGGAGGAAGGTTTAAAAACCCATTATTTTTTCTGTTCCTGTGATGAAAAGTTCCACTAAGCTGTACAGACAGCTGGAGTAAAATTCAGCAAAACTATGGCAGTGACTGGGGGAACCAGAAATGAATAGCAGGTAGGGAATATGACAAACAGATATCTTTCTAAATGTCAATAAAGAGGTAAACCGTTTCTAGATTGTACAGGCAATAATGGAGAAGCTGGTTACTATTTAAAGGCCTTAGTTCCCATCAGCTACCGTTCATAGAATCATAGAATCGTAGAATGGCTTGGGTTGGAAGGGACCATCGAAGGAAGGTGTATGCTTTGGGCTGGTATCTGCTGGAAACGTGTGTCTTTGCCTTCCCAGACCGGGAGGAGAGGAGGGGGGAAAAGCATAAAACTGGTCTAGAAATGCAGTGGTGTCCTCTGTCAGGTATCCATTCGTGTGATATTTCCTTCCCAGGTGTCCAGCTCTGCCGGTCCACAAACCAGCTTGGAAAGCCATGTGTTCAACGTTGCTGTTCTCCCACAGACACCCAGAGCACCTCAGCTTTCCCTCGGCTCCTCTTTGCACATGGCTGTAAGTGTGAACCGACACCGCTGACTGATGGTTTCTGTGTTCCCGCTCTCCTTGCAGCAGTGCGCAGCGACCACAGCCTGATCAGTAATCGCTGAGTGTTGATTCCCGTACTTGCTAGTGTCCCTGCTATTGTGCTTGATTCAAAGATTGAACTAAATCTATGGAACAGGGTATATGCACCAGATAGACAGCTGGAGTAGAAATGGAAAAAAAGACAGGTCGGAAGAGTAAATGAAGGGGGAAGGGGGGAGAAAATACCCATAAAAAGTTGAAAAACTCAGTATTAAAAGTGATGAATGTGTAGACTGGAAAGAAGAGGGAGAGAGAGAGAGAAGAAAAAATACATTTTACATCTTTTTATGGAATTCTTACCCTTTCCTTAGAAGCCATTAGGAATGGCAAGAGTGAAAAACTGTGGATTAGAGAGACTGTAATTCCAATGTAAACTTTATCAGAACTGTAGCCCACCCAGACTAGAAAGTCTTCATCCATCATTGTGACATCAGGAATACAGAGTATAAAGTATGTGGAAAGCATTCAGACAAGTGTATTGTATCTGCATCCGGGGAACAGAATTACCTTTTCTTGCAGCGTCAACTCTGGGAATGACCATTTTGATAAGAGTGGCCTCTCTCATGTAGTTATTTCCCTGACTGCGTTAACTGAAAAGATGACCTCGAAGTTTTAGGTTAGTTTTGTGAGCTGTCTGACGTTGGTGCGTGCCTTCTCCATGTGTCCCCATCACATATGAGGGTGAAGTCCAGCTTTCCTCTCTACTTCTCCTGCTGTCTCTGGTTCTTTGATCCTGTAGGGAGGGATCCCGAGCGCGCGAGCTAGAGGGGAGCTTCTGGGTTCTGCACCCAGGTCACCCCTTGGGACGCACAGAGAGCCAAGACCCAAGAGGCAGGGAGTTCGATTGAGACCTCAGAGCTTTGTGGTGGTCTGTGGGGCTTTCAGAGGGGGACCAGGATCCTAATCCACTGAGCAGCAGTCCTGAGCTGATTGAGACAGGGCAGGCTGTGGTGAGAAAGCAGAGATGAGGACTTGGAAGAAACGTGAACGGAGCTGAGGCCATCCCTGCGGGCGGGAGCTGTCTGCAGGGAGAGGGAGAGCTGGGTTTACACACTTGAACATAGCACGCAGTCATCTTTGGCGTTATTCATTCCTGATGATTTGTTTAGAGCGTGCGAGGTGCCAGCAGTATGCTCAGCATTATCAAACAGAAATCCTGTGCCCTTGGGCGCTCCCTGACAGACAAAAGCACACTGAGAGGCCCATGCAGTGCAGGAGAGCAGATGTGGCAGACCTCCCAGGAGCAAGGGGTCCCGGGGAGGAGCCTCCTGAGGGGGGGCGAAGGACTTCTAAGCCAGCACAGCCTGCCAGACATGGGACCAGGAGAAGCCAAAGGAAGTGGTGGGAGAGGGATTGGTGAAAAGTGCACGACACAACGGCCTTGTCAGGGTTTAAAATAGTGGTGACCTTTCACGGGCAATAATAAAACATGCTCAGGCTGCTACTTGGAGCAATAGCCAGTGATGTGTCTTTCTGCTCTTGACTTTTTGTTGTTGTCATCGTTGACAAAATTGATGGGAGAGATGTCTGGCTGTGCCATGCAGTGCTGGATTTTATAGCTAATTACACACCACAAAATTCAATAGTGCCGTAAAATACGTTTTACTGAGGGGCGCCTCGCAACCTGCAAGTCCTACCTCTGCGAGAGACAAATAGGCCTTGGAGGCAAGTATGAAGCAACCATAACCTTAAATCTTTTCATCATAAAATTGCACTTCCTTGCATCAACGTGATCGAGTTCTGTTCATCCATCTTCAGATTCCTGCAGAATTAGACTGGCTTCTCGGCTGAAGAGCAAGCGCAAAATGTTCAGTCTTCCCATACCTCTAGTCTTGTCTTTGAGTGTCCTACTGAGAAAGGTCAGAGAAAGTTTGGTGACTCTTCGGCAGTTAAACTGGATATAACATCTATACTGTTTTTTCTTCAATCGAGTTACCTGTTTCCCCCCTGTTGGTAAAAGGAGCCTGAGCTTCACTCTAGCTGAATGCAAACTGAGATTGGGTTTGTGAGGGAGAGAGAAATTTGTAAGCATGTAGAGGTGCTCCTCCCTTCCCTTCCCAAAGTGGCTGTACGAAAGGGACACCACTGTTCATTTTAAGCCTGCCCTTTTTATATACAGAGCTGTATATAGCAGTGCTGATAACACAAACTTCGTGACTTTTGATTCCAGTTAGGTATGTGACACTTTCACATCTAAGAAGGACTGACAAGGTTTTATTTACTGCTTCACAACAGTCATTCATAGGCTGTGGTTTCTCCTCTGATGTGTTTGGGTGAAAAACACTGGAGAGAGATGAACTGGGGGTTCAGCGGCATTTGTGGTGTACTGAGCTGTTGTCAGGAAACCTCACCTTGCCAGCGTCCAGGCCAACATCCAGTCAGTGACCCAGGGCTGGCAGAATGGGACGCAGCTTTGACAGGGTGGCCTTACAGATGTGTAGCCAGCACGATTCAGTGGGCTGCACTTGATGTGGCCAGTGGAAACCTGTACTTTGTTCCTGAACCTGGTCGTTTCGTGTTCCAAAGCAGATGAATTAGTTGCCCGTATCCTTAATTTAGCTTGTTCTCTCTGTATTTTTTTCATGATTAGGAGATGCCCTGGATGCTTTTCATACCCAGCTGAACTATTTAATTCAGTGACTTCTCGTAGCTGTTAGTTCTGCAGGATTAAGGTTCATGAACACGTGCAGGTGAACTGCTTTTGTGCACTTACGTCTGTTCACGCAGCACCGAAATTCCTGTAACACGCTGCCTGCCTCTGGCTAATGCCTCTTGTAATGGAAGGATCTGGACATTTTTAGACAGATTGAAAACAAAAGCGAAAGCTTTGGTTCCTCTGTGTTCCGGTGGAAATGGATGAGTAATTTCCAGGTTTTCTTTTAAAAGCAAATCCGGTCCAGCCACATCAGACTGTACCAGAAAACTACATAGGCAATGAATTATATCTTCATCCAGGGAGTTTTTGATCCGATTAGGTTTTGCTTTATCTGTTCTTAGTTGCTGTAGGTGAAAAAAGAAACTCCTCCACCTGTGAGCGTGGAGATTGTGCATCTGCAGGGGACAGAGTGCACTAAAAACACTGCCACTTTCCTGGACAGCCTGAAAGTGGGGATAAGCTTATGGTTTTATGAAGGAGGAGGTGTTTGTCTCTTTTTCATAGGTTTATAAGCCCCTTCTGGTGCTCCAGAAAGGACTTAACAGAGGGGGACCTGTATAGAGCGCTCTTCCATTGAGCATGATAGTACCCAGCTTCTGCGTTACACGTTTGGTGATGATGAGCTGAAAGTGAGTTTAGGTGGCCCGTAAGACTCTAGCAAATTTTACTTATTATCAAGCTTTACTGTCCTCTGTAATCGCCTCCCAGATAGTCCCTATTCTGTACAAGTTGGAGAAACTTGGTAAAGGTTCAGCCCATCCATCCCTTGTCAGTTTTAGGTCTAAGAGCTAGGCCTTTAAATTCAAAGACTCTCTTATATTTAACTATGGCAAAGCAAATTCTCTTTCAATGCATTTTTGGGTGAATCTTCCCGTGTCTCTGGCCTTGATGCTTACGGTCTAATGTATTTATTGAGGTGCTGGAGGACCGCGTGACAGTGATTGAGCCCCATCACCTCTCCTTTGTAGACCCGGAGATTCCCAGTGAGAAAATCCTGTTCAACGTGACTGTCCCTCTCCTTCCTGGCCAAGGCAAGTGTACCTATTCAGAAGATGGCAGCTTGCTGCTGAGTTAATTGTTGAACTTTCTAAGCACATCTAATTTTTCTCTCTCAGAGTATCATTCTGCGGAGGCATATGTTAATCTGTTCGGCCTCCTTCATTAGCTTTTGAACACCTTGTTTCTTAACCTGATTTCTTTGGCTTGTTTAGGAGTAAGCCGCAGAGCTCAGACGGTTTTCTTGCTGCTGTCTGGAATATATTGAATGTTGTACCCCATGGCTTTCTGCTTTCCTCCTTTTTAATGAGAGGTATTTGAAGAAATGACTAAGTGAGGAATCTTTGTTTAATTTAGCACGTCCCAAGAACCCATCCTCAATGCAGTTAGAGCCATCTGACTCATTCAGGAGCCACTGAAGACATAGAAAGAAGTACCCGGGGACAGAAAAAGAAGCTGTGGCCTTTGGTATCTTGTTTTAAAAATAAAATGGATTCCTCCTGTTAATACTGAGCTGTCTGCCTCCGTAGGTATCGTGGAGCATAGAGACAGGCCTCTCTCCCCAGTCAGGTATTTCACCCAAGCAGATATAAACCATGGCAAGATTGCTTATCGTCCGCCGACTGCAGCTCCTCACTTGAGAGAGATCATTGCGTTCTCCTTTGCGGGTAAGGAACTGAATGTTCTTTGTAGTGCCGTGTCAGGCTGGTAGAGGTAGGTGGACTGCTGGTCTTCCTCCAGTCCTGGAATGACTTCATGGTTATGTCCATACTCACGAGGGCACGAGGCCTGAATGATGCAAAGGTAGTACGAGTCTGCCTTGGAGGAGTGTACCAAGAGTTCACCCGTTTCTTGTGACTTTAACAAGATATTCCGCTGTGGTTTGCTATAGCAACAGTGCGTGAATTACGGGGGTATGACAGTGTTCGCTGCAGCATTTAGCGTTGCCACTGCTAGTGGATGCTGTGCTGGGCAAGCTGCTGATCTGCTGTGTGGTTAGGAACTGATACCCTTCCCACGCTTGAGATCTTTGACACGCTGGGGGTTTAGTCCTTGAGATTGAGACTAGAATTGATGAGTACGAACTGAATCAATTTAGCCATGATGTTAGAAGATTTCTACCGTCAGAGGAGTAACAATCTGGAGCAGGAGGTAGAGGGGCAAAAATAGGACAGACTTCAAGCGTGTTTGACAGTTTGATGCACAGGATTGTGTGATGAAGTGACAGTACATGGTAGATGCAGTTCTGTGCACCATCATGCCTTCCACTGACATCAAGAGGAGTTTCACAGTTTGGAGGAGGGGGTAGCATGTTATCTCTCGTTGCCTGAAATGAAGGGAAGGGAAGAGTGCTTTCCTTGGTGCGGAGAGACTCCGGTCTGCTCGAACATCAGCACTAGCTTCCTCTGAAAGTTGTTCGCATCCACATCAGTATGTGCTTTCCTGTCCTGACCACAATTACTCTGTGCTTGCATTTGTCCCGTCAGGTCTCCCAGAGTCAGTGAACTTCCGATTCACAGGTACGTGAACCATTTGCTCTTTCCTGGCCAGAGCAGTTTTTAACCTTGTGCCCTTCACATTGCCTCTTACTCCTTGGCCTTTCTTCTGCTGCAAGCACACCTATGGGCACTCAGAAGGAATTTCCAGAAATGCATGTGCCTGGGGAATATTAGTTCATCTGTGTCTCAACAGTGTTTTATAGAAGCTAAGCTGCAGCTTGGTAGAGACATCTTTTTGCACTAGTTGCCTGGAATCTGACCTGATTTGTTCCCCAGTGTGAACAAGGACATCAGAGTTTTACGCTGTTTCTTTTTTTTAATATAGCGTGGAAACATTTCCGCAATTAAATTGCTGCTGTTCAGCTGCTTGCTTGTTTAACACATCTTTCCCTTGCCATGTGCTTTCTAGCACAGGTATGAGAGTGATGCACCAGCAAGGAGAAGTCAGTGTTCTGACTTACGAGTGCACCTGATAGATATATGGAAGATAGTATGTACACATGGACGCACACAGACTTTTAGAAGTTACGTCTGTCTTTCTAGGAGCCGAGTTAGGGGCAAAGATAAATACTCTTGGCAAGTGTGAATTGCCTGTGTATGTTCACAGGCAAAGGTGTAGATTGACAACGTGGGAGAGGAGTCAGCAACGTGGGATGGTGATTTCGTACAGAACGGTGAATTTCCCTGAAATCACATCCCTACACTCAGGTGTGGTTTTTGTCTGTGTCTAGTGTCTGATGGAGAACACACAACCCCGGAGATGGTGTTTGTCATTCATTTGCTCTCTGCGGCGCAGCAGCCTCCAGTCTTCCAGATTGCAGCTCCGTTCCTGGAGGTCAGCCAGGGGGGCAAAGCCACCATCGGTGAGTAGGGTGGAAGGGATGGGGTGCAGAGCGCAGCCTGAAGCACCGTGTTTATTGCCAGGAGGCCACCTGGATGGAGCAGGGGAGAGTTTTGGTCTCACTCACCTCTGTCCATTTAGCTGAGGAGCTGTGGTTGTGCAAGTGTAGAAGCAACCACTGAGAAAACTGTGCATTGGTGCCTCAGAAAAGTGCCTGGGGATATGGCAGTGCTTCTCCGGTGTACGGCAGGTCCGTTCGTTGGCTGAGGCAGGGGAGAGCAGGGTCAGGGACCTGCTGCTCCTCTACTTTTTCCCTCTTAGGCTGCGCTGCAATTGCTGACCTGTTGGTTAGTGGTGTGATCTGGTACACTGGGTTGTTAAGGTTAAGCCACTTTCTGCTTGTGTTAGGAGGTTCTCTGAGCGTTTTGTAGATACCCCCCCTGCTATATGAACAAGTGCACATCTCTCTCGTAAGCTGAGGGTTTGCGTAGCTGTCATTTGTGAGCCATACTGGCAGTAAGTTCTCTGATACAACCTCTGACCTGAGCATTGTCAGGGAACTATTTCCATGAAACCAGCAAGCTCTTGGGCCAGGGCAGCTCCAGAGTTATTTTCCACGTACTGACTGAATTACAGGTTTTTAACTCCATTTACAAGAGCACATCACAAAACCTAAGGGATTTTCCCAATGTAGCGTGTGAGGATGCTGAAGCTGCGCTCTCTTTCCCCGGCACAGGGATCCAGTTAGCCGTGAGCGACACCGATACAGCTCCCGAGGGCCTTTTCTTTGAGCTGGTGAAACCTCCCCATCACGGCATTGTGCTCAAGTACGGCGCGGGCGTGCAGGAGCGCATGAGAGCAGGTGAGTTGAGAAGAAGTCTTCCTCAGCGCAAGAGGGGTCAGTGTGTGCCTGTCCGCATAGCTGGTTTAGTTGACCAGGAGGAGACGGGTGCCTCTGTCACACAGGAGTGTGTGGATTTTCTGCCTGGAAGGGTGTGACTGCAGGAGAGAGTGCGTGAAAGACATTCTCCCATTTGTTGTCTAGTTCCTGGCTGCGTCAGCACATTTTCTGTACCAATTATGCGTGGGCTAGTTGACAGTCGCTCTATTGTGATAGCTGTAACCAGCTGCTAATCAAAAGGGACGTTTTGTTTTACATGATAAGTTATATCCGACGTAATTTAGTGAAGTAACGTCGTGAACATTTCTGCTGAAGTCCTGTTGTGATCTGGCAGTCAAAAGCCCCCGTGGAGCTGTACTGTTGATTTTGGTGGCAGCGGTTTCCAATGTGAGGTCAGATGAACAAATACTATCTGTAGGAGCGTAGTGCAAGCCGAAGACATGGAGAGGGAAGCCTTACCTAGCTATGACAGGCATGAGCTTGGAAAGCAGCTGGGAAGAAAGGAGGATCTGTGCACTCCCTGAGAATCGTGAAGAGTTGCTGTGTCTGTGAAACTGTGAAGGTTACAGCTTTTCCTCTGCCCTGGGTATATACTAGCTCCTTAATAAACGTCTTCATAACTCACATCCCTGTAAGGATGGTATTAAATGCCAGTTTAGTACATGATTAAGTCTTTTGCTAAATTGGGGCCTTAGGTCATTTCAGTTGGACTGGTGCTCTGAACAAAGTCTTTCTGACTTGCGCGTTTTCTTTTTGGGAAGGTGACACCTTCACCTACGAGGACGTCACTCGAAATGCTCTGCAGTACGTGCATGATGGTTCAGCAGCAGCAGAGGACAGCATGGAAATCTCTGTCACCGACGGTGTCACCACCGTGACCACAGTGCTGAGGGTGGAAGTCTCTCTGCTGGATAACAACGGTCCGCAGCTGGCCCCGGGCTGCTTGTTGGCAATCACCGTGGCTAGCAAAAGCTCTGTGACTCTCTCTCGATTGCACCTCGCTTACATCGTAAGCTTTCATCTATTTCTAAACCCAGTGAATGCTGCCAGCCTCCCTTTCCTTATCCCCCGACAGACCCTTTGCCGCACACGCCTCTCTGCCATCAGTGTGGATTCTTGGTAGAGAGCTCGAGTTTTGACTGGGTCCTGATTACTGCTGCCAAAAACGGGATAAGAAGTCTCTTTCACCCAACAGGGCTTTAAGACTATCCGTGTTTGACTGTAACAAAGGTGAACTGCCATGCTGAACATGAGAACTGAGTTAATCCCGGATTTTTGTATCAAACAGACTTGCTAATAAAGCACATGGGCTTGCTAAGTGATAATCCCTTGAAAATTTCAGCCCCCTCACCTCCGTTCCAAAATTGCCTGGCCCTTTTTTCGGGACATATTTGAAAGGGGGAGGTTTAAGCAACCCAAGATGCTGCACTCCTTGGTAGCTTGGAGTTGGTCCCAGGGGTTGTGTGTTGTGCAAGAGTTATCCTGCTGGTAAAATTCAGAAGAAAGGTGTTTCAGTCCTTGCCGATGATTAGGCAGCAAATGCACTGGCAGTGGGTTTCAGGTATGCAGATACGCTCCCCTTAGGGAGGAGGGAGGAGAGATTGCAGCGCACGTGCGAGGCTGGAGAGACCTAAAGTGGTGGCTGTCAGAGAGACGATTAGGGAACTGCAGCAGGTAAGGTAGGATAAGAAGGCAGATGAATGTTTTTTCCGAGGGATCAGTGTGGGTACGAGCCTGGGGTCTGTCCTGTTCTCCTCTTAAGGAGGAAGGCTGACGAGGATGCTGTTCAGGTTTAATCTGAGTAAGACAACAGTTAGGGAAAAGTGGATTTCATTCCTGACCCATATGCTGAGGATATGATGATTTCTGCTTTGCGTCTTATCTTTCAAGCAACCAACAGAAACTTTTAGAAGAAAGATGACATCTGAGCTGTGATATCTTTTAGTTTAATGTGAATCTGGCTTTTGCAGCATTGCCCCACATTAACCTTTGTTTTACTAAGAACTGAACTTAGCTCTGTGTCTCCATCCGAAGCTGTGGTGGGGCAACAGTTACTCCCCGTGGTAGCTATTGGCTAAATTTTGGCTCCCTTTATCTGGAGTCAGCAAAAGCGTATTACATAAATGGTCCAGTCCACTAGGAGTGCAAAGTAAATAAAAACCGAAAATACCAGATTTATGTCTGGGAGATTGTGTTGATGAGATACAAGTATGCAAAGAAAACCCCTCTGAGCTGAGAGAAAATTAAAATACATTTTGCGGTAGATTCTGAAAATGTCAGCCCGGTTGACTCCCTTCTCATCAGCAGAGCTTCATTTAATATTCATCAGCTGTGGGTCGGACCCAGCTAGCTTGATAAAATTCCTTATAAAACATGTTACTCCTCCCTCCATTTTTCGTGGATGGAGACAAAAGCTTATCTTGTCTTGTTTTGATTTGGTTTGTTTTTTCATGTTTAGGACAACAATTCTCCTGACTCAGAGATAAGGATCCAGTTAATATCTCTGCCTGCATACGGCACCCTCTTACGGATGTCGGGCTCTCATGGTGAAGAGCTTTCCAAGGTTTATAATTTCACCATGGAAGACATCAACAGCCAGAGGATCAGGTATCAAAGAGCTTTTCTTCTTCAAGCCGTGCCACTTAAAAGCTCGGTGGGCTTTCCACAGGGATCTCTGAGCTATATTATGTTAGTACAGTGTATTTTTGCCTTTCTTGGCTCTTGGATCCTATGAGATTATGAATGAGAGCATTTCCCTGGCATGTCTGAAATGCCAGTAGTTGGTGTAGCTTCAAATTATGGGTGTTTTTTCTGTGTCCGCAATGTCATGGTGATACTTCAGGTAGGCAACACCTAAAACAGGGATTAAAAGAACTCAGGGAATGAACGCAAAGGAGGGTTGGGAACTGAAATACCACCTCTCTTTCAAGAGGTGTACGTTCACCTCTAAATGCAGGGATGAGATGTATTTGCCTGACTGTCAGTGAGACTCCCTGACCCAGACTGTGTTCTCACTTTCACAGCTACTCGACCATGTTCGAGACCAGCAATCAGCCCGTTACGGACATCTTCCACTTCACTGTTTTTGATGCTGATAACAACCGCCTCGACAGGCAGATGTTCACCATCACTATCACGTCTGCCCAGACAATGCTGTCACTCATTGCTTTTGCTGACCATATCACTGTAAGTGGCTACCCAGGATACTAGGAACAGTGACAAGAATGTCTTAGATGTGGGGAATTGAACGGTTTCCCTGGACTGAGGGCAAATCACTGAAGAAACATGGTGTTGCACATGCAATCCTGTGAGTGCAAGGGGTTAACAAATTACTTGGAGGCCAGAGGAGACTGGCAGTACAGCTGCATCCCTGAACCTCATCGGCTTACATCTGTCCTAGTCAGGAGCTGGGTTCTCCCTAGGGTGTCCTATTGATGTCAGCGGTCCCTTATTTCACCAGCTTGTGTGTAAAGGACGAGCAGAAGACAAGTCTGAAAACATCTGATACACAGCATTTCAGACTCCTTACCAAAGCCTTTTGAAGTCATCTCCCTCCTTTCCAGCTTTGCATTCCCCCTCCCTTGCCTTCAAAAGGCTCCGCTTAACAAGAAACGCAGATCTCGCCTTCCGGGAGGTCAGCATGACTCTGCCGGTTCTCTTCTTGCCCTGATAAAGCACTCACAGGCTCCTCTTGGCGGCCAGGCAGGCTTTGCTCTTCCCATCCCACCTCACCTCCCCACTGATCTCATGCTTAACAGATCTAGGGGAGGATGGGACAGAACTTCAGAGACCAGGCAAGCCCCTTGCATAGAGGCAGGCTTCTTCAGTAACAACAGTTCTTGTACGGCTGTGTGTTGTGTGCGTTGGCCGTACTTTTGTACGGCTTTTGCTTTTGCTTTCCAGGTGGATGAGGGGGCCAGGGTCCCACTGCTGGCTTACCGCCACTTAGCTGCTGACGATGGTACTGCTGCCAAGGAAGACCTGAGGGTCACAGTTACCACTCTACCTGTGTATGGCTGCATCGAAAACACTAAGACAGGTAAACTGCTTGGCTATCTCTTCTTCCTCCTGGCTGACGAAAGGGAACGTAGGAATTGCCACGCTGGAGCACATTCTAACCCGTCTCACCACAGTTCCTCGGTGCGGGGCTGGTTGGCATCAGCTGATCATAAAGAGCTCATGGGGTCAGCGTTACAAGAGAAACTGTCTCTGGGGAGCATTTCCTCCTAACTCTCGTTTGTTGGAGACTGGTCTGTGTTGTGAGACTGGGGCGTTAGGAGCTTTTTCAAGCCCATGTGTTTTCAGCATGCTTTATTTTGGCTGTCGTGGTTACACAGAACAAACTTTGCTAAATACCTCTAAATGTCCCAGCGAGCTTTAAGGCTCAGAGAGCTGTGGCAGAGCATGGCTGGTAATGTTCACTTATCTCGTGGTGTTATCAAGAAAAGGTAGGATTTATACAGTATTGTCCGAAGATGTTCATCCAGGAGACTTGTCTGCTTAATCCTGTGTGTGGTCCCAGGAGGGGCATGTATTATTTTACTTAAATCATAACTTGCCTTTGTTACCTATCACCGTGGGTTGGCCAGTGTAATGGCTTGTTACAACAGGGATTGCCTTTCTTCTGGAGAGCACAGGTTGCTAACCATCACACGTTGTCCATCCTAATTGTGTCCTATGAAGGAACTCCAGTTCGTGCCGTTTGGGTAATGGTGAGCCTCTCTCCTTGAACAGGCAACGGCTGGGTGATTTTCTTGGGTGTGAGACTTAGTTTTGCAACGTGAAGCTGGGTGTAGAGATTGTGTTGAGGCCAGAGATGGCACGTTAGCCCTTGTTTCATCTCTGAAGAAAGCCCAAGGAATTCTGGGACGTGGGATTACTTGTACTACACATAAACCTGCAGCTTCCCTAATGCCTGCTCTAATACAGCAGATGTTGCTTTCTACAAAGGTCACAAGATGTGTGAAAGCCATGTTGTAGGAATGAACATCCTTCTGCACCCTTCACAATGTGCCATTCCTCTCCTAATTCTGCTGCTTTTGTTTTTAGTTTGTCAGCAAATTGAACATCCTTTCACTAGTGGCATTCTGGTTTGCAGGTGAGAGTTTTGGCCCGCAGAGTGAGTCTACTGCGACTGCAGCCGCATCGTTTTCCCTTCAAGATGTTCTAGACAACAGCGTTTACTACTTCCAGAGCGTCCATGAAAGCATCGAGCCAACAAGTGATATTTTCAGCTTTTATGTGAGCGATGGCTTCAGCCAGTCTGAGGTGCAGAGCGTTAACATCACAATCCAGGTACGCCTGTGCTCTCTGGCTGCAAGAGCCCCCTTCTTTCGCGTAGACACATGGCGTTTTAAAGTGCAAGCTTTTCTCACTCCTTTGTAATGCGTGGGAAGGGGATTAAAGGGAGTTTCCTTCCTCCTGTCTGTTTCCTTCCCCTAGCACAGGCGCCTAATTTGCCTGTGACGCCAGAGAACAGTTGTGCGTTGCAGCCTCTTCCTCAGGGCTTATTTCTCTGGTGTCTCCTCCCTCTTAGAAGCAGCCACGATGCTGGCTAGATTTGGAGAGGCTGGCGTAGCCCATTAATGGATATCAGCAGCAGTACTGTCATTTGGGAGCTCGTATTTCATTCGGGTGGGCAGCAGTCTTTTTCCCTCGGCCATTTCACTTTTTTGACTGTATGCCTTTGGGACCTGTGCAGCGGCAGAACGATGAGCCCCCAAAGATGGTGCTGGAGCCTGTCAGAGTGCATGAGGGCTCAGATGCGGTCGTTAGCAAGGCATTCCTCAGCCTGCAGGACTTGGACACCCAGAACAGTGAGCTTGTCATCATGGTTACCAAAAATCCTGAACATGGTAAGTCCTGACAAGCTGGGGGGTGAGAGAGAGAGAGAGAGTGTATGTTTTTGTGTGTCTGTGCCTGCGTATCTTTATACCTGTGTGTGTGTGTGTGTGTGTGTGTGTGTAATAGCCCCTGATGTGAGGGAGGAGCCTTGTATATTTGTATACAGCACATTTAGTCTGTGTTTGGACCAGCAGCCACAGAGGGACTGTGCTTCGGAACAGACCTGTTCTATTTGTGGGAGAGGGGAAAGGGGGACCACATGCATTTCTCTGGGAAGTTCTCTTTTGTGTTACCCCATTTCTTATTGTGGGGTTCAGTTCTAAAGAGCTGAGCAACTAGCATCTACCTGCAGTGACAAAGCAAGGCAGGCTGTCAAGTGAAGACTAGCGTCGTCTTAAACTAGTGAGGGCTGTGCACCCTTTTTCAGATCTCATGTATGTAGCCGCATTCTTACCAGTTTTGGCAATAAGCAGATAACTTCCTTCAGTTTTTCTGGTAAGGCTGTGTCCACCTCTGTGCATCCCACTTAGAGCTGGCACGCAAAGCATCCCCAGCAGGCTGTCTTCTCCCCATAATTTTCGTCCATGTATCGTTTGTCAGGTCATCTCCGCAAGAGGCAAACTGCAGCAGAGCCCCCAGAGCATGGTCGTGTGCTGTCCATGGGCTCGTCCTTCACCTACCAGGACATTTTGGATGAGCTGATCGTTTATACTCAGAGCGGTGCAGCAGCACAGACAGACGAGTTTGGCTTCTCCGTCACGGACGGTCTCTACACGCAGACGGGGAGGCTGGAGTTCTTCGTGGAGCTGCCGAAGAAGCAGCCACCCACACTAGCTGTCAACAGGGGCCTGCAGCTCCCAGTTGGTACGGGGAGAGGGAGGAGAATGGTATTGCTTGGTATTGCTGTGTGATCCAGTCTAAACCAGTCACTTAGCTGGACTGGCTGAAGCTGTTTGTGGACTTTCTTTCTCTGGTCCAGGCTCTGCAGCGTACCTCACAGATGAGCACTTGAAAGCAGCAGCTCTTTATTCAGGTGACACAACGATTAGATTTGTCATGAAGAGGGATCCCAGCATGGGCCATCTGCACTTGACCAAAACTGATAATCCAATCCAGATCTCTGTTGAAGGACCTCTCAAAAGTTTCACTCAGGCTGATATAAATAAAGGTGAGAGGGCTTGATTTTAGGTAATTATGGCAAGTAATATGTGGCCATTTTAGGTAGTCCTGCGAGGAGGAGGCAGTTGGACTCGATGATCCTTATGGGTCCCGTCCAACTTGAGATATTCTATGATTCTATGATCTTTATGGGAGGGGGAGGATGACTTGAAGCAGGGAAGGGAGAGGGAAAGAAGTAAGATAAGGTTGTTATGTTAGAGCAGAAAGATGTATCGTTAAGCAAGTGTTAAAAAGTCACTCAGCAGGAGAAAAAGTAATGAAACACAAATCCAGGAGCTCTGTCAGGCTCCAAGTCCTTCGGCTTATAGTGCCAGCCAGGTTTCAAACTAAGAATTAAATGATGCAGCCTGTAATAAACCACTTCTTTTCTCCTGTCCCTCTCTCCAGGGCGGGTGGTGTACAGTCACAAGAAAGGGGATCCTGGCGGAAATTTCACCTTCACCTTTGATGTGATTGATGCAGATGGCAACAAACTGACGGACCAGGTTTTCTATATCAGTGTATTAGGTAAAAGATAGTGCTGAAGTTCTGTTTCCTTTGCTGCAGGGCTGAGGCTTCGTAGATTCCCATCCCGCATGTACTGCAAGTTAAGATGTCATTCTTGAGATGCAGTTTTTATTCGTTGTTAATTCAAAGGCCTTTGAAGTTTGGGGCATGGGGAGAGTTCACGAATGTAAGGATTAGTTCTTTGGCTTCTGACAAACTCACTGAAAAAGGCAGAAAAATTCCCTTTAATGTCTTCTTACTGTCTAGATTGTCTTTAAGATGTTGTAATGTTACCGTCCTCTAAATTAATGCTGAGGCCCAGAGTACCTGTTTCGGAAGTACCAGTCTGGGAGGTGTTTGTGCATATGTTGTCTTTTGCTTGAGCACAAGTACTCGATTTGAATAACGCCAAGGAAGGGAAGGGCGACTGTCTCCTAGCTCAGCTTTGTATTTAACCCTTTCAGAGGACAGATTTCCCCCCTCCATCATCGCTAACAAAGGGCTGGTCTTGGATGAGAACTCGGCGAAGACGATCACGACCCTCCAGCTCTCTGCCACGGACCAGGACAGTGAGCCGACCCAGCTCCAGTACAAGCTCACCAAGCAGCCGCAGCTGGGGCACCTGGAGCACGTGGCCTCGCCAGGTTAGCAGGGCGGTACTTTTACTCCGTTGGGTACTTCTAGCAGCAAAGCACCGGAGGGCTTTTGAGCCCTAAAGATTCGCTGCAGGAAAAATGTGCTGAGAGGCAGCAGCACAGAATTATGTTTCCCATTAGAAATCAAATGGTCATTAGCCCAGAGAGTTGGAGAATAGGGTGAGTGGAGGCAGGGCAGCCCAGTAATCACAGATGAGGATTTGTTCAGCCTCTGGGCGAGTTCGTGCCCCGTGGTGACCTTGCCTGGTGGACTCAGCAGATCAGTCGAGCTTGCGGCTGTGTGAATCTCCTCTTCCAGGACCTATTGCTGCATCTGCATGACAGGCAAACCTTCAGCCTTTTCTGTGACCACACATAGTACAACAGCCAAAAGAATCTGTCCCCTAATGTCCACGGTAATAGAGCCCACCTCAGTAAACAGACAACTTGCTTTCAGTCCCCCTCTTGGCCAGTATGTCCCGTGATGCCTGAACACCAGCCTCTTTTCCCACCTGTGCTTTGGAGAGAGGAAGGGAACTAACTGCTCAGTGAGTTTAAAAGGCAACTACGTTGTGCGGTGATGGATATGTTGGATAATGAATTCTGGTAGTTCAGGGAGGGGGGATTGGTCAATCCTGTGAAAGTCAGAAAATAGTTACCTGCAAATGTGATCTGAATTTTGGAGTTGCCTTCCATGCCCACTGACAGTATGAGTGTCCTGCCCCTCTCTGATGAATTAGTCTAAATCTGTGCTGTCGTATAATACACTCTTCTGATCTAGATTATACTCATCTAAGATTATGTTTCTTCTTAGAATTAGATTTCTCATTAACATGAGATTAAAGTGGAAATATCTGCTGTGTGTTTTCAAGATGCAGACAAGTCCCTGTACAGCTCAGTTTTAGAGTGTCGTTCGCCTCATCTTCTCACAGTGTAAGACGTCCTCTGGCAAACACGTTGAAAGGGTAGGAATAATGAACGAAAGTTGCAATAAGCAAAGCCCCTGCTGAGAGAAAAATAAAAACTTGGTATCTTTTTGTCTAAATTGCAAACTAAACAGTGAATCTTGTGCTTTGGAGACCTGAAAGAGCTGGATTAAGGATTTTATTCCTCCTGTTCTTTAAAATGTGTTGATTCTGATTTCTGTGCTTTTTCACGTCTGTGATGGACTAAGAAAGACACGGAGTCACACACTGTAAAAGAGTTGTTCTCGCAATTTAAATGACCTAAACCTAAGGAGAGACTACTGGAGTGTTCAAATGAGAACACAAACCTTTAAAGCTAATGAGCTCTGAGGAAACCTTGGCTAATCATCCAGTTTGGGCTCATTTATTTACATCAGATCCTGGCGTCTTTTGTAGCATGGCCAATACTTGTCAGTAGCCATTTAGCATGATAAACTGGTGAAAAACTTTTTGTCAGGGTTTTTGTTGTTGCAGTAAAACCCTCGAACGCAGCAGTGATACTTAAAGGCTCGAGTGCTTATTGAAACGCTTGTCAGGTACCTTTCTGTGCCTGCGTCACACCTGTAAAGATGTCACCGTAAGTCAGTGTTGAAGACGGGGCTTAGTCTGTTGTAAATGCAGGGGTACAAGGAGGGGAAAAGGGAGCAGAGACTTCGAAGGCATTTTTGAAAACGGCTATAAGGCCAGGAAACCTTCTGCTCGTACTCAGTGATGCCCTGGTTAGATCAGTCCTGTACGGCAGTGAAAATCAAAGTGTTACATCACCCTCTGCCCTGAGAGGCCCCGTCCCCAACAGGGTGTCCTGACAGTGTGAGGTGCCATCGTAAAATTGTAATTCTGGGAAGAAGTCTGGACTTCTTTTTGCAGAAGGGGTGTCACTGCATTAATTTGAAAGTTGTTGAGCAGAGTTTTTAGGAGGCCCCGTGCCAGCTAAATCCCTGGCTCAGCTGAGGTTCATGGTACAGCCTGAATTGGAGCAGAACAAGCCAAGACTGCGTGCTTACGGCTAGCTATGTCCAGCTCCCTATATTTTCCCCTGCCTTGCTCTTTCTATTGCGCATTTTCCCCTGTTGTTCTTTTTCTAGGGACAAGAATTAGTTCCTTCAGCCAGGCAGACTTGGCCTCTCGCAGCATCCAGTATGTCCACACCAGTGACACTGAAAACCACGCGGACGCGTTCACTTTTTCTGTGTCTGATGGAACGAATGAGGTAGGTCCCCGCCCTTTTTTTTGAGTCAGAGCAGGCTATTGATTCTGTAGGATGTGATCGGAGTCAGGTTTCCTCTCGCGTGCTTGTGAGAGACAGTTACGCACAGCAAAGGAGGTGAAACAAGCCACACGTGGGCTTGTCGTGTGGCAATGGTGGGTGCTCTTACTTGCCCTGCTGTGAGAGACCTTAGGTACCACAGGGAAGGGAGCGAGCCCTGTGAAGGTGAGGGGGAGCCACCTGCAATGTAGCCTCATGAGACTGGTTTACCAAGATTTCAGTGTCTGGTTTTCATCTGCTTACCAATTGCTCCTGGAGCTCAGCTTTGATCCAGTGCACAGATGATGTACCCAGGAGCACAGTTAGACCCTTGAGAAATGTCTCCTTCCAACTTTCTGAAAGAGAAAAACTCAGAGCTGCAAGTAGAGGGAGAGGGACAAAGTAGAATGAGGGAGGGAGGGAGGGAGGGAAAAGTGGATGTCCATAAATATCAGAGAAAGAGGGAGAATAAATTAGTGGGGAGGGATAGAAGAGGTCATGCCTGCATGATCTGAGCTTAGAAGCTCATATTTACTCACTAGACAAGGCCAAAATGAAGTGAGCCAAACTCTGGATCACCGTGATCTCCTGAAAGCATTACTGTTTCAGTGGAGTTGCACTCACGGTAGACTGAATTCATCAAGAGAGGCTTTTCCTCCTGTTGCAGGTGAGCCAGTCTTTTGACATCACTATAAAGCCTGTGGATGACTCCTTACCCGTGGTGCAAAGCCTCGGGATGACAGTTCAGGAAGGAGTGAGAAAAACCATCACAGAGTTTGAGCTTAAAGCAACAGATGCAGACACAGAGGTAAGGCAGGGCTCCCCCTTGCCTCCTGCTTCCCCTCTTCTGCTGCACATCTGGGCTATCGGAAAAATGGGCTCGTGTTCAAAGAGAGAGATTTTAGCAAGTGTCACCTCTCCCTCTGATCATACCCTGTCTGATCACAACATCAGACAAGCAGCTTGTGGGAGGCCCAGTTTGTATATAAATAGATGCATGAGTGAGCAAAGCAAAGCCCTGGCTTGAGAAGTGACTTCATCTGGGATGTCTCTCAGACACAGAAGCAACAAATCTGCACGGAAAACATTTAGAAGTTGAGATCGGAGCTAATCCTTGCCCTGTCCCACCTTCTCTCTGAACATTGTGGATTTGAACTGAGCTTATGCCTAGTCTTGACACTGAGTTTGTGCCTAGCACAGATGAAAATGACATTTCCTCTTCCTCATCCTGGGTCTGGCTGGAGACTAAGTGGTCTCCTGTTGGCTCTACCTGGCTGCGCTGCAGCTTCCCAGCAGCGAAATTGCTCCTGGCTGCCTGTTATTGCCCTGAGCCAAAGATCCTGCCCCAAAGGTTATCGCTGCTTCCACCCTGATGGAAGTGACAAGGGGCACGTTGCTTAGAACGGCTGCAGGATGGGGGACTGCTGTTGTGTTCAAGGAGTTGTCACAAGGGCGGGAACCTTCTCAGACCAGCCGAACCGGTAGTTTGCTGTGATGTGTGTAGCCTAGCTCTCGTTGGTTGGGGTTGTTCTGTAGACAGCCAGCTTGGGAGAGGGATAAAGACAGGACAGGGCTCAGGGTGAATCGGTTCGGTGTGCTGTGCTGCGTTCCAGCCGCTGGCTGGTAACACTGTGCTAGGAAAGCTGTCTGGGCATGGAGTCCCTCTCCAGGCATCTTGAGCTGGAAGGACACGCCTGCCCTGGTCTTGGGGTCACGTCATCGGCTTTGCCACTCTGTCTTCCTGGTGCAGGCTGAGTCAATTACATTCACAGTCGTGCAGCCCCCCCGGCACGGCCTGATCGAACGCACCAGCAACGGGCAGCGTTACCACCAAGCCACCACCTTCACGATGGACGACATCTACCAGAACCGCATCAGCTACAACCATGACGGTAGCAACTCGCTGAAGGATCGCTTCGCTTTCACTGTGTCTGATGGGACCAACCCCTTCTTCATTATGGAGGATGGGGGGAAGAAGGTAAGGGGAGGAGAAGGGATGTCAGGGAGACCTTCTGTAGCTGATAGAAAGCTACCTCCTCTCAGAGAAGGGGAGACTTAGCTGCTGTGGCTCCACTGGAGACTCCACTGGAGTATTCACAGTTACGTGATGCCGTATGCTCCTTCCCTGCTGTACCAGCCTTCGTGTGTGCAAACTCGCCCCGGGAACTTGATCCCAACAGAGCTGAAGGGAGTAAAGCTGGTAGTATGGTGGATGAGGCTCTGACTCCCAAAGTAACAGCCGTCTCTCTGAACTTTTGTCAGGTTGTGACAGCAGCACCGCAGCGCTTCAAAGTGGACGTTCTCTCTGTGGACAGTGGGACACCCAGGGTCGTCACCAACCTGGGTTTGCAGTGGCTGGAGTACACGGATGGCAAGGTAACTGCCTGCCAGGGTTCAGCTTAGATCGTTTCTCAGGCTGTTCCAGGAGAAGGAGCTTGACAGGAGAACCTCCTGATCCTTCAGCAGTTTTATTTTTGTGACAAAGAACAGGTGTCCGTCTGTGCCCCTGAAGTGTCTTGGAGACGGCAGAGATGTTCAGGGGTGCCTGCACTGCAGCTCCATCAGCTAAACCAGGCAGTGTGGCTCCGGGGCACTAAATTGCTCCCCGAACCATCTCCTTCCGCTACATCAGCCGGACCATCAAGCCTGGCTCCTCTTGGCTCTTGCACAAGCTGTGCAGTGCAGCGCAGCTCCTGCCCGCCTTCTTGGGCAGACACGTCCTGCCCCTTGTCCCTCCTCCCCAGGGTGTATTTTCAGCTTTGCTGATGGCGGAGAAGTCTTGATTACGTGCCACAGCAGCCATGGCGGGAGATATATGGCTTTCAGAGACATGTGGTGTAGGGATTTCTTGCTGTGACATGCCTTTGTTTTGCTGAAGTCCAAACAAAACCCCAGGAAACTCCCTCTCTCGTGCTTGTTTTTGAGGACCCAGCATTAACTGCAAAGAAACACTTCAGTTCTTGCCAGGAAAAAGGGTTGGAAGACGCTGTAGTAAGAAATTGTATTAAGAAGCGGCTTCCTCAGCTCAAATTCCTGACTTCAGAAAAAGCACTCCTGCAGCCTCAGGCAGTTCAATTCTCTCTTTTTCTCCTGCTATTATAGGTGTTTCCTTTTTAAAGAGAAAGCACAGTGTGGTGGAACTGCGGCACATCCGTGTGAGGTCATTTGAAAGAGGACCTAGTTGCAGGCTCGCTCAGGCAGCATGAACTGTCCTGAGTCAACCCTTCAACGTGAGGCTGCGTGCAAATGTTTTCTGCAAAGCCAGGCCTCACCTGAGCATCAGCACAGTTCGTGGAGCAGTGGTTTCCAGGTGAAACCAAAAGATGTGTCACAGCTTGTAGCCCCAGCTGGATAGGGCTGGGCAGCTTGTTTTGAATTTGCTTTTTTCTGAGCCACAATCTTTTTTTTATTAAACAAACCAGGTGTGAGGCAGAATTTGAATCCTTCCTGTGCTGTCAAACACCTTGTGGGGCATCTGTCTGTTCAGGGCCGCTCTGTGCTTTTACGTTCCCTAGCTTTTCCCTCATGGAGCACTGTTTGACAGAGGGATGGTTGGGCTTTTTGGATGAACGGTCAATCAGACTTGCACTGCTGGATCTCCAGAGTTTTACTCCTTTGGTTTGGCTTTCGTCCAGGCAACCAATCTAATCACTAAGAAGGAATTACTGACGACAGATCCTGACACGGAGGACAAACAGCTGATCTATGAGATAACAACTGGTCCCAGAAATGGTTATGTGGAGAACAAGCTGAAACCAGGGACAGCTGTGACCGCCTTCACCCAGGGTATGGACTTGGGCTGTATACGGTTGCTTTTTTCTTTCAGCTGCTTCAGTTTGTCAAGATAGCTTGTGGGAGGGGAGAAGACAAGGGGCAGATCTCAGAAGTGTGTCAAAAATAAGAACTGAACTCTGCTCTCAATTGCAGAAATCCTGTCATTTCTTACCGATGCCAACATGTATGCTGTAGCACACCCAGGTTCTCCAGACTTCTTAGAGCTGGAGATTTGACGTGAGACAGTAAAAAGGAGTTGCAGATATTGCAGGTGGATCTCATCATCACAAGGTCTGGTAGATGTTTAGCTAGCAGTGCAGAGTCAACAGCGTGTGGAAAGCTCACTCTTGCAGGACTGAGGGGCCCTCCATTAGGAAGGGGAGGGTGAGGGAGTAACTGCTTCCTCCGCCACTGCGCTCTTCCCGATTGCTGCTCCCTCCAGGCTCCCCCAGGCAGGCTGAGAGTGAACTCGCAGCGCGGCCTTTTTTAGCATTTCTGCTACTGCAGCTCGCAGAGCCTCGCACCACACTGCATTAGGTCCGGTGCAAATGCAGCCAGCAGTTCGGCCTGTCTCTTCTCATCAGGGGCCCTGCCAGCCGTGCCTGGCCTCCCGTGTGCTCAGGGAAAGGGGAAAAAAGGAAGTAAAAGGGAAGAGACCTACGTTATTTTAGGGCTGAAGCTTAGGAAACGTGTATTATACTGCAGAAGGTCAGAGAGCTCCGACCACCTCAGCAGTAAGAAGGAGCCCTGTTAAGACATGCCAGCTTATAGAACAGAGCTGAAATATCTGCTGCCCAAACGAATTCGTATTTCTTGCATTTCATCAAAGCTACTTTAAATTTACCTTACTTTTAAGCATGAGCCATTATGAATAAAGGCTAGGCAAGGGAATGTCTTGTCACAGCTTGTAGGCTGGCTCCTACCACAGGTAAGACCAAGAAAGTTGGAAAAGCTGCTGCAGCATAAAGGCCGTGTTGGAAAACCCGATCCCTGCGGCCATGCGGATGCACGTCTCCAAACTTCTCGTCTATAAAACTGCCATTGAATTTCTGGGTTGGCTCACCGGATGTCTCCTTCCGGCAGAGGACGTGAACCAGGGCCTCATTCGGTACGTGGTGCATGAGGAGAAGGTTCAGGAGACCATGGACAGCTTTCAGTTCCTCGTGAAGGACAGCAAACCCAATGTGGTCAGTGGCAACATCTTCCACGTCCAGTGGTCTCTCCTCAGCTTTACATACACCAGGTAAATGGCATGGGGTTTACAGCACTCCGCTGACGGATGGGGTCTTATCTGGAGCGAGGCGGGTTGAGCTCTGTAATACCTGACTGGACCTACAGCACGGAAATTAAATTCTGGGGCAGTTACCATCGTTTCTGCCTGTGTTTCGCTGGCAGCCCGTCAGGACGGAGGTCTCACTGCTGTGCACTGTAGTACCACACGTGACGTTCCTGTTCAATTAACGGTGTTGATTTCTAGACGGGGCCTGGGGGTAGGGCAACAGCAGCCGGTATGGAAGCGGGAACTCACGAGCGTGTCAGTGAGGAGAAGTGCCTGCGGGGTTGAACCATGGAGCAGGGCTGCTGAATAGCTGCCATCTGCCCGAGACCCTGATTATTAGTGTCCCTTGGATTTTCAGCGTAAACACGTAGGGTTTGCTCGCCAGCCTATTATTTGTATCTGCTTGATACGTTTCCAGCTACAACGTCAAAGAGAGCGCAGGCTCTGTGAGCGTCACCGTGAGGCGGATTGGTAACCTCAACCAGTATGCGATTGTCTTGTGCCGCACAGAGCAGGGAACAGCCACCTCCGGCTCTGGTTCACAGCCGGGCGAGCAGGACTACGTGGAGTACGCAGGGCAGGTAGGTTGGGGACATCAGGACGGGGAAGGTCTGACCATGCATGCCATCAAGCCTGGATGGAAGAACTGATACAAACTGATAAAAACACAACAGAGACTGTGTTTCCTTTCTAAAAATCTGTGGTTTATTTGCTTTCAGAAGAGGGTCCCTTTCTTCATTAGTTTTTTATGTTGGCAGATAACACTTTGCAGCAGTGTTCTGACAGACCACAAATGTTACAGGCTTGCCTGGGTAGGAATGTCATTCCTGATCATGCAAAGGGCTGACACCATGACTGAGATCAGAAGGGGCAGGGGCCTATGTGCTGCAGCATTTGCTGCTGCCTTTGACCTCCGCTAGCCGTTTATCCTTGGTTAAGGTCGGTGTCTGATGCCGCCCGTGCACAGGGTACGTGACTCAGGCAAGGGTAAGGCAGGAAGGACAGAAAGTTTCAGACCCCGGTCCAAGGAGAGGAGGCCACTTGCTGCCTTCCAGGTGCAGTTTGAGGAGCGGGAGGACACCAAGGCCTGCACCATCATCATTAATGACGACAACGTCTTTGAGAGCACAGAGAGCTTCACCGTCGAGCTCAGCATGCCAGCCTACGCTCTGCTGGGGAACGTCACCCAGGCCACAGTCACCATCACCGACACAGAGGATGAGCCCACCCTGCAGTTCGACAGGAAAACGTACCATGTCAGCGAGAGCACTGGTTTTCTTTCTGCTCCCGTTGAAAGGAAAGGTGGGTCGTGCCGGCCAGAACGACTTTCTCTTCTCCCGTGGGGCTCTGCGGCACGGGAGGGAGAGCGGCTCTGCAGGCACTGCTGTGGGTGGGACACGCAGAGTCTGAACCCACGCGGCAGAGAGCGTGGATGGGGGAGACTGTGGCCAACAGTAAACTGGGGACAGAGAGAAGTGAAGCAACTGTGGGCAGACTGTGAAGTATGCGTGGCTGCCAAGAGGTTGGATTTTAATTCTGTACTTTCTAGGTAATAGAAGCGGTTTAGTGCCTGTATCCTGCAGTCTTTTATCACGTGACTAGGATTACTGCAAAGCTGCTGAGGAGTCTTTGCGGTATATACCTTTGCCAGGCTCAGGCAAACGACTCTTTCTTGTTGGCAGGCAAATAACAGTGACCCCCAAAACAAGTGGTGTTCCTTGGGGTTTGCTTGTTTATGATTTGGGGGCAATTCTTTGGGTTTTTTTTTTTTGGAAGTAGCTTTCTGGCGTAACTGAAATGACAACCAACAACACAGGGCAGACGGTTGGGGTTTTCTTTATCTTTCCCAGCTCTGCTGGAAGATTCACCGGCGCAGTTAAAGCTCTTTACTTTTGGATTCACTTCTCCTCCCAGCATGAGCAGGAGCAAACCTTTTTATTTATTTGCTGCTTCTCTGCGATCTAGATACTGTGTTTTATGTGGACCCTATCACTGTACTGTATATTCTTTAACAGGCAAGTGCCACCCGTTTCCTGATCATAATAACGAAGAGTGCAGATTTGGAGTATGCCTGGAAGTCAGACCTAAGCCAGCTTTTATGCAAGTTTAGGAGCAGGGATGGTGTTCTTTTTCACTCCTCACCCTCTTTTCTGTATGCCGCTTTATTATTTAAGTGAATGGTGTCTCCACCAAACAGAGTAAAAGTATTCCCATAGAGTTACGTTTTTTTTCTCTTGCGTCTCAGGGGATACCAGCAGCACTGTGTCTGCCATCTGCTACACTGTCCCCAAATCAGCCAAGGGAAGCAGCCTTTATATGCTGGAATCCGGCTCCGACTTCAAGTCCCGGGGGATGACGGATGACAGCCGGATTGTTTTTGGTCCGGGTGTCACCGTGACGACATGCGACGTCTTGCTGATCGATGACAGTGAATACGAAGAAGAAGAAGAGTTTGAGATCGTATTGGCCGATGCCTCAGATAATGCACGCATTGGCAGCCGGGCTTCAGCCAACGTCTTCATCGGTGGTCCCAACGATGCCTCTACAGTGTTCCTGGGGAATGCTACTTTTACCGTCAGTGAGGCTGCAGGTGAAGAGTAGCAGGGGGCTCCCCCAGGGCTGCTCCACACCACGGTGGGGTGCTTACCATAAAAGCATGGTTTCACCAGGAAGGGGTATCAGAAGGAGCGATTTAGGGCACAGCAGCGGAATTGTAGATCTGCAGAGGGTTTCTGTTCTTCCCTCTGCCCCTGTGGGGAAGGCTGGGGGTTGTTCTCTGCAATAGCCTGTGCTGGGTGCAGGAGCAGTGGTGAAGGGAGAAGGGCATGCTGAAGGGAAAGGAATGGTTTTGTGTTATGTGGCTGCTTTCTCATCTTGGTTCTCTCTCATACGCAACTGGTGATGCAGGAAACGTTGAGATTCCAGTCCTCCGACAGGGACCTGATCTCTCAACCCCCATATGGGTGTGGTGTGCCACTCGGACGTCAGACCCTCCATCTGCCAGCCCGGGAATCGATTATGTCCCCAGCTCCAGAAAAATTGAGTTCAGGCCAGGCAAGACAGAAGAGGTGAGGAGCCACTTTGACTCCTGATGAGTCTGCTCTGGCTGGTGACACTTCTTTCTTGTTTATGTGCATACTCTATATTTGCCATTTGCCTGTTTTGAAAATCCTCTCAGGGCCACTTGAGAATTGTTAATAAATCTGCTAGGCACAGACTCGCATCTGATCAGCCCTCCAGCCAGAGAAGATTCGGTCAGGCCACCTCTCGCAGGATAAAGATGGCTGCCTCTTCTCTGAAATGATATGCTGGATTTATCTAGAACGTTGTTTCCATTGATTAGTGAATTCAGAAAAGGCCTGACATAGTGACTTTACATTAGACGCCCAAACGTGAGTACCAGGAAGGATGACAGCTTTGCATCTCTAAAAGTGGGACTTCTGCTTTCCCTCTAGTTCTGCACGCTGACAATCCTGGATGATGCGCAGTACCCGGTGATAGAAGGGCTGGAGACGTTTGTTGTTTATCTCAGCTCACCCCACGGAGCTGAGCTGACAAAGCCGTTCCAAGCGATCGTGGCCATTAATGACATCTTCCAAGATGGTAAGTTATCCATGGCAGCTCTTATCCAGTCCATCCTAGCCTCTTCCTTCACACTTCCACGCGGCAGGAGGCTAGTCCAAGTTAGGTTATTCCTAGGCTGGATTTAGCCTATTTTCCTGGGATCCTCCCATTCTATCTGGCTGCCCTCTTTCCTTCCATGCTTGACTGTCCACAAGAGCTTGGAGTCTTCAGAAGTGCAGAATGAATTTTCCTGTAGTGTTCCCTCACTTTCAGCCACGCTTTGCCTCCTCTGCTCGGAGCTTAGTCCCCGTTTCATGCTTTCTGTGAGCTAAAGTCCTCCTTACTACGTGAGAAAGTCTCACTGCACGTTTACTTTCTCTTGTGTTTTAACATCTTGCGTGTTTGCTTGCCTGAGGAAAGCACACACTGTATAATCTAACTTTGTAGTAGTCTACAATAATTTCTGCCTTTGTATCTTTTGTTGAGGTCTGCCCTCTTTGCTGCAAGCAATATATTTGTCCTGTGTCTGTCCACAGACAGCAGGATAATGCTTCGAGACGTAGCATCCATTTCAGTAGTGAGTCCTGATATAATCCCTTCCTGACATGCCTCACAAACACACCGTCCCTGTACCACCGGCCCTGCCTTGTTCTCCAGCGCATCGCAAGAGCACCAAAATGATAGGGAAGGAACAAGCTTCATGAGCTGTTGGAGCTGGGTGACCGAGAGGTGATGAGGAGAGATGGCTTCTTTCTGAAGCGCTGCAGGGTCTGCTGATCCTGTGCTCTATAGAGGGCTGATGGCCGTAACGGTCACTTGTTTCCTTCATACCAAACCCTGTATTGAGGCACAGTGACGCTGCCGTTTTATTCTCTGGCTGTCAGACTCCATGCAGCGGTTCTCCCAGGGTGTATGTGCCTCAAATAGCTCCTGTCTCTCTGTGGAGCTTCAGCGCTGCTTGACTCTTTTTATTACCTCCTGCAGTACCAAGCATGCAGTTCACCAAGGATACCTACACGGTGAAGGAGAAGGAGGGTACTCTGCACATCCCCATCTTCCGCACGGGAGACCTGAGCTACGAGTCCTCTGTCAGGTGCTACACCCAGAGCCAGACAGCAGAGGTCATGAAGGACTTTGCAGAGAGGAGAAACGCAGAGGAGTCTCGCATCACTTTCTTGAAAGGGGAGAAGGTGAGCTGAACCTGGCTTATAGGGACAATGAAGAACCATTGATGGGAGAGCTTCAGATCTCCTCCTCGCCTCTGCATTGTCAGAGGGAGCTGACAGAGGCTTCCCAAATTGGTTTCGTAGATGCTTAAAGTCGCAAATACTTCTGGTCCTGGAAATACGACGTGGCTCTGAAGGGGTTGTTTGTTTCATGATAAAACTGGTTGAAACACGAAACGCAAATCCTCCGTGTCAGTAGGACTCAGAATTGTTGTAGCAGAGAGCTGTCGGTTTGTGGAAGCAGATGTCTTCACTGCTGTGTCTCACCATGTAACTGTGTGGTTTGTCCACACTGAAGTAGCAGCCTTAAAAATAGAAGTGTTTCTTCCAGGATTGACAGTACTCAGACGTTAAACCTTAGATAGTGAAGTACAGCGTGGCCTTTAAGCGGCATCATCGAATTTATGAATGTTTGCTGTTTTCTCCCGCTTACTTGGCTTTAGGTGAAGAACTGCAGTGTTTATATCAGCGATGACTCTGCCTTTGAACCAGAAGAGCAGTTCCAGGTCTATCTCGGTAGCCCGCTTGGAAACCACTGGAGCGGAGCTAGGATTGGGAAGATGGACATGGCAACCGTAACTGTCACCAATGACGAAGATGGTAAGCGAGGACACCCAACAAGGATGTAGTTGTAGCATAGGATGCAGCTCCAAGGTAGCCAGCACAGTCTCGTCAACAGTTTGCGGTTTAATTTAGTACACGTGAATGCCTTCAGTCGCGCGGTCACAGCTCTGCGTGCAGGTCACTGATGTGATGGCTTTGTGCACTGGACTGGTCTTAAGGGAGGCATCATATAACAGGGGTTTGAACCCACCATTTGTCCCTTTTCCCGCTCCCCTGCAGTTGCGCAGGTTGTTGCTGTGCTTCCCCTGGGAGATGTTGCCTTCCCTCCACGGTGTCGCAGCCTGGCGAGAGATCTTGTGGGGAAGGAGGGGGATGCCGAGTCCCTCTGGTGTGACTGCCAGCGGGGGCTGCGGCACCATCACGTGGCGTGGGTTTGAGGGCGTGTGGTTCAGTGGGAGGCAGGGGATGGGAGAATCATTTGCCATCCTCTGTAGCCCAGTACATGGGTTGGGTTTTGCCCCACCCCTTGCCCTAATTCACATCCAGCCTTTACGGCTCCAGTTTTGGCCCCTGCTTTGAGGAGCCCCTTGCTCTGAAGATGTGTAGATAGAGTCTAAAAGGAGCTGAGCTTAGCTCACCCCAGTTGCTGAATGCCCTTTGTCTGTAAGCAGTCAGCTGGTGCGCAGACCTGGGGCTTTTTCTTCACTGCTGTTTCTTTAGCACCCACCATTGAGTTTGAAGAAGCTGCGTACCAAGTACGGGAGCCGCCTGGCCCGGAGGGTGTTGCTGTTTTAAATATCAAGGTGGTCCGGAGAGGGGATCAGAACAGGACCTCAAAAGTCCGCTGTAGCACCCGCGATGGCTCAGCTCAGGCCGGAGTGGATTACTATCCCAAGAGTCGAATGCTCAAATTCAGCCCAGGTAAAGCGTCCTTGGAGGGAAGGTCAGAGGCGGTGGCGTGACCAGTGACGTTTTGTGTGTATCAGAAAGGAGCATTGAAGGGAAACACTCAGGAGATGTGGAAAAAGCCACCTTTTGCATGAGGTTTACAACGTAACACAGGTCTAACTGCTGCCGGGGAAGTGAACTGTAAGAAGGCATAATATACCCTTAGATTTCGGGGTTTAGGTTTGATTTGGGGTTTGATCTTGGGCTCATCACAGTCTTTGTGGGAAGAAACACCTCTCCAGCTCTTCAGCATGTTGCAGGTGGAGTGCAAGACTTTTCCCCTGTCCTTGCATTCGACGTGTCCTTTCCCCTCTCCCCTTCTGGCTGCCTGATCATTCTCGGTTCAAACACGCCGGTGTCCTGAGCACCAGCCCTCTCCGCTCGACAAGCAGAGTGCCAAGCTGCTGCCCAAGCAGCGGGGCAGTGAAAAGGAGGAGGGAGTGAAAGCCCGGAGGTGGAGAGCTCTTTACTGAGCAGACTGTAAATGCCTAAGGAGAGAGAAAGAGGGCTGAGACCTTCTGCTCACTGGAATAAATGTCCCTTGAAAAAATGGGAAGGCCATCCCAAATCTTGCCGTGTTTTCTCTTGTGTACAGCATTTCATCCTTTCACAATGCCCCGCTGGATGGGAAGGATCTGGCTTTGGTTTGGCGGGGGGCGGGGGAGGTCTGGTTTTTTTGGTGATGTATTTTAAATACACTACACAGACCACTTACTATGTGGTCTGTTTTTCAAGTGTGACTCTTCTGGGCTGCAGCCTTGCACTCTGCTATGCCTATAATTTTGTTATGCAAAAAGGCAAGGCTGAACTGTTAAATAAAGGGTGATCAGAACAGAGGAAGAAGCGCTAGCATCAGGCAGGTGAGAGCAAAGTGGTCTTCAGAAGATGCAGGGCTCAGCAGAGATCTTTCAGCATCCAAGTGCAACAGCTCAGACCATGTTGCTGGACCAAGAAGCCCTTACCAAACAGTTCTGCACACTGGCGTGAGAGAGAGCAGCAATGCTCACAGCAGGGGTGGGGACGTTCTTTGGATCATAGATTTTTACTACAGACAGCTAATACGAGACAGACCTTATTAATCCTCCAGTGGCATCTGCTAGTAAATCTGGCACCTGATCAATTGTCATAGCTGGAGTTTTACATATAGAGTAGACTCCTGTGTGGACAGGGCTAAATTATTAGTAGCAATGAGCGGAAATAGAATTTATAATGTGTATTTTATCATAATGTTTCAGTGATCGTAGCCTAGACCAGCTGTGTGGGTTTTTTATGAGGACTTCAGAGCAGTATCTGATGATGAATTGAGTTCTCTCTGTTTCTCTTGCATTTCCTCTCACAGGTGTGGACCACATCATGTTTAAGGTGGAGATCATGTCCAACGAAGACCGGGAGTGGCATGAGTCCTTTTCTCTGGTGCTGGGTCCAGATGATCCCATGGAAGCTGTTCTTGGAGACACCAGCACTGCAATAGTGACTATTTTGGATCAGGAGGCGGCAGGGAGCCTGATTCTGCCAGCACCTCCTGTGGTAAGGTGCCCATTGCAATGGACGTGATTTAGTATCCTTCGATTACAGACTGAAAACCCCAGTGGGGTCTCTGAAATAAAATTAAGAGCTGCCGTGATGTAGCAGGCTAGGAGTAGGTGGGAACGATTGCCTTTTCTGCCCCTCCCCTCAGCCCCGCGCAAATGCTGCCGTCTTGCATCCATACAGGTCGTCACCCTGGCTGATTACGACCGGGTGGAAGAAGTGACCAAGGACGGTGCTAAGAAATCCCCTTCCCCAGGCTATCCGCTCATCTGTGTCACTCCTTGCGACCCTCACTTCCCCAAGTACGCGGTCATGAAGGAACGCTGCAGCGAGGCTGGGATCAACCAGTCTTCAATACAGTTCAGCTGGGAAGTAGCAACCCCCACGGATGGAAATGGAGCCAGGTCGCCTTTTGAAACCATCACTGACAACACACCATTCACTAGCGTCAACCATAAGGTATGTGGCTAGGTACCGGCACGGCGAAGCTGCAAGAGCGCATGGCGTAAGTCAGCGAGGGCTCGGGGCAGCTCTGCGCGCTGTGACGCAGAGTCTTGTGTACTGTGTGATCACTCCCACGTGAAATTTGGTTGCGTTCCTGCAGCTGAAAAGTCACGCACCTAGAAAGATGGCTGTGCCTGAATAAGAGCTCAGCACGCTGGTGTGACCCTGTGTTACCAGGGTTTGGCTGCGGTATTGTCTGCTTTCCTTCCATCCTGCTCAGGTTGCAGGGAGGGAGGGCATAGCTCAAGTTATGAACCGCCGTTCCTTCAGGAACTCGTTTTGCTGCATTGCTCCCTGTGTGGCTTGGGACCTCTCTGTCCCCGGACTGTTCACGTCCTGCCCCACAAACAGAGTTACCGTTTTCCTCTGGGGGCTTTTCCCAGGCGCTCCCAGCTGTGATGTCTCAGCTCTTCGTGGGCATCCAGCTGTTTCTAGACCGTACCTACTCGTGCATGAGTCTGAGACGTTTTCAGTGGGTGGTGCACACTTCAGTTACACAGAGATGAAAACCTAAAATCTCCTTGAATTTGGGAACTGGCATGAGACATACGGGTGCTGCTTTGGGGATATTTTTTTTTTTTCTTTTGGCTTCAGAAAATTTAGCACTGTTCTTCACTGAGCCTGCTAAAAACACCACTTCTGCTGACGTGGGAAGTAGCCGTGAGCACTCAGACAGTTCAGTAAATCGCTGGTGGCAGGAGACAGATGGAGCCTGGCAGATCCTAACAGCCCAGGCTCCCTCTTCCCCTCCCTTTAGTATGTGGGCAAAGTTTGGAAGTTGTAAAGCACCCGACGTACTCGAGCACCTACTGCAGCGTAGGTAACGAGGCCAATCACACCTGCACGCCCAAGTGGCCGAGCAGACGTTGGCACACGCGTGCTCCTCGTTTGCATTTGCATGTACCTCGCCTCCACGCTGCTTGAAAACACCAGGACGAAGCGATTTTGCTACATGGTCTGATGTTGCAGCGCTGGTGTCCTTGACCCACGTGCATGTTTCTCCCTCCTCGTTCCCTGCAGGTGCTGGACAGCATTTACTTCAGCCGGCGGTTCCACGTGCGCTGCGTGGCCAAGGCTGTGGACAAGGCTGGCCATGTGGGGACCCCCCTGAGAAGCAATGTAGTTACCATAGGCACAGACAGTGCCATTTGTCACACTCCCGTGGTCGCAGGGACAGCCCGAGGTTTCCAGGCCCAGTCATTCATTGCCACTCTGAAGTACTTGGATGTCAAACACAAGGAGCATCCCAACAGGTATGAGCCTGGAGAAGGGGAGAGTGCAGTCCTTCACCAGGTCCCCTGGGGTTACAGAGCTGGCTTGGGTCGAGAGGAGAACGGGTGCCTGAAACCACGTCCCTCCACGCACTGTGCCCTCTTGAACAGCGTGGGGTGCTCAGGGGTAGCGCTCCCGCTCTCTTCCTCGCACCCTACGCTGCTGAGGGGGTGCCCTTCCCCTCAGGAAGCTGGAGTTGATGGGGCAGCTTAAGCAGCAGACGCGTAGATGGGGAAATCTAGCTGAAACTATCTACCAGGCTGCAACTAGCAGGCTCACCCTGCCTGTGCTGCGCTGCTCTGGGGCGCAGGGTAATGCGTGAGGCTCCCGTGCCTGCCAGCGCTGCTTTTTGTTGTTTTTTTGCTGTCTCATCCACTGTTCGTTCCAGAATCCACATCTCGGTGCAGATCCCCCATCAGGATGGCATGCTGCCCCTCATCTCCACCCTGCCGCTGCACAATCTGCATTTCCTTCTCTCCGAGTCTATCTACAGGCACCAACATGTCTGCTCAAACCTGGTCACCATCAGAGACCTCAGAGGCATCTCGGGTAATCTTGAACGCCAGCCTTTGCTTTCTGAGCTTGGTGGTAGGGAGAAGCCAGTAAAGAAATGCAGAGAAGGCAGCTTTGTCTTCCTCTGGGCTCTCTTGACATTATGTAAATAATAATTAATCTTCCTGTACTAACAGCGGTGAACAGAGTTGCCCCGTTGAAGATGAGATGCGATGCCTGGGAATGTTTAAAAGATAACGGGGTTAAGCAGCACTGCTGTGTTTGAGAAGGTTGTAGGTTCACGCCGTGCGGGTGATTTTCTGCTTTTCAAATCTGTCTTGTGATATCCATGCGGTTAGAGGCGGGATCCACGGGAAGTGGATCACTGTGTCTCTGTCACTGAGGTCTGCCGCGTGGCAACAAGAAGCAGCGAAAGCAAATTCACTGCTGAAGTAAATGCCAGAGCGGAAGAAAAAAAGCAGTTTGTGTCTCTGACACTCAGGGTAATGTGGTCCATGCTTGTTCCATGGTGGGCGAGGGGCGGGGGGGTTGTACCTCATTCTGTTCATTTCATACTCAAGCTGTTCTCCATTTCTTAAACTTCAACTTCAACCTTTAATTAATAGGTTCATAGCTTTGGTTTTTAGGATTCCCGCCCCATTCCTATAACATTTTCCCCCGTAGAGACCCATGTATGTTCGGTTTGACCTCTAGGATAATGAAGGGGGAGGAGGCCGTTGAGCCCCTAATACAATAGAAGTCACTGACGTGATTTGAGAGTGAAAATGGGACCTCAGTACTTGGCCTCGAGCTCGTTAAAATCTGCAGTGATCGGTGTCCTGATGTCTCTTAATCCCAGAGGCAGGGTTTCTGGATGAAGTGACCTACGACAGCATCGTTCTCAGTCCTGGCTATGACCGCCCTTACCAGTTTGACCCCACAGTGAGAGAGCCGAAGACGATCCAGCTCTATAAGCACCTCAACCTGAAGAGCTGCATTTGGACTTTTGATGCGTATTACGACATGACTGAATTAATTGATGTTTGTGGAGGCTCTGTCACCGCTGACTTCCAGGTGAGATGCCCTATCCAAAACTCTTCCACGTAATCCAGATCTTTCTCAGTTCCTAGGCAAAGCTCCACTTTGTGTCCCTGTGTATTTGCTGCTCTGCTCTGTACAACTGGAGCATGGCTTTTTCCCCCCTTTAACCTAGAAAAGAACGGTGCTTTGTGAAATGCACTTATTTCATTTATTTTAGTTGGGGTGACATAGGTTTTATTCTCTTTAGTCTTCAGAGCGCCAGTAAAATATTTTTTTTAAAGGTAAGGACGTACTGGAAATACAAAACATTCTCAGCTGTGCTCTATTCTTTTATAATTTTGACTCCATTCTTACCCAATATAAGTGAGCAAAGAACAGAGCAGAGGCACATCAGTTTGTACTCTGCAGTGGAGCGAGGTCACGGGAATTTTTAAGTAATTTCTTAATTAACTGACTGGCAGACAAAAGCCAAAAATGTTCTTCTATAAAATAGTGCCTTTTGCTGCTAGATGTGTCTCGCTGCCCTCTCGTGGATGGACTGATTATACATGTACATCCCACTCAAGTGAATCTCTCATCTTCGTTAGGTTCTTGTATTAAATTTCCAGTCCGAATGTTATGGCCAACGTCACCTCTTTTAATTCCTGCCAGTCTGGAATACTTTGTTAACTTTCCTTTTATAGCTCCAATTATTTGCATAAATCCAGAGAAGCCGCTTGAACTGAACAACTGCATAATTTAGTACGTGGAGACTGGCACCAACCAGTCTGGAATGTCTCTCTGAGCTCTCGCGGGGGCTTGCAGAGTACAGCTGCGCTCTGCAGATAATAAATGCTGTATAGAGAGCCGGAGAGCTGTGGTATTTCACATACTCTTAGGGCCAGTCCTGAGCAAGCAGAATTGCTTATTTTTAGTTCATGGAATTGGAAACGGGGGGTGGGGTCGGGTTGAGGTGAAGTTGTGACCACAGCTCCTTTTGTACCATGACACCGGTGTGCTTTAGCAGTTAGCCTTATTTAAAACACAGGTTTGTCTAAAGTACCTACATGTAAAGGTAAAGAAAGTTCAGGCAGTCATCCCTGCCTTCATTGTAGGAGTTTTGTAGTATATGAGAAGTGCTCTGTGCTTGCATACTTCTTCCCAGCAGTTGCTTATTATTTTTCAAACGGCAGTCCAGCAATCACTTTTTTGCAAATAATTGTTTGCCGGTAGTGCTCAGTCTTTATGGAGCAATGACATTATATTGCTTTAGAAATACTTCGTCCCCGCGTTATCCTCCCTGTGTTTAAGACACCCGTGGTCCAGAACTAAAAAGGAGTCTTCTGTTGCAGGTACTTTGGCTTTTTTCCCCATTTGCAGAGCAGCACGTGAATGCGGTGGGTGCTGTGAGTCTGGGCCGGCGCCTCTCCTTTGGAAGGTCCGTAACCACCTTTCGGGGGTTTTATTGACAGGTACGGGACTCTGCTCAGTCCTTCTTAACAGTCCACGTCCCACTCTATGTGTCCTATATTTACGTGACAGCGCCGAGAGGTTGGGCTTCTCTTGAGCATCACACAGAGATGGAGTTCTCCTTCTTCTACGATACTGTTCTCTGGCGGACAGGTAGGTCCGAGGCATTTGAAGGGGTACAGGAGAATTGGTTTGTTCTTGGTTTTTCCTTTTTCTTAGTTTCTGCACTGCCAGCGCGGTCCTGAGCGTGGGTCGCACTCACTGAAGTAAGGGGCATGCAGGCTGAGTCCAGGTATGCCGGCATTTGTGTAAGCTTAGCGAGGGGGCTGTCATTTCCCCCCAGCCTCTCTCGGTTAACGGGAACAGTTGTCACTTAGCCCTAGAAGGTGCTGCAGGAACAGAGCGCTCTCTTCATCAGTCTCCACGGCCAGGCAGAGGTTGCTCCCTGTGGGATATTTGGAGTGATTTCTCTGACACTTTTCAGTGATTCTTGGGTGGGAGCTGCCATCACATTCCTCGGCCTCCTGGCTCTCACGGATGGACTTTTTCCCCTAGTCTCCCCTTGTTTGTTAAAACAGCAGTACTCCCAGCGGCGAGCCCTAAATCGTTCCTATCCTCTGCTGGTGGTTACGTCCAAGACCTAAAATCTGTGCATCTACCTGTGGTTTATCCTCTGCCTGCGAGTCTTCCATTTCCAGCTTGTTAATTTTCCTTTCCCCCAACATTTGGAGCCTGTGTGCACCGTGAACCCGTGCTTGCAGCCTTGAGCGGTATCGCTGCTCAGAGGGCTACGAGGAACAGACAGTGCCTCACCTTGGATTTTATTCTGCCAGCGGTGACACTGAGTATTGTAGAGGAGGGACTCGCAGAGCTTTGTTCCTGGAGGGTCACTCAGGAATTAAGGCCAGGAGTACCCAGAAACAACTATCTACAGCTGTTTACTTACCGTACAACTATTTACTTATGTAAAGTAAGTTACATCCACAGGCTGATCGTAGGGGGGAACTCAGTATATCTACTTCCCTTACGGTTGAGCGAGACTTAGGCGGCGCACGTGGGTAACGGAGGAAGTGTATAGCTGACTTACCGGAGGATGATCCCAATTAAACGATGCCTTTTTGGAGCGCTCTCAAATGCTTCTGGAGCTGCGTGGGGCTGACAGAACCCACCTGAGGACCAGCTGCTGTGTGGCCTCCCCAGTGACTTTGTTCTTGCTGCACTGTGCAGGGATTCAGACGGACAGCGTTCTCTCAGCCCGGCTGCAGATAATCAGGATCTACATCCGCGAGGATGGCCGGCTGGTTATCGAGTTCAAGACACAGGCCAAGTTCAGAGGTGAGAGCATTAGTGTCCTGATAGAGGAGGAAATGAACCTACAAATACAGATCTGTTCTGAAAACACAGGTAGCAGAACAAGCCCCTCTTCCCATGAGGAGTCCCTCTGTGCTGAGGTGTGCAGCGTGGGGTGTCCCCGTACTCTACCTTACCTGTCACCTCCTTGTCCTCACCCCAGGGCTTTTTGTAATGGAACACCACAGCCTGCCGGATGTCAAGTCTTTTTTAATGACTCCAGACCACCTGGGAGGGATCGAATTTGACCTGCAGCTGCTGTGGAGCGCTCAGACTTTCGACTCTCCCTACCAGCTCTGGAGAGCAACCAGCTCTTACAACAGGTGAGGACTGTGGGTTCAGCCACCTTCAGCAGCTTCCCACAGCACAATGTTCTTCTTAAACAATGAGCGTGTATGTAGTTAACAGCAGCGGCAGAGCAGTTTGAAATCCAGGCCTGAGAGAGAAATCCCCGTTGCCCTTTCAGCAGCCACAGCGATAGCGTGGAGTGGTCGGGAGCCAGCCTTGTTCAAGGGCTCAGAGCTAGAGCGCGCAGGGAGCCATTGTCAGGGCTGAAAACCCTCCTCTGCTGGTTGCGTTAGAGGGAAAACTCAGTTCATCTCCTTGTACATGCATTTTTCTAGCAGTTAAGCCAGCGGGTAGGTAGATACCAGAGGGGACAACGTATTCAAGGTTGTTTTGCCGTCTGCAAGTTAAAAGCAGGATTTCATGTCCACGACTGACTTTATCGGTAGTGCTGTGCTTGGTGGAGGTAGGTATATAACGATCTAGAAATACTTGGTTCGCTTTTTTAAGAAATTCCTTTTCATTATTAGTTCTGTCTGTGACTGTTTATTCTTACAGTCTGTGCTTCTTGCACAGAGGGTCAAATTAAACACCGCACGTCAAATTTGTCCCTCCTGTGACTGCTGGAGTAGCTGGACATGTCTGGGACAAGGGAGAGGTTCTGCTGTGAACTTTGTCTTGCCTGCTTACATAAAGGAGAAAATGGTGGATGTTAGGCAAACACATCAGCTGGGTGAACAGCTTGGAGTCTCGTTCGGTGACCGCAGCGTCTCCTGTCTGTTCCCAGGAAGGACTACTCTGGAGAATACACGATCTTCTTAATCCCCTGTACTGTGCAGCCCACGCAGCCGTGGATAGAGCCTGGAGACAAGCCCCTGCCCTGTACGGCTCACGCTCCTGAGCGGTAAGGAATCCGCATCATCAGGGCAGCAGGACAGTTTCAGCCTGTTCGGGTTGTTTGTGGGGTCCCGGCAGGCGTGTGGCACGCTACAACAGCAGCAGGAAGGGAAAAGGGGAGGGGAGGAACCTCCCTTTTGTCTCAGGAGTCCCCCTGCAATCGAGATCGTCCCCCCTCAGGGCAGTGAAAGATTTCTAGGCTGGGCTGGTGGTCGTGGGGGGGAGCTCCAGACAGTCTGTAGCACGGCAGGGTCTGTCACTTCTGAGCACAAGGCAGGCATCTTCGCTTTCTTTAAAAAAAAAAAAAAAAAAAAAATCCTTAAAATAGTTGCCTTCATCTGTGCGCCTGCCTTGCCTCTGTCATGTCTAGGGAGACTGTTGACTCCCAGAACAGGGGCTGTCCTGGGCTGTCGTTACTTCTCGGCCTGTGGTTTTCAGCCAGAAGAAAGAAGCCTTCAGTTGTCCCCAGACAGAAAGAAAATCAAACCTGTTGGGAGAAAGCATCAGCTGGTCACGCAGAGCACTGCACCATTACTGGAAAACCGCGGCAGGGTGAGGGGCAGCAAGTCACCTGGGGTTGAATGCCGCCATAGTACGGGCCGTTAGACTAAAAATAGTAAAGCAGGAGGGAAGAAAGGTGAAGCAGACCGTGCAGGTCACCAGCCTGTAACTTCTGGTGCGTCCAAACTGAACCTCTCCTTTTTCTTTTCCTGTCCCAATTGTAGATTTTTGATCCCGATTGCCTTCCAGCAGACAAACCGCCCAGTTCCTGTCGTCTACTCCCTAAACACAGAGTTTCAGCTCTGTAACAACGAGAAGGTGTTTCTGATGGACCCCACCAAATCCGAAATGTCTCTGGCAGAAATGGATTACAAAGGGGCTTTTTCAAAGGGTAGGATTTATTTTCTTTTTCTTTCCCGTTCTGCTTGTACGTAACGTTTCTGTCTTCGCAACTTGTGTTGCTCTGAAAGAGGAGGGTGAAACCCAGATTTGGCTTTGCCTCTTTTACAGCAACAAATGGCATTTTGAGCATGTCACAGCCCTGTAACAGCATGACAAGACACGAACGTGCTCCGGCATAGTATTTTGTCATCTGCACACACAAATCAAAACCCTTCAAAACCCAGAGCCGCGTGTAGTTTGGTGCATTTAGCTCTAACAACGTCTCTCTTGTTGAATTGGAGAATTTAACCGGACCATTTTTCTCCCAACCTCCTCAGGGCAAATCCTGTATGGCCGCGTGCTCTGGAACCCCGAACAAAACCTAAATGCCGCTTACAAACTGCAGTTGGAAAAAGTCTATCTGTGTACAGGCAAGGACGGCTACGTGCCTTTCTTTGACCCAACGGGCACCGTCTATAACGAGGGGCCCCAGTATGGCTGTATTCAACCCAACAAGCACCTGAAACACCGATTTCTCCTCTTGGTAAGTTTTCTGCTGTGGACAAAACCGCCATGTCCAGGATTGTGTGTGATCACGTCCGGAGAAGTCTGGTCTCGGCCTCTTGCTGACCTAACAGACCTGGGAACTAAATGGCCTTCCTGCTTGTGGGGAGGCACTGCACCCACTGCGATTTAGCGCGTTTTAGCTATTTCAGTCCGCACCTTCTCGCTACCCTGACTGTCCCAGGTGACATAGCACTGTTATTTTTCTCTATGACTTCCCCAAGCACCCCCAAACTCCACAACATCTTGCAGAGCCTCCAGGCAGACCCTGCCACCCTCCCAGCCACCTGCACCTTTGTGCAGCCTCAGAAAACCAGAGCGGGAACAAAGCGTGGTGCTTGTGCTAAACGCTTCCCTCATCTGTGAGGGGTCCGAAGTACTGGCTTGCAAAACTGTCCTCTGCTTCTGCTTTCTGTTTGTTTCTTTTCCCCTGACTACCAACAGGTTCCGACTACAAAGGGATGAGAAGTGAAATGGGGTGGATTTTTTGCAGTACTGGGCAGACAGGGGCAGACCATGAAGCCAAGATTAGTTTTTCCTCTGCCTTTATCCATGAGTATTTCTTAGTCAAAAAAAAAAAAAAAAACCCACCAAAAAAAACCCCAACACAAATTATGAAGAAAAAGAAGTGATGTACCAGACTCTTCAAATTTCCCTTGATCCGTGCTTATACTATGGCTTGGAATTGTCAGGACTGGCATCATATAAAGGGAGATTTATTTACCAGTTACACTGAAATTCTTCTTGTATAAATCTACAACTAGCTCCCAAGATGCTTTCAGTTCTTCTTACATGCTTTGTAGTTGAACATCTGCCAGCGTCCTCGCTGGCAGCCCCGTTACCGCTCACAGGATGAGGGTAACGTTAATGGTATTAATTAGTTTGGCATGCGTATTTGAGCAGGCCGGTTAAACTCCTCTCCTGATCTTCAGCTCTACAAACCTAATGTTGACACAATCAGTGCTAAAACAGTACGAAGTGTCTACGAATCATACAGGTCATACATATTTTCTGTGCAGTAAGCTATGTGTTTAAAGAAATGTCCATGCCCACATGTAGGTGTGGAGACTGGGCGTTCGGATTCAGTTTCTGCAGCGGTGCGCAGGCGTTACGTAGTGACCTGGCTTCTGGCTTCCCTTTGGAAAGATGACAGCATGACCTCCCCTTCATAACGCCTCTCTGATTTCCAGGACCGAAACCAACCAGAAGTGACGGATAAGTATTTCCACGATGTGCCTTTCGATGCCCACTTTGCTTCCGAACTGTCTGAGTTTCATTCGGTAAGCAGCATGCCCGGAGTCGATGGATTTACTCTCAAGGTGGACGCTCTCTACAAGGTACGTACCAAGTGATATCAGTAGCCCCAAACTCACTTCTTCTGTCCAGCATGCCCCAAATACTTTGTGAGTTGTAGGCTCTGGGCCTGACACTGCCTAGAGAAACCTAATTCACGCTAGGGTAGGTCTTGCAGCCTTCTGCACTTTAACGGCAACCCTCAACCAACTTTTCTGATGGCGTGGTGGGACGCGCTGTCTCCACACCCACCCGCAACATGGTCTCCGGGAAGCGAGGTGGCCTCACGTACGCGTGATCATCTGCATTTGCAGATCGTACTGTAGCAGGCCTCTCCTTGATTCGCGTGGGTGTAAAGGCGAGGCAAGGGATGAGGGTCTCTGTTCAGCAGCGGAGCACGCAAGGGGTGCTGTCCCTTCCTCTGAAGGCAGCCGCAGCTCAGCTCTCCGCACCCCTTCCCAATTAGAGAGGCAGGTGACCTCTGGTTCCGGTTCCTCTCTGTCCACAGAGGCTGGCGAGTACGAGACTCAGAGGAGCCGAGCAGATCGTAGCAGAAACAGGAGGGGGACAGAGGAAGCTCTCGATCAAGGGCGGAATTTCATATCCCAATTTTTGGGGGGTTTTGTCCCTCCCCAGCGAGGCCCTCTCTGTAACTTGGTGACCTCTGTTTGCGTAAGGGGCTTCTTGGCATCGCTAGGATTGTACCATAAATTAACAGTGGGGCCAGTTAAGAAGCAAACTCCAGCATAGAAAATGGAGATGAGGAATTTATTCTGGTGGTTAAGACTTTTTTTCCCAAAGCACTCAGGAAAGAAGCGCTTTAAAAACATATTATTAATGTTCCTGAATTAATTATTGCAGTTGCCAAAGACAGACAACAAGACCGAACAGCTCGGTGCTCATAAAAACACACTGAGCTTTTTTGTTATTTGCATGAGCCAAGAAACGGGACAAAAAAAATGCAACCAGCTCTACCTTTACGTAACGAAATCACTTGATCCAAAAGCCACGGTTAAAATTTCCTGCGTGCGTGTCTCCCCTTTCTGAAAGGTGGAAGCTGGGCACCAGTGGTACCTCCAAGTCATCTACGTAATTGGCCCAGAGACCATGGCAGGGCCTCGCGTTCAGCGATCCCTTGCTCGCCGCTGGAAACGTGGCCGCAGGGACTTGGTCGACAGCGACGGGAGGCTGATGCTGGACGACTCCTTGATCTACGACAACGAAGGCGACCAGATCAAGAACGGCACCAACATGAAGTCGCTGATCTTGGAGAGGGAGGAAGCCGCCGTCGCAGCCTCCTTATCTCAAACGGGCGCTTCACTGGGGAGCGCCTTCGCTGCCGTCACCCTGCTGCTGCTGGTGCTTTCGGGAGTTTGCCTCCTCACCAGGAAGTGTCGAAAGCTACGGAGGAAGCGGGAGGCTGCCAGAGCCACCGCGGAGGAGCATCCCCTGAACACCAAGGTGGAGCTGCCCAGGGGCGCCAAGAAGGCCCTGGACGGCCGGTACTGCACCGTGAGGAACGTTAATATATTGAGGGAAACCGGGGGCGCGGGCGAGGGGAAAGGCAGGAAGGTGAAGCAGGTGAACTTGGAAGTCAAAGTCCACAGCAACTTGCACGACGGAACAGAAGTTTAATGGAGCGCACGCTTTGGTTTGGTAAAAGCTTTTTATAAATTGTAAAAAAAAAAAAAAAAAAAGAAATAATCTGAAAAAAAAGAAAAGCTAAGAAAAGTTATGCTGGTATTTTTATACTCTTGTGAGAAGGAGGAGTGGCTCTAGCTCACCTCTGGTCCCGGCTGAGCTGCCCCATTGCACAGCGCCGCTGGAGCCAGGCCGGGCGGGCGGCGTGGAGTTCCCCATCCGCCCTTCCGCCCACGGAGCGGAGGCCCAGGCCTGTGGCTGGACAGCGTGGGGACACTGTGTGCGTGTCCCTCCCCGGCGTGGCGGGGGTGGCTCCGCGTGAGCCGGGACCCTCTGCTCCCAGCCTGCAGGGCTGGGGGTCACTTCCCCGCCTCGCTGGGGAACAAAGCAGGAAAACCATCGCCTCCGTGTTTAATACCCGAGGCAAGCGGCCTTGGTTTGCTTCCTAAAATGAGGCAAAACCCGACAGAAAACCAATCGGCAAACCCGGTGCTCAGTCTTTGGGGGCTGGGAGGTTCATCTCGGGGTTGTGCAGGCTTGGGGGGGGGGGGGGGCCAGGGGGCGGTGGTGGGGACACAAATTG
>JAVKLA010000007.1:8414535-8451009 GCA_034782735.1 Sagittarius serpentarius
CACCCCCCCCCGCACCATCACCACGGTTTGGGGCTGATAATGGCCAAGTTTATTGGATCAGGTACAGCGAGGAGGATTGCAAGCACTTCCAGGACAAATATACAGAGGGGAGAGGGGAAAATAATAAAAGAAAAGAAAAGAAAAGAACAACAAACAACAACGAAACCCCAAAAGGTAGGATCAACACAGAACGGGACTCGAGCTAAAAAGGGAACGCGTTTTTCCGTGTTATGACAACGTACTCCCAAGCAGGAATTGCTTCCTTTCTCCAGTTAAGTCGATCGGTCTTTCAATAAAATAAAGAGGGGTGGGGGTGGGGGAAGAAGTTAGTGTGCGTTTCCCTCGAAAATAAACTCTAATTCATGCCAGTTAAACACTAGAACTAAAAATTTACAAAGAAGCTTCAAAGGAGATGGAAGTGTTATTAGAGTTACCTTTTCCTCTCTGAACAGTCCAGAAGAAAAACAATGACTACAAATACAGCAGGCAAACTGACTGTTGGACTGACGGGGACAGGAGAGAGATAATATATATATATAGTGTTGTAAGGAATTCAGTCTCAAGTTGTGCTAAACGCTCTTCATCCTCTGTATGGCACATTTTGGTCCATGATGGGGATTTTAAGTTGAGACGAACCCTGATTTTTTACAGAAACGTGTAAATATTGTTGCTCTTTAAAATGCCAGGTGTACTTCCTTCTACAAAGGTTAGGAGAGGTTTATAGGAAGTAGTCGGGGGTGCGACGGGTAACATGAGGCTCTCCACGACGAGGTGCTGGGTCAAACTGGAGGCTGCAGGAAAAGAAAAAGGGATCATTCCCCCTCCTCCACAAGGTCTTGCCCAACGCCACAATAAATACTAGACTTGCCCTCCTGCTGCTGTTGCTTTACTCATCCCAGCTGCTTCCCCATAAAACGTTCCAGGTCCCAAAACAAGCACCCGTGGCAGCTTAAACTCATCAGCTGGTCAAAACGCTGCTTACGGAGCGAACACCCCCCAGCAGTCCGCTCTTCAGCGGCCCGTCGCTGCTGTCACGCGAGCTCAGCCGAATGCAAAATTCAGACTCTCTCACCCGTCTTTACCCAGCCTAGTGCTACCAAAAATAAAAACAAATACATAAAGCAATCTGTCTTTACCTTCTCCGTCAAGCTTGGGCAATAGAGGGGAGTCAGAAAATGCAGAAGCTCCAACCCTCCAGAGAGCCAGGAAGAGGAGATAACGCAGTACCCAAGAGAAGCTTTTAAGAGCTTAACTCACTACTTATTTTTAGACATTCTCGCAGGTAGAGCACACAATGTTAATTCCAGAGTGCTTTGAGCTGGCTTTTCACAAAAGAACCCCTTTGGAAAAGATCAGACATTCCTCGCAACACAGAACGGTTAGGAAGAGAGAACAGCTCGAGCCGGGTTACTCACAAGGAATATTTTAAAGTGTCATCTAGTTCCATGATAGCAGCCTGGTTCCCACAACGATAACAGTAATTGGGCGCGCTGAAAATGGTAACCACATTTCGGTCGTGGCACCAATTATAACCCTGCCAGAAAAAGAGAGAAAAAAAAAGAAAAAGAAAAAAAAAAAAGGGAAAAAAAAAAGAAGAAAAAGAAAAGGTCTCTGTTAAAGCTCAAACCTCGGCCCGTCTGAAGTTCCTCTGAAGGCCTGACCATCCATGGCATTTGTGAAACTGTAGACTTCTCGTAAGTATTTCCAACTGACTTAGTTTCACTTTAAAAGGAGTACTCCGTCGCAACAACGAGCGGTAGGTAGCTAGCGCAAACAGCTCCAACCGCTCTCAGAGAGATCGGCCATTTGTCACTCGCGTCTTTATCCATTTTATATACAAATTATGGATTGTACCACAAAGAAACCTCGAGACTTCTAGGTATGCCTTCAGCTTTTATCCACCACAGATGAGAATTTGCCTGCTGGATGCGAGCGACTTCTGACACGCAGTGCTACTTAAGGGATCTGCTTGAACTAGATTTTAAAAATATACCTGCTCCATTGACCCACCTGGCATTTTCCCAGCAAGACGTACAAGAATAGCCTATCAACGGCCAAAATCGCGGCCTAATCCCTGTCGCATCTGACTGCCGAGTATTACGGGACAGCCTGCTTAATCCAGCAGCAGTCTAAGCAGAGCAAGCAGCGTGGAAGGAGATTATTACTTCCACAAACGGGGTGCGACAGGGTCCCTTTGGCAATTTACTGGGAGAGGGGAGGGGGGAAAAAAGGGCGGAACACCCTCTTCTTTACATCGCAGGTCAAAGCACATCATTTTAGGTTGCTTGTTGTTTTCACGTGACTGAAGTCCCTCTTTGGTGTTTACCTGCATAACGTTTTCAGGTGTCAGCTTATGCAAACCCATCAGCGGAAGGTCTCACAGAGGAGACAAGAATTGGCATCTGCGTTGTATTAGCCCCCCCCCCTCGCAGAGTGCTTGCCCTACCTCCATGACAAGTTGGTGAGCACGGGAGACCAGTGTGAGACCATTGGCATGGTTAAATGTTTCGGAAATATCTTGCCCAAACGTGTAGCCAGCACCACGCGGAGATATACCCCAGCCGCCACGATCATCTGGATCCGACCATAACAGATCACACATAGGACCCTTGAAAAAGATGAAGTGTTCTTCGTTAGATCACTAGCAAGATCGCTATAAAAAGCCACTTTTGAAGTATATTTTATTTACAGTAAAAAGACTGCCAGCATATCCTTCTCTGCGCAAGGCACGCGAGTTTATTCAACACACAGAGTATCGGCGACTCGCTCACTGCATCAGTCAGCATCCTTCCCCAAGAAACGAACACGTACACAGCTGACCGAGGAAGGAGTCCACGTAACCAGAAACCTGTTCCCCACCTCCTCTTCCACGCACACCCTTTACCATTTCACTTCCACTAGTCAGAGGCACGAAGACACCGAGAGCAGCTCCACGGTCTTACTCCTGACTCTCACGGCGTAGTAAAAAAGGCCATGTGAGAAGGTTTGCATGTCCAAGGATACACAGCGGGTTCGTTGCTGCCAGCCAAGTCGCAGTAAATGAGAGAAAGGGAAACGATCCGCAGGAGGCTATGAACCAACTGTTCCGGAGATTGATGTTAAGCCTTCAGCAGCCCTTCTGGCAGGGTATTAATCATTTAATTTCCTCTCCTAAACACTCTATTATTGGCCCTGACATACCCAAAAATATCCTGGCGTACGTCTTCTAACAGTCACAAATGAAGCTCCGTGGCTTTTCTTCCTGAGCTACTAAGGGGCAGTAAAGACACTGTAGTATTTATCCAAGGCGGCTGCTCTTTCCTACCCACCGATCTGAGCTCTGCAGTAGGGATCACGCTGACTACACGTGGAAGCCCTCACGACAGCCAGATTTCAGCACGCCGATACGCAGCACAGGACCAAGAAAATCCCAGAGCGACAATATAATCATTACACCTAACTACAGGTAGACGTCCCACCAGGTAGCCGCCCCCCCAACTCTGGGAGTAATTTACACAGCTTATTTCAGGTTTTTGGAAGGCTTGGGCAGACCTTGCTGCCCTGTTCTTGCTGTTATACCAAAGACACTGCAGGACAAACAATTCATTTTGATCAGGGAACGTTCCACGTCCATCTGTAAGCCCCAACAGCGAAGAGCCGTTCGCTGTCCTGGGAGCTCAGAAGGCGGTTTTCTTCAGTCCTGATCTCGTGCCCCCAGAAAACGATGAACAAGGTGAAAGAAGAAAGGACTGGCGGGGGAGGAAGGATGGTGACACAACATGGCTTCACGTGGTGGTTGCCTGTTCACCAGCAAGTCTGCGATGAGGCTGAAGGTAGTAAACACCTTCCCCTGCCAAATACTACTCTTTGAGTCAGCGTGACAGTTAAATAATCCCATGATTCTGTGAAAGACAGCTGCAAACCCCCTAACTCTCCTTTTGTAGATCTCCGTAATCAAAGCACATTGACTCGTGTGTGTTTTGCCCAAATGGACGTTCATCTACCCTAGCTCTTAGAAAGGCAATAATCCACTGTGTAACCACGCGTCCTGCTTTTGGCTGGGATGGAGTTAATTGTCTTCCCAGGAGCTGGCCCAGCGCTGTGTGTTGGGTTCAGTACGAGAAGAGCGTCGATAACACCCTGATGGTTTCGGTCGTTGCCAAGTCGTGTTTAGACTCAGTCAAGGACTTTTCAGCTCCTCGTGCCCAGCCAGCAAGAAGGCCGGAGGGGCACAAGAAAGTCGGGAGGGGACACGGTCGGGACAGCTGACCCAAAGTGGCCTAAGGAGTATTCCATACCATGGGACGTCATGCCCAGTATAGAAACTGGAGGAGTTGGCCTGGGGGGCGGATCGCTGCTCGGGAACTAACTGGGCATCGGTCGGCGAGTGGTGAGCAATTGCACTTGTTTTGTGTATCCCGATCCTTTTATTATTATTGTCACTTTATTGTTGTTACTAGTGTCATTGTTAGTTCCTTCCTTTCTGACCTGTTAAACTCCTCTTTTCTCAACCCACGAGCTTTCCCTTTTTTTTCTGTTTCTCCCCCACCCCACTGGGTGCAGGGAGAAGTGAGTGAGCGGCTGCGTGGTGCTGAGCTGGCTGGCTGGGGTTAAACCACGACACCATGTGTGTCTCTGTTTAAATCAATTTCAATGTGAGGCTACATTTGCATTTTCCACCAACAGATATCCAAGTTTACTGTGCATTCCCTGTCCTGTTACCTCGTGTGGAACTTCCTGCAGGCGGTCCAGAGCCCTGATATGATCCAGTGTATCTATGGATGGAGAGAGGCCACCGTGCAGACATATTATATGTTACGCAAAAAAAAAAAAAAAAAAAAAAAGAGCAATCTGTTCAGTGCGTATTGTTATGGGAAGACTGATCTCAGAAATAGCTGGTTTTAACTCTGTTATCATTCTTTTACAATTACAGCCGTCTCACCCTCACGGCAGAGAAAGCAAATTTAATTCCCGCAGAAGGAAACAAAACTAAAAGGCGCCACTTTGCACACGGAGATCAGAGCAACAGCCAAGATACCACGCCTTCCGTTTTAAGAACATCTTGCCTCACAGCCACAACTCGAGTCGCGCCTGATGCATCACGAGGGGATCCCCACTTGTTGGGCAGTCATTTAAAATGAACCATACATGCAATACCCTGCCAGTCCTTCGGCCGCAGAGTCAAAAGCCTTCCCGCACCATCAACTTGTATTAACACCTCACTAAATTCTTCCCCAAACCCACAGTAAGTACAGGGGCTTTAAAAAACCAAATCAGATCACAAGTTAAGGGAGCTTGTTTGAGACTGTTCATGTAGAGGTCAGACAGTACAGCCTGCATAACTCTATGAAACGGAACACCTTCCTTATTTGAGGCTTACCTGGCCATCTACTAGAGCTGTAAGTGGAAGATAATCAAACAGATCTGTGAAATACTTCCAGACGTTGGCGTTGCCGTACTTTCGCAGACATTCGTCATAAAAGCCGTACACTTGCGTAATTTGTCTGCTTTCGTGATTGCCCCTCAGTATTGTAATGCGTTCTGGGTAACGCACCTATTAACAAAGAAAACTCTTCTTTAAGACAAGGATTGTACCATCGGTATGGAAAGAAACAGTAACAGATTATTTCAAACAGCAGTCAAGCATTCAGTTCTGTTATAGAATAGCACGCGTCCATTCATGCATTTCAATTTACGTCCGTCTAGCTCAAGCCAACGGCAGCACCAATGGGAGGAGCAATTCTTTCAAAAATCCCCGAAAGCACAGTTTTGCCCAAGGCTGCGGTAGAAAAGCTGTCCAACCATACCTTCAACGCTACTAGGAGAGTCACCGTTTCCACCGAGTAATAGCCTCTGTCCACGTAGTCTCCCATGAACAGGTAATTTGTGTCTGGCGATTTCCCACCAATTCTAAAGAGTTCCATAAGGTCGTGGAATTGACCGTGGACATCCCCACAGACGGTGACGGGGCAACGTACCTCTTGAACATTCGATTCTTTCGTAAGAATTTCTTTAGCCTAGCAAGAAGAAAACATTTAGGACAAAAAGGTGGGAAGCTCCTCGATAAGCAGATGCAGATGTTATTCCACTGCATTCGCACTGGAAACACGATTTCACTCCAGTAGCTCAAGCTGACCACCGGAAAACCACTGTTGGGCAAGCAAAGACAAAGCGCATTGTACAAATCCCGTGCATAAAGACAAGCAGGTTTGCTACTGTGAAGCCAGGTTCATGAAGATCTTATTGTACCACAAGCACTGACAAAAAAATTCAAATAAGCAACTAAACAAGTTAATTCCCAGCCTCTCCTAAAATGAAGCACAAGAGAGAGAACTATTCCAAGTAAGCTTCATGAGCATCACACGGGCAGACGTTATCTGAAGCACAACTGATTTTTTTTTAACATACAGATTTTGACAGATTTCTCCATCTATGCGTTCAACAGAGCTCACGTCTGTTCATCTCAGCTACGTGAACTACAGCAGCACTCAGCACTCTAAGCCAACTGCCAAAGTCAAGTGCAATTCAGTTTCGCAACACCCAGAAGCTTTTACCTCGAGAACCACAGCTGTCCCCTCAGTACTGCAGGCCATCCCATGTCCTGTCAGCACGAGTTCAGTGCGGAACTCGTATGAACAGAGATTAGTCAATACTCTTGCTGTCTGCTGTAAGGGTAGAAACACCAGAGGAGATAGTGCACGCCACCCAGGCAACTACTACGTGTTTTCGAACGACGTGATTTGCAAAAGCACACATAAAGCTAGGTATTACTCGATACCTGCACTAGTAGGAAAACTATGACCTCCTAGACTTCTGATAGAAGTCATCTGACTTGCAACGATGCACGTAAGAGACAGGCTCCCTCCTGCCACATTTTATTCTGACTACCATCTCAGTTACTCAACGGATTGCTCTCGATCCCACGCAGGCATGTGTAACCATTGGCGTCGCCACCTTCGCTGGCAACACAGCAGCAAGGCTGGAACAACTCTTCTGCCAGCACTGACAGCTGCTCCTCACTGCCTTCCTCCTCTGGGATCCCTCAGGCTTCCCCCCCGGCCCCGTCGCTGCACATCCACAAACCTCAAGCGCTCTCCCAAGACCAGGATTTCTCAGCAGCGGGTCCGTGCCACGGAAACAGCACTACGAACCGCGTGTAGCCAGCTCACTCTGTGATCCCTGAGCAGAGACGACGCTAAGAAAGGCTGCACGTGACAAAGCCGCTCGTCTGGCAGAAACGCCGGGCAACCACTATGGCACCAGATGAGCTGAGCTGCGTTACTCTGCCAAACAATAACCAACGTGAGCACCAGTGCCGGGGGTTGACGGGGCTGCCCCAGCTCTCCGGAGGTACTGCGCTTTCCAACCGCGCTGTGGCGAGTATGAGGTGACTGGAGCCGTACGTCAGGAAAGGGAGCCTCCTTCGCACGTTCCCAGAACACACGGGAACTAACAAATCTGTTTCCCTTGTGAGGGGGCAGATACCTTCTTCTTGCTTAAGCTGCCGAGGAAAACAAGTATTCCTAAGCTTCACTTTACTAACCCGGCACAGGACATCGCCGCATAAGCAAGCGGCACTTCTCTCACCCAGGGCACTTTTTGCCTGCCAGATTTCCAATCCTCTTCCAAGCACAGCAGTTGAACAACTTCTAAAGGCAGGTCACAGACAACTGCAAAAGGAAAGTCAGAGGCAATTTAAACACACGGAGCGACAAACAGCTTCCCTGGCTGTACCCAGCTGGCAACAAAATGACCACAGACGGAGGGATGGCATCCCTGGATTTAGTCATCTCTTCCTCTACACCCAGCAGTTCTCTGCTAATTACAGCCACGTAATGTAGCCTATCTGCATTACCTTATTATCGTTATCAAGCAGCATGTTTGTTTGGCTGCCTCCAGCTCATCAACTAATGCAGATCAGCGCTCCAGGCACATCTGAGGCACAGAGAACACCCACAGATAGGCTCGGTCCGATCTGAACAAAAGGGATGGAAGATCACCAGTGCTGAGCAGTCACCGGCAGGCGACGATGTAGCTATTCATCGCCAAGTCCCTTAGCTCAGGAGGACGTAGCTCCCACCTGCTGCTTACCGAGGACACCCTTAGTGGGCTCCCCAAGGACGCCCGTGTTCACATTCAAATGCTAGTTGTCTTGCCTCTTTTAGGAAGAGCGCGTATTCAGAAAGAATAACTAAAACCCAAGCAGTGAAGGGCTTGGAGAGCATCCAGCGTGCCCCTCATGCGGTACGTAAGCGGAGGGATGTGACCCTGATCCTCAGAGACAGGTCCCTGCACATGGACTCGATGACTTGGGGTCTACCTTGCAGTTCTAAAGTGACTGGAAGCTGCTGGACATGTTGCGCCTTTGAGCGCAATAGCAGCACTCAAATTGCGTTCAAGTATCTTGAAAAGCACCTACAGCACCTTTGGAGAGCTTCGACCCTCTGGGAGAGACAAATACAAAACACAGTCACAAAACAGCTGCTCAGTGTATTCTGACTGTTGCACAACGCAACAGACAGAGTTTCTTTGTAAGCTGGAGCTAACTTAATCACAAAAGGTGGGAAGTACTTTCTGCCTTTTTGTTATCAGGCATACTGCTGCCTTCCCAGATGTGTAAGAAGAAATACACTCACTTCAGGAGTCCGGGGAAAAGACACGGGACACTGTACGGATACTGTACATACCTACCAGTGTCTCAACCACACCATCACTCTCCATCTCTCTGATCTGCCCAGAAAACCCATGCAGCCATCCTGAGAACACGTACAGGTAAAGCAGCACAGGCAACAGAGGAGAGCTCCTTTTGCACAGTAACACAGCAAGCATACGTTAAACGCATCCTAGGAAGGTGGTCCAGCCCAAGTCCTGAAATTTTGGTACTAGGAGAATCAAGAAGTTTCCCCTCAGGCGAAAGGAGGAGCTAGCAGCTGAAGAGCAGCAGCTTCTTAAGCTGCCTGCCAGCTGTTACCGTGTAGCCTATTTTAGCTGACTATGTAGACAAACATACATGCTCATTAATGGATTACGTCTGTCGTTTTAACACTCCAGAGCTGGTTCAAATCAGGGAGCTGAGCTCGGCTGGCCGCAGAAGTTTGCCCTCGTATGACTTCCTAATGCAGAACAAGACCTTGAAAATCTTAAGCATCATTAAAAACAGCCCAGAAAAGCAGTAACTAACCAATGCACTCTGCTCGCATATTTCACTGTGCAGAGCTAACGCCAAAGTCAAATGATTTAAAATAACGAAAGCACCATTACAAAACAAGGATAAAAAACTCTGATGCGAGTAAGCTGCCCTGCATTACCATCATTTACTTACTTAAGAAGGCTGTTAAGTAACTATAACTTAAAGTCGTATTTTAGCTACCTTTGCTTTAGAAAACGGTGACTAATGTTACCAGCTTCCTAAGCACATGTCCCAGTTGTTTCGGACGAAACCCACGTCCAGGTCAGAATAAAAAGAAGCAGCTTTTAGGTATTTTTATTAAATAAACCTCCATTAAGCACAATAGTTACCATGTCTGTGCTCAAAATCACTTCGAAGAGTAGACTATTTGTTGGCTGTGAGCTTGCCCATCATCCCAACTTCCCTCTCTTTCCCAGTTTCAGATTTTGCAGATCACCTTTGTAGACCAGAACACAAGCTCGTCTGCTGTCCGGTCCTCAGTCCGCGTGGAGGGAGGCGGGAGAACACACGTCCCAATAATTCACTGCGCTGTCCTCGCCTGAGGAAACCGAGCAGTCTCAGGGCTCGAACACAAGCCACTAATGCGCGGCTCCAAAACCCGAGAAGCCACACCGGCTTTGAGACTACTGTCAGGACCACCAGGAGACTAATCCCTCTGTGAGAGACTTAACACTCAAATCCACATCAACTATTACGTCGTTCCGATTTGTCTATGATATTGCGTAGGCAGATTCCATGGGTGAGGGGATTATGACCCAAACGGGAGGCAGATTTTCAGCCTTGTGCTTTCCCTAGCGAAAAACAAAAGACCCCAAGCACCTCCTTTGCATACAAGATCCTTTGAGAGCACAGAAACTCAACTCCTTCTGGAAGGCTCATTTACTGCACCACGAGCTCAGTTTGACCCGTAGAGGCTCTTACTTCAGGAATCAGAGAAGCCAGCCATGGAGCTTCTGACCAAGATTCAACTGAACCATCATTCCATCAGCTGCGACAGACCAAACTACTATGTCAACAGGTGCACTGAGGGTATTAAATCTCAAGGAGCTTGGCCTGAACAAGAACCAGCTAGATTCTCCCCAAATGAGGGGCAAACCGGAGGGATGGAGCTGTCTTGCCCTTCAGCAACGAGGCAGCAGAGGACACCCTGGAGCCTCCAGAGTGACAGGGACTGTCAAGGTGCACGGGTGCTCCTCGAGGCACCTGGGCTAGCGTACCCCAGGATGAGTGTCACCGCTGGAGAGACGAAATATTCCTGGCCACGGCTCCACACAACACTTGGAATTTCATGGTTTGAGCAGCATCCAGGATGCCACTTGGCTCCATCGCTCATACTAATTTCACCAAGTAGTGCAGAAGAGCTTGGTAACTCATTCTCCTAAAACTATTCTTAGGTGAAATGATCTCAGAAGGCAGAAGCATCAGAAGTACGTGGCAGTAACAGCAATACTCCCTACAGCATCAACCGGCTCCTGCTGCTTGGTTTGAAGAATCAATTTACAATTACCATTCAATAACCGTACAAGAAACGCAAGTCTTCATTAGCGGTTAGAATCCTTCTCCTCCCACCACTTCACAGCACAAAGCCCTCAAGCTGCTCACAGCAACAAGACCGTAACCCTTCTTACACATGCAAAGAACAAGGATAGAAAAAAGAAGCTACAAAGAGACAGACAGTTATGGATGGTTGCTTGCCTGTGTTTAATTTAAGAGACAGCCTTTTACTTGCCTTCTTTCATATCCCGTTTCATTACCTCGGTGAAAAACCCTTTTCCCTAGGATAAGCAGGATGGCTCTCAACTCCCTCACCTGCACCAGAATTCATTTGCTGACCTGACGTGACCTTTAAAACATAAGTATTCGGAGATTTCCGGGTCCAAACTTGGGAGCGCTTCCCCTTATGTGAACCCAACGTCTTGGCCTGTTAGCCTGACTTTAGCTGTCCAAAATACCGGTTACAACCTGGGCAAGTTCAAATGGAGTTCGATACAGCCAGCACTACCTTGCTATCAGTACCCAGGTTAACCATTTCAAAGCTAGCACCGGCACAGAAACCCGCCACGGCACCTCTGATGAAGTGCAGACATAATCCACGGCAGAACTCTATAGATTTTCACTGCCTATTTAATAAGAGTGGAGAAAGGTTTTAACAACCTTCTACCATGTAGAGAGTCTAAGACCGTGACATTAAAGAGAAGTAGTATGATGTGAGACATCCGACACACATTTCCGCAACATGCTGGAACATTTCTCGTGTCTACAAGCTCCAGCAGTGATCATAATTGTTTGTCTTTCTATTATCATTTAAATGTCAGCACGATTTTAGCTAGATTTCATTTTAAAGACCAGCAGAACAGGAAACAAGTGTTTTCATGTTGTCTTGAGATGACATCTTGATTAATTGCATGAAGAATACAAGACCAATTAGCTGCCAAAATTATGTCGTAACTGGGCAGGTGAAGACAGAATGTGATTTTTACAGGTGCAAATTTCAAGAGCTTTCAGAGTGCGGAATAATTTGGCTTACCCTCATCAACCCTAGCTATGTCCAGTCTTTCATTGCTGTCCATTACGCCAGCAATTAAAACCAAAAGTGATCCATCCACACAGGCAAGTCTGGGATTTGTTTATTTGTTCCCCTCCCCCCACCCCAACTGGATTTAAACCTTTTCTTTTTTTTTTTTTCTTTTCTTTTTTACACTACCAAACTCTTCCACAAATTTAAACCTGAGGTAAGAGGTACTATTGTGCTTGGCCTTTCAGAAACTAGTCACACAAAAGGGAGCGCCAAGAAGCGAGACAAGATTGTGAAGAGTTTCTCCAAATAGTATCTGAAGGAAACAAACTAAACCAGCTTTCTGGCAGGGCTACTTCACACCAAAAGCAAGCCTGCACACCCAAAAGTTTTTGTAAGCTCCTTTCTGCTACCAGCGGGGTGACACAACCACTCCCCAGAAACTTAAAAATGAGCCAAGGAAGAGCATTGCAGAGCATTTATTTCATACTCAAGTCGCTTCGATCAGCCTTGCCTTCACCTTGAAGAACGAGGTGCTGTGATAGATGTTTGTCTCACGCCGTGCACCACAGGTTCAGGGTTCTTACCTGTCACGTGGATGACAAACACCCACTCCACCTTCAGCTGCAACGCGCCGCGCTGAGCTGCCACTCTCCCTGTTTACTGTGCCAGCCCTGACGTACAGCCACAACCTGCTGGCATTGTCCTCCAGCTTCTCAAAACACAGCAGCCACAGCTCCTTAATTAGCAACGCAGCCGGAGAAGAAGGGAAATAGTTTTCTGTAACAGCCTGCTGGTTAGAACGGCAGTTCCTAACCAGCAATGCTTGCAGCAGGGCACAGATCATGCTAATAAATTCTTTCAGGCTTATTAGCTGGGCCTCACAGAGGAGACAGCACAGCCACACGGAGCTCTTACTCACTCTTCAAGATATATCTACTCTTCAAGCCACTGCTGTCACTCCCCGCTGCGGCACCAGCCCTTCTCACCACATTCCCCTGGAACTGACGGAGCTCTGGAGTCATAAAACAAACAGACAGCATGGGATAAAAAAAGGGAAAGGGGGAAAGAAAATGGAGGCTGGGTGGGGGCTAGCAAAACATCAGGACCAGCGGTGAAAGCACTGGCCAGGAAAAGCCAGAGCCTGGAGTCCTGCATAGCCTCTGCCTGGGGCACTCAAACAAACAGCTCCTACCTTTCCGAGGAGCAGCCCTGGCACGTTACGAGGTTGCAGCGCAGACCCTCTCTACTGTTTAGATCTTATCGCTGTGGTAGTCTACCGAGGGTCCAACTGAAGGAAATAGCTGCGTCTTCTAAGCTGGCACTGATGTTTTGTCACTGGCCAAAACGTGTTGCCATGAACAGGCATCAGAAAATACGTTCCACTTCTGAGAGAACTGAGCAAGACACACAGGTAACAACGTGACAGTACCAAGTTCACCACCAGCAATATGATGCCAAAGGGAATGCTGAACTAACTACTCTACCCTCTGTGCCTGATAATTATCAGTCCGTCCAGGAAAGGAAGCCGAGAGCTCCTCTGGCCCACCTGCTGCACAGCAATGGTCCCTGCTGGTCACTGAGATAAGGAACAAATAGAAAAAACAATCTTGGTTACTACATTTGTTACTGCTTGAATTCTTTAACTGTCACATTTTGCTGCGTCCAAAGAAAATCCTAACTTAAGTCACAGACTGCAGAATTGAGAGAGTGTTCACACAGAGGTCTTGAACTTCAGACAAAATCCACCACGAGTCTAAAGTCTCCTGATTGGAAGGAAAAAAAAAAAAAAAAAAGAAAAAGATTTTGACAGCCTACACTGAGCAAGTCCAAACAGGAATTTGCTAAAGGACTGTCCAAACCGCTGTCCGAAATAGCAGACGGTGTCCTTTATCCAATCATTTCTCTTTCTATTTTAGTCTCCCTCAGCAGCCTGTAAGCCTCTGTTTAGGTCGGCACTACCGCTTATCTCTTATCCCTCTCTGTTTTCCTAGATTACGCATCGGATGTCAGAAGGTTTCCTCATTGATTTAGGGTTGACTTTTCAGTACGCGGCTAGTACGCATTACGAGATGCAAGGGAGGAGTGCAACGTGAGGCCCCTGAAAGACAGAACCCATTTCTCCCTGCCCACACCACCCCCGAGCCTCCCCCCCGACTCAGGTGAACCCAAAGCCAAACGGTAAAACCCATCCTACTGCGGGCAGTTACGAGTGAAAAAGAAAAACCTATAACCGTGGCATTTCTGTCGCCAGAACTGCACTGCCCCCGCATACAGGGGGACTCCCAATCTCAGAGACACCGCAGGCAGCACCACGGCCTCACAGCGACCGAAGCAAGGAGAAGCAAACCTGCTTCCCCGTCGCTGTACCCCACACAACTCCCGCTGCCATTTTCGCTACGCTTCGCCCTCACCTCCCCAGCAGCGGGGCTGAGGTACCGCAAGCCCCAGCCCCCGAGTCAAACCACGCCGGCTTGCAGCGCTGCCGGCCGGGGGAAATCACCGACTACCAGCACCGGGCCCGGGGGAGGAGGCGAAGCCGGGCCCGGCCCAACGCTCTCCGCCTCCGTGTCCGTGTCCCCCCCCGCCCCCGCCCTGCCCCGCCCCGGGCTCCGCACTCACCTTCTCGCAGAGGCTGCGGACCTGGCTCTCGCTCAGCTGCCGGCACTCGTTCAGCTGCTCGATCCACTGATCCAGCTCCTTGGCGAAACCCTTCTCCTCCATGATGGCGGCGGCGGCGTTACCCGCCGCGTAGGGGCCGGGGCCGAGGCCGGGGGCCGGGTAAGGCCCCGCGAGGCCCGGGCCCACCTAACGACGGACGGCGCAGTCAACCGGGACTGCGAGGCCTGCTCCGCTCCGCGTAATGGCGGGGCGTCCCCCCCACCCCCTCCACCTTCCCCGCCGCCACCTTTCCTCCCGCCCTCCCGGGCCTGCGCACTTCCGGCCACACCCACCCGGCGCGCACTTCCGGCGGAGGCGCGAGCCCCGTCGCTCCTTCGCCTGAACGGGCACCGCTCCCGCTGAGGCGGCGGATCCTTCCACACCCTCCCCCCCTTTCCCCTTCCTCCTCCTCCTCCTCCCCGGTGGCGGGTCCCCGTCCCCGCGGCGGGCTGGGGTGAAGCGGGGTACGAGGGAGGCCAGGCCAGGCGGAGGCCCCGGGGCCGCCTCCCCCTCGGGCGGCGGCAGGGACCGTCCCCTGTCACCGCCGTTGGGCTTTTAACGTGAGGAGGCGGGGGGAGGTCGGGCGTGCAGCCAGCCCCGGTAGGCCCTGCGGGGGGTAGAGCCCGGCTCCCGGCAACGTAGGCGCCCGTTGTCCTTAACGGTTCTGCCGGGGACAGGCTGAGGGCAAGGCCGGAGGCACCGGGCAGAGACGGGCCCGGAGATGTGGTGGGGGGAAAAGGGAACTTGCTGTCAGGACAGATACTGTCCCCAGCTCTTCGTATCCGTTTCTACGTTACAGACGCTGTCCCCGTCTCTGCGTGTCCTTTTCTGCATGAGTAGTGAGGCTCAGGAGGCTGCTTGTGTCGTCGCCTGGGTGTACGTGGACGCTTGTTTATGATATGCGGCGCCTCGCTGCTGCTGTTTGACCAGAGGCGGTCACTCTAGTCTGCCCAAAGTGACTGAAACGGGGTACAAAGGGAAATAAATCACGCCAAGTAGGTGCCGCTTGCGCCCCGTAAGAGGCCAACGCAATAAAAGGCCAACACAAAGCATGTACATGATTTTAAGTCCCACTGAAAACCTCAACTGGGGACCTTCCAAACAGCCAGGGTGGTTGCGGTCTCCTGCACAGGCACCTCATCCTCTAAGAAGGAAAACTTAACAACAAAGGAAGGGGTTGAAGAAGGGTGAGGCGGCTTCCAGCCTGTGCTGCCCAATTCAAATTCAGGTTCTTTTCTGAGGCCGGGGCTTTCAACAGTCGCCAATTTGCACAAGGGCACCGATGGGCCTTCAAAGTCATGGCAGTGCTTTGGGGAATTTTTTCTTCATTTTTTCCTTCTGCCGGGACTTTTAAGACACCAGCTCCGTTCTCCGCAGATGGCTGCTGCCGCCATGGTGCCAGACGTGGCAGGGATCGGCAGAGGCCGTGCCTCCTCCAAGGTTGCGGCCCCGATGATCGCCGCTGCACGACTTGGTTAAGGGAGCGCTTGCTGCGAGGTGGGCTACCCTGACGCTGGACACGCTCCGTCCATTTTATACAAGGGCGATCGAAAATGGAGCACGCGTACCGTGATGTGCCAAATGCAGCACGGTATTAATTAACGTTAACAATAAAACTTAATGTATTTCCTTACAGTCTGTTACTCGATTCATCTCACAGTCAGCCCGACATTGCGACTGACCTGCGAAGGTTTCTGTCTACTGCAGCATACCCAGCTCTTCATTTGATCTTCTGCAAGTTTTGTCTTGTTTTACTGTCTTCTCTGTAGCAGAATGTAATAGTAATGGATAGTGATAATGATGTACTAACTCTGGTTATTACATTGCTAAGGTCTGGAGCGCTGGGTACGCTTGAGTTCCAAGTGCCCGGCCCAGGCAGCGAGGACCAGGATTTTAGGAGATCACTGGTGGGAAACCTTTCTGGGATTTTTAGCAGAATAAGGTAAGTGAAGTCCCTGCGGTCGTTTGGGGTTTTTTTTTCACATCAGATGAAAAAAGCTGAGAATCGCTGAGGACCTACTCAAGCTTTGCGGATGTTCTTCTACCGGGAACGCCAAAGCCGGTCACGGTTTCCTTAACCCGCACTGGGTAAAGCAGCTGGATGTGCGGACTTCACCCTGAGGTGAAGGAGGAAATCAAAGGGTTCAAAACATCACATACCTGAAGCAAAGTAAACGGGAGCAATATATATATACATATATATATACACAAAAAATACAATTTTGTAGCTACTCTTAAAGTTTGCCATTTCGGTACCCAGAAAAGATGCCTGCCAGCAACTATTTGCATACACCAGGGTGTTTTATTTGCTCATTTGTCTCCAGCAGGTTATTTTTAACCGAATTGCCCGCGTCGGTGGCACTGCAGTGGAGAACTTAACGGCCCTGGGATAAGGCGAAACCTCCAGCGTGGCAGTGGACAATAAATCTTTCCCCTCCGAGAGCTTCCCAAGGACAGCACGCGCCATGTGCCTTCAAGAGCATAAGGGAGACCGACACCCGCCGTAAAAATCATCCTGTGGCTTGTCCAAAACGACCAGAAAAAGTGCGTCCTGGGTGTCAGGAGGTTATGATGCAGTGATAAAAAAAATGCTGAGCAGCTTTTATTTATGACTTCCAAATTTTTAAGGTTTCCTTATTATTTAATATGAGGAAACAAAATCGGAAAGAAGACCGTGTGTTAACATGGAAGTTTCACACCACTCCTGCTGGGAGAAATACCGCATACCCCGAGGCTTGCAGCAAAATCAGAGAACAGCAATAACTAGCTAGCAAGCTAGTTAAGCCAGTTAGTTGCTAACTAGGAAGTTGATTATTATCCTAAGTTTTAGATTGGAAACAACTATCCGGTAACTACTTGCCAACCCCTTTCTATCCCTGTATACGCAGACAAACATTTATATATCCATGTACACATACGCTTTGGTGACAAGTTTCTATTTACTGATTCCTTACGGCCATTAAAACGTTTTAATAGGAAAAGCCTAAACGGAAAGCTTGAATAGATAGAATTCTTTTGGCTCCTTATCAGGAACTAAAGAGGCTTCTTAGATATCGATCCAAGAGGGTGGGTCCTCTCCCCGGCATCAGCAATGGACCAGCAAAACCTCGCGCCTGTGGCTGTTGCAGCCTGTGAACCAGGACCGTCCTCGGATCAACCCCAGGTGGTTTACTGGAAGAGCGAGCTCTCGGGAAGAGGGGCGGATTTCCCTGCAAAGGAGTGGCGGGGACAGAGCCTGCCAAATCACCAGGCAGCAACGGGGGATGTTCAGCGGACTGTCCGGCAGGGAAAACCGAAAAGCCTCGCCGAGAGAAAATTATTGAAGGCAGGAGCCTGTGGCACTACGCTGCAATCTGGATGTTGGCTGCGAGCCTGCCAGAGAGAAAACCCGCCTGGGCACGCTGCGGGCGCCCCGCGACACATTCTCGGCTGTGCAAAAACCGAGGGGGTGTTGTAAATTTGAAGCGTACCTGCGGGGTCCCCTCCGGATCACGCTCTCATCGCTGCTGGCCATGTCCTCCGAGGTCCCAGGGCAGACTGAGAGGAAGGACGTGGTTAAGAAACGGGAGTCAGGACGGAGAGCTTGCCCTGGACGTGGCTTTGCTGCGACGGTTGAAGTGTGTAAAAGCTTTATCTGTGCAGAAGACGGTGTGCAGCTCTGTTCCCCGGCGGGCAAGAGAGGAGTCTGAGGTGGCACGCCAGGGTCCGAGGCTCATCGATCTCTCCTCGGCCGCCGGGCAGGTCAGCTGCCACGGTCCCCTTTATTTCGCAGCGGCGAATTTTCCTCCGCTTCCTCAGCATTTGGTGGACGGGCGGCGAGAGGACCGAGTGCCCTTCCCTGGCACAGGCAAACTTCCATGTGCTCAGCGGTCTTCATCATTCTCACAATATGACCCATTTTCCCCAAATCTTTCCTGGCGGCCAACTTTAAACATCCAAGCAATCCCATAAACCGGTTGTGGTCTAGCTGGCCCGCGGCGATGGCCAACGCAACTGTTCCTCCCAAGGTCTCGCTCGAATGATCTTTCAGTAATGAGAAGGAAGCCATTTGCTCTTGGCGGTGAAGTAACTCGGGGAGAAGTGATAAATCAAACCACAGTAAGCTCCGAAATCTTTCTGCCCTTACGTTTTTTGCTCCTGAGTTCTTTAGGAAGCGAACCGTTTCACACATCGTGACCACCTCAACGTGGGTCTCAACAGCTTTGGGCTTTACGATGGCGGTACTAAGGTTGCCTTTCTTCACCGCGCCCAGCGCGTTCTCGTCAGCGATCAAAAGGGTGCTTACGCCTTCCTCCGGCAAAATCTGAAGATACTTTCTCAGGGTCTCACAGTGCTCCCTACATCTCACCATTTGCGTCTGCAGCTTCCCGAGATCCGCAGGGTGGGCTTCTTCCAGCAAATATCGGGATGTGAAATCGGGATTTTCTTGGGTGTGACTTTCATAACAACTCGACACCGGGGCTTGGCGTTTCTTATCCAACCTGTCACGGGGTTTTCCAGCTTTAAGCTGAGAGACCTCACTGGGTTTGGACACGACCTCCTGGTCGAGTTCAAAGAGAAGCCGGCTCTTTTTCCTCCTCAGCAACCTTTTCTAAAGACATCCTTCTATCCTTCCCAAAAAGGCTTTTAGCCGCCTCAAAAAATACATGCTCGGGGCCAAAGAACGATGCCCTCGGGGCTGCGGATGCACAAGTCTTGGTCAAGGCTGCCTTTGCAGAGAGCGTCTCCGTTAGGAGCTGGGGCGGCCGGCGGCTCTGGCCTCTGATTTTTGCGGGGTGCCAGGCTCCCACCTCCCCATCCAGAAACAGGGGATTTGCTCGGGGTGCCGGGTTGGTTTTCTCTCTTTTTTTGGGCTTGTTTGCCCGGAGATCCCACCAGGTGACAGCCCCCGGCCCCTGGCGCTTTCCAGCATTTAGCGAGCGGATTTTCCACCACCTTTAATCTAATAATTTCTGTGCTAAAACCTTCTGAAAAGGCGACGCCGGTGAAAGTGGCATAAAAGGCCACGAAAAAATAAATAAATCCCGTCTCTGTAACACTAAACCACTCATTGGGTACCCTCGCTTTCTTATTTTTCTGATTTTTCCACAGCAACTTGGTCTTTCAGGGCGTGATACAACACGCAAGGGAACCCAAATCAGAAATAATTACTTACTGCCACCGCCGCCTATGGAAGGCATTGCCTGGGCTTATCCGCTGCTTCCCAAAGAGCGGTGTCTTCCTAACAGTACACCTGTGTTTTAGAGAGGGAAAAAAAACCCACACAGTGAAATAAATAAATCAGTAAAGTCCTTTCCTCTGCCAGCAGCTGAGGGTGCACAAACCAGGACACGTCCTCGGACTAAAGAGTCACCGCGCGGTTTCTAGTAGCCGTCCTCGCTTGGGGGAAAAAAACCCACGAAGAAAAAAGGAGCTACTTGAATTTCCCTTCCGTCCCTTTCCCCCCAAAGGCCGCGCCGCCCCTGACACCCACCCCATGTCGCCCCAGGCCCCCACCAACGCTCCCCAGGGCCTTACACGTGCAACCCGGGGCTCCCTGCACCCCACAGCAGGGTACTCTGGCCCATGTGCCCCCAACCACCCCCCTGCCCCACGTCACACACACGCGCGCCCCTTACACCCCACAGCAGCGCACCCCATACCCCCCACCCTCACCCCATGCCGCATGGGCACCCTGGGGCCCCTCACGTGCCTCTATGGGGCACCTCATTCTCCTGTGTCCCCGCACCCCGTGTCCACACGCGTCCCAGGCCCACTGCGCCCCATGACGGGGCACCCCATACCCCCGCCACGTACCCTCACCCTGTGCCCCACATGGATCTGTGTCACCCCACAGGCACCCGCATGCACCCCCCTGCACCGTCACAGCGTTATCTCAGGCCCCATCACCGGCACCCCCCTGTCACCCCGCACCTCTTCCGCAGCACCCGCCGCCGAGCTCCGGCACTTTCGTGACAGCGGTGGCACGGCCGTGGGAGAGGCAGCGCCAGCAGAGCTGCCCCGTGGAAGGGGGCAGCCACCAAAAATCAGCTGGGGAAGCAAATCTGCGTAATTTGGGGTGATGCGCCAACGCTCAGCACTCCCAGGGACTGAGCAGAGCCCCCCGCCCCCCGATTTGAGGCTAAAAGGCGACAGAGGAGCGTTTCAGGGTGCAGACACCGCATTTTTGCTGAGGATGGAAGGCGGACGTACCTGACGGCACCCTCCACAAAGCCGGGCTTCTTGTTCCCACCTTCTCCCCCCGGGATTCATCTCTGCTCCCTCCTTCCCGGTGCCAGCGTCCGTCACCATAGGCAGTGCTGCTCGTACTGCGAGGACCAGCAGGAGACATCTACAAAACCTTGATAAACTGGGAAAAAAAGCCGGAGAGAGGTCAGAGAGAAGGAAAGAGGCAGAGAGAGGGGGGACGGTGCCTGGAGAGGGGGATAAATCAGTGAAAAGGGACTCGGTAGCTGTAACATACGCACAGGGACAGTTTCTGACGGGAAGGAAGGGTGACAGCCCAAGCCCTCGCACAGACTCCCCTGAAATGTTCCTCTCGGATACAGGTACATCTTTAAGGGAATATAAAATGCCCTCCTGCAGCAGCCTGCAACATTTTTAATCCAAAAATAGCTTTTGGGGTGGGGGGGAACCCTCAAAACCTGAGAGCCTTGCAACAGGTTTTGTTTGCAAACGCAGGCAAATCTGGCATATTTGCTCATTCCTTTCATTGAACCCTCCTGCTGATTTGATTACGTCCCTGCAAGCGCATGTGCAAATCGGTTTTCCAGCCTTTTGAGGGCACTGCCTTCTGCCGCAACGTCTCCAGCAACTGATGCCAGCTTCCCGCTAATGCAATGTGCCGTAGGACTGAACTGGTTTTAGATGCTGATGCCGATGCCCGCAGCTTTCGGCTGCTCGCTGCTTTCAGCGAGCTCGTAGCCATAAATCTCTTCATTCTGAAATGCAAAATACCGCCATCGGAAACGACTTACCCTCAAGAAACGAGTTAGCAACAATTTAATCTCTTATATTAAGCGGGCTGAAGCACGGCCGTTCCTCTGTCGCGCACTTACCGGGTAGAAGGGTCTGATGATGAAAGACTGGGGAAAAAAAGGGCGTCAAATTGAAAAGCCCTGGGGAGATGAATGCGAGATAACCGAGAGAGAAACGTTTATAGTCTGAGTCTCAGCTGAAATGATTTCCCCTCCCGGGCAGACAGATTTCCTTCTCGCCTTCATGGGAAGCACCCAAAGGAGAGCCGCCATGCAGGCGCCTGGGAGTGGCAATAAATCCGATTATAAGAACCAGAGCAGACAGTTAAGACTACACAAGTAAGCAAATTTATTTTAAGACAGAACAAGTATCGTGGCAAACGACAATATGCAAATTCAGTTGAGAACAGGGGTAAATATCAGACTTTGTTTTCAAATCGATATAAAATATAGTCAGATTTTATTTTGTCCAAAAAGCAGCTCGCGTCGGGGGGGGGGTTGGGGGGTTGGGAGGGGGTGGGTCAGTTCACGCCATCCGAGGGGTGTGTCACCTGCAAAACCTCAGGCTCGGGAGGCGGCTCCTCTGCCAGCGGAGGGGAGCGATGCCGAGAGGAGATGGAGGTGCCTTTGGGAGCTCCGGCTCCCCTTGACTCCAATTTTCGGCTTCCCTTCGCATAAAAAGCCAATTCTTGCCGCAAAGCAAGGGGCAGGTTCGTCCCCTCCGAGACCCTCGGTGGCCACCTGCCGCCTACGTACGGACGGGGCGGTCACGGGGATGCCGGCTGCTTTTTAGGGTCGGGCGTCTTTGAAGGCACCTGCACCTCCTCTTCCTCGCTGGCTCCCGATGGATCGACCTCCCGCGGCCGAGCCTGAAAAGCCAGCGAGGGGGCAGCTCATCTCGGATGCCGGAGGAGCTGCCGTGGCATGAACGGGACGAAATCCCCTCCTGGCGCGAAGGTGCTGGCGCGCTGCTTTCTAGAAAAGCCATCCCAAATAAAAGCAGACATAGAAAACATTCGATTGTCAATGATGCTTTGAAACAAATTCAAGTTTATCTTTTTTTTTTCTTTTTCTCGTGAGCGTGCGTGTGTGTGTCGACTTCATACAAACAGACAACAAAGACGTTGGGAACTTCAAGCTCTGGATCGGCATGTCGTCAGTTAGCATCCGCAGGAGCACCATCGGATACAGAAGAGTTAGCACCAGAGAGTTTGGAGGACCTAACTGATAACATGCGTCATTTGGAAAACCTGGGGCCAGGTTGGGAATGGGCGGTGGGGGGGACATGGTACAGTCCATTAGAAACAATACAAGGCAATTCATGAGTTTTCATACAGTACAATACAGTCACTGATCAATTAACCCTTTCAGTACAGTACATGACAAGTAACACCTTGCACCCTGTTAGCACTAGGAAAGGAGGCTTCGGGCCGGAGGGAGGTGGCTGGTAGTTTAACCCTTCTACCTTTTAATTTCAGGGTCTGCGGATTGCTTCCGCTGCTTTTCGGACGCATGCCTGTCCCACCCCAGCCCAGACAGCCCGTCCCCAGCCTGGCTCCAGGGGGGGACGCGCTGGCGGACCGGGGTGCCGCCAGTCCGTCCGCCCGCAGCGAGGCCTCCACCCAAATTGTCCTGGTTTGGCCAGGGAAATGGAGAGCCACCGCCTCCCTGCCCCGCACCAGCCACCGAACCCGTGAGAAAACCTCAAATTTGAGTTTCCCCCTGGCCAATTCTGGTGCCGAAACACGCAGAAAGGGTTCAGAGGCTGAGTTCGGACGGCCCCAAGCCAAACCCACTTCTTCCCTCGGGCGTAGTGAGAACAGGGTCCATTGGAAAAGTGCTAAATTACAGTACATTGGCATTTCCATATGTCAACTATTGAACAGCAAAACAGATTGTTTGAAAACAGAATCGGTATCGTACAGTAAGTTCACACTTAATTCTTCACCGTTTCTACACTTGTAACACATGCATTTTATTTCCATTAGTTTAATGCCAGTAGGACCAACATCCTCCAGAACAATGATCTAACATTAAACAGAACTTCCTAAGAAAAATATTAAGCATCACATAAAGTTTCAGAAAAATCTGTTAATTAGCATCACAAGGTACTCAGATTTACATTTAAGGAGTTTTCATGCCATGACTTTAAAACACCTTTTGGTTAATATCTTGGGGGGTGGGGGAGAAACAAACCCAAAAAGCAAACCAACCCCCAGAAAAAGGAACAGTTGGGGAAATAATATATCTATCTCTACGTATACACACACACACACACGTGCACGTACACGTGGATAGGTGCACGGGTGTGTGTGCATTTTGAGACTGCTTCCTGCAATGCACAATTTGTTTTGATAAACTTGACTTATTTCAAGGGCATTTGCATGGGCCCAAAAAGACTTTCAAGGAAACAAACTGTGAACTATCGAAGCAAACTAAAAAGTCTCCCTTGGAGAAAAAGAAAAGGTCGGTAAAACGTCGCCTGTGTGTCGTTACGATGCGCTTCCCATGAGCTATCTTAAAACCCAAAGAACTAAAGAACTCCCTACAAGAGCTTTTTTTCCGCCTAAAAGGTCCTTCCAAAGCGAGAGGTGCTGTGCTAGGCTTTGCATTCGGGCCTCACGTGTGCTGTGCAGGAGAAAACGCTTACTTTTACCTTCCCGAAGGACGAGATGGCAACCCCAAGGGGCAAAAAACTACACCTGCGGGGGAAAATAAAATAAAAAAAAGACCTGTTCCACCTCCCCCTTTCTCACGAGCTTAATTTCCAAGGACTCAAGGAGGCCAGTGAGCTCGCTGGGGGGTTGAATTTTCCAAAGGTTTGCGTATATCCTCGTGACAGCGAGCGGGATGTAAGCTCTGAGTCACCGAGTTACTTTCTGAAGAGGCTGTCCCCTCAGCCGCTATCGTTTTGGGGGGCTCAGATAAAGCAGCAACATCACCAGGCGCTATTTCTTTAAAGCTAGATTTGCAGGGTTAATTTGGCCAGAGGCGGGGAGAAAGAAAAAAAAAAAAAGAAAAATCTGGATTCTATTTACATTTCCATTTTTAAATCCAACAATAGAGGATATAAGAGCATAATACCTTGGGCTGCTCAAGGTTGGTGGTTTTTAACCACCTTCAACTCCCACTGCACACCCAAACCCATGAAGGTCTATCAAAGAAGGAAGCTTGAACTGAACCCAAGCAAAACCAGCCACCAAAACCGGAGTCGGTCAGGAAAAATACTTCATCTGCTGCCACAAGCAAACCCAATGCACCTATTTTTTTTGTGTTGCTGAAGGTTACTTCCATCATGTCCACTTGCTAGCAGTGAAGGAGAAGACCTAATTCACTTCTCTCCACTCAAACAGATCATGCTGTAACGGCGGGGTTTATCCATCAAGTATTGCCGGGGAGAAACTCCCATCAAGGAGTATTGCCAGAGAAGGACTTGGATCGACTATCAGCTCATCAACGAGGATGAGCAGGAGTCCCAAGTGCGGGTACCCCAGCGTGAAGGAAACGCAGCGCTCTCGCGACCGCCGTGATTTATTTGCTGCTATGGAAAACCCAGGAGGGCTTTTAAAGAAGCAAAACACCATCGGTTGGTCGAGAGTGGACGGTTTGGGACATCAAAACCCGGATTATTCTGCGTCCCCGGGATCATCATCCCATTTCACATCCTAAAGATTTATGACTATGTTTACTACAAACTCTACCCTACTGATTTCTTGCTGGAAGGCAGCTCCGCTCCCAAACCATCCATACTGCAATACCACAGGATTTTAACAAGGGTAACGATGCACATCTGACTTCCCTCCTAATACGAGACCGGATCAACTCCTAACACCACTTTTCAAATTCAACTGCAGACCCCATGGTTATTATGCTCCCTCTTCTAAATTATCTGTAAGTCTTTTTACGCAAAAATACCTTTTGTAGTTTAAGCCCCCAATCAATCTCAACAGCACTTTCAGTACAGGCACAATGATGGCTTTTATTGCAATGGCTTGAGCGCAGTCTTTATTGATACCAGCATCTCAGACTGGTTTTCAACTTTGCCGTCCCATGGACTGACCCTGCTAACGCAGACCGGGGTCTCGTACCGAAAACAAGAGCCTCTTGCCCTACGCTTCTCACTCCGGGTCTGCTTTGCGTCCTGCGGTCCGCTCAATTCCAAGTGTAAATTAGACGTTCTTGCACCATCCCGATCCCTTTTGAGACTTCTCCTGTATCTTTGGTGTTTTCAAAAGCCATGCGCTTGGGTCTCCGGATGACCTCAAAGTTTACAACAACCACGTCTGCCTGGACGTCAGTGATTTAGATGTTCGTCCCGTTGTGTAAAATAAGCTTGGATGGGTTTAGTTCCCTAATTTATAAAATCACTAATGGATACGTAATGGAAGTCAGGCACCAGACAGTGGTCACATACACCTCAAAATTATCTTCTGATGGCCCCTAAGTAATTAACACTGCGCCTAAGGGGCTAAGGAGACTGGGGGAAATAAACAGTTCAAAACTCAGTGCTCATAGTACTTACAAAAGTGCAGTGCTCAATACAGTCAGAAGCAAAGTGACTACTAGTACTTAAAGTGCTAGTTTTAAAGTCGGTTTGGTTCAGTGTCCGAAACACGGGTAGAACGTGGGGGATAGCGAGGGGTGAAATTAAAAACAGACAGCACTGCAACTGCACATGCCACACCAAAAGTGCTTCAAATCACACCATTGCGGAGAGATGCATAATGCTACGGCTCAGCTTGTGAACACATACGAGCAAACGACTGACACCTTTTAGGTTACGATAAAGAACAGCTCCATTAACTCCATCACTACAAACCCATTCAGAAAGCAAGTGGTCACAGCTTACGGAAAAAAACCCCACCCCAAAACCAAGAGTCTCTCGGAACATTTACGAGTCTTTGCAACTATGACACTCAAAGTCTAGCAAAAGCAACCCTGGAAAGCCTGCCCAGTGTCTGCAACAAGCTTCGCCAATGCTTATCATGCACTTTACAGAGGAGTCACGCTGCAGACTGCCTCCTTTTACACGCTATCTTACAGTTAGCCTATTTACCTATTTATTTGTGGTTTGCTTTTTTTTTTTTTTAGCTTTCTGACTATGCATTAAGCTGGTTTTTTTTTCTCTTAACCACCCTACCAGTCAAAGGACAATTAATGCAAGAACAAGACAATGAAGGTGGTCTAGTAAACACTGACGTTCCTAGCATCCCGTCTTCATTTTCATGAAGGAAAACGCTCCAGAGAAGGGACGCTGGATCAGCACGCTCCTGGAAAGAGGCTGGAAAAGGAGGATTCATCCTGACGGGCGTCAGGCACTTCCCCTTTCTCTCTTTACACACGCGCTTCCCACCGACTGCCCCATCACCTATTCCAGCTGCCGACATCTGCTTTTTTGTTACCTCGTGTTGAGCTGCAAGCCCAACCCTGCCTTTACACTCGTGCTGGAAAAGCAGTGCCTCCGGTCACTGGAAACAGGGTGCAGGAAATCTCCGCGCTAAGGTCTGCGTTGCTCCCAGTCCTCACCCTGGGCTGGAAGCGGCTCCTTGCAAGCTGGGACATGCTCCACCAGTGGCCTTCCGTCCCCGTACCTCGGGAGCTCAGCGCTTGCGAAAACAGGGTGTTTCCTCCCAAAAAGGAAATGGCAAATGAAAAAGGGGAAAACGGACCTTCAATTCTCACTATGTTTCAGTAGGCGCTCCAAAAAAAGGGTCACTGAATAGCCTCCGTGGCTCCCCAGGCCCCGCATGCATCGCCGTCAACTCTCCCAAGTGTTGTACAAGGCAACATCCGGCTGTCCAGCATCTGGTGCGTCTGAGACGGGTATAAACCTTTTATACGGAGAAAGCTTTTTTTAAAACAAAAGTATTGACTTGCTGGAGTCGGCAGGGTTGTGTTGGGTATGCTTCAGGTACAGCTGCAGGCGTTTTCCTAATCAGAGCGCAAGCCCCAGGGAGATGGTTTTTCAGAAGCAGATAACACCGATACCCGACGGGGTAAAAAAGAATTACAAACCCGGGCCGCTTATTTCCACTACTGCCACGAAGACCTGTATTTAAACAAGCAAAAAGCAAGGTTGCGCGTCCGGGGGCTGCGGATGTAGATCCACCTTTGCAGACATACAACTGGAAAGAAAGGAGCCTGGAAAAGATGCGGGAGCTGGAGAAGAGCAGCGGGAGACTGGCGGTGCCCCGCAGCGAGGAGGCCTTGTGATTTCTGCAGGCGTACAGCGGGGGAACACAACCATCTCAGTCCACAATCCAGATGATAAGAAAACTGCTGAAATGATATATCCAGTCTCGTTGCCAAAGCTAGCAAGGTCCGGGGAAAGTACGCAAGTGCGTGTACGTGGCTACGACCCTGCCGCCCAGCGAGGAACAAGTCCATCAGCGGAGGAGAGCAAGCGCTACGGGGGCGAAGAGTGCCAGCTGACACACCGCGGCTGTATTGTGAACCGTGGTGGAGTCTTGCAGGATTAACAGCCATCGTTAAGCATTACGCTGGGCAAAGGAGCATCTCGCAGGACCGTATTCAAGCCTGATCTTGCAAGACGGGCATATATCTCCATTTCCTATAAGTAGGTGCTGGGATAACATTTGGTTTAAGTACCGTTGACCTCAACGTTGAGACCAAACCCAAACGGTCTATGTACGGAAAACTTACATACAGCGTGAAAACTCCCGCACCAAAATTGCTCATTTTCCAGGTCTTTTTATAACATGTTCTTTCCTGTCTTCCGATTGTAAGGATTTTTGGCAGATGATTTGGAAGTGGATAATAAATCTAATGCTAGGAGACTGCGTCAAATTGCACAGTAATTTCCTGCACTGCTGTCACAAGGAAGTTTTCACATCATGTTGTATTTTCGCTGCTTTAGTTTGTCCTAAGAACACACCACGGGCCACGTCTGAGACTCCTTGCAATTTTGCCTCCACCTGGACTGGCAACCCTGTTAAATTTTTAAAAAGAAAAGCTATTACAGGTTTTCTGGGAGAACAGGCTGTGTGCTAGCCGGTGACCTCACCTTCAGCCCGAGCTCTGGATTTTAAAAGCATCTGTAAAAATCCTGCTTCAGCCAGCATGCTAGATATTCATCTAAATATTCTTGGCAACTTTTCCAGTCTCCAAAAAACAACTCATTTGAAAGTTTATTAGAAGCAACATTTTATTTTTGGAGGCAGAGGCTTTCGCTGCGTCGAAGCCTGCAGATATCTGTGCGCCACAATTAAATGCTGATTTTTAGCGGTGAATAAAGCGATTCCCAGACACTACTGCCAAGTAAAACGCGATCCCAGATCGCTCGGTATCAGAGGCGTAATGCGAACTGAAGATGCGGGGCCATTTTTAATTCTATGCTAATTATCGCAACAAAAACCAGATCCTGCAGCGGAAGACCGATTCCAGGAAGAAATAATCATCCATCTTTTGTAGTCCTAGCCACGCTGCTAAAGAAGCAGCTTATTTACAAAATGGCAATCTCCAGAAAAAGGCTGTGTTATCGCTGCCTGAAAAAGCTATATATCCAGATACCTACTGCTGCTGTTCTGGGGGTGCTCTGCCTGGCAAATTCCACTTTGAAACTAAACGCTATAAACTTCAAGTATGGGAAACGGCGTCCTGTTCAACAAATACCAGCTGTAGGGCTAATGCAACCCACCGTACCACTGAAGTGACGGTTGGAGATCCCAGGCTTTCGGTTTAGAGAAGGAAAACCATACGACTTTTGGATTATTATACGTGGAAAGACGCTTTCAATAAAAGCGTCGATGATGTGTAAACCGAAACGAAATTCCAAATGCCGACTTTCTGCATTTTGTGTGGTTCCTTAAATGTGGATAAGAGGCACCTTTTCCCCGCCCCTGCACAAAAAGATCCATCGGGCAGGATGACATTAAAATGCCCTTTTTTGTATGCAGGAAAGGAAAAAAACCCAACGTATAAAACCATGAACCTGCAGAGCCGTTGTGAAAGGGATGAAAAGAACCCCAAGTAGCAGGCGTGCAATCTGTTTCTGTTCCCCCCCCGCGTACCACCGCAGTCCTGAAGAGGCTCTAACACAAGATTGCACTGCGAAACCATCTCAGGGCGACGCGAACCTGCACCTTCGGGTCACAGCCAAGCAAAACACCACGCGCCTCGGCAAGTCCTCCCGTTGCAGCCGTTTTTCCTTAACCATCAAGATACAGCCTTCATCAAAGAGCAAACACGTCCAGGGGAGCAACGTGTACACCACAAATTTATTCACGGGGACCTCACGACCACAGCTGCTGTGTCTAACTAGGGATGCCGCCGCCACCACCGACTCGCCCCCGCGGAAAGGGCTCTGCTCGGTGTTCTCCATCTCTCCTCGCTGCGCATCCACACGCGTTGCTAGATGTTGATGGTGCCTGCGTCCAGCATCACGAGATACGTTCTTGGGCCGGGGGGGAGGGAGGGGCAGCAGAATAACTCCAATACATCGCCCTGCTGTAATGATGGTGCCTGAAGATGGGAACATTGGACCACAGGGACTGCATGTCGAAAGCAAAACATTTTATTACCATCGGTTAAGCTTCATAATGCACGCTTATGAGTAAGATAGAGGTTATGTGGAGATCACTTTGCTCGCTACCAACTACAGCTTCTGGGATTAAACGCAGCAGCTGTTGAGTGGTGCGTAACAGGACCAGCGGAAAGAAAAAGAGAGTCATATACAGTTGAAACAGTGGGGGGGGGGGGGGTTGTTGCTTGGCAGAAAACAGTCCGCTAACTTGACATTCAACTAGAAATCTTTTTTTTTTTCTGCTGTACAAAAAGCCACAGCATCCTAGACAACAGCTGGTGAGCAAGTACTGCCCTCAAAACGCACCCCTCCAGCTCAACACCCACCTCAGCATCTACCCCCTTGTACAGGCGCTGCAGCACCGACACAACACAGGAAGATCGGAGGGGACCGCTTTCACCTGGGGACGATGACACCTCTACGGTCAATGGATCGAGCCTAGGTGCAAAGCAGGATGCTGCAAATACGGGAGCTCCTTCCTCGTCTAATCGCAGCCTCTTCTCGCGGTACACAGGTGTTTATCGGAAATGTTGCGTCGCCGTGAAGGTAGAAAGGTGGATTACAACTCGTATATAACCCGAATTCAGCGTGGTTGGCTAGCTCAGTGACAACGCTCTACAAACGCTTGCCTGGTGTTCTTTCAGATGCGTGATTTTCGGTTTGTTTTCTTTAAGTTTCCACACAATGGTTTTGACAGTAAATGCCATCCTGAGATGGTTTCTAAAGACCGTAAGTTTCTTCCAGCATGAATTGCACCTTCAATCTAAGATCAAAAATACAGTTATCTTTCCTAGAGGTCAGGGGTCACAAAAGCTATTTTGGACCATCTGCTAAAGCACCACTAACGCAGTTTAACAGCACCAGCTTTTTTAGCCCAAATCAGTTTACCTTCCAGCCAATCTTCTACAAGCAGCTTCAAATTGCATCAAACCCTATCCAGAGGAATGCTCTGTTCCGATCTCCCCTTCCCCGATATTTCAACTCTTATTTCACATGAGTTTCTGCATTCATACAAAATTCAAAGGGGAGGGAGAAAATGCCTTCACTAGCAAAAGAGGACTCCAGCTATTGCTAGCACGAAACTACCGGTTTTTCTTCTAGAAAACAAACTGCTTGGCTAGAAAGGTGGGAAGCTCTTGGAAGACTGAAAGCCTGGAGGAGGCTGGTGTTTAGGCTGAGGCAAGTGAAAAACACCCATGTCTTAGCCTCTCGCTTGTTCTCTTTTGCACAGCACCTTCGGCCTCGCCGACAGGAAAAGGTCAGCATAGGTTTTGAACCACCAGAGAGAGCAGCTCTAGGGCTTACTGCAACCGCTCAAGGGCTGCAGTATGGAGGAGGAGGATGAACTTTGTGGCGAGCCTGAGAAGGTGAGGAAGTTAAGAGGATCCTCCAGTTGGTGCTTTTTCTTTCTCCTCCAGTGGCACGGAGGGGCTGAGAAGGCTGCATCTCTCTGCAGGAGGGCACTTCAGAGACGATCTCAGGAGGAGGTTGGGAGACAAACAACGGGGGTGGTAGACCAGCCCACCCCAGAGAGCCGCCGTGCTCTCCAAAACAGCCTGCCAAGTCCAAGCCGTGGCTCAGTCTTCACTCTTACCTCTTGGCTCGTGTCTCAAGAGCTTGCTCCTCTAACTTTCTGCTCCTCTAACTTTCTGCTCCTCTTTTGGGGGGCTTGCACAAATACTTTGGGGGTGACATCTTCTCCTTTTTTAGCCAGCAAAAGCGACTGCGTCTTTGCCAGGCTTCGAGTTGCGGTCCCTTCCCGTTCTTGGATCATCTTGGCAATGGCAAGAAGCTTTCAGAAACCGTGGGCTGCTGTTGAAACCTCGTGAGGCTGTGGGTTGTCTAAAAGGGGATAAGGACATTTAGGGAGGTTGTCCCTACCTGAGAGGGTGTCTCCTAAGAGCAGAAGAGAGGTGAGAAAAGCAACAGGTTAAGCTGCAGTGTGCTGCTGCAGGGAGGAGTAAGTGGGCACCACCTCTGCCTTACGCTCTGGATTGTGGGTTTTCTTGGGGATGCACGCATATCAGCACAGAACACGCACTGCCAAATAAACTGAGAGTTTTAAGCTGTTTTGAAAAGAAAAGCCTCTGTAATATGCTTTCACCAAGGTAACCCACAGTTAAAAGCTGGCAGCGTCCGTGAAAATGTTCATCAGGTGACTCCAGCGCCTCCCTCTTCTTCTTTTTCCTCTTTTTTTTTTTATAAGATAGCTAGAAGGAACTTATCACTTGTTAACTCAAACGGTCACCCCCGACAGCGCTGAGGGATGACTGTGCTGGCATAAGCAGAAAATGCTGTTACCCAGCGCAGGGGCCGGGACGCAGCAAGCTGACGTGCAGACTGCATGCTGGCACACGCCGATCCCAGGACAGAAATGCCCATACGCTCTCCGGAGCGGCTGCCTTACTTGAGCACCAGGCAAGAGTTAAAAGTCCCGTGAGGCAAAAAAGCAAGGCTAAAAGGGTTGGGCTCCTGCGGTATCCAGGATAAAGCTGTCGACTCCTTCCCTGGGTAGTTATATTGTGATATACAATACACGTGGGCGGTGGTCCCTTGCCTAGCTCGGGTCTCTGTTGCCACTTTGACCCACGTCCCACACGCAGGCTCTGATGGTCCCTGGTCCTGGTGGCTCCCTGCATCGTCACCCACTGCAGCAACCGGAGCCAGCGCAGGACTGTCAGAGAGCAGACGGGAGACTTGGCAGAGGTACAGCTCTTATCTCAACATCTTCGCACCTACTTTGCTGTGGGTATGCTCATCTGACGTACCTGAATTTACTAACCCACATCAAACCCTTGGGTCGCTTCCCAAACTGATGCGGAAGCGCCTTGCTGTTACGCGCGCAGAAAAAAGCAACTCTAATTATCCTGCAGCCAATTTAAATGTCCCGGGGAGGATGGAATCCTGGCAACGTTTAGCTCAAGACGCATACTTCCAGACTGCAGCCTACTTCTGCGTTCAAACAAAATTAAGGTTACACATAACAAAGGATCCAGGCACAGCATCGAGTTGTGGCGAGAAGCAAGAGTCTAAGCTCAGAGCAATACTTGTAGCAGATGCAGTAAAGCTCGTCCCTGGGGAGGCTGTCGTACATTGTCTACAAGGGAGATGTTGCACGCGAGCTGTTCGGAGGAAGCAGCTAGCCTATAATAAGCGCATGATCAAATCTGCCGCAGGTAACTGGTTCACGCAGCCCTACTCAACACGAGAACAATCGCAGAGGGAATGAATGGCCGTGTGGTTCAGTAACGACGCCTTTGCTGTAGCATCACCCCAAGCCCCGCAAGACCCTGCCTCAGCCTAGGGTTAACAGCTCCCAAAGCCCCACCGTCCACGCAACGGCTGCAGAAGCAGATGAGAGCTGCAGAACAGGATGCCTTTGGTCCCTGGAACGGGTAAGGCCAAACAGACCTACCGAAACAGACACAGAGGAGAACGACTGCCTGGGAAAAATGGCTTCCAGCTACCCGTCTTTTCGTCCTACATCGGCTGCAGCAGTTAGCAAACGTACGGGGATGGCGGGAACCGAAGCACATTTGGGCTTTGCACAACATTTCCAGAGAGGTTCATGAGCACAGGCTTAAAAAAAGGTGGTGAACTCCTGAGAAAAAAAACTGATTCAGGGTTCTCGAGCCGGGTCACCCACGAGACATGAACCAGACTGATAAATACTCTTAGTGGTCAAACTGGGAAAAGGAACGACACAGCCGGGCCTGCGCCCTGCGAGCAGAGCGAGAGGAAAATGTCCCTATACATTGAGCCATATAAACATCTACAGGGGTTGCTACCCATGCTGCTTTAGCGACATTGACGCTTTGCAACCAGACGAAGCAAGATACAAAATGCCAGGTTAAAGGATACGCTCCGAGGTAAGAGGCACGAGGTTTGGTTCACCCTGTGAAACATGGTGCCTACTCTCAGCTTTGTAAGTAAGCGTTTGAGCCAAAAAACTCTTTCCCTGATTTTACCAGGATGGGGGGGTGGGGTGGGGTGTTATTAAAAATGCTTAAATTAAAAAACTTCACCACTAACTGCAGCGATGTGCACACAACCTCTGGGAAGGGTCCAACAAAACCTCTTCTATCTCAGAGAGAAAGGAAAGCGATCACATCAACCGGAGACACACTACAGCTTTAAAGGACTTGAAAGTAAAATAATTTTTGATGATTAGGGGTGGAACGGGAGACGGATGTGTTAAATTGACACCAGCTGACAAAACCCCCTCGCCAGAGAGCTTTTTAGAAGCCAGAAACACATGAACGGTTTAGTCAAACAAAGCTTTAGGGCTGGCCCTTGGGTTTAGTTCTTCCCCTGGTATTTACCATTGTGAATTTGCAAAAGCATCGGAGCTCAGAGAAACACGGCAGTCCGCCCCCAAATCCCTCCCGGATCGGAGGACTAACTACCAGACACAGGCACACTGGTCTAATCCTGCACCTGCCCCGAAAGGCGAAGAGAGAAGAAAAGCGTTCGGCATGCATTTACTGAGTTGTAGGATCTAGGATAAACAGCACCGCGAAGAACTGAATCAAAGCCTTGCCCTCTGTTCTGGGCTATCGACGGCCTCTGCTCAGCCCTGCTGCGATGCCTAGCTGGGAAAAAACTCTTTTAAACGTGGCACCAGCACAATGCTAGAGTTTTCAAACTCTTTTTCGCAGTTTATTGGCGTCTCGGCAAAGACGCTGTCCTCGGAGGCAGCCCTCGGAGGCAGCTCGGTTCCCTTCCAACTGTCTGTTCCGACCGGCGCTACAAAGACCTCAGGAGTGTTCAAAAACCCGGAAGAAAAGGCAAAGCAGCTATCGTGAACGCATCCCAAAGCGAAATGCATCTGCTGGGCGCACACCCAGTTTCATTTAATCCAGAGTACTGCTCCGCCACCTCTCCTCTGCCTGAACCTACGTGCTGTCTCTGGCCTGAGATTCCCCCTGCGAGTCTCCCCGAGGAGAGACGGTCTTTTTACATCAGGTAGTTCCCAACCACGCAGCAGCACAGCAAACTCCGCTGTGCTACGCTCAAAGCAAAAATGACCATTTGCAAAGCAGCAAGGGTCGAAGGGGAACTTCCAGAGACAAACCAGCTCCTGTTCAAGACCGGTGACCGAGGGAAGCGGTGGGAGCGATGCGAACGCCAGACTTTGCCCGCCGCGAGCCCTCTGGCGTGCTCCCGTGCTGCGAAGCCGTCGGGGTCTGCTGCTGCCGGCGGCACACGACGTGCTCCAGCTCACCCTTTACAGCGTTAACGCAGAACAGCAGGGGTAATTAATTTATGTTAAAAATACCAGGACTGCATTGGCACATTCAGCCGTTCCCCTAGGAAGAGGAGGGAAGAAAGAGCAACTGCTGCTTGACAGATGTTAGTCATATGCTTAAATGCACTTCTGGAAGGCGCTCGGATAAACGTGTCGAGTGATTATAGAGCAGTGCGAGAACCTGCATGGAACAGGAGGAACTTCTCTATGGTTATACCTACACAAAACTGTCAGACCTCCTCACAGTAAAAATGTTACTAAGGAAAATCCAATTAACTTTCAGTGCAGCCAAAGCTTCTGGGAGTTGGAAAAAAACCCAAAAAACTGGGTTCTTCAGGCAGTTCGCTGGCATGGCTGGGTGGGCACTGCTCGCAGCGCAGCCGGGAGGGAGATGGGGACCCAACCACATTAAGACAAGGTAGCCGAAAGGCTTTCTGAGTGCCATAATGTATAGCTCCCCCCCCAGGAAATCAATAGAGGGGCTTAAAACTTGTCCGGAGGAAGGAGGAAAATCCCCGTGGAAGACAGAGCCAGCTGGCACTGAACGGCAACGCTGAGTGTCTTGCTCACTTGGGGATTTGTTTTTTTCCCCTAGGTCCCGATAATGACTGGACGCTCTGACTCGGTTCAAAGAAGAGTGAGTTCTTCCTCCATGGAGTGTTTTACTCCTGGACAGATCATGAAAAACTGAAATTCAAATGCTGGCCAGTTTTCCTTTGAGATCTCAGTTTGCAAGAGGCGACCAAGAGCAATGCCAAACTAATGCTGCAGAAAAGCAGAAAGCCCATAGGTGTTAGAGGAGGGAAAGACGGAGCACGAGCGCGAATGACGATGGTAGGAGAGGAAACGGGAGAGGCAGAATAGGCAGAGAGGAGGGCCAATTCAGACAAAAGCTTAGTTAAACCTAGCAAAGTTCATGTAACTACTTTGGCGACTGTTCACATTATCTCATGCTGAAAATACACTTTTCTGTAACAATCCCTGGAGATTTGGGAACGCAAGGGAAAGTCTGTATTTCCAAACAAATTGGCACAGGGAGCTTATATTGTCACTAGATGCATTCTTTACGTTTGTGTTTAAATAGGTATCTTGTTAGCGCTAGAGTGACTGCTTCTATTGTGAAGATGGGGAGAGTGTCACAATATTCAGTATTTAGGAGGATATTTAATATTTAGGAGAATGCCTGTTGATGGGCTATTTTTTCTATGTCCAATTCAGAAATAAGCAGAGGCATGAATGACAGATGGTGTTCTGCCGCCCCACCACGTACAGCAGAGATTTCTCTTGCAAAGCTTTGTGGAAAATGTGTGCTCCGGTATTTTAATAGTCCAGATTTTCTAAAACTATTGAAGAAGGGCAAGA
>JAVKLA010000007.1:8451019-8462115 GCA_034782735.1 Sagittarius serpentarius
CACAAACAGAGAGTGCTAAACGACTGCCTTGGTTGGGGCTCTACCGAAGAGGACCTGGGAGGACGCAGAGTTACAAACGGCTCTGGAGGCAGCAGGCACGCTGTTGCAAAAAAAGAGTGCACTGGGTGTACAAAACCTTGTATCGTTTGCAATCCTTCCACTTGAAGCTGGTAAGATTGCAGCGAAAATACCTCTCCCAATTTTGGATTCTGTAATTTTGTATTCAAGGAAAAGACGGACTCATCAGAAAGCAACAAGAACATGACGAGGGCTAAAAATTACCCTTGGTGAAAGGCTTTGTATTTGCCTAGAAAAGGATGCAGAAGAGACCCGACAACAGTCTTTCATTATGTAAAAGAGCTGCAGCAAGGAAGGGAACAAACTGTTTCCGTAACTCCTCACGAGAGCATGGCCTGTAAGGCCAAAAGCGGTAGAATTAGATGGAAGCAAGGGACACACGGGCTGGACAGCAGGAAAAGTATCTGAGAGTAAGCAGGGTCAACCACTGAAACACCTGGGGGGGGTGAGGCTGGGAATGTCCATCACTGGAGGTTCAAAAGAGCAGATTTTTTTTTTCCAGGTTGTTCAACAGCTCTTTTGCTGTGTGGACCCTGAAACGTACCATTAGAGGCACCCTTGTACTCGCAAATTCAAGTTTAGAGTCAGGTAGGTTACTCCTCCCTAACTTTCTGCAGACTACTGAGCACCAGCCCGGCTAAAAACCAGCGTGAGGAACGAGTCGGGTTCAGCTAGTCCCACCTCTGAGCGGGGGACCACATCTGATGTTCTCCAGGGGTCCCTGTCGGCCCTACTGTAGTACTTCTTATACATCGTCCTCTCGCGCTCCTCGCCCTTAAACTTTGGTCTTTCCTCCTTCTTGGAAGGGAAGTGGGAGGTGGAGGAGTTCTTGCAAGGCTCGTGAGACTCCGCCCAAGACTGAAAACGCAAAACTGTTGAACGAGCCGGTGTTACGGAACAGTACGCCGATATAGCTTCATACGAAACGGCAGAGAAAAAAAAAGCTGGAAAACCGAGCGATCGAAGGTCAGGAAGTGCCAGAACTAAGGATTATCTGAGTAACCTTAATTCTGACTGCTTTGGACATGTGCATAGAGAGCTTAATTACGCAATCCCGTACAACTTTCCCTCCTCCTCCAGCATAAAGGCTTCTTCTTCATTCATCGTTCTGAACGCAGTCCAAGCCTTACCTACGCATACCTCCCAAACACTGCATACGTATCTACTCAGTATGTTTCACACCAAGTATCTTCTTGTTTTGCTTTCAGAGACACTCAGTATTGATCAGTATCAGATCATCACAAAAACTCTAATGCCAAAGGAACTCGTCTTTATCGCATACCCTTTGAGGTAGGGAGGTATCATTCACCCCGTTTTATCGGTGGGGAACATAGGCACAGGCAGAATAAAGCCAAAATGATCCAGTCTCCTTTATCAGGAGGCCCAGCTTGAGATACTGGCAGCTTTTCCAGAGTCCTCGCAATTATTACAGCTCTTCACTCGTTCAAAGCGCAGTTTTCAACGGCTGTTAACACCGACCGCTTCTGTACATCAGACCTCAAAGTACCAACGCTGGTGCCCAGGAAAACAAAGGCGATACAAGCGGCGATCGTCTGCAAGGAGCCTTGTTAATAACGACCCTTTGCAAAGACAGGCACGGAGTTTGTTTCCCGAAAGCCGCTTTCTTTCCCTCTGAACCCCTCCAGCCTTCACCAACACCTTCTTTCTGCGCTGGAAAAAAGCAGCTGCCCCATCGATAACATAACCCTCCGTCACACAGCCCCGGCTAGTTCCCGGAGCCGGAGGCTGTCAGGGCAGCGTGCGGAGCAAGGCTCCGGCGAGAAGCACACGCGAGCACCCGTCAATGGGGATGGCATGAGCAAACCCGACAGGCCATCAACACCTGTACGCTCCCCTAAGCTTCTGCAGGTATTCCTGGGCAAGCCTCCCAGCGCAGTAAGAGCCAAGCCGCTTGAGTCTTAAAAAGTGAGCTGCAGAAAGCGCTAACTCCATCCGTCGGACCCGCTCGGCCCCGACGGGTTTGTCGGCAAGACTCGACGCTCGCAGAGCCTGTTACTGCCGGCCAGATGTGCCCCAAAGAGGAAGGAGACCCAGCCAAAGAGACCCACTCTGCTCCCCGGGAGGAGCGTTAGGATCCGGGCTCTCTGTCTCCTTCCCCGGCTCTGCGGGACTCCAGCGCTGACGGTGCCACCTATTCCTCCTACCGCAGATAAAACCATCGTCATGCTCTGCGATTCCCTGGAGCACGAATCTTGTCCTCGCTTCCCTCCGCCCCCTCCTGCCTTTTCGTTCCTCTGCCTCGGTGGGAAGCGCTTATCTCTCTCTGCTCTGACTCCCCCTCTCCCTCCGCATCCTGCCGACAACATGTGCTCAGAACAACGACCAGATGGGAATACTTGTAAGAGCCTGAGGTTAACCCGTGTCTTTTATCCCACATACTCTCTGCTGTTTTGCAATGCAGATTCTATTGCATGCGATTTGTAGTGTAAAGATTTAACGCTAATAGTATAGTACGTTGATATTGCTTGTGAAATCTATCTCCCTGCTCGTATTGCACGTTGAACATCTCTGATACAGAAAACAGAAAAGACGACAGCTAACATTTTAACGTCTCAGAAGGGAAGGACCTATTGGAAACAGGGAAAAAAATTACTCTTTTTAATACGTATATGCATATATGTACATTTAATATTCCTCTCTCCCTTCTCTCTATGTTAATCTGTGTCTCACACACATAAATTCACAGGTGTTGTATCAGCACTGTGCTTAGCGGGGCTGGGCCGAAAGCTTTAGCCGTCTGCCAGCAACTGATGCGAAGGGCGATCTTTCCCTCCAATTAATCTCTGCGTGGCAAATGATCAAGATGAAGAAACAGCTAGACGCAAACTTCTTCTGCCTGCGGGATGGATTTCCCCCTCCGCGGTTAAGAAACCGCATCTGACCGGCTGCATCTCCCATCAGCAGCTCCAAGGCAGGAGCCGTTACCCTGCCCTGCTGAAGACTAGTACGTAGGATGGGTCTGAAACACCCAAGAGACGGAATATGTCTTTTTTTATTTGCAGTGGCTCCTCTGTACAGAGCTAGCAACTTCCACGTGCCACTCCAAGCGTTTCGAGGTAGCCTGTCGATTAGGAAGATGAATTAGCAACTTGTTAATGATGGTTTTATTGGGGTGGCGACCAGGCACCTCGAGGCTAGGCCAGTACCTCTGGATACAGTACGAACACAAAACACGTCCAACAAGCGAGAAAAGGCCAGTAGGTACATCCAGCATACACATTTCTAGAAGTTAATGTACGTAAGAGAGCCCCGAGGCTGCGGGTTCACGTTTCGCATGATGCCTCGGCGTGTAGAAGGAACAATCTAATTACATCCATCACAGAAACGCCAAAACGGCGTCCGCCTTCTAAAACCTCAATTTATGCTTTGACATTTCTGGAAAACCCATTTTTAATCCATGTCCTCTATCAGGAGTTCCTGATATTTTATTTTACCTCGATGCTTTAAAATACTGTTGCCTTTATGGAGGTACAAGGGGGAACTGAACACGCGCGTGACAGAGTATCAGGAAGAAAAATCAGCGTCAGCCCATGAAAGCTTCTGCAGATTCTGGACCAACAGAGCGGCGAAAGATCTGGCTTTAGCTTTCTCCAAAACACTCGAGTCCAGAGGCACCTTGGCCCCTGACCGGGACTTTTTTCCTGCGGTCATGACAGAATTCAGCCATTTTTAGGCAAGGCCGGATCACCCCAAAATGTCCGCAGCCATGATTTCGCAGCACTGACGGGCTAAGTGATAACGAACTGCAAGCGTGTAGGACACAGAGGGCAACCGAGACCCTTCACACCAACCACAGGTTTCACTTCTACAGAGAAGAAAAAAGCCCAACGGGTGAATCTTGTTTCTCCAGGTGCTCAAATTTGCTCGTTTTCGCACCTACGCAACGGAAATTGAATGACTCCGGATGAAAGTGAAAGGAGAGAAGGGTTAACAGAAGACATCACCACGCTAGCGTTAATAACGTAAAGATGACATACCCACTGCCCAACGGGGAGTATGCCCTACAGCCGGGAAACTTGTTCATACGGCATCGCCGCAGGTACGGCGAGGACGGCTTAAACCACCTCAAGCCACCACCAAGGGGACAAGGGCCGCGGTCCCAGCCTGCCGGGCGTCTACGGGGACGTAGCACGCTCTCCCAGGAAATCGTGGATATGCTGGGACAGGCTTTGCTCCCCAGTGCCAGCGTTCACGCCGGTGTGTTTCGGCAGAGGCTGCGGGGTGACGGCCTCGCTCGGGTTTATGCAAGTAGCTTCTGATATGTCAAGCGTAGCCTTTATTTCCACTCTTACTTGGATAAACTCTTTATTTCGAATACAACCTTTACTTGAAAGGAATGGAGGGGTAGGAGGGGAAAGGTGAATTTTAGACATCACAACACATTAAGTAATTAAAAATAAAGGGCATTTTAATTTCGGAGGAAGCAGCACAGAAAATTAAACAGAAGGTATACTTTTTTTTTAAGAATTCTTTTATAAATTGTACATATATATACTGTATGTACAGCAAAAGTAGGAATGCCATGGAACTAAAACCGCTTGTTAATTAATTTTTGACCTGGTGCAAAATCTGCCCAATAAAAACAGACAATAATAAACCTTTTTCAGCTATAAAAATCACTACGCTTGGATAAAAGGGCTGCAAGTCAAGCGAGCAGTAGGCTTCCTAACCACTACCAACTCCCTTCCGTGTGAGTTTAGGCCACTTCAATAGGCCACAGGGGAAAAACCAGAGGCAATCATTAGACTATGTCACCTTTAGCAGAAAAAAAGTGTGCTGACATTGATTTTGGTAATTGCTTGGGGTTTTTTTTTATAAAGAACAGGTTTTTAATACTTCGACCTGGGATTTTATGAACATGGTAGCACAGGTTTGCAGAGCCAGGGGTTGTAAAATGACACTGAAACACGACGTGGCCGGCAGTACCTGCAGCTGCCTCTTCCTTACAGCTCTCACCTCACCTCTCGACGACGCCTCCCAGGAAGAGTTTTGCCTTCTGTTGACTACATTTTCCCTCGCAGCCTTGCCGAAAACCTAAGGGACGAGCGCGCTTAAAAGCAGAAATCTTACAAGGGCCGCAACAAACAGCACGCAACCAGCTCTCGGTGAAATAGCGCGCTTATCCAGACCGTTAGCAGGAGAAAACTGTCCCCTCTTGAGACTGCGTACTTCAGATAAATAAGATTATTTTGCTACGAGCTACTACAGGCTACGATATACTCACATAAATATATTAATGCGTATATGTGAATATGAATTTGTATATATCGGATACAGATAAGAAACACTTACGACGACGAGTAGATTACCAATAACCGCTGCAGCTTCTTGCTGGGTAAAGTCCGTCATCCAGACTTGACGTGACGAACCCGCCAGGGCGGGTTTTGCCATCCCCTCCAGAGTGCCCAGTGGGTCACCCTCGCTGCACCAGTGCAAACCACTTCCCCACCCTTCGTTAGAGCACCCCTGCCTCTCTACTTTCCCGAGAAAGCCGGCTCGATGGGCTGGACTCAACACAACGCCCCCCATGCCCAGCTGCAAGGCAGGGGAAGCCCCTGCAGCGCCTTCCACCCCGGATGAGCTTTTTAGGGGCTGTCCCAGCTTCTGTGCCAGCAGCAGGGAAAGCCAAGTACGAGGGAGCTGCTGGACTTGGCTTTGTCGAGACTATACGTGAAAAGCTTGGGTTTAGGCCTCGGCAGCAACACCGGGGGCCTGATTTGCAGAAGGGGCGAGGAGCCGCAGTGACGGCGGAGCTGAGGATGCTCGGCAGCTCTGCAAATCTCAACTGAAAAAAAAACCAACATCATCCCACTCTTGGTGGTTTGAGAGGATCCTCAATATAGCGCCTGTCCTCCTCTAACATACGAGCGGAGCTGGACCGAGCAAGTACGATAGGTCTCTAACAGACACGTGCATGCAGGAGACGGCTTCTTTCAGCATTAAACTACGTTACTGAAGCATCCCCTTAGCAGAGCGGGAGCAGAAATGTGCTCCTACTGTTATTTACACAATATAAAGTGCATTACGATTTAATTATTGAACTGACAGACTTTCTGCCGGGACCATACAATTTTGAAACAGAGGTGAGGGCTTGAATAGGAAATTCTCTCATGAGAAAAAGAGGTTCAGACTGGTGCTCTTCACCCTGTCCTCCTAAGGATTGTTTTTGGCCGTTCTTTCTAGTGCAAATAAGCTTGTGTTTTCTCAAGTTTAAGGGACATGGCAGTTTCAGGGCATCAGGAACAAACACTTAAAACGCACTAGGGATTCAGCGTTCCCGAGCATCACGATGGGCCCTTCTGCGCGCGAGCAGCCCACATTATCGCCGCTCTCGGAAGCTGGAGACGCGCTGCCAAAAATAACAAGGAACCCGTTTCTGAATCTTACCGTTAGAAGTCTTGCATTGCTACATTTCGAGTGAGTCTGTATTACCCTCCAGCGACAACATCTGCAAACATCGGTGCTTTCCATTGCGGTGGAAACCCGTGGCTAGTAGTCTACCCATGGGTGAGCGGCTATGAACGTGAAGCTACCGATCCGGTTTTGGATACTAAGGTGCATCCCGTGCCAGGGGAGTAAATGCATCGGTGGATCCTACAGGATACCGGCGTGCCAGAACCGAGCCTGACCCAGTAGCCAGCAGACGCTGAATTCCTGGGTGATACTGACAACAAAGGAACGCCATCGGAAGGCCAATTCATTAACACAAGATAAAGGGTTTCTTAAAAAAACGGGCAGCAATAAGGAAAGCCATTTCGCATCTTTTTTTCTTTTAAAACGGTGAAGAAAACATCCCTTCCCAATCGCTTTGCCTGTCGCAAGTATTTTCCTCACCGACGCTACAGGAACACAGGAAAGGCATGATCGCTTACAACACACGCGGTCACTTGGGCTGATTCCAACGTAGGAGCTTTTAGGATCCCTTGAGGTAAAGGTAGGCTGGGACGGGGAGATGTCAAGCTCGTAGGGGAGGAATGCCATGTAGAAACAGGAAGGAGAGCGTAAAAAGTTTGTACATTCATAGCTCCAGTTTGTTGGAATATAAGTTATTTTTTTACTCCAGGCACTGTGATGGGCAGCAGCAGTCAGCGATACGCTAACGTACGCATCAAGGACTCATTCACTAAAATCTGGTTTCACACCAATAAAAAGGATGTAGAGTTATTTTAATGTTGGTTTTGTTTGTTTTCTTTTAATTGACCTGTTAAAACCATTGGGACCAAAGCCCTAAGAGCGGCGATGAACCAGTACCCCGTTTAACCTCCAGCTGATTCATCACGGTCCGCTAGCTGTTTGAGTGGTGGAGCGAGAACATCTCTCTGAGAGTTGAAGACGTACCTGAAAGAGCGATCTACGCAGAAACGGATGGGAGTTTTTGACGCTAAGCCAAAGGCTTGGTTGCTGTAACTGCTATGTGTGGTTTTACCTAAAGGGGGAATCACCTAAAACAGTGAAATTAACTTTCTTACTTCTTGTCACAACCGTAACATTTTCCTAAAGGTTCTTTGGTGACTTTGGTGCAAGCTTTTCTTTTTTTTTTCTTTTTTCTTTTTTCTTTTTTTTTTTTTTAAAGTTAAAACAGATCGAGTAGTTTTAGTACCCAAACTAAAGTCCAGATTATCCTCTTGGTTCCCACCCCTACCTCCCCAACTTTTCTTGTTGTGGTTAATGACATTAACAGGTAACAGCATTTGCATTGAGCGTGGCCGTGCAGTGTGCAGGTGGGTCCAGATTAAAGGCGATGAACGGTCTGGTTGGAGATAAATACATTTCTCAACAGATTAAAAAAAACCCACGTGTAATGGTTGCATGGAAAAATAGCTGGTCCATGTGCACACTAGGCCACTCTGTAAAAAAACGATTGAAATGATTATAAATATCTGATTAGACACAGTAATGCCTACTTAAAAAAAAAAATCTTAAAGGTGGGCAACATGTTACTGGGAGTACCTGGAGCTCAGTCAAACTCCCGCTGATTTCAGAGAGGAAGGAGCTGGTCGCCCAAGGGCTGGAAAACCCCCTTATAACGTTATAAGTATTCATGTTTTAAGAAACGACAAAGAATTTTCAAAGTCTTTCTTCAACCTCCTAAACAGCTAATTATACACATTTTCCCTCCAGGCAGAGAGTTTATACCGCGAGATGTAAAATTTACGTTACGGAGACTTCAGCGGGGCGACACTGAGACCTGGCGGTGGGCGACCAGGAATCGAACCCTTCGATGACAGCCCCAGCTCCGAGCAGGTGGGAAGGGGGTGATGGCACTGCACAGGTATTATCTCCTAACAATACCACCTGTAAAATCAACACGACAGAAAACCTGACGCGGCGTTAACCGCCGCTTCTGAAACACGCTACGGGTAGGTATGAGAGAGATGCCTTTTTATACGAATCTAATGGTGCACCAAACCCCCCAAAGGCCTTTCTTGCAGCAGGAGGAGAAAAATGCCCGGGTGTTTTCCTCGCATGGGTAACATCACGACCGCGTTAATCTCACATTTGGGAGAGAAGCTGGAAGTCTCGGTCGCGGCAGTCCCTTCACCTCCGAACACCCGCTCCGCAGCCGCCTGCTGGAACCCCTAACACCCCTAATACAAAAATACCTTTTGAAATTTTGGATAAATGCATTAAAAATAAACAAAATCACCAGCCTCGCATGGGCAGAACACGTAGGTGAGGAGCGGGTTATTATTCATTGCCATTAAATCAGAAGGCTTAGCACTCGAGTAGAGCTTCGCTATCCTGGCATACTCAGGTTATTCGGTCAGCACAAAACTACAAAATGAATAATAAATCCTCCGCTTTTCACCAGCATGTTATAAAGGTCTGACCAGTTATCGAGGTCTTACCCACACACAATATCGTTTCCAACTCAATAACCAGCAGATGCCAATTTGAAAACCTCTACCTCTCCTCATACACATACCAGCAATTCACGTGAAGTTGATTTTTGTCATAAATGCCCTACGGCTACGCTGCTCAGCCTTTTGACCGAGTACGGGCAGAATTCAGTCCCGGAAAACCCGTCATAAGCAGAAACTGATACATTTCAGCATACGGTTTGCATGTCGGTTTTTTTGGTTTTTTTGTATCACGTTGAAGTGCAACACAAGCCTTATCTAGACTATTTAAAGGTCAGAGTGCCGGATTTTTTTTGTGCTGATACGCGTACTTCCATAGTCTTCAACACTCGAAGCAGCTGACTCATACGGACTCGGGAGGTTGGTACTTTCATAAGACATATGGAGATGTTTTGGGCGTAATTTAACGTGATAACCAGACTCCTATGACATTACGGACCGGAGTTAGCAAGAACTACCGGAAAAGGACTTTACAAAAAAATGGGGCAACTTGAAATTACTATAGGTCAGTCCCTCTCACCAATTTCTGCTTGTTTTGTTTTGTTTATTTTGCCAGACGGCCAGTCCAATGCACTCTATTCGAGACCCTCCTGCTCTTCACCACTGTCCCCTCTGGCATCCATTCTTTTTTCTTTATGGCTGTTGTAAATTCTCCTCATCTCTTCTTCGTACTTGATAAAATTTTCCCCAAACCGTGTCCATGCTTTGTATGGAACCGTGATGGTGTTACGGTAGGGCGGCCTCACCTCACTTACCTTCAGGAAAATGCCGTACCTGTTGGATCCCACGTCGAAGTAGAAGCGCTTGTTGTCCACTCGGAAGGAGGTGCCCTCGGGGAGCTCCGGGGGCTCATCGCCTGCCCCCCGGCGATCCTCGATGTCCCCCTCGCCGTATTCTTCGATCAGCTGGACCAAAGCATCCCTGAACTCAATCATCCCTTGCGCTGGAAGGACGATCGTCTGCTCCTGTCCCAAGCTGTGGCCAAAATAACCCATCATGCCAGGTCCCCTACTCATGGTTTGTCTAATCCGCAAGAAGCGCCCTCGCTGATTCTCCTTCAGGTCCAGGTAATACTTTCTGTTGTCCCTCTCGATGTACTCCGTTTTGAGGACGCTGTGAGGGTGCTCTTCGGAGCCGACAGACACCGGAGGCGAAGGCGGCGGGTGCTGCTGTCGCCTCCGGGGGTGCTGCTCTTTGCCATTGCTGTGCTCGTGCCGGTGACCGTGGCCGCCTTTCAGGCCCAGGTGGGCATAGTGCTCGATGAAGTCCCCCAGGCAGTCCTTCAGCTCGGCGGCCACGGACAAGGAGAGGGTCAGCTTGCTTTTCCTGATATTGTCCTGCCTGCCTCTTCCTATCCAGACCTCGGCGATCTTCAGGAAGCGGCCTCGGGAGCTCTGTTTCACATCCAGATAAAATCGCTTTTTCTGGATGTCCACCCTCTTGGAGGCCAGCTCCTGGATCTCCATGCAGCCCCCCTGGGAGGAGGCCGGGTAATGGTACTGCTGCTGGGACTGGGAATAAATGCTCCTGTGCAGGCCAGCGCCTCCCAGGTTCCTTCCTCCTCCTCCTCCTCCTCCTCTCCCTCTTTCCATCTTTACCAATCAGCTGGAAATAATACATAACAGAGACACAGATGACAACATCAGCATCAGGGGCCTGCTCGGCTTCTCGTCGGCGTCTCCGTTCGGCGCTGCTCTCCCTACAAAGACGCCTGCATCCCTCTCCGCTGCCACGGCACGCAGCATCGCAGCAAAAGGATCCCGGGCGCTCTTCCCCTCCCCTGCTTCGGCTCCCGCCAGCCAGCTGACGTCCTCCCAGACAAGGGAGCCCTCCTTCCAGCGGCACCCCGGCCCCGGTGCCCTCGCCGTCTGTTCCCCCCTGACCTGGCAGCCCTCCCTGCCCTGCAGACCTCCCCATGCCCCTCCCTGGCCCCAGTATGGCAACCTGCCCCCCAGCCCCGTCCCTTTGGCACTACAGACCCCTCCGGCTGCCCCAGCGTCCGCTCCTCCGCAGCGGGGAGCGGGAGCCCTGGGGACGTGGGTTGGGGTGCCCCTGTTGGTGGTGGTGGTGGGGGGGGGCACCCCCCCCCCCCGGGGCTCCCGCGCCCCCCGGCCGGGGGCGCCCCCCGGGCCCGGC
>JAVKLA010000007.1:8471011-8486386 GCA_034782735.1 Sagittarius serpentarius
GACGGGCTTGTCTGGGCTTGGCAGAGGATCTGGTTGCTGAATTCTGTTTTCCAAATGCTGTCGTTGGACCAGCCCAGTGTTAGCGCTGAGTTTGCCGCCACAGAATCTGTTTTTCTGGTGATTCCCCATGGTTATAGTTTAAACCGTTCCCTGGGAATGAGAAACAACAAAAACTCAGAAGCAATAATGTGGACAATAGTAAAATAATACTGTGTTTGGTTTCATGAGCTTCCGATTCTGAGAATTAAAATATCTTTTCCAGTTAGAGATTGCCTTTTTGTTGTGTGGTTTAACGATCAGTAAGACAAATGAAATAAGGTGGTTTAATTTTTCACTTGTATGTTTTTGGATGCAGAACGAATATGTATATTTCGAATATTTCTTTCCTGCTTGTCTGCAGATGATACCTAATGACCAACTGGTGTTTCCGGTCGTTCCAGAGTACAGTCACATAAACAGAGCAACTTTGGGGGCTTTTCCTCTAAAAGCACAGGTCTTTGCAGATGGCCTTTATGCTGGGATTTTGTCGTTTCCATTAGACTTTATGGCATCTTCCGGTATTTAGTTTCTCATACTTGGGCTTAATCTATTTTAGGTTTTCCCAAGGGACTCAAAAGACTGCTCGAAGATGAAACAATTAAAAAGGTTGGCGTAGGAATTGAGGTTGATCAATGGAAGCTGATGAGTGACTTTGAAATCAGACTGAAGAGCTTTGTGGAGCTGGCTGACGTTGCTAATGAGAAAGTAAAACTTAAAACCTTTTTGTTACGGGAGGGAATCTTGTTACTGTGCTATACAAAAGGAGGCTTCCTTATGTTCATAGGAGTCCAATTCTGATTGCAAACGTTTTCTGTAGAATAAAGCAGAGATGTATTGTAGCTTTGGGGAAAAAAAAAAGTTTGAAAAGAGCTCTCAAGAAAGTCTGCAGAACTAAGTACTGTCTTTCAGCGAGCCAGTTCTTAATGGACATTTATCCCCTTTCAGCTCTGTTTGCCTTTTGCATTTACAAGGTATGGCTTTTTAATTCAGCTGCAAATGCATTTTCCATCACTAACAAGTAAAGAAAATGTCAGATTGTGTCAAGTCAGGGTTCTACTGCTGATGGTGTACTTGTCCCAGCGATGGCTGAACCCTTAAAATAAGATGCAAGAAATGCTACGGAGGCAGTGAAGGACTGATGCCTGTTTGAAGGGAGGCAGCCCTCCTGCCGTGGCTTGCTTGGTGTTGGAAGGAAGCATCAAGATCTCCCCTGAAGTTCTCCATGCAGAGGTGTTTGCCACATAATCTGGAGCCGTAGAAATATCTTTGTTTCCACGGCTCTGGAGTTGGTGTTGCCTCTCTGCTCTCATGTGGGCGCAGTTTCCAGCGCTTGATGACCTGTTTGGAAGTAATGTTGCATTTGGCGCACCCTGAAATTCAGTTTAGTTGGATTTTTCATTAGATATCATTTGATGTAGGAAGATCCGTGCCCCCTTATTAGGGAAGAGAGCAAAAGGTCCGTTACCTTCCGAATCATCCTGCCGTTCTTATTTCTGGCGTGTCCCTTAAAGCTTTTCTGTCATCTTGTATCTGCAAGGCTTTTCCTTACCTGTACTCGGTCTCTCCATGGACTTCTCTTTCCTTCTGTGCATCTTTTTTGTTTGTTAGGGTAATAGCAACAATCATATTCTCCTGGTGGAGGACAGATTTTTGCCCAGAAATAATACTACTTATGCCTGTCTCTGTTCTGTGCTTTATGTACCCTCTGTAATTAAATCACAGTGGGGGAGAGGGGAATGTGATATATCATCAGCATTTGGGGCAGTGTTCTTCATATGAGCCACCTTGAAGTTTCAATTCCTTGAAGTGTTCAGTTCAGTGGACAAATTAAACTGTTTGGCTCAAGCAATAGAAGGAGCTATTTCTTTTCAGACTTGGAGTTTCCAAGCCCCCCTGCCTTTTTTTTTTTTTTTTATTCCAGCATCTGACTCCAGGATAACTTGTGATGAAGATGAGCAATGTGATCTCCGATAGCAGCTTTAAAGTCTTCTGCTAAAGAGAAAACAAACCAAAAATAAACTTGAAAGTGAAGCTTGAGAGAACAAAGAGTAGGGTTATATATAATGGCACAATGTGAGGGGGAGGGCTGGGGGAACCTAAAATGAACAGTGGGTAGGGGTTTTTTTTTATACCAGATTTAAGGGGATGAGCTGATACTAGGCTTGACAGTTCTGCCTGTTTTGCAAGTGCTTGCAAGTTGGAATAGCAGAAGGCTCTGCCTGTGAGCCCTGGATCCTTGGGGTCTGAAGGAAAGTTTCCCAAACTGACTGTTAAGACAATGGAGTGTAGCAACTGTGAGTGACAAGTACGATTACAAAAGCAATTGAAAACAGCCGTGTGGTGGGATGACTTCTAGAGACTTCTGATGAACTGCTTCCCAGCACACTGAGCAGTGGTTAGCGTGGTCTGTGGCTGCACTCTTCTGCCTGTGCTTGGTTTCAGACTCGCAGAAGATGACAAAACACTCATGGGCAGACTTCAATATTCCTGTGTTTATATTAAATAAATTCCTGGTGTTTGATATTGAGTTGCTCTAATTAGGAAGGCAAATAATAAAAAAAATCCTGGAGGAGAGAGGCGTTGCTGTTTAAGTTTATGGCTTTTATTTTATCAGCCCGGAGACTACAGTGTACAGACACTTCCTGCTTTTGGTAGTGTGACAATACCACCTCACAGGGCGTGGACTCGTCTGGCCCTAATGCCATCTTTCCAGCCTGCCAATGTAGGTATGCCCCCTAAGGATCCAGTTTCAGGGCAGGGGAGTACAGGTTTTGAATGGCCAAACGACCTTTTAATGTAATGAGAGCAGAATTAAGCCTGGAGAACAGTTACTGCTTGGAGTAACCAGTTCCTTCTGACTAACCCAGAGCTCTTCTAATGAAGGATTAAGTATGCTTTGCCACTTCTAGGAAAACATTCTGCCAGGTCCAATTGCTTTTGCCTTTAAACAAGTCCTCTGTGTTTGTTTTTTTTTTTTTTTTCTTTCCCCAGCTGAAGTGTAAGGAGATATGGAGTCTAAATGGTCTGGTAAAACACCTCTTTGGCAAGCAGCTTTTGAAGGATAAGTCTGTCCGCTGTAGTAACTGGGAAGAGTTTCCACTCAGTGAGGAGCAAAAATTGTATGCAGCCACGGATGCCTATGTACGTATGAGAAGAGATTGCCATTTCGCCCGTGTCAATAAATTCCTTCTCTAATGTGCTGTTAGCAGCTGTTTTGAATGCCTTTCTGCTACAGAACATCATGAATGTAGGAAGACTCTGCGGTCCACTGTGGATATAGGATGCTTAAAGGTGGAAATGCCACCAAGCGGGTTTCTGTCCAATTCCTTGTCTAAGTTTTTAAACCTCAGTGTTCGTCCAGCGCTTCATAGTATCTTCTCTGTTGAAGATGGTACTGTTTGTACCTGACTCGGTAACCTGTCTTGTTGCCGAGATCACTTGAAGAGGATATTGTGGTGAACACTTTGCGTGGAAAATTAAATGTGGATGGAAGAAAGAAACCCCATTCCACAGCAGCCTTGAGCCCTCCCGTGAGATCCTCACCTCTTAATATTTCACGGTGTTGCACGGTTTGCCTTTTTAGTGAATTCCGTTCACGAAGCAGAGCTCCTGGAAGTTCTGCTGTGCTCTGAACGTGCCAAGTAACACAGGCACCAACAAATATGCCTGAGGAATGTTTGTCCACTTGGACTCGCTTCAAGTTGTCACCTCGGGGAAGCGAGTTCTGATGGAGCAGTTGGGTGAATTTTGTATCTGACTGTATAGAGTAAGCCTGAACTCTTGCAGCGTGATTATCCCACATAGGTGTAACATGGCTGATGTGTAATGAAGTACAATAATCGCTTACAGAAGTGAAGAGCGGGTAATTATTTTTTGGTTCCCTTATCTGCAGGTACTCACCGTAGCGTGTTGGCGCTTTTGGATGTGTTTTCTACTGGGGTTTTTGGTCATGTTTCTTGAGCTGCTTATGAACTAAAATCCTGTTAAATATAATATGTGAGATAAAATTAATAAGTAACTTTGAAGAAGTACAGTCTTCTCCAGTGGCTAATACAGCACAACCACAGTATGGGTTACCAGGAAGAGTAATTTAGTTGCATATGAGTTTTTGTAGCTCTGTAGAAGTCTTTGCTTTTTCACCATTTCAAAAAAACCTGTAGTTTTCCCGCAGTTCTGTGAAGGGATTTACCAATATGCTGCTGGGTGCTGCCTGCTTCCTGGGAGAAAATTGTTCTTTATGGCAGCAAAATAAAATCCCCCTCAGGCTTTTATTTCTGTGGTGAGGTTAGATAGAGGGAGGGAGGTGGGACAGTGGTGTCTTTTGTTTTCTGACTCGGGGAAACATTGCATATTTTCTAGTTGAGTTAAATGTTAAATTGTGGAGGGTTTAGCACCTGTTAAGACGCAAGCCAGTAAGGAAGGGAGCCCTATTTTTGGTGCCTGGTGCAGCTGCGGTTGCCAGCTTTTTCCAGGCAATGCCTCTTTCTTGCTATGCTCTGTTCACCTGGCCTGCCTTTTGGAGCCTGACAGGAAAACATGAAGGAGTAACTTGTTTCTCTCTCTTTTCTCCTTAAGATGCTTTGGTTAACATGTGCAGCCTAATTAGCACGTTCCTAGCTTTAGGCTGAATTTTCCTGTTAGAACTTACTATTCATATAAGGGGAAATATTAAGCACACAGAATCTGTCTTTGTAGGTTCATAGCTATTCTTTTGGAGCACTACGTAAAATCTGAATGAGGTGGAGCAGATGGTGAGACTGGGAGCGGAGTACTTGGAGCTCTCTGTTTGCAGCTAACTCTGTAAGATAACTGTGCTGGCACCTATATAAGAGTATCCACTACAACGTGGTTCCCCAGTCAGGGCTTTGCCTTTTGTGAAGCATTCTGTAAAAGGTAACCTGGTTGTGATGAGCAATGCGGTAAGGCAGACCATTGACCCTTGTACGGCACGGGCCAACAACTCAGAATTTGATGTTCACAAGGTATTTATGCCATGGTTTGCTGAATTAGTTCTTGGGGTTTCTTTTTTTTGTTGTGTTGTGTTGTTTCTCTACAGAGTACTGAGTCCTAATTTTTATTTTCCTTTCTTCTGCAGGCTGGCTTCATCATTTATCAAAAACTGAAAAATATGAATAACAGTGACCGGAAATTATTTTCTGTAAGAAGAGGTAAATTATACATTCAGGCATAAGGGATTTATTCAACGTACGATTGAATATTCTATTTCCCAATAGGTTTTTGCGTAGTATCTTTGTGTCAGGATTGTCTGGCTTCTTGATGATTAGAGATCGCTTCCAGAGAGCGCAGACTAAAGGCTCTTAGATGACCTGCGTTGCCATACTGTGTAACTATTTTCCACATTGATGTAGGAATGCAGTCTTGGTATGTTGTTTGTTTCTGCTGTATACAGAGATGGTAAGAATTCCTGCTGTCATTCCAGTTTGTTTATGGAAACACTTCAGTGAGTTAATTTCAATTCTGCTGATGCAGGGATAAAAATCTAGTTTAAGAAATAAGACCACAAAAAAAAAAATGTCATGAAGTAATGCTATTCTTGAGGTATATAAATAGGACTCAAATTTTTTAGAGCAGCTTAGCGTTATTTACTTGATTAAAAAGTGATTCTAAAATCTTTTGGTTTTGAGTTTTTCTGAATTTTTCTTTTCTGTCGAAGACGGAAATGACAGTACTATCCCTTTAACATGTGGTGCAATTTTTTGGCTTTGGTTTAGTCAGCATGTTTGTGTTTAGCAGCTCTCTTCTGGAAGCTGGAGGGTACACTGGGGAAGGATCACTTTGTAATGGTCCTGTTCTGTGTCCTTTTTCCCTGAGCATGTGTAACGGGCCACTGGAAGAGATCCAGTGCTTAAGTACATGGAAGCTTGGCCTGATTCCATGTACTTGATTTTTCGAAGCACTGGAAAAGGCTGTCGTCAGCTGTAGATCTTGTAGAAATTCAGTTCCTTAAATTGAACTTACTTGCGTATAGATGTTAGACCTCAATTATTGTGAAATAACTGTGATGGCACTTTTTACAGATGACGTGTTGTCAGAGGGTGTGAAGGGGCGCTTGACTTCACTAGCTGAAGAGATAACGGACCTGGCTTCTCGCATCCCTGACTCTTCTGGACAACTTGAAAATTTGCGGAGGTTAGGTTTTTGCCAGCCTGTCTCTACTTTACATGTAAGATCAGGGGTTTGTTCTCAATCCCCGAGGTCCCACACAACCAAAGACGTGTGTGAACAGCTGTCTCTGTCACCTGTGCATCCTTTTCCAAGAAAAGAAAGCACAGTACACTCAATGGGAAAATACTGTCTTCATATGTAGGAGCTTAAGTTTTCACTGGTCTAATTGCAATGAGTTTGACAGTGAACTCTGCGGAATCTGTTTTTTCTTGCTGAAACGCACAGCAAGACCTTCTTTAGTAAACACTCAGGGCTGTTGCGTGACTAACCAGGAGAAGTCTGGAGACTTGATACAAGCACGGGGGCAATACCACAAACAGTGTTTTTGGGGAGTCTTTATATGTTTTCTTCAGCGTAAAGAAATATAATTTTCTTCTCACAGAAGTGGAATGCCAATTGCATATGAGCGATGAGCCTTTATATGTGGAGTTTTGGACAAACTCTATCTAGAAAAACGGACTACTGTAGAATCCTCGGTTCTCCTTGTGGCTAAGGTGTATATAGTAACTGCCTTTACCATTTTGGTTTCACTTGTTTTACCTTCCAGGGCTGCAGAAATACTAGCTGACATATCAGAGAATGTAAATGCCTTAAGAAGCACGCTGTTTGGTTCAGGTTCCCCTTCTGTACTGGAGAGGAGCTGTGGTGCAACTCCAACAAATCCTGAAGCAGAGTCATCAGACGTTGAAGCGCACAAAGTTGAAATCCCTGAATTTGCTAAACAACTTGAAGGTGACTTCAACATCTGCTCTGACGCTACACTAGCAGGCCTCTGGGAGGGAGATCTTAATGAAGAAGAGGCAGGGAGAGCGAACACTCTTGTGGAAGACGGGGCTGCAGCAGCCAGCTCTAAGGACAAAGCAGACAGAGACGACTTCATGTCACTAGACATAACTGAGCAAGAACTTCAGGTCTTGGAATGTCAGGCTGCAAACAAATTGGTCAACGAAGCTACGCCTGAGGTAATAAGAAAAGCCTTGTTAATCATGGACACTCAGCAGAGGAAATGATGTCATCCTTAATTTCTCCCAAGATTTTAAAAAGTTCTGTTCCTGAGAGAATATGAAGGTGGGCTGGAAGAAGGGCTCAGAGTCTGGAAAATATTTGTGGAGATAGTCAGGCACTGAGATGCTCTTCAGTCATGTGGTTGGGACGATTAGTACTGAACACAGAAGCTCTGGATAGTCTGATTAGTTTTCCTTTTTCAGTTGCTAATATGTTATCGAAGAACTTCGTGCAGTATGGGGACAAATTTTGCACTTGAGCGTCTCCGACTTGGTCATGAATAAAAAGCAGATCTTTTTCTAAGGGACCTGTAAACAGCAGTCCTTCTAGTGACTGCTGCATGTGGATTGATGCCTCTTAAATCAGGTTATAATTTCCTTACGTTGCAAGTGTTTGGCACATCTGGTGATACTACTGGTTTTGTCTCTTACTGCAGGGCCTTGTTATGTTCTAATATTTTTCAGATCTTTTTTTTTAATGGGCAGGCTTCAGAGCTGAATGCTGACCTTAGTTATTTTTGGTAAGAAGTGAAAGCATACAGAGAAATCGTTTATAGTATGTATGGAAGGTTGAAAAGTTGTGGGTAAAATAGAAATAACCTTGCTGATAAGAAGAATTTTTTTTTTTCTTAGGAGGCATGCTGCACAGACAATGAACAAAATATTTCCTGTGTCATTGAAAGTGATGAAGAACTGGAAATGGAGATGCTTAAAGTGAGTGCCCTAGGGTTTTGGTTTTCAATTTTTTTTTTTTGTTATGATGGTGCCCGTGGGTCACAGGGGAGCGTTGTGTGGTTGAGGGGAGGCAACACGAAGCAAAATGGTATTGCTTACAGAAGGTGGACGGAAGACGGATGAATGTGTGGATACCTAAAGAATTCAGTTTACTAGTGTTGGACTTCAATATCGCTTGCATCCTGCCTCGTCTTTACTATAGCAGCTTGGACTTGATCTACCCACTTACTGCATTTGTGTAGATTATCATTCATAAACTGATTTCCTGCAAGCGTCATGCGTTCGAACCCCTGTCCGAGGGGCAGAGCTGACAGGGTGGTTTGTGTGCTGCAGGTGCTGCTAACCTGGGCTGTAGGTCAAGTTGCTTTGTAGCCATGTTTTGCAGACCTCTTTTTAAGTGTTTTTACTGGTATAACTTTTATTTCCTGAAATGAAGATTTAGATGTTGAGTCTTATTTTTCTTTACCCTGGCTTTTTTCCTGATCCCCTGGAAAATGCTATATGTATTTCAAGTCAAGTGACTGAACATTTCCACCAGAGCAGTCGCAAGTGTTCGTGTGCTTGTACGCATGTGAAGGTTAAGTGTGTTGCTTTCAGCTAAGTAGGAAGCAAGACTCTAAGGTCTGGGGAAAAAAAGTTGAGTTTTCTTCTAGGGAGGGACCAGGTCTCTTCTGGATGGTTCTCAGTGCTGCATGTCAATCTTCTATAAATGCAGTTTTGGTCAAAAAAGCTAGCTTGAGTAGAAGGGGTTTAGTTAGTGTTCCTCTTGAGTACCGTGTTTCGGAACAATGAGTCTAATGTGACGCTAGGATTCCATCATTTCTGTTTCTGTTTTTTGGAACTCGCCTCCTAAGTCACTTCTCAGTGAAGCTTGTGCCTTCATCTAGTTGGAAGTGAAAAAAAAAAAAAAAAAAAAAAAAAACCCCCCCAAAAACAAAAGCAGCCGTTGGGTTTATAAAATAACAGATTTTAATGTCCCCAAAATTTCAAAGACCTTTTTGCAAAGAAGAAACAAAAGCCATTTTAGTGGTACCCGGGAAATGGCTCTTGGAATTTGAATGCTACTGATAAAGTTGTTTGACCATCGTGCTTTTCTTTTTGTGCCGTGTGCCAATAGATCTAAGTTTCATGCCATAAGTGGATTAAAACTCATGTGTCCCTGTATCATATTACCTCAGACGTGCGTTGTATCTACCCTTTCATACTCTGAAACAGCTTTTTCTCGTGATTTCTCAGTCTTTAGAAGACATAGATGATTCCAAAGGAGTTCTAACTGAAGGAGTGTTCAATAAAGCCAGGAAAACTCCTGACACAGAGTTGATCGTTGCACCAGATGGTGATGAAGATGAAGGCATTGAGGAAGAAGAGGAAGAATGTTTGGGTATGTTTTAAATTATAGGGCATGATTAAATAAAAATCCACTGTCTATACAAGCAGATGTGGAAGCACAGCGACATTTTGTGCTTGGTTTCTTAAAGCAGAAAGTTAAAGCTCGTCTGGGTTTCGAAAGGAGTACTTGTCTGTGCGTCAAGATCAAATTTAAAGGTGTCCTTGCCAAAACATTGTTGACTCCTGATGTGATCAGTAGATGTTGTGTATGCTTGATGGGAGTAAAACCGATCTGCGGATGTGGAGGTCCTGCAGAATTGAGGGGATCTATTCAGAACACAGCAGAGGGGAAGACAGTACCTCCATTACAGGCTTTTGTTCTGTTGTCCCACTGCAGCATGCTTCGTGGTAGAATTCGTAGGAAATTCTGGCTTGGGGGTGATCTTGACCTCATGCTTGGAGGTGGCCCTGTGGAGACAAGCCAAATGGGGGGAAAAGAGGCTGGAATGTGAGGTGCAATACACCTTGGCTTGTTTGGTCTGTCACTGTGTGAAAGCTTTCTTCCCTGGTTGTTTAAGTTAGACTGTGGACCTTGTCACTGGAAGTAACAGCATCAGCAAGGAGACGAGCTGCTCGCTTCTTCCAGGCAGAATGTGGGCTGCTAGGTGGGGATGGATGAGTTAATTGTTTCTTTGTTCAGTTCATTTCTCCAAACGATAGCCAGACAGGCTGTCACAGGGGGTGTGTGCTTGCCCAACAGACAAAAACTAGGTGGAGATGTCATGCTTCCTACTGCTGAACGTTAACTGTAAATTTCAGCAGAGATCTTGAGTATGTTTCTTCAGTGTTCATAGCAAGATCAGGGTCCCCTTGTATGTCGTTTTTGGACCATGACTTCGTTAGCCACTTGCAGTGTCGGCCGTTGATTAGCGTAACTTCAGTAGGGTCTCTAAAGGCATGCCTGGTAAAACATCTCTAGTACCTTGTCTGAACATGTTCCAAATGACACAGCGATGCATTACAATACCTATTGCTTTCTTGTCTCATTAATCAAGCCATGTGTTCTCCTCCTCATGCAGGGTCTCTGAGGAGCCTGTTTGTGGTTTTTGATCCTTTATTCTAGCCCATAAATACATTCAGAGTTTGATGTCTCTCTTTTCACTGGAGTTGCCCAAATCCTAGGTCCTGGGCATCACTAACCATGAGCAGACTGCTGTTTGTCAAGACAGTGCTTTTGTCTTTTTAAAATTTAATCACAGATGAGTTTTTTTTCTCCTCTGTCCCACTAAAGATCCATTGTTGCCAGTACCTAGTGAAAGCCACATCATGTGTCTGAAGACATATTTTGGGCATTCTTCTTTTAAACCGTAAGTACATTTTAACAGAAAATACACACTGTAGTGTTCGCTTTCTTTCACTTCTTTCAACTCGGATGATTCTTTTTATTACTACTTCTTACTTTAAAAACCACTAAGAAACTAGGACCTGTGCAAAATCCCTAGGAAAAGAAAAGCAGCCTTTGCCACAACAAGATGTCAAAATAAATCTTACGGAGTGTTAACTAGAATACTCTGCTCTCACAGGAGAGGATGAGTTTCTCGGCTCTTCTGATCGCGTGCCTCCTGTGATTGAAGCTTTATTGTATCAGGTGTAGTTCAGGTGTTTCAGACAGTGAGCAACAAACTGCACAGATGTTATCCTCTGGATGATAAACTTCCTTAGTCTGGTTATCCTTTTATTATGTGGCATTAATTAAGGAGAGACAGGCCTCTGTCTGTCTAGTGTGGCATAATCTCAGTGCAGTGTGTGCGTATGTACTTGAGCATTGCTGTTACAGTTCTTAAGTTCAATGGGAAAGGGATGAAATCTTCCTGCATGACTGGTGGCAGAATGCTTTCTGTGTAAGACACAGCCCAAGAGCAACACTTGGGGGGAAGCCGTTTTACCCAGTGAAGATATTTGGTAAAATTTTGGAAACAGGGGTGGGGGGATTTTTCTTAATTGACCGCAGTTACGCACGCTTGCGAGACCACAAAAGGATGAAAATTGTTTGGCGAAATCAAGGTCCTGCTTAGAATCTCTTGCGTTGAAGATAACTGTAGTTTTCACAGTGTTTCTGGATCGGTTAGTAACGTCTGGGAGACATGTTTTTCTGTGATCTTCTGTGAATGACTGCATCAAATGTTGCTTGCCTTAGTCCTGTTAGAGATCCCTGCTGTAACACTGGTGGGACTGCCTGCACTAGTTGGAGTGTTTGAATGGTTGCAGCGTGCAAAGACAACACTCTGCGGCAGCCAGAAGGGTTTCTTTAACCTGAAATTCAACTGAATGTGCAGTTACACAGAATTTACATGTTGCATGTGGTGGCAAAAATAAAATATTCCCCGTTGCTTAATTTAAAGGGTCCAGTGGAAAGTGATCAATTCTGTTTTAGAAGACAGAAGAGATAATCTTGTTGTCATGGCAACCGGTAAGTTACCTTTACATCCTAAGAAGCGGCAAAAAATCTTTTCCTTTTTGGGGACTGTAGGACTCAAACTCTCAAACTTCGAGACTGTCCGTGTGGCTCATATGAGCAGGATGCCCTGATTGAGACTGTGGAAGTCTGAGCCAGCTCTGCTGGCTACTCGTTTTTCTGTCCTAACCTTTGTCACTGACTTGGGTGTAGAGAGGGGTATCGAATGGATGCTGACCATATCTATCTTGCATCTTTGTTCCTCTGTAGCAGAACAAATGTCGCTTTTTTTTTTTTGTAGGGCTCAACAAGGTATTAGAACTGTCTTATAAAGCTGTATGTTATAGCTGCATAGAAAGCGTGATGTTTCTCTTCTGCCTTTTTTCTTTAAGGCTATGGAAAAAGCTTGTGCTACCAGTTTCCTCCTGTTTACGCTGGATATACAGGAATTGTCATCTGTCCTCTTATCTCCTTGATGGAGGACCAGGTGCTGCAGCTGACGTAAGTAATGTGGTAGTAACAAGCTGCTGTTGTTTTGCCTGTGGAAACCCACGGATTCTGCTTGTGGCATTTCTTGGTGTTTAAGGTTGCAGCTTCGTACCGCAAGCTGTTTGTGCGTCAGCTGTAAAGCATATGTTTCTCAAGGAACACATGGAAACTGTGTAAGTAGTCTAAGAACACTGGATTTGCCAGTTACGTGAACTGTAGGCTGAATTAGCAAGGGATCTATGCTGGTGGGTGGTTCCTGAAGGTGGATCCTTCTCCAGTATTTCTGGATTCACAGGCCCTTTCTTGTGCAGACCGCACTGATGGAGGACCTTCGCGGGCTGTTTCAGCCTGTGAGAGTTATGGCAAGATCTGGCCGGGCTTCCTCTGGGTCTGAAGTGGCATCTGAACAACACACAGCTGGAGGCTGCAGGCCATTCAGGTCAAAGTTATGGCGCAGACTTTTAACGTGGACAGTGTAGTAGGTCTCCTAACACCTGGCCTCTTCACTTCTTAAAAGGCCCGATGGGGGAACTAGCGGGTGACACTGAATTGCTCTTACCTGAGCAGTTACAGGTGTCGTGAAGATAAATCTCTTTGATTGTAATACCTGATAATGCTTTCTCTACGTGGACTTGCTGTCTGTTATAACAGCTACTCACTTCTGACATGTTTTCTTTTAAGCTGGGGGAATCACGCTGAGTTGTCTAGTTCATTCCTGCCTTGTCCAACTTAGAAAGAGCAGGTCTGTTCTGAAAGAGGGGATATGAAGATGTTTTTGAAGTAAGGAACATCAGTTATGTGTGGCATTTTCTGCTGCACATCGTGACTGTGTGCAGATGAATGGCTGGACAGCCTAGGCTGCCTCTATAGCCAGCTCCTAGACTGAGTATTCATCGGCAGGGTGTCCATATGCATTCAGCTGCTTCTTTGGCTTTTGTACTGTTTTCCCCAGTGGAAAGGGTTGATTCACTACCTTCTCGGTGGGTCATTCATTTTGAAGGCTGAGGAGACTGAATTTGTACAACCTAATGCAATTCAGTAATTTGTCTGCCAGTCTGGGTGCAGTTCTGCCAAGGACTGAAACACGGAGGAATGAGCGGGGAGAAGCTACTGAAACAAAAGACTGTAATAAAATGCAGTAAATCACCAAGTTAAGAGGACAGGGGTTGTGGGGTCCTGGAGGAGGTCAAATACGAAGTGGCTGAGCGGGGGAGCGTAATTATTGAATCTGTCATTAAAAAGCAACCACTTGATTGAAAATAAGCAGATGCAGCACCAGTAGCTGACAAAAGATTGAAAGGCGAGGCAAAAAATTGCAAGCTAGTAAGGCTTATATCCAAATCTGATGAACTGCGTAAGATAATCGCTAAAGAAAATAGACTTACTGTGTTTTCTTCGTTTGGATGTTTTATTAGTAAACTTAGCTCTCGTGGAAGGAAAATGGTCTTTATTTTTCCGATTCCTTATTGCACTGAACAAGTGTTCGCGGTGTGGGGGACAGCTGGAGGGAAAGTGGAAGAGCTTTTGGGTGGCAGGAATAGCCACTGACCCCTCTTGCTTTTTCAAAAGGTTTTTCCCACAGAGATCCTTGCAAGAACGTAGTCTCTGACTGCGCTGCTTGAACTTCCTTTGTGAAGTGCTGGCAGAGGCTGAAAGCTAAGGCAGAAAGCATTGAGAGTAAATCTGTTCGTGACTGTGCTTTTTATTTCTGCAGAATGTCAGCGATTCCAGCTTGCTTGCTTGGTTCGGCTCAGTCAAAAAACATCATAGGATGTATTAAAGCGTAAGTCTTAGCTAAGCTTTCTGGGACTGCAGGTTCTGACACACTTGCGTTTGAGAGGTAGGATATCTCCCTGATCTGTCATCGCTGAAACTCTTGATTCTGGCTCAGACCGGGAACCTGGCAGTCGGCGATATGGCTTGCATTCACCCAGGCTGAGCACGCGGGAGGCTGTAGGCACCCTCTTGTGCCCTCTGGCTGGGGAGATGGGGCTCGTTGACTCAGCTTCACGTTGATTTATACAGGATTTTACATGGGTCTTAGACCTGTATTTGTCACCAGGTCATCACAACAGTCCCTTCTTGTTCTAAAGGCTAGTAAATCTCTCTGCTGTTTTTCCTTTTCCTGTAACGCTGTGTACTGCCTTGCTTTCCTACTGTTCTGGAATGCTTTCTACGGTCTTCACTTCCTTCCTCTTGTTCCCTATCCAGAAGTCTGTACTTGTTCTCACTTAACATCTTCTAGACAATCGTGCGTTTGTTTCACTTGGTTGAGTTGCCTGGGGTTTCTCCTTCTGTGACGGTGTGGTTTTTTGGTGTTTTCAGGGGTCAGTACAGAGTCATATATATGACTCCAGAGTTTTGTTCGGGGAACTTAGAGTTACTTCAGGATCTTCACCAAACTATTGGTAAGTTGGGGGTAAGTTTGTGCATGAGTTGGCAGGCAGCTTAAATTCATAATTACGTTTAAACTTCTTCTAATGCTTCAGTATTTTTCACCAGTTTCTTAGCACTAGTGAGCTCAGAGGCTAGTGTAGTGACTGCCAATAAATGGTGTCAGAAGATCCTGTCGTTGATTGAAAAAAAGGTAATATGTGAGTAGTGTCTTTAGCCTGGTCTCGGCATGGGAGTGTTAGACAAATTACTGGGAACAGAGGTGCTAAAACACTGAGCTTTAAATCACAGGAAGTGAAATGTGTATCACTAAATATTTCAGCCTTTGAAGTATTCTAATCTCTCTGATCTTTCTCAGAATGTAACAATGAAAGTGTATTTTGAAACGCTATAGTGCGTCTTAAACATTTGGTTTTTATGACAGCTGATGCATCTCTCCTAGTAGGGTAAATTCAAGGCATGTGAACTCCAAGAGTGGTGTTTCGGTTTGGTTTTTTTCGTTGTGGGTTTTTTTTTGGGGTTTTTTTTTGTTTTTTTTTTTTGGTTTTTTGTTTTTTTTTTTTTTGGTTTTTGGTTTTTTTGGTTTTTTGGTTTTTTTGGTTTTTTGGTTTTTTTGGTTTTTTTGGTTTTTTTTGGTGTTTTTTTGGTTTTTTTTGGTGTTTTTTGGTGTTTTTTTTGGGGTTTTTTGGTGGTTTTTTTGGGGTTTTTTGGGGTTTTTTGGGGTTTTTTGGGGTTTTTTGGGGT
>JAVKLA010000007.1:8486486-8529717 GCA_034782735.1 Sagittarius serpentarius
TTTTTTTTTTTTTTTTTTTTTTTTTTTTTTTTTTTTTTTTTTGTGTTTTTTTTGTTTTTTTTTTGTTTTTTTTGTTTTTTTTAGAAAGGATGTGGGTTGCTAGTGCTGTAGGCAGGGAGGACTGTCTAGGGAGAAGAGAAGCCATCGGAATTTCTGGAGTCCTGAGAAGCTGTACACTTGGTCTCTCTCACACTAGGGTGCTTTGAACATGCAGATTAGAATGTGGTATCTGTACTCAAGTTGAGGGGTTTCTCTGATTCAGAAAATGTAAGGTTATTTTCCAGGGGTATCTCTAACCCCTCTCCCCTTGTATTTTTTTGGGCTTTGACTTATCTCTTCAGTGCAGACCTGAGACACTCAGGCTTTGTTTTACAATCCGCAAAATAAAACTGATGACATCTGTAACTAGCATTTGCGACTACTGTTAAGAAAGTCTGGGAAGCAGGGGGTGGGAAGAGGTCCTGTCAGAGGTAGCTCGAGAATTTGACCCATTGTGGTGGATGCTGGAGACCTGGAGCTTGGAGAGGGAAGCAGAGATGGTGGTGGGCAAGTCTGTAAAAGCTCTTAGGCCTTTTTACGAAAGAGGCCATTATAAAAATGGGCTTGGGGAGTGGATACAGCAGAAGGCATTCTAGAAACAACAATGTAAGGAGACTGCTGGTGCCTTCTCAGGAACGCTTGAAGTTGAGCAGAATGGGGCGTTTGTATTTTGTCACTTCCCAAGTTGGTTTGTCGTGTTAATGTTTCCATGCTGTTGTTTTGTGTCCACCAGGTATTACCGTCATAGCTGTTGATGAAGCTCACTGCATTTCCGAGTGGGGCCATGACTTCAGAAATTCCTTTAGAAGTTTAGGCTCATTAAAGAAAGCTCTGCCATCGGTGAGGTTTTGATATGTTTGATTTCCAATGTAAGAGAAGGATACTATCTCATTTTATGTGATAGTTCGAAATACCAGTCTCCTGCTGGTGCTCTTTGGGTGTCCTTACCATGCTGTTTTGGAGTTTATGCAGTCCCTGTCAGTGATTGAGCTTTGTGGTTTTTTTCCAAATGCTTAAATGAAAGCTATTGTGAACCTGAACCACCAGAAACTTCTGAAAATTAAATTACTTTGGATCCTTGGATCCTTATGCTGTAGAAGATGATGTCCCTAAGCTTCTGGTTTAATATTGAGGGATTTTTTTTTTTAATTTTTTTTTTTAACTGGCTGGCTGTGTGGCTCACAAGAGCGAGCAACTGTGATTTCTAGACACTCCTCAAGCATTTATTGCATAAGCTCAAAAATATAGACCTGAACTTACATGCTGCTCTTGGAAGTTTTGTCCGATGTTCCCTAAATTTAGCCAGCTACATCAGAAAATTACTGTAGACTCGTTGAAGATGTAACTAAAGAAAGCACACGTGCAGAATAAAACCCTATATTTCGGCAGTTCTGTTCCTGTCTACTCTCCTGAACAGTGTAGACCGAAGCTAAATATCAACTATGTTTTTCAAATAGCTGAGCTGATCCAGTGATGATAAACAGATTAAAGTGCCTGTTTACATGCTGTTTCAGTTTTGACGCAGATTATTTTTTTTTTTGGTTAAAAAAGAAACCATCAGTGAGAGCTCTCAGACTTTTTCTTCTACTTTTCATTGCAGGTTCCCATTGTTGCTTTAACTGCAACTGCAAGTCCATCGATCAGAGAAGACATAGTGAGTTGTCTGAACCTGAAGAATCCTCAGGTCACGTGTACTAGTTTTGACAGACCTAACCTGTACTTAGAAGTTGGACAACAAAGTGGAAATATCCTTAGGGATTTGAAGCAGTTCCTTACTAGAAAAGGAAGGTAAGGATTTAAGCCTGGTTTTGTTGATCCCTCTAAACTTTGGTATTTTGGAGTTTTGGTAGTGTGTACGAAGAATGGTAGCAGTCTTAAACTGATTTGGTGAGGAGGAGCCTGGGCTTTCTCCGTAGCTTGGCTGTGATGTCATGCTAGTCACTTGTTGTGTCGTGTGCCATGTTGTTGTGCCCACTCCCTTCTCCCGATTTAAAAAAAAAAAAAAAAAAAAAAAAAGGCTTTTGAGGCAAGGAGTGGTGGACTCTGTCTGTTTGCATGTTGGTAACCTAAGGATCTTTGGGATCGTTTGATCCTCAGAGGACCTGCTGACACTGTAGCAATTTGAATGATGATGATGGATTGGGTAGTGGGTAACTTTCCAGACAGTATAGTACAAAATATGTGTGAGTCCATTATAAATCTGTGGTAAGATTATTTTTTTAATAAAGCTAACTTGAGCAGAAGAATTGCAGTCCTTTTCTGTTAGCAGACCCAGTGGTGTACCCATTCTGGCACTCTAATTCTCCTTGTCGCAAGCGACGCTGTGTACCTCTACAGCAATATAAATTAATTTCTCATCACTCGTTTGTACCTTGTTACATAAATGTAGGCCTTTCAAAAGCGACAGCTGTAATAGCATGTTTCCTGATGACCTGAAGTCAATTGGGAGGCCTTATCCTGCTGCTTCTACAGAGACCAAAATCTTCTGTGTTTTGCAAAATAAACTTAAGAGCACCTAATAACTTCCAAGTCCATTTTTCCCAGGGACAGACAATTTGTGTACGAGCAGATCAGTTAAAATCTGTTTCCGTTTCTAAATCCCCAAGAGGGTGTACTGCTGGAAAAGCTACGTTGCCTTTTCAGCTAGGTTCAGTCGGACTTTTTGCAGAAGGGTGGCTTCTTCTGTTCTGTGTCTTTACATGTTGCTGTTATTTATAGCAGTTCTGCGTATGAGTTTGAAGGCCCCACTATCATCTACTGTCCTTCAAGAAAGGCCACCGAACAGGTTGTGTCTGAATTGATTAAACTCAGAGTGGCCTGTGGTGCATACCACGCTGGTATGGGAATCAAAGAAAGGAGAGAGACCCATCACCAGTTCATGAGGGATGAAATTCAGGTACGTAGGAAACTTAAGTCCACTTGGTCCTATTTATAATTGCAGAGTTTCTGGTAGAGGAGGGAATTTGGGAATATCAGCATGTGTTTCCCTCTCACTCTGTCTCCAGTTCTGGGCAGAGAAATTGCTGGTCTATGACAGTCATAGGATTCCTGGCTTATGTTTCAAATTCGTTAGGAAGTCTCTTAAAAATGCGTGGCATGTGAGGAAAATAGCGGTAGCTGGAACAATATCATCACAAGTTCTATGAGCTGCTTTCGTCCTCCTGCAGCTAAGCAGGCACAGATTTATCTTGGGGCTTCTTGTGTTCCTCTTCATGATAGATTTTTGTGCCTTTTGTTTGAGAGTAACTGCTTGAAAACACTCTAGCATCTGCCACAACGTATCATCGCTCTCGTGTTCATAATCCTGTGCTTGTGCTCTGACCAAAATCAGACTCAGCGACTGTATTATGGAAGCCAAGTGTGAGTTTGAAGCCATTTGTAATTTAGGCTGAATTCGGAGTCTGTAGCAAAAAGTTGTCACCGAGTGTGTGAGCATTAATCCAGGCATATTCTTGACACTAACTTCAAAACATTCAGCGGGTGGCTCCTGTTTTGTAGTGTGTCGTGGCTACAGTGGCATTCGGAATGGGCATCAATAAAGCAGATATCCGGATGGTTATTCATTACGGTGCCCCTAAGGAAATGGAATCCTACTATCAAGAAATTGGGAGAGCTGGTCGTGATGGGCTTCCTGCTTCTTGTCACGTCTTGTGGACTGCGGCAGACTTGTCTTTTAACAGGTAAAAGACTGAAGACAACTGCTTTGACAGGGATAGCCGAAACGTACCAAACGGAAGAGGAGCAGGGTGGGTTTGGTTGAAAATGTGACTTATTTTTCAGAACCGTTCCAAGTCATTTCCCGCGTACACACAATACTAAGTATGCTATACTTTTTCTAGAAGATAATCTGCGAGTGCGGATTAGCTAAAGCTAATGAGTTTTTTATCCTTGTTCCAGGTCTGCTTTCTGAAGATGCTTTGCAAGGCAGGCAGTGATAAAACCTGGTCACTTGTCTTGTAAATCACCTGACCTGCTTTTAGACCCATCTGACCTGCTTTTAGAGCCATCATCACCCCTTAACTTAAGAGTGCTGATGCTGTAGAATTACTTCTGTCTCTCCACTATCTAGGTGTCTAAACGGGAGAAATACGGTGTTTTTTCTTTTTTTTGTCTGGGTGGGGGAGTCCTGGCTGTAGAGATCTCTCGTTAGCTCTGTACATAGCTGATACAGGACCACAGAAATGTCTGAACTCAGTCATTTGAACTTGTGTCAGCGGACTGCCAGAGTCTGTGAAACGATATACTTCCCCCCTCTTTTCTCTCCAGGCAGGCAGAACCTTGTTTTACTCAGCTTTGAGCTGGAGTGGTGTAGCTGTGTTAATGTGGTGCCCAACACCTGCAGTATTGGCTTGGTTTTGATGCCATGTGGCACAGGGAGTGTGGTGCAGATGGTCGCTCAGGTTTGGCTCCTGCAGCAGCTCAGGGCATGGGCAGAGCGAGTGTTCCATACGCCCATCAAGTACTCCCGTGCTGTTTTCTCAGTTGGATGCTTCCAGTGATTACTATAAAGCATACTGAATTAGGCAGCAGGTAGATGTGTCCTAACGTGCTACCTCTGAGTTTCTTGCAAGAAGAGTGATGATACCCTAGCATATTTTGTAAGCTGGCAGTGGCACTGATGAGAACTTGCCAGAGTTTGGAAAACTAGAGAGCGAGAGAAATTGTGCACTCTCAATGCCCTCTGTCCGTTCCTCCCTCCTCTGTGCCTTTTGGCGTGGATTTCTGAAGCTTAGTAGCCCGTGGGTTTGGAAGAAGCTCTCTGTTTCGCCTTCTGCCCTCTTTAGAATAACTGTTGTACTGAGAGGAACATAAACAAGGTGCTCTTCTGAGTATGCCCTGTGCCATAAGGATCGAGATTATGGAGAAAGAGGCGGGCAGTTCTGGTTTTGGTAGGATTTTTTTTTTTTTCCTAGCTGTTTCTAGTGAATTTGACCGAGACAGGTGTCTGGCGTATTTCATTTTTGGTGTTGGACAAGGGAGAGTAGTGGTCAGTATTTAAGGCTCTCTGTTTTTCCTTTTGACTGGCAGACATCTTCTAAATGAGATACGCAGTGAAAAGTTTCGGTTGTACAAACTGAAGATGTTGGCAAAAATAGAGAAGTACCTTGTGTCAAAGAGCTGCAGGAGGAAGTGAGTACTGGAATCTATTTAATGCTTTATGCCATTTCAGTCAGCTTGGATAAGGACCATTGCAACCTGGTCACAACTGGAGGTTGTAACCAGAAGGCATCTTACACTCGCAATGTGTTCTGCAAACGTGTTTTATGCAGAACAGCAGTATCAAAAAATACGGCCTTCAGCGCGTTGTACGCATGCATCAAGTGTTTCCTTTCTTACTTTTCAAAAAAAACCCGATTTTTTTCTTTGGAGGAATCAAGGCAAATAATTGGCTCCCCAGTGAATTAATTAATGATGCTGATTTCAACTCTGTTTTCTGCAATAAATTTAATGTGTAAATTCTTGGTCTTTTATTTAATTCCCTACGTTCCCGTGGGCAGAATCATCCTGTCTCATTTTGAAGACAAACAACTCCGAAAGGTTTCCTCTGGCATCATGGGCACAGAAGAATGCTGTGATAATTGCAGGTCCAGGTAAGCTTTTTTCCCTGAAGACTGGTACAAGAGGTTACGTCTTCTCAGGCTGACTTACAAGGCAAATTATCTAAAAGAATTAACTTTTTATGCATTTGATCTTGCAGACGTTCAGCCTGCAGTTTATCGTTGAACAGCTGTCTCTAACCTTGTCCTAAATAGTTGAGCAAGCCATGAGGCAGCTTATAAGCAATAGGTTAGGCTGTGGGGAAAGCCTGTAAGCAAAGTACATTCACGGTTCCTAAAAGGGTTTGTAGCAACACTCTTAAACTGTGAAATACACTTTTGCTTATCAGTTTAAGTCCTGTTAGGTAATTAATCCCAAAAGAAAATGCTTGTGAGTGGAGAGCGATGCCACGTGTCTAAGGTTGAATTGCCCGAGTGTTGAGGGAGGTGTTCTCCTGTTTACAGTGTGTGCTGACATATGTTCTTTCTAGCATTGCTAATAATCTCATAGATGTGCGGAAGGGAAGCCAGGGGGTCGGTAGTCACACAGGTACGAGCAGAAACGCCTTCCTCGGTTTCTTCTGTGTGCATGTACGCGCTTTCCCTGAAGTTATTACAAAGGATTCCTTGTTCTCGCTGGTAGCCTGATGCTGCCTGATCAGAGACAAGATGTTACGCTGTGTTGCTTTCTGGAAAAATGCCATCAGTTCAGCTACATCTCTTGTATGCTCGAGGATTGAGAAATCTTTTCCTGGCCTTTACTAAAACTAATGAAGAGGAGAATTTGGGAGATCTTGACTTCAATCTTTGCAGTCGCGTTGCTGTGCCAGTAAAGAGCCACACAGTGAATTTGTGTTGCAGAACTGAAATGACTCGATATAGATCATTGTCCTTTTTCTCCTCCTTAGAAGTGATTTGTGCCAATAATTTTTTCAATGGGTTCTTCCAGCCAGCAATAAATGCATTAACAAGCTCTAGGAAATCTTTAATGAGGTTGCTCTTTCTTTCTGTTTTTTTCCCCTCTGTGTTTTTTTTTTTTTTTTAAAAACAAACAACAAACAACAACAACAACAAAAAACCAAAACAGACAAAAAACCTCTTTGCTACTAGGTGCAATTAAAGAAATGGCTTGTATCCCTAAACCAGTCCAAATAATTCAAATACTAAATTCAGAAGGTTGCTGAGACAACCGTGTTCTGTCACAGCAAGTACTGTGAAGAACTGCTTATTTGGCTGGGCAGCTGTCTTCACCACAAGTGACTTTGACTTTTGCTCGGTCTCGTGTTTTCAGTCCTAGTTCTTTACGCTTAAACATGTTTAATTGTTTATATTGATGTAACTTGAAGTGTGCGTTTCATTCAGTTATCACTTGATAGACAATATTTCAAAGAGGAGGGGACGTGATTGGTATGTGTGTTAAACGTGGTTTTCTTTGTGCATTTCAGAGCCTCTTGTTTTGCAGTCCCCAGTGACTCGGAAGGTGCTTTACAGGACTTTGGGAAGCAGGCGTATCAGCTGCTGTCTGCAGTGAGTGCCCTGGAGGAGAAGTTTGGAACTACAGTTCCCATTCTGTTTCTCCGAGGATCTGTAAGTGACAGTAAAAATCCTTGTATGAGTTCTGAGAGCGGAGGGACTGTTACAGTGTCCCTCTACTGATAGACCGAACAATGCATTGATACGTTTATATATAAATTACGTGTGTGTGTGTGTGTGTGTATATATATATATTTAGTATCTTTTTCTCAGAGAGCTGGATATCTGTGGAGAGAGGTAGTTTAGACTTTCTGAAGCTGCTCAGCAGCACTTCCCATGCAGCAAACTAGATTGTCGTCTTTAAAGGCAACAGCCGTAAAAATAGCAGACCTCCTAAGCGTGTTGTACTTAATTTTGTGCACGTACAGCAAAGGAACAGTTTCTGCCTCTGAGCTCTTGCCATCTTAGTTCTGTTCTTGATAGTGCAATGTTTAGCCCTCTATGGCCCAAGAGTTTGGCTTAGAACTAGTACCTGTTGTTTGCCTTGTGTGGAGCCGTCCTATATTTTGTGGGTTGTTTGGAGTGGGTGATTGACAATTGCCTCTTGAACACATGAATGCCAGCCCAAGTACTGGCAGAGCTTCCAAGGCTCTTCCTGTAAGTCTTGAGCTTTTGTTTTCTTTACGGCGAGTTTGATGTTTTCGTAGAGACAGTTTAGTGTTGTGTTGTTTGTTTTTGTTTTTTTTTTATAAAGATGCATGATTCCCTTTATCCTGAAGGGAATAGCCTTTTCAAAATGAAGAACAAACACATCTTTGCTTGGTAATCAGTTGGTTTATTGTTTGAAGAAAGCAAATGACGGCTTGCATTCTAGCTTTGTACTGCTGGCTGACTTGGAGTAGTGAGATGGGAAGTAGGATACTAGAATGGACGGAAGTGACTTCTACATACCCTTACTTAAAATGTTTTTAAATACTACGCAAGAAACTCACCAGAAATAAAATATGAGAGTAAGGACAGACTCACCTTTTACGTTTACAACCTGGAGGGGTGAAATCAGCTGTAGTGCTTGATAAAACTGGGTGAATGATGTCCCTCTTTTTTCCTTTTAATAAGCAAGTTAAGTTGCTATTGTCACAGGTGTGTCTGGGGGAAAAATATTCCGTAACAGATTTTAATGCAGTCTTGATAATTTATTAGACATTACTGAAAGAAGTGAAGACGATGCCAAATTTGCACTGCACGTACTGAATAACCTTTAACTGTCTACAAGAATACCCTTTCCTGGGCTAACATAACTTTAAAGAAAGAGTTTCTTTACTTTGTTGCATCAGTGTATACTCTAGAACAAGTGTGTGAAATAATCAATATCACTGTAAGTTTACGTGCTATATCTGTCTGAGGCTGACTGGTGTGTTGCTTTAAAAGCTTGTGTATAGCTTATGGAGAATTCACACTCTTAAGTTAGTGGTATCTTTTTTCAAAGTTCAGGTGGCCTCCAACAGGCTTTGGGTAGCCCACGAGGGAGACCATGTTTCACTTCATATTTGAAAGCTGAGTCAGACCACAAAAGCAAACGAGGTCTTCTGGGAAACTGAATTAGAGCTGCATTGACAGAAATATTGCGCAACCCTGCTAAACAGAGAAGGATATGCAACTCTTAAGGTCACCTTTTATCAGCATACAGGGGAATTTGTAGCTATTTCAGCAATTATTTTGTTGCTCTTGGTAGTCTCCGTGACTGGTTGTGAGTGGCTTTTAGTAGTACCTGTAGCATTTAATAATTTGTACAAAGTTGAAATTGCTATTTTGGCTTCTGTTGGTCAGTCCTATGCCAACCTTAATCGATGATGCTTAGCCCAAACGTGGACTTGAGTCCAACGGTGTACTGGTTAGCATCTTACTCCTTTTAGAGTGATTTTGATGCTTGAATTTAAGTCAAAACCATGCTCTGAAAATGTGCAGCCAGTGGAGTAATTAATGTAACTGGCATAACTGAAAGCTTAGGAATGTGGTCATGCTTTAACGTAACACATGTTGAAAGGTGAATGAGGGCCCTCTAGAAGAGAGGGCATGGGGCTTGGCACTTTCTCTTTGCCTGCTGAATAGGTGACTCGCTTGTGTTCACGCTCAGGACTCTCTGCCCTGCTCCCATCCTGCAGCAGGCTGGGTCCCTCTTGCCTGCGGCTGGCTGCTCCAGATTCCATCCCCTGCTGCTGAAGGTCTGAAACAAGCCCCTCTGCCCGTGCGTGCAGGATAGCGGCTCCTTGACCATCTGAAATTCTCCAAATTGCTCCGTACTGTGATCCTTGGAGATGGTACGGAGCTCGGCAGGCCACTGTGTGCTGACTGCTACCTGTCCTGGGTTTCTTGCGCTTGCCTTCCTCTCTTCTTCTCCATCATCCTGTTCCATTTTCCTTTATAAGAAAAACTGCATTCTTGGGGATAGATGCTCTGTGTTTCCGTAGCGCCTAGCATGAAGGGATTCTGGTAGAAGTACTAACGGGAATCTGGAAAGCGTGTGTTAACAACCAGCCCTATAAACGGCAAGAGGTGAGCCTTCGCCCCACTGTCTGCTGTTGTCCAAGGTTATAATGGTTAGTCACAGCCCCTGGGTTTTTTTCCCCACCCCCGCCCCCACCTCCCATGGGATGTCCTTATCTAACCAGCATCACAGATATGCGTGTATATACACGTACACTCTCTGGAGGATACAGGATTCGTGTGTATACATGCACATGGGTGTATATATAACAACAAAAAATACTTGTTTGACCACGTAGTTTCCCCGAGGGAGGGGGGCATTCAGCAAGCCTACAAATAACAGGGTCTGAAGCCTGCCTTCCTGATGATTTCATATGCTAGCAATAAACTGGGACTTCTTTCTGTCTGAGATGCTTTTACCTACTGTTGCTTGATCCCCTGTTACTTCCGTGTTTCAAGAAAGCTCTCAACTTTTCAGGCTCGTGCCAGGAGTTTCTCTTCTTGTGAAAGGGGCTTTAGCCCCTTGCCATCCGTTTGGGCCCTCAGTTCAGGCAGGGTGAGAACCCATCAGACAGGAGCTAATCAGGTTTTTTTTTTTAGCGTCTGAACCATTGGTAAGAGATGAGTAAATGAGCAACTCTTCAAAACAAAACAAACAAAAAAACCCCAACCAAACACAAACTGTTTTGTGATGAAGGCCAGAGGAGGGGAGAAGTAGAGCAGACATCTGTAGTGAGCTTCCTTCTGGCTTTGTACCCCTGTCCTGGGATTTAAACAGGGCATGTCAATTTATTTTTACTTCTGTAGGCTCTTTTTAATTAAAAACAGAACGGGTAACTGCTTCTGTTTGAACTCACGCGATGTAAGATTGACCTGGATCGGTTGAGTACAAACTGCACTAGATGACTTTCTTGGCTGCTGTGGATGGCTGGGTCGTTCCTGTAACCTCCTCCATATACAAAGGGAGATGTTTTAACAGTTCTCTGATCTAAGCGTAAGTATGTCTTAGTACAGAAGAAAGTTGTGATCTTGTCATCAGCCTTGGCAGAAAGCGCAAGAGAGGGTTAGGTTAGTAGAGGTGAAACTGCTCTTCAGGTGATGTGAAAGAGGCAACAGGCATGGTTTATGTTCTTTATCGTTGAGGTGCTGTAGGTGTGGTGATTGTAATGGGCATTATGTAAACTTGAATAAAATATTTTGGCTTGTGACTTTACAGAAAAGTTTCTCGGTGGAGAAATGTTCTTGAGGACATGCTCCTCGCATCTCCGGTGTTTGGTTTACTGGTTATATTGGAAACTTTCTTCCACAAGGACTGGAGAAGTCTGACCAATTCTTTAAATAATTTCAGAGTTCTCAACGCTTGCCAAACAGATACCGAAGACATCCTCTCTTTGGTAGCGGAAAAGACTGGCCGGAGAACTGGTGGAAATCGCTCTGCCAACAGTTGATACTGGAAGGATTCCTCAAAGAAGTCTCTGGGCATAGCAAGTTTGCAACCACATGCATGCTTACCCAGAAGGTACTTTTTGGTGTAAAACTGCCTATCGAAAGCTTCTCTGAGTAATATATAGCTAAGTCATATGGTTTATTTCTTACAGGGTAGAAACTGGCTATTAAAAGCTGGATCTGCCTCAGATCCAAGTCTTCTATTACAGTCCAGCGAAGATCTTAATCTGCAGAGACCTCCTAGAAGGTAATTATAGTCTGTGTGTTCTGAGTGTTGCTTTTTTTTTTATTAATTTAACATCAGATCAGTTTCTGAAGTCTGCTTCTGGAGATGGCTAGGCTGGACAGGAGACTTCTGCACTTGATTTTTCTAGCCAAAGCTCTCCCTTAGGCAGTGTTGTAATACAGGAAAAAAAAAAAAAAAAGTCGGTGGGCGTGCCTGGATAGACACCTCTCTTGACTGCTGGTATGAAAGGTGACATGTTGTCTAGGGCTCCTGAGAATGCATGGTTCGCAGCTTCAGTCTGATAGTGCCTCGTCTCTGAGGTCTTCAATGCAGCTAATCGGACGGTCGTGTAACTGGGAAGGTTAGTGGGGAATGTAGTTCAGAGAAATCACTTCCTGGCCTCCCCAGTCAAAACTAGTCAGAAAGCGTGTTTCTTCATCATCAGTGATTCTGGGTAGCCTGGAAGCATGTTGTGGCAACGCATCCTCATGGAGGAAGTAATCGGCTAAAGAAAAGAAACAGTAGAGGAAAATCTATCGAGATTTACGTTCTTTCTAGTGCCGACGAGTTAAACGGTGAGGCTTTAAATAGAGCAGTTAACAACATGCACTTGACCTGCTTTTTCGTAAAATTTAAGCTGAGAATGTAACAGAAAAGCCTTTATTCTAACAAGAATTGATTCAACACAAGTGTGTAATAGTTCGTCTGTCCTTGTGTATTTCTTCTTGTGAAATTGTAACTATTTAAAGTCTTGGTGAGTAAGTCTGCACAAGCGGGGTGGTGTTTTCAGTGGTGGTCAGGTATTTGCCATCAGAGTATACAGCTCCAAGAAAATAGCGTGTGAAGTTTTGCTTGTTGTCTTTTGCTTCTGGTTATATTTAATACACAGCGTTGTGATGGTCTTCACAAACACTAGTTCTGGCCAACCCTTTTGAAGTGAAAGATAATGAACTGGAGGTTGCAAAGGCTTTTCTGTGAAAAAAAGTAACATTAGAACGAAGGTCTTCAGTGCTGCCCTTAGGAGCCTGTGCTGGTGCCTAGATTGTCTTAGTGTTGCTAAAAAAATAAGTAAGTTGGGTAGTGACAAAGTACCAATTTTCTTTTGCCTTCTAATATTCTACTTCGTGGCTCTTTCAGCTACTGTCTACAGGTCTTACAGAAGAAAAAAGAATTGCTTGCTATTAAACAGTAAGCAACAGCAAAAGCTGTATGCTTAGTGCAAACAGGAAAGTTGGTACTTGTTCACTTTCTCCAGTAATGCGATCTTTAAAATTGGATCTTTTTCAAGTGTTGTCACAAAAATTCTCTTTGTCACCAAAATCTTTGTTTCTTCCATAAGACGAGATCCTTGTTCCTCGCAAAAGTTTTAGTCTTAACAGGCTTTGAGGTCCTCAGTGCTTCTTCAAACGATGGTGATAATAACAATTTAAAAAAAAAAAAAAACAATTAGAACTTTTTGATTTGCCAAAGATATCCCTGTACCAAGTTGAAATCAGTTTGCTTAGCAAACCTTTGTTGTTCTTTTTTTTTTTTTTTTTTTTAATGGCGGCGTCTTTATACAAATGACTTGGTCTGATAAGTGGCAGTGTCACTATAGAAATGAGTTGGTCTGATTTGATTAAGATATAATTCATTTTGTGACAGCAGCAGACCTTTACCTGTGCTCTCAACGCAGCGCTCCTCAGATACGAAAGGAACAACGCAGTCACCAGTCAAGCAGGTGTGTGTGAGTACAAGCCCTCTTGCACTCTGTGGTCTGTCCTTGTTGGCATTAAAAAAAAAATCTTGCAAGTGTATCATGGTGTCACAAATGAATATTTAGCTGCTAACAGCAACTTCAGTGGAAAGACTGGGTAAATCGGCATTTGTTTGTCTTGTTCTTCTATTTTTTTAATAGATGTCTCTGTATGATATGTTTCCATATGAGAGAAAAGATAAAACTCCTCCGAGAAGCAATAACGTGCTTAACAGGTACAGTATTCTAAATTAAAAGAGAATTACCCAATTTTGACTGTGTTAATAGGGATACTGTTTGTAGGATGATCCTTAAAACCAGCATCTGCCTATGTGAAGTGATGGTAAAAATGTTTAATATATTAAAAAAAAAAAAAAAAAGAGAATTGCTTAAAACTTGCTGTACACGGCATTATATTTCAAAACGTGGAACTATTACAACATTGAACAGGCTCTGCTGAATTTGACAAGTTGGGTATACTTGTAGTGTCACAGGCAAAGCAAGCTTTGTTAACTGCCGAAGTTAGTAACACACTGGTGTTCAAATCCAAGCAAGAAAAATAGTAAATGTGGATAAAAATGGAGCAGTGGCAGATTTATACTGGATACTTTTACTGGGCCCATGTGTTTTTTAGTCTGTCTTCTATGTGATGGTTGAAACTGTAATGGATTTTAACTTGCGATGATTTAAAATAAGAAACGGAGAAGAGGGTTGTTAGGTTTTGGTTTTTTTTTTTCAAACAGTTTGGAAATGTAATTCAGGTGAAAAAAAGATGACAAAGTTGTGACTCGCTCTTAAAGCTGGCGGAACTGAGTGTATGCCTCGTGCAGGGGGCCGTGAGCGAGCGTGTAGGTTTCTGCCTTTCTAGGGTAGTCTGGAGAAGACTTAAGATCAAGATGAGGCTCCCTGAGGTCACAAGAAATAAAACAAGCTCTTGCCAAAAGCAGACCAAGTAATTGGTTTCCCTGGTTTCTGTGGTGCTTCAGAGTAAATGCACCTTGCATTTCGGAGTAGTTCAATTCCTCCTTCAGGCAAGCAGCCTGATGCTGGCAGACAACAGGAAAATAGGGTGTGTCATTTAAGCTGAGTAATTGCCACTGTAGGCATGTGAAGGAAGAATCATTTTGGGGACAGTTACAGTCAAAAATAAGTGTTATTTCACAATTTGCTTAGGAAAGGACGCTCTTACTCCAGCTTGTCTGTGAACGGATACTGCAGTATAATAATCAGAGCAGTCTAATTAGGGGTAAATGTCCCTAAGTACATGAGCCCGTGGACTGGTAGCTGTGGTGCCGCTCTCTAGGTGGACGTGCCTAGCGGTAACATCAGCTAATTCTGCTTACAGCATAGCAAATGTGTCCTTGTCGCTGATGCTTTTGAAGTTATTGGCTCTTTTTGGCCAGGGTTAATGTTATCAGCCATGGGGAGAAATGCGAGGTGTTTCTCGTGGGGTGCTGTCAGAATGACATCATGAATGGACGAGTGCTTGTAAGAACATGCTTTCGTTAACAATACGGGAATCCAGCTGTTGATAGGGATATTGGGTGGGTTTGTTTGCGTAGGTGTGTTTTCCACAAAACTGCAGTTTCATCTGCTTGATCTTTGTACAGTAAGAGGTTATTTTTAAGTTACAGGACCCAGACACAGAGGAATCCTGTTACGTTAGGGATACTGCTGATTCTGCCCCGGCCAGCTCAAGTCCTGTATGAGTGCAGCGCTAGCATGAGGTGCCAGAGCACAGTCTGGTGGTGCTGTCAGAGAGCAGGCAAAATAAGTTGGGCTGCTGCTCCCCCACAGCCTTGTGCAAAGTTCCTGAATAAGCTGATCTAACGCAGGGCTTGTTTCACACTTTTTTTTTTTTTTTTTTTTTGTTAGTGTTGCAGAGCGCTCGCTGGTGAAATCTTCTCCTCTGAAGCCCCCAGAACCTGTTGTTTCATCCCGAGAAAAAGAACTGGAGGTAAGTTTTTGGAAGAGAGAGGATGTCTGTGAATGGCAGTCGACCTGCAGACCACAGTCATCCTGTATTGGAGCAGCTGGCTCAAGCAGCTCTTAATATTACAAAGATATTTTCAATAAAAGTCCTAGAAGAGGATTTAAATATGTTAAGATGGATTAATGGACTGCAGGTTTTTTGTGTATTAATGGAAAGATGAGGGAAGTTCTAACTGTTCCTCTCATTAATTGTACCCACGTGAGTGATCCAGAGCTGCTTCATGAGAATTTGGCTCTCTTCTTCACAGACTGCTCTGTACGGCAAGTTGCTGACTGCTAGACAGAAGGTAGCTAATGAGAAGGTAGTTCCTCCAGCTGTCTTGGCAACCAATAAGATCCTGGTGGAGATGGCCCGGATAAGGTAAAGCCAGTGTGCGTACATGTTATACAAACCGAGAAGGTTGCACGCCAAGGCACAAATCCCCTTTTTTGCTGTTGTTGGGAGTGTATGCCTCACTGGTAGAGGAGCAGCTCTTTTCCTGAGGATCTTTGTTTGCTCTAATAGCCTTGTAGACCACTGGTGGGTGTAAGTTAAACAGTTACTGACATCAGACTTAATTCTTCATGCTAGCTATTATTGGAGGGGAGAAAAAAAAAAAAACCACAAAAAAAACCCCAACCCAAATGACAACTTTGCCTGTCTTTGTACCCAAACCTCCTTTTAGGCTGACCAGTCAGAGGAGGTAGGTGTATGTTTTCTGCTAATCCTTACTGTTCCGTCTGCTTCTCTCCGATGTGTTTTAATCATTTCAGTATGCCCTTATCCTGCTAAGGGTCAGCTACAAGTCAGGAGCTGTCCCTTACCTTGCATGGGTAGCTCTGTAGTGTAAAAGAATAAGCACAATTTGTTGTTGCTCTCAACTACTGAAAGGAGGAGAAAAAATTCCTCTTTTTTTTTTTTCTCATTGTATTGAGAGGGTTTTGTGGGGCAGCTCAGTTAGTAACGCATCTGAAGCGCCTTTCCCAGCTACTGAAAGGCATTAGACAATACTGCTTTGGGAGTGTGCATGTTGTTATGCCATGGAAGAGCTCTGGGCTTATGTGCTCTTGGAAGGTAAAAGCAAATAAAGTAGTAAACTGATCCTCCAAACTATTAAGCAGCAAACTTGGAAGTTTTTGCTGGGGTCAAGCTTTGTGCTTCAGAAGCACAAACAGTGAACTTAATTAACTGCAGAGATGATGAGGGTACAGTAATAACATTGTCAAGTTTTGACTAATAGATCTGTAGTCCGAACGTGTCGTTCACAGACACTTAACGTTTCAAAGCACTGGCACAGGACGTTTCCGTGGCTCTTATTATTCATCTTAAACCAGGCCTACGAATGTTGAGAATGTGAAGCGAATTGATGGTGTCTCTGAAGCAAAGTCCACCATGTTGGTCCCTCTCCTGGCTGAAATTAAGGACTTCTGCCAAGTGAATGGTTTGCAGGTACAACTTACTAAAGTGTCTGTTACTTTGTGAGAGTCTTAAAGACATAATTTGGTCTGCAGCTGTCAGATTTCTCCTTCAGAGTTTGTCCTTGTCACAGCTATTCCATCCAAGCACGGCAGTGAAACTTGCTAGCCTTGCGTACAAATAGGCCTCCCAAATCTGAATGCGCTGCTTGGCAAGGACGTCGGGACCTGGCTGATGTTCCGCATTGGTGTGGTCATCTTCAGAGTCCAGGACAACTCTATAAAGGTCACTCATCTGGCCAGGCTGAGTGTCCAATAGGTGCCGTATTATTGAGAGCTTGCAGCTGGTTATTGTGACTTGGGGCTGGAGGCCAAAGGTATAGTGAACGGTTTACTTCACCATCGTTTATTGACTTGGTAGACTTGGAGGGCAAGGCTTTGCTTCCTCCAAGTTTCTCCTTAGCAGACAGGCAGAAGAGTTTAGATTAGCAGGGGTTGGAAATACTCCTGTTGGTTCTCTTCTCACAGTTGAGTTTCTTCTCTCCGAGACTTTCTGTAGAGTGGCTCCTCATCATTCCCTGTGGCGAGAGACACCACTAGGGAGGGGCCATGGATTAGAGGATTAGAGGAACCATGAAGCCGTTTTGCTTTGGGGATCTTAATTTCTATGTAAATCTCCCATTAGAGGGATTTACCTAATCTAGGAAGCAGGTAGGGCAGCAATCCTACTTCTCTGGAATGCTTGACAAGACTCTGTGGAGTCTTCTGCTTTGCAGAAAGCTATTATGATCTAGGAATGGGGACCAGAAGCATTCCTGTTGGGTTTTGGGTCCTCCCCCCCCCAAGAAATCTGTGTTGAGCAACAGATTAAAACACTTGAAGGATTTTCCCACACTGAGCAGCAGACTAAGTACCACAGTTTGTTCTGATGGAAGTTTTGTGTCTAATGAGTAACACCGGAGAATTTGTGTGGCTTTGGGTATGGTTTTTCTGGTTGGTTTGGGTGTTTTTTGTTTTGTTGTTTTTTTCTTGCAAGTCTCTTGGACAATCACATGCTTGTTTTATTAAGATGGGAATATGTGGGTGTCCATCTGGATTGCCTCTTTGCTCTGTTTTCTTTGGGCTTGTTTTTTTGGCTTGTTTTTTTGTTTGGTTTTTTTTGGGTTTTTTTTTGTTTTTTTTTTTGCAAAAAACATGGACTTGGGGTCAAAACCAACTTCCACAGAGATGAATGACTCTGTTTATGTTACTCTTTCGGATTACTTCAGATAATGGGAGGGTGATCCATTGGTTGTCACTGGGATATAATTCTTCTAAATCCTCTTTATCTCACTTAGACTGATATATTCCCCACATCTGGATCTAAAGATCAGAAAGAAGCATCTCCCTGGAAATGTACTAGAGGCCTCTCTGCCTCCGAGCACGTCACGTATGTCTTGTTCCAAGAGAAAAATCTCTCTGTGGTAAGCTCTTCGGTGCGGAGGTCCCTTCCTTTTTGAAAACAAACGGCGGGGTTGCTTTGCCTAGAGGGAGGGGGATTTGCAAGTTTTCTTAAATCCTCTGCCCGGTGCTGGGGTAGGGTTGCTTTAAAACACTGAGGCAGCATCTTTCCTGGCAAACTTACGTAACTTATTTCTGTGGATTGGTAAAAGTATGAAAAACTGGGCTCGCCGTGAGGTGGGGTACAGGGAGATAAGATACAGCTCCCTGCTCGTTACAATGCCTGCACGGATTGGCAGGGCATCAGGCAGGATTGTTGCTGTTACTTCGCTGGCCTGTTCCGGTACGGTTATGCAGCCTGCTTTTCTACCGCAGGGGTTAGTTCTGCCTGTTCCTGTAATTTTTTTCTGTTTCACAGTAATAAGGCCATATAGGAAAAAACTTAGCGATCCAGTAGCCTGCTGGAAAGGACACCAAGCATGAGGCTGTGTATAGGCATATCTTTAAGGTTAATAACCATCGGGATGAATTTCACTAACTCTGTTCTTGGTTTAGGTAGCAAATCCCTGTTCCTTTGCCTATGCCATATCCATGTGTAAGACTTGCAGGTCAAGGCACAAAGCTCGCAGGAAGATTCAACGCAAAACTGAAGTCTGAGTGCCAAGTGCTATCGTGGCTTTTCTAGTTCAGATTATGGAAAGCTGTTTCCTGTTACGAGCAAAGGTTGAGGACGAGTTACCTGTTGCATCTGAGTTGTTGAAGTGCTACAGGGCACGTGACTGAACTGGCATCATGCCGTGTGCCCTGTGAAGATGAGCCTCGTGACCCCTTTGATATAGTTTTATTTATTGCTTTTTAATTCTACAGTAGGAAACTGAAGCTGCTTTGAGTTTTGCTTTGCCCCTCCCAAGAGTACGGGTGAACCTTGTCAGCTAGTCCCTAACTTAAAGGGGTACCTTACCTAAAGACTAATTAACAAGAAACAGTTGTATAATTATCAATGCGTAACTTGATGCTCCATATCGACTAATCGTGATGATTATAATATGCACAGTATGTGTGTTGTGTGGGGAGAAATTGGTAGAAGCTGGAAACCTGTTCTTTTGAGGAAAACAAGTAACCAGTTTGAAGTCTCTCCTTGAAAAGTACAAGTTTGGGTAGGTAAAGTTTTGAGATGTTTTTCTTCAAGGCCAATATTTTAAGAGAAGAACTCATCGAACAGATGTGAAAATGAGGGAGAACGTGTTTTGGCGTGTAACCCATGTTCCGCATAGATGTTATGAATCAAATGGGCCACTGGAAAGTCAGGTGCATCATGGCTACTTAGCAGGAGACACCTGAAGCTTTGACACAGAAATCACATGAAGTAGGAGCTGGGTTGATTCTCTGACTTAACGGTGAGGCGAGAGCATCCGTTTCCTTTGTGCTGAAATTGCTGGGATTCAGCCGCCACAGGGCGGAAGGGGGGTGGCAGCAAGTGTTGTGACACAAGGGATGTGAGCTATAAGCAGGCCGTAGTGACCCTTTGAGGTGGCCGCACGGCACCCTTCCTGTGTAGAACCTCTCTTCATCGAAGTAAGTTCAGGCTGAGATGTTGCAATTGCGTAGTAGCCTCAAGAGAAAAATGCTCTTTACAGGCTGTAAAAGAAATGAGATAAATATTAGGAGTGACAGAGTGGTTTGAGGAGCTTTGTTGCACTGCTGTGTGCTAGTATCCCCTGACTGCTTTTTGGGAATGGGAGGTTGTCAGGTTTTGAGCTTTCAGTTGTATTTCAGACACTTCTGCCATCTCAATTTCTTCTGCCTTTGTTTCTCTAGAGGACTATAAGTGAGAGCAGATCTCTGCCTCTTTCCGAGGTTGGCGCTCACCTGTTCCAGGCGATGAAAGCTGGCTACCCTGTCAACCTGGAGCGAGCAGGTTTGACTCCCAAAGTTCAACAGATCATTTCTGATGTTATCCGTAATCCTCCCATTGACTCGGGTGAGCATCGCAGCCCTTGCCTGAAGCTTCTCATGACAGTGGCATACAGATGAAGGGAATGAAAAAAGGACAGCTCAGCTGCTTTTTTAGGTAGAACCCATCATTCCTGGAAGGCCTGTGGCTGTGGCAAGGCAGAGCATGGCAATGCCAGGATCGCTGCTCTCCTTTCAAGGTTATGTTGTAAAGGCAATTGTGATTCATTAAAGAGCAAAAGAGGGTAGCCCTTTACAAATCCTTTCACTCAATTGCAGGGCTGTTGAAAAGGTTCAGGCATTGGTCTTTAAATCTGTACTTACTCCAGTGTTTTTAGAAGAAAAAAAAACCATCAGCCTGATAGAAGTCTCCCTGTAAATACTGGCTTCTACGGAAGATAAGGTGAATGAGAGCTGTAGAATTTCCTCAGTGCAACTTCTCTGCAAGGTATTTGTTTAAGAGGAGGAGGCCAAGAAGTGCAGGAATAGCAGTTCTTCCTCTTAACGCTGTCATCTGGTGCCACGAGTTAGCTCAGAGGCTGAAGGCAAGCATGTACTGACTTGCGGTTCTGAGACGGAGTGACTTAAAGTTCAGTTTTGCCCTAGTAGTTTAATTTCTTAGGTAGGCAGAGTTTGCCGACTTGCTAGCTTCTTTCTTTTGTCCTAGTGCAGATTAATGCCTCTCTTCAGCAGCAGTTACAGGCTCAGCCAGACTCTCAGATTGCGTTCTTGAATTTAGCGCCACGCTGGAATGGAGAACTGGCATAGTACTATATTTAAGAAAGCAGAGAGGCTTTTCAGCCTGAGCTAATAATAGCCTTCCTCTCAAGAGAAAGTGGTTGATAGGACGTGCGAGTTAGAGGCAGGCGATTCCGATGTTTCAGACTAGATTTGAGGACAGTAAGTTTGTGTGAGCACGAATGAGGTGGGGATTTATCCCATGAGCACATGATCTGTTTTCTTAGGAGTCTAGCCCACACGTTGGTTTGGGTTTTTCGTCTTTTCCATGCCTTTATGTATCCCATGCTTTAATGAGGGGCAACTGATGTGTTTTACAAGGTAAGAAAACTGAGTAAGAGGCAAGAGGATTAAAAAACAATTAATATTGTATTTATATTTTTTCCAAGACACCACCAAAATTCAAGCAATTAGAAAACTCGTCCCTGCAAATATTGAACTGTATCTTATCAGGATGACTATAGCATTGTTGGAGAAGGAGGAGAGAAATAGGTCTCAGGATGGCCCAGGTGTCAAAAGGATGTTGGTGTGGTCAGAAGGGCAGCAGGAAAAAACGGGAGCTGATCAAGCAAGCAGGGAAGATGCCTTGCGGAGTAAAACAAAGGTTAGTAAAAGAAGGTATAAAACTGGTTTTGTGAGAAGAATGCTTCCTCTTTGTAGGAGCAGACTAAAAGCCCTTTTATGTTGTTGCCGTTTCCAGTAGCGCTTAGCGTCTCACCTTCACAGTCCAACTTTCCCTCAGCTTTGAGTAGGACTGCCTCGCTCTCCTCTGAGAGCAACACACAGAGCTGAACCGGAGGGGTTCCCTTTGCTAAGTATTGACCTAAGAAGAGGGCTGCCCCTGTGCAGCCCGGCTGTCATCTGTTAAGCGTGTCACCTGAGTGGATCTGTTCCCATGTGGGACTGTCAGCTCATCTCTACCATAGCAAGTCCTGGACATGCAGCCCAGGAAGATCAGGCACATGCTGGTCCACCACCGTAGACCGTCACAACCGCAGCCTCATAGTGGCCTCGGAGAGAAGGGACGAATGCTTTCTGCTGTTGTCCAGCCCTTTGGGACGTTGATGCAAAAGGTCCCCTGTAAAATCCTGGATTTATAGTAGCAGTGGAGGAAAAAGCTGAAATTCCAAGTTCTCCTGAGCGTGAAAACCTTCGGCAGGCTGGATCCTTCATAGCCACAAAGTCCATGTTCTGCCCTTGCCTTGCTTCTGTGCATTTGGTACCTGATCACCAATCTGATGTGGGAAAAGTGATTCTCTTACTGTGTAGAAAGCTCTAAGATAGCAGAAAAGTTGCGTGTGAAAGAGCTAGAGGCAGTGCCTGCCAGAAATGTCTTCGTCTGTCATGGTTTCCTCTGTTGCTTGAAACTGCTGGGCGTAGATAACAAGAAGCGTCATGCCATAAGTCTGACTCATTGGGGAGAAATCTCAGGAAATAAGGAGCTCTTTGTGGCTGTTTGAGAAAGGCCAGGCTAGTCTTCTGTGCCCTCAGCTGCCCTCTCCGTGTCTCCCAAGTCCCAGTTCAGCACCTTGTACAAAAGGCCACCCTGCACTGAGTGGCTTCTGGTAGGAATGGTAAAAAGAAATTCCACTCTCAGTCCTTCTGCTGCCTGCGCTAGGATTTCATGTCTGTTCCTTACAGGGTTTGGGGTTGACTTCTTGAATTGTGGCTCAAACAGTTTTTCATGCCTTGCCATTTTGTCAAACTGATTGTTTCTTGCATCTCTGAGTGCTGTTTTGTTTCTGCTATATCTGTGTCTGAGCCTTCTTTTCCCTGAAGCTGACCTCCTGGCAGTCCAATTGTGTGAGCTCTAATTACACTTTTTTTTTTCCTGCTACTGTTAGCTGCTGGAGCTAATAACAGGAATGACATGCTATTAGAAATCAAATTAATATTATACAAATGAGTAGACTGCAAATCCAAAAGCTAATCCAAATAGTCTTCATTTACTTCCCCTTCAGAAGATATCCTGCTTCTAATAATTCCCTGTAGCAAACAGCTTTTAAATCTGCTAATGAATGTTCTTGGATTTTAACAGCCTTACATTACTGCTGCTTTTACAGGGTAATTTGATCAGTCCGACATTGAAGGAAGGAGCAGAGAAAACGCATCTGCGAGTGGTGCCTTTGGCTTCGGTAAACAGATGTTCTTACTGTAATAAAGCATGCGGTAGACTTGCCGTTAGCTATGCTCCCGGTAACACAGAGATGTGTAGTTGATCCAAAAGTCTCAGCTTGGCTGTTCCAACTTACGACCCGCAGGCATTATATAGAAATTAGAAGTTAATATCTCTGTGCCCACAATGCCACTTGGAACTGATACCTTTGCTGTAAAAGCACATTTGAAAACCCAGCACTTGTAAGGCAGAAGCAGGTATTTCGAGTTCTCAGAGCCGTGGGGATGGCTAAAGTATCCTTTTCTGCTCAGAAAAAACAAACAAACAAACAAACAAACAAAAAAAACCAAAAACACACCACCCAAGTACAAGTTCCAGTTCCCTTGTGTTCGAAATGGATGCACTTCACTTGCTCAAATTTTATTGTGGGGAAATGGGTAAGAAATAGCTAGTGATCTCATTAAGCAGAGGTGTTGAAACCTTGTTTGTAATTAGACTCATTTAGTTCTAAAAAAAAAAAACCACCCCATAGTTCTAAAAAAAAAAAAACCAAACCCCTCCAAAACACAGCCTTTGCATTGAATCTGGTTTGCGCAGACTTTAAGCTTTAATGCTGTGATACATTTAACAGCCAGCTTCCTTACTGTCCTGCGGAAAGGCTGTACAGGGCATGGATGACAGCCAGCCAGGCAGCAGAGCGGCGGCAGGCCGCCTGAAGCCCATCACGCTGGCCTCTGGGAATCAGCCTGCCCTCAGCCCCGATGAGGAGGAACTGTTTGCTGACTCGCAGCCAAAGGTGAGGCTGCCTGTAGCTCTGTGCCAGGAGCAGAGCCCAGACCTGGTGATTTAGGTGTTGATCTTCAACAAACCAAAATCCCAGCTTCTGTCTGGGTTCTTTACTGTGCCTAAAACCTTGGCCTGGATTGCCAGCCAACCTCTCTTGTTAATATCCTTCCTATAGTGACAGCTTGCTGCTTTTGTTGCCCTTGCTATGCCCGCCTATACCTCTCTTAGTGTCAGCCTGCTACAGAAATATTTTTCTCCCTAGTACGTCTTGTCAGCCATCTAGTGGCAGACACTTCCAATACTTTCAGAGGACGTTTGGCTCCCTCTCCTCTTTCAGGTACAGGTTGTGTGAGATAACATGCTGATCACTTTAAGGACTTTTGCACTGGTGTTTACATACGACACCGGTTGTATGTACATACATACAGTCTTTTATTGCCAAAGGGAGCTCGTGTGGCTCCGACCAGCACTACTTGCTGTACAACTCGCTTCAGTTTGAAGCTGGATATTGATGTGAGCGCAAAACATGATGCAGACAAATCATTATTCACGGTCCGGTCAGCGCTGGGTAGGTATAACTCTTAAACAGCACAGCAGCTATCTTACGTGAAACACTAAACATGTTGTTACAGCATCTTCCTTGTTTGCTGGTGCTCGCTTCAGAGAACCTCCAGAACATCAGTTCCAAGTAAAGCCCCTTTGTTGTGACGCAGGAACAAAGCATGATCGGTCTCATCGTCTCTGCACCCTTCCTGCTTCACCCAAGCTTGGGCTGAGTCGCCGGGTGTTGTGCACACGCCTCTTGGTGCACACACTGGAGCAGCCTCTCTCCTGGCTGTAGATCGGTCTTCCTGATGTGTTTCCCAAGGGCAGTTTGCCAGCGGTCTTGCTCATCTTCAGACAAACACCTCGACAGAGACTGGTCTTCCATCATTTTAAAAACTGATGGCTGAAGGATGAGCAGAATCCCATTTAGCTCCTAGCTTGTAAGCTCCTAAAGGAATTCAGGGCTTGGTGTTGCCATAGCATCTCTTCCCACCACCGTGCAAGAGATGCACCCAGCAGTCACGGAGAGCGCCGTATGTTCAGACTCTCCTTGGGGGACGTAAGCCTTGAGTGGGTCCAGCAGAAGGAAGGGTGCTTTGCACGGCTGGTGACAGGCACCCTGTGCTGCATTTGTGGGTTTCAGTCTGATTTTCTCAAGTAGTAGTCAGGGGAGGTAGCAGGTACTGCCTATCACCAGTTTGGGGCATCCCCTTTCATCCCCTGCCTGGGGATGCGTTCTTTCATGGGTCACGCTGAGGAGCTGCAGTTCTTCTATTTGTTGTCCAGGTGGTTGGGGTTGGTTGGGGTTTGGTTTTTTGGGGGGTTTTTTGTTTTGTTTTTTTTTTTTTTTTTTTTTTTTAAGGGTGATTCCTGAAGGTCAGCATAACACTTCGAGGTGTGCCAGCATGCTTTGTTGTTCCAGGTCCAGTCTTTCCCAGCCTTGGTTCTTCCCATGGCTGTAGTCCCTCAATTACTGGAACAAGGCCTTGCATTTAAGGGAGACTAATAATGTAGACGGTTCCTGCCTCCTGATGAGCATGATTTTGGGGAGTAAAGCTATGTGAATTAGTCAGGCTGTAACTGATTGCCTTTTTCCTCGTGTTTGTTCTCTTCTTCCAGAGCTCGCATCCCCCATGTAAGAGGAAGGTGCCGGAATGGTTTGGAACTTCAGAAGTGACAGTTCTACCTGTAACCCAGATGAAAAAATCCAAAGCAGAGACCAGAAAAGGGATTTTTAATTGAATGTAAAAATGACGATTTATTTTTTTTAACTTTCCCTTTCCTCTTTTAACCATAAACGTGCGCTTTACGTACAGAGCACGACTTCGCGGCTGTGGTGTGCCTGCTTGTGCTTTCAGCTTCGTGCCTGCAGCGTGACTCTTGCTGGCGTGAGGCGAGAGAGCCCTTGGCACCGCGCTTACCCTTTCCCCTGTATGAAATCTGTTACTATTAAAAAAAAAAAAAAAATAATCATCTCGCCACGTCTCAGTGTTGCAGAGGGCGGTTCAGGAACCGCGGCGGCGGCGGCGGCGGCGGCCTCACCACAGCGGAGCCCGCCCCCCCCCCCACCTCCCCCGCGAGGCCCTTCACTTCCGGGGCGGGGCGTGACGTGACGGTGGCGGCGCAGGGGCTGCCGGGAAGCCGGCATGGCCCAATAGGTGGGGGGCGGCCGGTGCTCGGCCTGCGGCTCGCGCTGCGGCGGGAGGGTGAGCGAGCGAGCGCGAGCGCGGGGCGGGGGGGGCAAGGGAAACCGGTGCCGTGAGGCGCGAGGCGGGCGGGGAGCAGCGGCCAGAGCCGAGCCCGCCCGCCCGGTGTGGGACAGGCACGGGAGGGAGGGAGGGAGGGAGGTGCGGCGGCTTCCCCAGGCCCCTGCCCGCCGTCGGCGCTTCGCCCTGTCCCGCTTTGCCGCCGACGTCGGTGAAGGCGGCGGGGGGGGGTGGGGGGGAGCGGCGGCGGCACCCCCCGGGCCCGCTGCCGGTCGGTCGGTGGCCTTGCTGCCAAAGTTTCCCCGCCTCGTGTCGGTGCCGGTCAGGCAGGCGTTTGGCCTTGGTGGGCAGCCAGGGGGCTTCCCCGGCGCCTTCCCGGGTGGGTGGGAAGCTGAGGGCTGGTCCAGAAATCACATTCTCTGCCTTCGGGTTCTTCTTTGGGGTTCAGGGGGTGTCGTGACATTTGAAATCCACCCCCCCACCCCTCACTCCCCCAGACGTGTTAGTTTCTTAAAAGTCCCTGCGCAGGAGGAGAAGGATACAAACAAGAAGGGAACAACTTTGTAAACGGATCTCTCTGCGCTTGAATGTCGTATTGGCTCCAATATCTTTTTCGTGCCTTTTTCCTCCTACTTCTTCTAACAGAATTATGGATCCAAGCTTATTGAGAGAGCGGGAGCTGTTCAAAAAGCGTGCCCTCTCCACACCAGCGGTAGAAAAACGTCCAGCGCCATCTTCTGACTCCTCTTCTTCAAAAAAGAAGAAAGCAAAGGTAGAACAAGGTGGCTCGTCAGGCTCGAAACAGAATGCAGGTTGGTGACAGTCTCTTGTTCCACAGCTGTCTGGTATTTTCCACGGCCTGCCTCTTCGTATGGTTTGCTAGTATGAATCAGTCTGTCTGTGAATTTTGCCATGGCTGTTGTTGTTCTCTCTCAAATTGTCACTTTTTGTTAAGAAATTCACTTGCGCCACGGGAAAAAACACTTTTGCTACCACATATGGATGTCAAGCCTCATCCTGTGACTTGTTTGCTGTTACGCAGTCGGAGGAATCGCCACTGCCAAAATGTTATTTTGTATGAAGCTGGGCTTTGATTTGTGGATTTCGGTGCTTGCTGGACGCACAGGACAAGCAGTAACAGTGGTCTTGGTTTTGGTTTTTGTTTTTTTTTTTCTTCTCTGTCTTTCTGGCAAGAGAGCGCCTAAAACTTAATTTTGTTAACTGTAGGTCATAGGCTATCCATCCACGAGATGGGTTTTGCAACTTCTATCTTGTCCTGCTAGCGTATTGTGATTAGCAGTCATCCTTGCTTTACCTGGGAGCTAATCTTTGTTGAAGACCACCAGGGCGTCTGTAGGTTCCTGTCGTCTTTGGTCAGGAGTTCGGTCATTTCTCTGGGATGGTGGCGCTGATAACGCAACTCTCGATACCAAATAAGCGGTTAATAAAGCAGCACCAGATTAGTGGGAGCAAATGAAAAGTGCAGCACCTGGAGCAGCGGGGGGAGGATTTGTGCGACCGCAGTGGCACGCTCTGTGTTCGCTTTCACTGTGCGAGATGCATAACTTGGGGGGGACTTTCCAGTTCTCCGAAGGCGCTGACAGTTCTTGGGTGCACTCTAAAAGTCGAATCTTATGTCAGGAGTTAGTAAACCACAAATTACCCTGTTGCGCAAACTCACTGCGCGCTCGTATTTTGAATACCACGCGTGGCTCTCTTCTAAATTCCAAAAGAAACAACCGAGCTAAAACAACAGAGAACCATGTCAAGGACAATGGGAGGAGCGGAGCGTCTTCTGTCTGAGGGGAAGAGTCGGAGCTTGCATATGTATCTCCAGCTTCTCAGGGCACCAAATGAAGTTATCAGCCACACGTTTTAAAATAAATCAAGGGAGGGCAGGTATCCGTTGGTCCCTTTGCCATAAATAAAACAAAATTCTATGTGGCATGTTCTAACCTGCATACCCTGAGTGAGAGTGGTTTGCTGGGAAAGAGGGATGGGGAGGCAGGAAGAGGGCAGATAGTCCAAATGTCAGTCTGGTCTGGAGGATTTGAGTAGGTATGTGGCCAAGCGGCAAAGCAGATAAAGAAAGTGTAATTTCTTTTCTGTGGTTTTGTGGGCTGGGTGTTTCTATAAGTGCTCTTGCAGCTGTCGAATGATTAGCTTACACAAATAGGACTGTGTGGCTGTGAGGAAATACACTTTATCATTTACGCTGCTGGCTTCGTTCCAGACAGTATCGGAAAGATTTCAGGGTTTCTGTAACACTTTTACACAGAATGAGTTCAGCTTCCTTTCATTTTTCCCTGGAGAGTATTTAGTAACTACTGCAGAAGCAGCGAGGACAGAAGAAAAATAACGGAGAGCGAGCGGACCGACTTTCTCCCACTTGTTCTTAGGAACCGGCTCAGAACAAGTGTTCAGGCTGGCAAGCGACTGAACGGGTTAAGCAGCCACAAGCAGCACAAGTTGCCCTGTGATGCAGCAGAGTCCAAGTCCTTTGCCTCAAAACCTGCTTTCTGTTTGAATCACCAGATTGTTAGGTGCCTGTCAGGATATGCGTGTGTCAGAGAGGGGTCTTGGGGAGATGAAGTAAAAACCTGATGTGGAAGAATCCCTGCCCCGCCCCCCCGAAGAAATGAAAATGATCAGTCCTGGTTTAGTTGTGTAGTGACCACAAAGAGGATAAATAATGTCACAGTGATTATGTGTTGGCATTGATAGTCCCCAGGTGTGTAGCGTCTGCAGGTTCTCCCTCTTTCTGTGATCCTGTCACTCGGAGAATCTGCCCTTGTCACTGTTTTGGGGAGGAGAGGCATTGTGGGTGGAGAGGCATTGAGATCACGCTAATCTTTGAATGACCGCATAGCTAACTCAGATCTGTGCGTGAAGATTTGTCGTAAGCCTTCCAGTGAAAATAGTTATTACTATAGTTATTTGAAATAGTTATTCAAATAAGTTATTTGAAAAAAAACTCAAACCTGCCTTGCTTACTCAGTTCAGAATAGTAACTGGAAAATAAATGAAATGGATCATATCTGTTTATTTCTTTTTATTAATGAATAGTAAGGTGTGGCTAAGGTCTTAGTCTTTGTCTTAAGACCTTTGTCTTGATAGTCTTAGCCAACAGTAATCGAGAGCTGAGATCTCCAGGAGCTGTTTCACAGCTTAGTCTACGCATGGGGAAAGAATCGTCCTGAGGCTCTAGGGCTGTGCAAGGGGAGATCTTTGTGCAGACACCCAGCCCCCTTTCTAGATCTGTGAAATAAGTAACTGGAATGAGTCCCAAGATTTTTCATTGAGTGTGCTTCTCGGGAGGGCGTACGAACACGAAGCCAGCGTAGCAGAGGCTAGCCATGTTACTTCCTGCACGCTGCCTTCTCGTGTGCAGCCATGTGGAGCCTTTTGTAGGACCACGGCAAGTGTTGCAAGCGGTTGCAAGCAGTCCTGTTGCCCTTGGGAGTTGTTTGCTTTCAGGAAAGAGGCGCGTTAATTAATTCAGTGCATCCCGATGGCTGCTGTTGCCTCTCTTGAGCAGGACACCAGCCTTTCAGGGCTGACGCTGTCAAATGCAGGAGAAGGTCATGAGGCATCTACCTACTGTCCCCGACAGCAGGAGGCATTATCGTCACTAACATTACCTTTGTCGTACGTCTTGGTGTGGATCCTAAGTTGTCTCGTACCTGGGGCGTCAGCTTCCATGAATTGTGCTTATAGTTTGATTTTTAGCTAAAAGCATTCTCTGCACGTGGGACTGGGACTGGCGAGACGTCGCCGTGACAAGTGTATCTGAGACGAACGGTTGCAGCGGTGGTGGTGGTGTTTTGTGACTGCAGAAGGGAGGCTGCTTCTCCAGGTGAATCACTGGGCTGGCTGTGCTGGTTAGTAGTGGCCTCGGTATCTCGTGACTCCGCCTCACCAACCAGGAAGAGCACGAGTCAAATTAGCGAGTCTTTCATTGCGTCCAGATCTTCTGGAGCTTGGGCATACTGAACCTGATAGAGGGAGTTTGTATATTTTTAAAAACAAAAAAAAAGAAAGAGATAATTATAGGTCATGTTGGCCATAGCACAAAGGTATTTCTGACGTGGACAGACTGCGAGATCAGTGTGTCCGTTTGGCCATTAGGTGGGTTTTGTTTCCCTAATGATGGGAATATTATTTGGGATTTTTATAGTTAAATATCCTCTCCCACATGTAGCTTTCGTCTGAGACGTTTCTCGCTGGCCTGCTTCTCTGTGGGTTCAGGAGTGTGAAAGACTTACCGGGCGTTACTGATGGCCACAACGTTGGACGCCATTATTACAGTTGCAGCTGCAAAACTTTTATGGTTTTAAAAACTATAGACGCAATGCAGCTACAGAAGAAAAATTATCTGGTGAGCTAGAGGTCTGAGTGTTACGCGGTCAGTATGCGAGAAAGGTGTGAGTGTGGACTCTCTGGGATGCATCGGCAGGCTGATGAAGCAGGCTGAGATTCTCTTGCGCAAAACGAAGTCGCTTCTCGCTGTGCATCCGTCCTGCCGTCTCTAGCGCAAGGCTTATCCTGGTGCGACCTCCTTTGTGAAGCACGTCGACACCTGAAAGCTGCATGCGGGCTGGGCGAAATTAGTTATCGGTGTGGGAGGTCTGCAACCCGCCTGCTTCTGTTCCTTGGCGAGAACTCGGTCAGTTCCAGTTCAGCTTTGAAATGTTAAAAGATAGGGATGATATATCCAGCATGTCTGACTCCCCGTAGTGTTGTGGTTACCACAGAGGCAGCGGCCTTGGGGCAGAAAAATGTCCCTGTTTCTTCTAGACCGTAGTAGTACCACTGTAGTATGCTTTTGTGGGAGTAGTCAGGTGTTCTTAAGGTAATGCATTAGTCAGGTCTTGACACCCAGAAGTTGTTAAACAGGTTGAATATGAAGTAAGGGGACAGCAGTTCTCTAGAACTGCAGAAGGGGAGGGAGAAAGGGTCAAATTGCACCACCACAGGAGGTTAGAAAAGACCATTTTAGGTTTACGTTTCATGTTGCCTTAGTTTTCCTCCCACCACCCTCTCTTCTAAAAGCGAGAAACCCGTAACATGAAGAGCTGCCAAAGGCAAGAATTCACACGAGCCTCTCCTGTCTCGTGGGATCTCCCGCCATGCAACCCTTCTCTATCGTATCTTTTTTTTCCTCACCCCTCGTATGCCTTCCCTGTCTGTGTGGTTGACCTCAGTGGGAGGACACTGCTGTGTCTTTGCAGTATGCATGGTCAGATTGTTGAGCATTTTTATAAACGTTTTCTCCAGTTAAGCAACATCGTTTTATGCATGTTAGGCAACATTTGTTTGTTCAGGTAGACAAAGATCTACGCTAGGAACTCGATATAAACAACAAAAGTTCAGTTGAAAACAAAAATCTTTTCTCCCCCTGTAACATTGCAACAGATTATCCGTACGCTAAGCACTCAGAAAGCCTTTGCCAGTTATTCCAGTTCACATCCAGAGGTAAAATAATAACTGTTGCTGTTAGATTTAAGTCCAAAAGAAAAAAAGCATGTGACTTGCTCATTCGTAAGGTACGGGAGGCTTCATTCAAGGTGTTAAACGTTCTTCAAGTGCTGATGCTCAGTCCTTCCTACACCACCTCTGTTTCATGCTTTCTGAAGCTGTTCATCATTGCTCTAACAGGATTGGGTTCGTTCTCCAAGTCTTTCACAGTTTTATTTTTCACACAGCAGCAACAGTCTAGCAGTTCATAGAGGAAAGCCAACACCACCAGAGAAACGACAGTAAAGATGAATATGATCAGAATAATAAAGCAGGCAGTGTTCCAATTATCATGGAAAGGGTAAATTTTTTGCACTTGAAAGCCCAGATACTGGGAAATGGATGTAGTCTCATTCCAGTGAGTGGTGTTGAGGGTTGCCATTCTTGAAGGGTTGTCTTAGCGTGCTCACTGTCACCGATTTGGGGGCTGAAACAGAAAAACAAAGCTGTTGAGGACTCTTATTGATCAAGAATGTGCTGTGATTTTTATCCTAAAGTCTAAGAACTTAAGCTCAGACTAAGTGCTCACACCTCCTGTAAACATGGATAGGCGTATTTGCTCACAAGAGTATCAAGCTCTAAATGTACAACTTTGTGATTAGTCTGGAACGTTTATTTCAGTGATGACTGGTCCATGCATGCATCATGTAGTGTAGGTTATTCTGGGATGAGAGCGCTTTGCTGCTTTATTTCAAGTATATGCAAAGACAAAAAGGTTACAAAGATAATTTTCAAGGTGTACGGTGGTTTCAATGACCTGTCCGTCGTTAGTCTTGAGGTTGGTACGTGTGTGGCGTGAAAGCCCTCAGCGCTCTTTTGGCACCCTTGGAAAAACAGGAGATCTGTGTACCGGCCTTCCATACCCGAGTGATTAGAAGAACTTACTACGTGTTAATGTCACTGGAGTTTGCTTGCTTGCTTGGTTTTTTTTCTCCGATTTGGGAGAAAGAAAGAAATCGATCTTTAAAAAAAATGTATAAATCGTAACTATTTTGGAGGATGTTTTCAAAGAATGGAACTGAACTTTCGGTCGTTCTAGTACAAAATAACAATCCTGGTTCCGTAAAACTCATTATTTTAGATTTGTCTGTTAGCACAGGCTTGTTAACCCTGCAAAACTCTTTTGACTTCAGAAGGCCGGGTTTCCTGATGTGTTCATTTCCCTGCTGTTCCACTGCTGAGTAGAAGTTTGTGCTCAAGAAATCCAGCTGCTTCATTCAGCTGCCTGAACGGCCCTGAGCGCATTTGGAAATCTCTGCCCGTTTGTAGCGCTGTGGTCATGCGGATAGATAACAAGGAAAGCCCAGCTCTTTCTGCGGAGCTCTGATTTCCTATTTTCAACTGTATTCTCTGCTTAACTACTCGGAAAGGATTGTTGTCTTTGGTCCAGTACTGTCTATTTGTACCCAGCAGAAGAAACGACTGCTTTGTGGTGTGGGGGAGAGATGAAACAAGAAGTTGGCTTCAGCAAACCTGCCTTTGGCGCAAATGGTATTGCTGTCGAGATGTGCTGTTTCGGAACGGCCGTTGCTCAAAAGTGTGAAAGTAGGCTGTGCCTCAGTAATTTCTGTAGTATATCTAGAACAAAAAAGCCATCTTGTCTGTCTCTGAATTTCTTTGTGAACTACGGATAAGCAGGCAGATGAGGTGTTTGGCAATAACATCTTTACAGTTAACGTGTCTTTCGTTCCTCTGGTTTCCTTCTGGCCCTGGCTTTGCCTCCCGAAACTGAGGGAACTTACAGTACTTTTGGTATATAGTCTAATGGAATAAAAAACGTCCAGGGAGCCACAGTGACTTCTGGTTACCTGTTGCAGCGTACTGTAGGACGCCATAATAACCTTTGGATCCTTCAGGCAATTTAAAACTGGGTGTGGAAGAAGGAGATCGAGTCAGATCTCCATATTCCTTTGAAGAAATAGCAAGGAGTTTTTAGGTGAAACACGGTAGTGAGCAGCACTGACAGGCCAGCCTGTGCCACGCGTGCTATCTGGTCCGTGAGTGCGCGCCGGCTAAGGGGCGGCGCACAAAATGTGCTTTTGTCTGCTGGGGCGTCCCAGAAAATGTGGGCTTGTAGAAGGGGAAGAGAGAGACAAGATGGTAACTTCGTGGGAACCTGAAGTCTTGTTTCCATGCCTCAACGAAAGATTTTTCTGCTTTGAATACAAAGCAGAAAGTGAAAACCTAGCTATGTTCGTTACAAAATGGTCCTGGCTACCCACATTTAGTTTAATTTCAATCAATAATCAAAACTACAGAATGAAGGGGTAACGCTGATGTTTTGTTCGTTAAACTGTGCTCACAGTTAATGCTTTAACGAACCTTGCGTATCCCAGAAATAATTCTGCAATCAACGTGTTTAGACAGTGAAAACTACAAAATGCCTGAATAAATGGGAAGTGACAAAAGCAAAGTGTGATAGTGTCTAGTAAAACAGATTATTTAAAGCAGTCTAAGCACTGGTCGTTATTTTTGTGTCATTATTTAAAAAAAAAAATATTGTAAAACCCAGGATGATGCAGCGAAACCGACTTGCGATTTGTGTCTTAATTTTATTGTTCGAATATTAAGCGTTTTGTTCTTTATCCTTCTGTCTTTAATGGGTTTAAATTGCAATGGAAGCACTTTGTTGTTGGGAAGATACCTGGCATTAGCATTGGATACAGATGTTTATTGGAGCAGTTGCAGGAAACTTACTGTTTCCTCTGTTAAATCTGTAATTGAATACACAAATCTGTAATTGAATATACAAAGTATGACTGAGATGGATAGGATTAATTAAACTGTTTGGTTTTTTTTCCTTAAACAAAAGTTTACAGAGCAAATCCAAACTAAAAATACTCCTGGGTCTAGTTGGGTCCTGGCTTTGGGAGGGTGGCTTCATTTGGTCACAGTCTAGGAAGGAAACTCAGCCGACCTGTTTTATGGGACTAAAAAGTCAGGAGGGTTGTTGAAGCGGTGGTCTGAAGACTTGTTTGAAAATCTGTGAGAGAGAAAGAGGGGGCTAAATAAAAAGATTTGGAGTTCTCTTTAAGGGGTAGTTAAACCAAGCAGGATTTAAATCTGCATTTTAAATGGCAAGAGAATATCCTCGGGAAAGAAAGGAGAGGAGTTTTGTTTTGGACTTTTTAAACAGATTTCTAAGACTGAGGATTTTGTTGGAATCTGTTACACGTAAATTTGCCCGCTCTGTAAACACCAGGCACAAAAATGAACTGCTGATGATGATGTGAAATTTGGTATTTTAGTCATTGCTAAAAACCGATCAAGATTTGGGGCCGCTGGAGGGACTTGGGCCTGTTTATATTGCGTGGCTGGGACCCTTTGCCAGCGCAGCTCTCCGCCGAGGCGGTAGCTCTGTTCCCGAGAGGAGAGGAGAGGAGAGGAGCATCTTGGGCACGGCACGGCTCACCAGGCAGGAGTCCCTGCCGCTCGGCTGCCGGCGCAGTGCAGCAGCCGGCCCCTTCCCACTCCACAGCCACCATTAGGAGGGCAGCGGTTTGCACAGCGTAGAGAAGCTCGTCTCTACGCAGGGAGGTGGAATTCAGTGCCCGTGCCAGAGATGGTTCGTGCTTCTCGAGGGGGATGATGATCTCCTTAGATTTGAACGAGGCGAGGCAGATAAATACCAGCTACTCGTTGCTGTCATTATTAAAATACAAGACTGAAGTAGCCATTGCCGAGCCTTCAGAATTAACACAGCACTAATAAGGTTAACGCCTTTGAAAGCTGTCAAAAATGGTCTGGTTTCATGCAGTTTTTACTTATTTTGTAATGGCACAGTTTAAATTCATATTGTAAGCCAGGCTGATTTGAATGCAGTTCAGCTATTGTATGTATCCAAAATGCAGTGAGTTAAATATTTAATGAATTGGCTTCTGTAATACCCGTATTAGGTTTTAATTGAAAAGTATCATCATCTTTAGACACCGCAGAGGAGCAGCTTTATTTGAAATCATATTCATGGAGCAGAGGGAAATGACTGGCAAAAAATCATTTCAATGCAGTACTGAGGAAGTCCTGTTTAAGAAACCACTGAATAGACATCTTGGGGTAATAGCATTTACAAATCTCGGACGGATTCTAACCTGTCTGTTTGTATTGTGCTGATCGCTGCTCCAGTATTTACAGGAATAATAATATGCAACGGGATTTTCTTCCTGCCCTAATGTACCGAATTTCTAGAACAGGTTTCTGGCATATCCACGAACACAGATCTCTTTTAGGCAGCCTAATTGATACGGTTTACAGAATACCCACTTGGGAGATACATTTCTTAAATTTCAGGTTTAGCTGTCTTTGTTTTAAGGAAAATCCTTTCACTGTCATTTCTGTAAAAACATACAGAATCAGTTACAAGGAACGTGAGGCTGCAGGAAGCAAGCTACCTCCCCCAAAAGCATGAAATCCATTTTGTTTACCGAATCTTGGCTTGGTGTATTAGCTGTTCGGTAAGATGGAGTGGTCATCAATTTTCCATTAGTGCACAGATGGTGAAAGTGCTTGTCTGATAGTGCAAGACAAGCTCCTCTGCGTTCAGCGGAATAAAATCCTGCTAAACCTAGAGAAAAATCATTCCGATTCTAAGAAGCTTTTTACAGGCTTGTAGGTTACAGGCATATTTTCTTTCAGTAATCAAGATAAACCTAAGACAATGTTATAAAATGATACACACCTACCTCTTGTCTGAAAGGATGCTGAAAGAGCGCTGTTCTGGTCCCTTTTTTTAATGCAGCCTATGGCACAGCCAAGATGGAGCTTTCCTACCATTGGCCAGAGCATGATGCTGCTGACAACTTCCTTTATGCTCATTTGCATCAAGCCCTCAACCCCAGGAGTAAATCATTCATAAATTTGACTCTTACTGTCTTGAATAAGAAACAAACCCCTTCCCGCTCTCATTTTTGGGATGCTCTTTGTGCCTGACGAGCTTGTTAGCGGAGAATCGCGCTGGGAAGGCGACGGTGGCTGTGACCCTGCTTTGCGTTGCGCTGGAAAGCAGCTGGTCAGACCATGACGTTTGAAGTGTTAATATCTGCGGATTGCCAGCTTCACCGTGTGGTTAGATTTGCTTGTCATGAACTGTAGCAGGCTGTAGCCCGGCAGATTAAACAAGACCATCTTCTTGAGTCAATTGACAGAACAAATACATGATAAGTCATCTTAACTATTTGTTGTACCTCTGAATTTATTTTAGTCACTTCAGACCCCTCGTTACACGTATGATTTTTTTTTTTTTAATGAGATCTCCTGCATAGATGTTAATTTTTAATGATAAAAGGGGACCCTGTAGGGGAAGATCCCTAGAGGCTGTATTTGCAGGGGGAGCTGGCTTTTGTTTTTCTCCCCTTTTCCATCGTAATTTAGAAACCAGAATAAAATGTTCTTCTGTAGCTGGAGTTACACTGATTCTTCTATATTGATTGTAGAAGTGTTGTGCTATGTAAGGCGCCTAATACGATGTCACGTAATAGCTTCACAATTACCAGTTGCTGAGTTTTAAATTTGACCTTTGTTCCTTTGGCATTGTTTTTTACTATACTAGCACTAGTTTCCATGAAGTCTTCCCAATAGTTGTCAAAAGCGGATTTGTTTGAAATGTGACTACATCCAAAATTCCCACTTTGTAGTCGCCTTTTATAGCGACTTACAGATCAGCTTAGAAGTAGGTTGAGGTGCAGTGGGACAGACACGAAAAAAATTCACCCGGAGCGCAGTGACTTTGGAAACTTAATTTGGAGTTTCCTGTGAAGAACTTGGCAAGGGCATCCAAATTTAAACACAGTGAAGGTAGCAGACTTCCTCTAAACCTGCCGCTCACTCGGTGGAGGCGACGGGTCTTTGCCGAGCACCTTAGGTGCGTTTTCTAGAATACGACGATCTATTTTTTTTTTTCCCTCTTTTCTTTCTTTCTTTCTGCGCTACGGCAAACCTCTGCGCCCTTCCACTGCTCCTTATCGCCGCCCTCATCCATATCCTCCAGCTGCCCAGCAGAGCAGAGGCTTTGCTCAGCAGCTCTGCTCAGCAGCCGCTGCAACCTCTCCCTCAGCGCACTAACTGTAATTGTTCTTTTCTCTTCCTCGACTGTTTTTTCTGCAGAAATAATAGGAGCTCGGTATATCTGAGATACCTACTGTCCTCTCAAATGTGATGAGAAATCACCAGTGGATTAAAAAATTCCTGTGGTGACAAAGAAGAAGTGTTCTTTTTCTGGAGTAGCTGAAATTCTGAAAAGCTGTTACCATTAAGTTTGGGCAACTTTATGCTGGTAGTGGGCCTGTGGCTTTTGATAGTGGTTTGTGGATCTTTCTGTTTAACGTGCTGTGCTAATAGCTAAAGTTAATAAAACAGTCATTAACAGCCTTGCAGGAATTTTTAAAACAAGCTTTACACAGTAGCAAACCTCATGATACGTTAATACGGAAGCAGACTTGACAACAGAGGGGATTCTGAGTTGTTGTTCCAGTGGTGCAACGCACCAAGTTGAATTGTTTGGAATTTATGGAGATTTTTTTTTTAATAAATTCTCTAGTAGAGCTACTTTAAAAAAAAAGAAAGAAAGAAAAAAAAAAAAAAGCCCAGCATAACCAGTACAGCCTTTCTTTACCTGGTGTGTAACTGTTGCATACCTTTTAGGAATAAGTGAAACTTTCTGCTCCTATCTCGGCAGCACGAAGCTATCGTTGGGCAAAAATGCAGTGCGTTATTTCAGCGTGAATTAAGGTAGCGTAAATGATCGATATGTTAAGCCACAGAATTAAACAGGAACTCTTACAGTAGTAATGCTGCAGTTGCTTGCTGTTTTCTTAAAGGTCAGGTCCCAATAACTTTATATTTATGGAGCTCTGCTTAGAGGCGTTCTAGAGCCATGTCTGTCGACAGGCAACTCTGCGGGTCTGGATGAACGCATGTACTAGCACAGAGTCATCTGAGGGTTGACCGCTCCTGCAACGCGCATTTCTGCTCATAGATGTCATTCTGAAAGCTTACGGAAGTCGAGTGAGAAAGAGATGGAGTGCAGAGCCAACAGGGTGGTGTTGAAAGCATCATTTAATTGTTTGTTTTCTCCTTTTGTAGATCACAGCAATGGATCGTTTAACTTGAAAGCCCTTTCAGGGGGCTCTGGCTACAAGTTTGGAGTCCTTGCTAAAATAGTGAATTATATGAAGGTAGGGTGTCTTGATGTAAAACTATAATATTTTTAGATACTTCAGTTATTTGTTCTCCTGTGGTAGCTGAAAGATGCTGAATTTTTCGAACTCTAAAATTCTTCTACTGCAAGAGTGAGAATTTCAAGAAACAGCTCGTTAAATTCAAAATGCTGTCAGTAAACCAAACAGTCAGCATATTGTTGCATTACTGAAATCCTAGTTATTCCAGGTCACTTTAAAACCGGGATAATGGTTTTTATTTGCAGGAGAAATAGGAATTGCAACATGCTGTCAGCTTTTAGGATTCATGAGCTATTTATCAAAATAACGTGTAATTTGGTGCTTGACAGATGACTTTGTCATCAGTCTCAGCTGGTACTAATTTTTTTTCCTCATGCTCTCAAAAACCCTATGCTATGCATACTGTGTCAGTCCTGGTTTTGCAAAAGTTGTTTTGTCATCGCATTATAGCAATTTTAGTTACTTTGTGATAATTAAGTCGTTGAATAAAGTAAGTACAGAACTCTCATAGATCCTATTTACTTTTCCAGACTCGGCACCAGCGTGGTGATACGCATCCATTAACCCTAGAAGAGATTTTGGATGAAACACAGCATTTAGATATTGGACTCAAACAGAAACAATGGTTAATGAGCGAGGTAAAGAAAACGTATGTTTAGATTTTTAATTAGAGATAAAGGATTATGATAAACCTGAATTATACACGTTCATTTAATTACAAGCTCTATAAATATATCGTCTCCTCTTCAAGAAACTACATTGCTTCACATGTCTGTCTGTCTTGTAAGTCCTGCTGTTGAGGTAACTGTGAAGTGAAAGCTATTCTGACATTTTGAAGGACCTGTTAGAATTGTTACACAGAGTATATTTTATGTCAAGTGAATTTATTCATTACTAGTTTTATATAAACAAGCTGTTTTTCTTAAGGAGTTTCTTCTAAAAAAAACCCAAAAAATCTTCAAGCGGAGAATTCTTCCAACATCAAGGATGTTAAATTAACTAAACCAAAGGAGTATGGCACAAAATTGATAGGCTTACAGTTCTTTGTTACTTACCGAGATGAAGTATTCTGATGTGAAATTTATGTCTGAAATTGTGGGGTAACAGATCTGCAAATCCCACTGCTGGAGTTCATTAGTCTCACTCTAGATGCTAGGTTTCGTTTTTACCAAGTCACTGTAACTTGCCACCATGTTCATCTTCATGCTTAATTGAGAGGAATGTCTTTGTGGAATTTCAAGATGAATAAATCAGCAAAATACGGTATTTGGTATTTATGCTTGATTGGCGTTCCTGCTTTTGCTCAGATCGCATTTAAACTCCTCGCGATGGAGTAGTAAAGGCTGTTGAGAAATGGGAAAAAAAATCTCTGCGTAGTAAAACTAGGATGGTTTTAACTAACACAGCCTGTAGCATTCCTTTGCTACCACTACTCATGTTCTGGGGTACGGAAACCTCCAATCTGGCAGTGTTGGTTGTGATGGAAGCGTGACTCTGCTGAAGTCTTTCAAAAAGGTAGCTCCAAGTTGTTTCCATAGTGAACCAGAATATCAAGATGGAATGAAAAAGCCTCTCCCAAGAAGCGTATACAAAATTATCACAGAATTGTTACTGGATGAGAAAAGGTGTACAAACACCCTGCAGCACCCAAGTTAGTTACTTTCTCTGTGACAGGTGTTTTCTCCCTCCTTTCTTCTTTCTGTGTCTCTTCTCTTTCTCCTTTCAGGATCAGGCTGGCATCTGCAGAAGAAACTAAGTAGAGTTGCCCTCTGTTACAGGTGAACTTCCATTGCGGTACTGGCTGCACAGCAGAACTGATTTGGAGCTTATCTTAAATCATTTCAATTGTCCATGAACTTCTGGTCAGCTTCGCTCTGAAGCTGGCATCATAAGTAAAATCCTACTGTGCAGGAGGCCGGCTCTTCTCAATTTCTTCTACAGCTGCTGGTGCCAATTGACAGCAGTTGGGGAAGACTTGACTCCTGTTTTGTTCATCCGAGGTTAATACCTTTCGCATTCGTAACATCCACATGACCCGAGCTTGATACGTCGAGTTGTGCGTTTGCACTGTATATTCAGCCAAAGCACGCTTTTTTGTGTTCCCTCTTCTTTTTATTTTCATTCCTTTCTTAAGAAGGAACGCAGGTGGCTTTCTGCCATAAGAGGCTTTATGGACCTTCGAGCCCAAAGGCATTAAGTGAACGACATTAAGCCTCCTTTGGTGCTTTGTGCTTTATGTTGTGGCAAATTATGCCTAGGCTGGTGGATCTAGGATCCAAGGATTTAAAATCCGTTTCAAACTCAAACATGTGAACTGGCAGCTGTAACGTGTGGCTGATGGGCTGCTCAGAAGCACACTAGAAAAAAAGTACTAGCGTGTGCTCTTTTTCAGGTTTAAAATTTATGTCCCTATTCCAGGCTCTAGTCAACAATCCGAAAATAGAAGTTGTAGATGGGAAGTATGCTTTCAAACCCAAGTACAACTTGAAAGATAAAAAGGCTCTGCTCAGGCTCTTGGACAAGCATGACCAGCGAGGGCTGGGAGGAATCCTTTTAGAAGACATCGAGGAAGGGCTGCCCAACGCACAGAAAGCTATAAAGGTGAGTAGCACGTGTCTGCAATTCAGCGAACCCCTTCCGGTTAGCGTCTCAAAGGGCAGGTAGAGGCTAAGAGAGGATTTTCTCGTGAGTTGTTTCTGTTCTTTTGATAACTCAAAAGCTATTTCAGAAGATCTAATATTGTGGCTTTTTCTGTATCTCGTCCTCTACTTGCGGATTTGGCCTGATGTCTTGGCACAGCTGTCGGAGCTCTTTCTCACAAAAGACTCTTCATCTCCCACATTCCAACTGTAGGCATTTAGCTCTGCTTTTATACCTTGATCTCAGTCCTCCCTATCTCATCTTTGTTTTATTAGCGTGCTTACCATCAGCGTCCGCTTGGGATGCTTTTCACTGCCGTTTACTTTGGTGCTTCTCTAGTTTGTTGTGCTTTTTGTAGCACAAGATCTGGGTCTGTCGTTCAAGTTAGAATCCTTATTCTTGGAAACGAAGTGGTTTTGAGTTGTTCTTTTGCATTTGTTTCCGAGGCTTTAGGGGACCAGATCATCTTTGTTAATCGCCCTGATAAGAAGAAAATTCTTTTCTACAATGACAAGAGCTGTCAGTTTACTGTGGATGAAGGTAGGTGTTTGTTTACATATGTTTCCGTGCTAGTTGATTTGAATTCATCTTAAGCACCTCTATGTATAAGCAGTCTGCAGGTACGGCAGTCTTTTAAGGCGGTAATGAAATACTAGGCATATCCAGATGTCGGGAGAATGGTTTATATTAACACAAGGCTAACAAGACTAGCGAGTGAGTTCAGGGGCAATATCCTCTGTTTTATACTGGACACACTGGAACGCGGCACCAGGAATCCAACAGTTCTCTTCCGGTGTAGCGGTAGAGAAGAGACTAACAATCACCTGACTGTGACTAAAATGGCATCTAACATTTTGCTGTGTAAAGGGCAGCCGAAAAAAAAAACAAACCCAAAAGAATGGCTTTTGGGTGCGAGTTTGTTGGTGTTTTTTCCGGTTTATTAATCACGTGCCTTTTATTGGTGAACGCGACCAGAAGCCACAAATGGAACAGAAGGAGGAAGCAAACAGGGAGGAGATGTGAGCAAAAGTCCTGAGAAGGGGTAGCTTACAACTGGGAGGAGAGTGCAGATGCGGAGTAGTGCTGCTGCCTAGAGCTGGAATGGATTTGGGACTTCCGAAGTTCGGCGTGTGTTTTCTGTCTAACAAATAGCGGTTAAGTCCTCTGGTGCAATGTGCCTGTTGGTGCGCAGAAATTAATTACACAAATCGAGGTGTGTTCCAATAATGACTTTTATGCCAACATCAGATGCCTGTAAGGACAGAAAGGAGACGGCAATCTGTGTCAAAAGACCTTCCTTTAAATGACTTAAATTTTCTGTTGTTAACGTACTGTTCTTGTAACATGCCACATAAAGCCATCTTATCACATAATGTCGCAGTATGGTGTAAAAAAAAAAAAAAAAAAAAAGGAAGAGTTTTGATAGAAACTTGGAACTGTTCCTCTTACAGGACCATAGGACAAAGCAGAAAGCGCTCCCCCCCCCCCCTTCTTTTCTTTGACCGGCTCAGAGAGACTATTTTCAATAGAATTAAGCAACTGGAAATGTGTATCATTAACTTATTTGTTATGCACCACGCTTGTACTCTCAGTAATAATAGCTTTCTTCCACAAAGATAATTAAGTAGATGTGACATCTACAGCATTTAAAAACACAAAAATTGTTTCAAAATATTGAAGTGAATCTGTTTTTAAACCATAATTTCTGTCACTTCTTGGTAGTGGCAGTCGGAACTGTATGTGAAATGTGGAATTGTAAGCCTTTAGTCTGCATTCATGAGAATTTCTAACCTCCCAAATGCTTGCGAGTTTACCATTAACACTGTCATGCTGTTCAGATAGTCTCTTCAGTCCCTCAGTCCGCAGCTTTTAGGGATCCAAACCATTTAGGAATCAGTGCTGTTGCAGTAACTGTTACGACAAAGCTTTTAAGTTTTTAGCAGCTACTGGTTGTATTACAGTCGTGATTGCTGATCGTTTCTTCTTGTGCAATTTTTTTGCAGGTAACTGGCACCCAACCATCCTAAAAGACTTATCAGAGGGGGAGATCTCTACCCTATTGCTCTTAGTTTGTAATAACTCCAGGATTCACTGTGAAATTTAATAAAAGAGCCCGTTTTATTAAGACGTAGCAAGAGACATCTGCCAACTCTTCATCAGATAGGCAGGATAAATCCCAGGCTGTTCATACACAATACGTTATATTTTAGCACAGCCAGCGCTGATCTGTGCATAGGAACAAGCAATGCAGGCTATTGCTATGAAAGGGGGCAAAACGTTAAACAACCTC
>JAVKLA010000007.1:8529817-8544281 GCA_034782735.1 Sagittarius serpentarius
AAAGGGGGCAAAACCTTAAACAACCCCCCCCCCACCCAAAACACCCCCCCCCCCCCCCCCCCAAAAAAAAAAAAAAACCAAAAAACACCAAACCCCTTCAAACAAAATGTTTAAGCCCTCGGTGTCTGTAAGGAAGGGACTGCTCTTGTGTTGTGTGTTTGTAGTTCAAGGTGGCTTTGCTTTCTTTCATCCGCAGGTGGCAGCATGTTCCCATCTGATCAGAAAGTGTTGTTTGGGGGTTTTTTGGTTTGGTTTTTTTTTTTTTTTTTTTTTTTTGTCCTGTTCCTGCTGGTTTTGGTTTTTCTTCTCGTGCGGATGGTGGTGCTTTGTTCTAAGAGGGGGCAAGAATGCTTTCTCTTTTGTGAATTTTGTGATCCGCCTGTGTATGCGACAGTTCTTAAAACATCACTGAGTGGGTTCACTTACTTATTGCAGCTGGAACGGGTCCTTTTTCCAACTGTGTTATCCTGTGATGAAGAAAACCCATCCTTCCCGAGCAGTTTTGCTTTACGATTCTTTCCAGAGCACCAGAAGCGTGTCTCTTAGGGAGTCATTGGCAGAATTGTCTGCATAGAGGATGAGTTATGACAAGTTTCTGCGTTAGCAGTGCTATTTCAGCTCATTATCTCCAGCAACGGTAAAACGAAGTTTTTTAGAAGACTGCAAAATAAGCCTTGAAGTGTTGTCAGACTCTTTGATCTAGCAGCTGACGACAGTTCAAAATATGTTTCTAGTTTAATGTTTATCCTTAGAAATAAGGGCTCTGCGCTCCTCAGTGCATGATTCTGCCGTATGACACTCTCCAGTTTCGAACGTATGTTGGCTAGGATTAATATCCTCTAAAAGTTAGACGTCCTCTGCCATCGCTGCCTGAGCTCCATCAGCAGCCAGTAGAGAAAGAGGAGCTGCCGGGGCAATTTGGAGCTTGCTGTCTCAAGTAGTGGGAGGAACTGCTTTCTGGCAGCGCTTACCTCTGCCCTTGCTACAGTTGTTTTGATGGCTGAACAAGCTTTTCTTTCTCCCCTTCTGAAAATAAATCCCAGTGTACTGCAAGCAGTGGTGCAGTACCTGTATATCGTGATCTCAAGGGTACCGGCGAAGGTTTTTGCAGTAAGGAGCGGCTTTTGTTCTTCCTTTTATGCGATTAGCCAAGGAAGGTTCAGATTGCATGTGTTCCTTCTTGACTTCCTGACTAATTAATCTTCTGTCAGTAGTGTGTAGCTGAAAAGGTTTAATAAAAGCCGGGCTAGATTTCAGGTGCTTCAGCCAAGTAAAGCACTGCATTTTTGTGCTGGGGCTAAGCGCTTTGCATGTGAACCAAGCTTTCACCCCGTGCCGGCTGAATGCTGAAAGGCCAGTCTGATTGCTTAACTGCTGGAGATGGTATCTTTCACATCTGAATGCAATATAGGAAGTATTTTAACGCCTAAAAATTTGGATACTTAATGGTACGTGGTTTTAATATTCTTCCTAAGCACCTCTGAAGAGATTTAAACAATGGCCAAAGCCTCTTAAATTTAACAGTATAAAAATTGCTCGGGATCCGCGATGGCTTACGGCTCTGGCTTTGAATTCCAAGGTGGTTCAGGGGCGGCACAGACTTAATACCAAGCACCTTTTCCTTCTGGTGTAAATCTAGTACTGTGTTCCCTGGGACTGTTAGGAAGCAAAACTCCATCTTCCCCACTACTCAGTCGTTTCTTCCCTTCTGCCCTGTTACTGTCCGTTCTTGTCCCATGCTCAGATTTCAGCTCAGCTCAGTGAAGATTTTTAAGCTGTCTTTAATCTCTGGCAGATTTTATTACCAGTGTGATATAGCAGTTTATCTCCAGAAGCCATCTCGACCTTATTGCAAGAGCAGGTGAGGCAGTCAGAAGTGCAGCGTAAGCTGCGCTGAAGTCACCATGCAGCCATTTACCCATGACTTTGTTCCCCAAACGTAAGCGTTTATAGAAAGGGAGCATGTTGGCGTGTCATCAGTCAGGGAATGTCAGCGCCAATGGTTTTCGTATACGAGGCACCTCGTGATGCAGTAAAGTTGAGGTAACTGTGCATCATCCTGACCCCTGGGGTATTTCGGAGAGAGAAGGTGTTTGCAGAATCTGCCCTCTGCTTTGCTGTGTGTCGGTTACTGCTGGCCAAAGCTCTTTGTTTTAAGTCTCTGCATGCAGACATCGTGATGCTGGAGATGTTAGCAAACACCTAAACTGGCCTTTCAGTCAGCTCGTGGTCTCATTCCCTCCTCTCGTTACCTGAAAGACCAGAAGTGAGCCATCTGGAGGAGCAAGGGCGCAGCTTGTGAGTAGTGTTCTTTCTGTCCAGCTTCTGACTTAAAATATTTTAGTGATCGAATTGCAAGATACTGCATATAGGATTTGTTCATTGTCCAGGCAAGACACCGAGCGCCTGCCCCGGCTACCGGGATCACAACTTTCTGCCTCCTCTGGGGAAGATCTGCACTGGCATCAGGACTTAAAAGCTCCGCTGAACATGCGCGTTTTTCCTTGAGGGTTCACAGCACCTGCTTTGCTTTGGCCAGAAACTCTTTGGAAATTTCTCCCCAGGGGACTTTTTCTGGGCTCCATCTTGTCATAGCAGCCTAAGTGGTAGGAGAAATTGTCAGCTTGTCTGAATGCAGGCGCTGCTGCAGTCAGGTGAAGCCTTACTGTCTTGACTACTGGATTTTTTTTCTTTTTTTTTTCCTTCCGTAGCTACTACACGCTTGTTCTGGCTGATCTGTCAATAGTTTAGTGGCTCTGATAGAAGAGTCTCTGACCTTTGCCGTGTTCTGATGGTGTAAAGATCACCTAGCGGTTGACAGGACATGGAGAAGGAAAAGTGAATGTGCTCCGTAATTATCGTGGTTACGCGCGCTGCGGGAGCGCGTGCATCTGAACCTGTTCTCCATGCCTGGCTGAAGCAGGCCAGCATGTGGTGAGCTTTCTGCTCTAACAGTCCCCTTCCCACTCCTCACGCCAGTACCGAGCTCCCTGTGCCCTGTCCGCAGAGAGAAGACAGACATTGTAAAAAATGGATCTGGTATATTGAAACCATCTGTAGGAGCTGCCTTCTGTCACTGTTGTCTGCTCTTCAGACCCGTCAGCTCATCACAGCATTTTTCTTGCTGTCTTCTCCCCTCCCCAGAGGCAGGCCAGCCCGCCGCATCCTCCTGCCTGGCCAACCATAAGCATGGACGCTGCTCCAGAGGTGGTGGAGCACAGTAATCGGGTCGTTGCGTGTCATCTCCTCCGCCCTGGCCCCTCTCCTCAACTGCTGCTCCTAACAAGTGGTGACCCCCTTTGCTTGGAGCCACGCAGCAAAGGCCGGGGTGACAGTATTTCAGATTCTCCTCAAAGAAGTTGGAGAAATCTCTTTCTATCTTGGGTCAAGGGTATGAATGTTGAGGTGCAGAAATACCACAGCTACAAATGCGGAGGGTTGTTTTTTGAGCTGTAGTTATTGCCACCTTTTCCCATAGGCTCTCATATTTCAGAGAGGATGTCACAATAATTCAGATAGCGTATTCCCAAGGTCTAAACTTCCACTGGCTGATAGGGGCATAGTCCTTGGAGACTTCTGAGTAAATCTGACGGGTAATGTGGAGATGATTCAGTGCCAGCCAGGCAGCTGCTCTGTTTCTTCAGTTCTTGCAGTTAGCTCAACGTCTGGTGTTACACCGCATCGGTTTTGTGACGAGATGGTAGGTGTAACTCCTTTTCCCTTTAGATGGCACCCTAAATGCAAACAGCTAGTATGCACAGCCGTCTGGAGGGTGGCAGCTCGGTATGCTTCTCCACCTTTATCCCGTGCTTTGAGTTCTGAACCAACCCTCTGACGCAGAGTATTTCGGGGTGGGGGGACCGTGTTGTTGTGACTTCCCCCCCCCTTTCCTTTCCTAGGCAATAAGGTATTTTAATGCCCTACGTGGAGCTTCAGCATTGGAAGAAGGTTCTTCTGCAGTTACTGCGGTCAAAGCCAGTAGCGCTGAAAGCAGCCTGATTTACAAAGGAATTTTTAAATGGAGTTGCAGAATACTGTATAGTGACTCTGGTGGGGCCAATTAGTGGATTAAATTATCTGTACGTAAAGTCCATTTTAGCTTTGCGGGTTTGATTCTTGGTGACTGTTACATTCATATTTCTTGGCCAAGTTTAAAAGGTGAATATGAAGCTGTAATGATGGTATAACCGCTGCATTACAAGAAATGCAAAACGCTGTGGTTAGATATTAACTGTGAACTGCACTTCTGTGCATGTTGATCCTTGAAGAGCTGACCATTTCTTTTCTAGTGTTTAATTTTTCACTTCTGTTCCCCAGAAGAATGTAGACCAGTTTAAGCTTAAGCACCTATCCTTAGGTGGTTTTTTTTGGTTTTGTTTTTTGTTGGTTTTTTTTTTTTTGCACCGGAGCACATTTGTCCATATATCATGAACTCTAATAAGAAGGCACATCATCTGTGTTTGTAGCAGAACATTATAAATAAAAGGACACTGTCATGTAAAAGTTCAGAGTTATTGAGTCTCTCATCTGTTATCGCCTTGTGTACACCCGCCTGTCGTGCGTCTCGGAGGACTGACCTGCATCTCTTCACCTCCCACAGGAGTCGTCTGTGCAGAGCCAAGGGCAGTATAGCACAACGCAACCTCAAAGTATCTTTAACCGAGATCTGTTTAATAGTCACGCGTTTACGTGCAGCCTTGTCACTTCATGTATGAACTGCAGAAACGCATGATTTGCAATACAGTTACTTGTGAAGTGCGATACTGCATTCGCACTCCCAGCACCTGGTTCGTCTTTCCAAGCATCGCCGAGTCTCGGTGTCCAGCTGAGTCCAGCTTGGGTGCTCAGGACAGGGAGGGGGCACAAACAGAAACGAAACAGCTTGAAAGAGGATGTTCTGCTCAGTCCGGAGGATGCAACAGGACCCTTGCGCAGGCTTCTGCTGTTAAGATATAATCTGAGCGCTCATTGCTGAGAAATCTCTCTTGCCTGTCCGGCTTTGATCATAACACAACCTTCTCCACCTGCTGCAACAGGATTAGGTGAGAGATGATCTGTGATAGCAGGCACCGCAAGCTATGCCGAAAGCCCGGAATCGCACTCAAAATGGATGAGCAGACAGAGAATGTCTTGACTACAGTGTCAGTCCTTGCATTAAGTTATCTGAAAACTGCACTCTCAGTGATCCTGCCGTGCTGTGTAGCCTGTATGAGAAACAAGCTGAGCGCTATCTCCGTGTAACCAAAAGTGGTGTTTTGACAGGATTTAGTTCCCTTCAAAAACGCTACATTACCGAAAATGAACATTGTTGTTCTTCACTGTCAAAATTCCTTTCTTTTGTTTCCTGGAAAGCTTGAACAGCCCCTTGCTGTTGTCAATGGGAAGAAAAGAGAGACCTGAGACTTAAAGCGTGTACTTTCATAGAAAAACAAGATGCACTAGGAAGGGAATTGGTCCAAGTGCAGGAACCAAGTCCGTTACGTACGCCTTTCGTACGGTGCCATTTTGTTGCGGCGTGTCTAGAGCCAGCGTATCTGTGGCAGACCGTCACTGGAGCGTTTCATTGCCTGCTGCATAGGACAGCTTCTTAAGCATGCAGAAGTTGTGGTTGTTTTGACAACTGTATACTAAATTTATCTGGAAATAAAGGGAAAAATTTAGTCTTGCGTTGCTATGTGTGCCTCGTGTTTTATTTATAGTTCGTTAGCCAAACCTGCTGACAGGATATATCTAACTTAGTGCCTGGGGAATGAAGGGAGGTAGGATTGTACCAGTCGCTGCCTGGAGAAGGCATTCCAGACGCTCTGTGAAACTTTACATGAGGCAGAAAGTGTGCAGGCAGATGGCAGCTGCTCTAATTAAGACTTACTGTCTCTGTCTTTTTTTCCTGCTGCTGTGGCTTTTAAGGTATCTCTCTTCTTTTTAACACCAGAGGAATGTTAGTAATTTATTATCCGTACAGCACGGTATGTATTATATTACCGTGATAAACGAGCTTAAACCCACTGAAGTAAATGTCTTGAATCTTTAGTAAATTGGACTATGAGATGACAAGTCTCCCAAGACAATGGCAGCTGAAGATGTGTAAGTGAAGTTGCCATTTATGGTTAGTTATTACCCTTCACCGAGATCTTTTGAACTGAAGCTTATAAAACACGTTGACAGTCTACAGGGCTATAGAGATGGTAGCGGTTTTAATTAACATTAAAAGCACGTGTTGCTGGTGGGTGCCTCTGATGCTGGAGTGTGATAAGCACAGATGAGAATCAGCTCATCTTTTTCCATGAAGTGTTGGGGGTGTTTTATTGTTGTTCTGCTGGTTGGGGTTTGGGTTTCTGGGGGGTCTTTTGGGTTTTTTTTTGTTTTTGTTTTGGTGGGTTTTTGTGGGGTGGTTTTTGGTGGTGTTTTTGTTTTTTTTTTTTTTTTTTTTTTTTTGGAAGTGTATCTGGCATTTGGAGTGGATAAAGGCTGTGCTAACTAGGTGCCTGCTGGCGGTGACCGCTGCATCTGTACAGTCACAGACTGACATGCCAGAATACTTCGGCATTCGAAATCAAGTCTGTTTCTTTCCCTCCGCACGGGGGCTTTGCCCAGGGCTTGTTCTTTGGAATAGAAAATGAGGGTTTGTTTGGTGTTTCAGAATTTCAGAAGCTGTGGAGGAGCATTCCCGTGGATTCTATGGATGAGGAGAAAATTGAAGAGTATCTGAAACGACAGGGTATTTCTTCCATGCAAGAAACCGGACCAAAGAAAATAGTAAGAGATACAAATTGCAGATCTTTCTAGGAGATTCCCCCTTCCTGACCCCGCAGTGTTAATTCCAAAACATGTTGGTGAGCCTATGCACAGCTGCTTTGTGTAGCTCGGGGAAGTGTGACCAATTTTTAAAAGTTGCAAAAAACAACGCTGTAGCCAGCCGTCAGTGTTTTTATAACTTGTTTGAGCCGGTGTAATCCAAGCAGCATCAAGAAGAGGGCAAATGCCAGAAACCCTCGTGAGCTCCAAAGTGAAAGCTTCTGCTTGAAGCTGTACAATACATGAGGAGTAGAAGAATAGTTACTTTTTTTGGGAAGGGGGGGGGGTAACTTTCTCTTTTCTGCTAAATACTTTTGACATCCTGATGGGAACCACGTAACGTGCCTCCCACCACACACACACAGTTCTCCAAACTGGGTGCTATACGCTCGTGTTTTCCTGGGAGGCCAAAACGGCTGCAAGCTCTCCAAAGATGCTTTCTTCCCAGCTTCAAACAATTTATTTTTTCTTTTTTTACATGTATTTGTATGTGATAGATCATGTCTTTTCTCTTCTGCACTTGGCTTCAAACTGTCCTTTCATGAGAGTCCTTCCACACAGGTCTCATTCCTGGTTTCTGCTAGTCACTGCGCTAGATGCTTTAATGCCTGTCATCGTGTAGGCACCCCTCATGGGTTCCTTACGTGCTAAATGTGTCTTCGAGCACGTAATTGTGGGTAGAATTACGGGGCACGTACCTGCTTCTGTAGCTGCATGGGAGTGTTTGGAAACTTCACTTATAAGCGCCAGCTTTACTACTGCGCGTGGGGTACAGAGGCTGTGCTCTGTCCCCAGGGTCATCTCCCTGCCTGGATTTGAATTGAATGCTGTTCCTTCTTGCCAAAAAAAAAAAAAAAAAAAAAAAAAAAAAAATGCAAGCACCTTGCCCACCCCTGGTTCAAGCGAGGCTCTGCTTCGCAGAAGTGACGACTAGCACAGCGTCGCACATCGGGTCAGGTGGCGCAGCTGGAGGGCAGATCTTTTGACTGCTGTTTATTTCTTCTTGTAGGCTCCCATTCAGAGGAGGAAGAAACCCGCTTCTCAGAAGAAACGTCGATTTAAGACTCACAATGACCACTTGGCTGGAGTATTAAAAGATTACTCTGATGTCGTTCCTGGCAAACAGTGATCGGCTGAATTCTGGAGCAAATGTGCATTTTTTTACAGGCCTTTTGCCACTCGGGCTCAGTGTCTGCTCGCAGAAAGACTGACTGTATATAGTAATGTGATATGTTTCCCCCCATCCCAGCAACTGCCGAGATGGAACAGGTCAGTTTAAGAGCAAGTATGAACTCCTAAATTTAGAGGTTAATTTAAGTAGCTAATGGGGAATGTGTCTTTAAGTAAGAGGTTCTCACTAGTTGCCTCTCGGCATAGAGTGATAAATGGTGCTCAGCGTGTAATGCAGGAGTTCCTGTTCAGTGCTTAACTCTGCTTTTACATTGCTTAATGGGTATTTACCCGGACTTACTTACAAGGCGCTTTCTGGTAGAATTGAATACAGTATTTGTTTTACCTGTTTTGGGGAAAACCTTTTCCTAAAATCACTGCCGGCAAGTTTCTTTCACAGTCAAATACACCCACGGTTTGTATGCGTCTTCCTTGCCATGGGACCGAGCTTTACTGAAGGTCGGTGATATCTGAGGCTCAAACTCAGAAAAAGCCCTCTCCCGAACTCCCAGCAGGCTGCAGGATGGCAATGCAGCTGTAGCTTCCTAATGCTACTCAGAAATTGCCCTCGGCAATTTCTCGTCTCTGTAGTGGATGCACGTGTGTTGCACAGTTCTGCTCTATGGACAGGAGGGAAATAAAATGACAGTGTAATGCTGAAGCAAGTTATTTTTTTTTTTCTTAAGTAATAAACTTACAATGCTGGTTTCCAGTGTTGCTTCCTTGAAGAATGAGAGAATCAACATCTTCCGTATTGCGTTTTCCTTTTCAAGGAGGTAAAGGAATCTTTGCTATATTTTTATCTTCTCAATGACTTATTGTTCTGGGCTAACACTGTCATCTTTTTGTCATTCTTGGTTGGGGAGGTGGGAGGAGCCACCTTAAATGAAAGCTCCCTGTAGATGCCTGATGTTCTGTGCAGTACAGACTCATGTGGAATGTGGCCAAATTATGTCCTCCTGATAACTTATTTTTACGTACTGAACCGGAGTCAATCAATGCTGATACTGTTTTCATGGCACTGCAGGAGAGGAGCTGTTCCTCTGCTCTTCTAGGGTTAGGATCAAAGATAAAAATAGGTGACGGCGATATCCCACTGACAGTAGATTGCTGCTGCGCGCACATGAGCGGTTGTCTTGCTAGATGTATTGGGGGTTGAAGCAGAGGCCGTCAGATCCGAACAGATGAACAGATGAAGAATAAGGCTTTGTTGCTGTTGCACTGAACAAGTTGTGTCTGCCTGGGGAAGCGCAGGGGGAGAAATATACTTCTGTAAGCAAGGCATTTATCCTCCTGATTTAGAAGACTGCTCTTTTGGGAAACAGACAATACTTCCAGCATTGCACATGTCGGCCCTGTTTAAAGAGTTGCTGAACGCCGGTAGGAGGGTTTCTTCTATTATTTTTTACGTAGATATATAGAAATTTTTTTCACGCTTTTTAAATATGCTCCAGCTGGTTTTGAAACTGCTCTTCTTTCCTGTATCTTCCAGGTCAGCACAAGCAAGTTCTCTTGGAGCTTTTTAGTTTTCTGTTACAGCTCTGCGTTAAAGCACCCGTGGCACACTTGCAAAACTGTTCACCTTTCTCCTGTCATCTTCGGGGGGGGGGGGGGGAGGTTCTCTTTGCTGCATTTTTGAGCAGTGATTTTTTTGGTGGTGGTGCTCGGAGAAAAGCAGAGGTCTTGGTGAGCTCCGAGTTGCCTTTCATACCCTTGGGGATTTTTATGGGTAACTTCCCAGTCGTCTTACATCGCATTACCCTTTCTTCATGAACCAAAGCTTGCAAAGCAGACTGTAAGGTAGGCTACCTCTTTTGTTTCGCTGCTCAAGTGCGTAAGATAATAGGGGAGTCTAAAGAAAATGCCTCCAGCTACTTTCAAAGATTAAAAATATGTTAGGTCAAAAAACAGAAGGTCAGGAAAGGAAGATTGACTACCAGCTCTGTGTGCCATGCTGGCATTGTCAGGCTCCAGCGTTCAAAGGAACAAAACGGTCCAGTTGATGTCCAGTTGGAAAGACTGGATTAGATGCTTTGTCTCACTGGAGGAAGTCTTCTCCTCTGCTGTACCAGCAGAGAGAGCATAGTAAGTTTTACAGCTTGTTAGGGTACAGTCTCAGAAATAGCAGAAGGGAAGCTGACATTGGCCCCGTTAGAGGTGGCATGGGATATAGATAAGCAGTCGTGAAGAAAACAAGTTCAGAAAATAAGCATGGGCTCTTCTCTTTTGGTGGATTTCAGGAGTTGGGTTTTGTTCCTCTACTGAAGATGCACCCAGCGGTCCTTATGGTTTTTTTGCAAGACCTCTTAAAAATCAAATGGTGTGACTTGAAAACCTCTCGGACTATATCAACGGGAGTCCGTTTGCTGAAAGCATTTTAGTACCACTCCAGTCCTCTTCAGTCTCTTCACAGCGTAAGGTCCAAATCAGGCTTTTCGCTGAAGTTCAGCGTAAGAGTTCACATCTGTTAAAAAGGTAAACGTACGTCATATTCCTCCAGGGTGTTCTCACGTGTTCGGTGTCTGGCATGGTGGTTCTCCCTGTGGCCAAAACCGTCGTGCCCTCAGCTTGGTTTCTTTGGCAAAATTCTTGTTCTCTCGGTCTGGCAGCACGAAGGGCTGCCGAGAAGCATTGCATTCTCTCCTGGAGGCCGTGGGCCTAGTACTCCATTTTTTTCTTCCTTCCCTGGAAGCGTCTGCTGCTAACCAGGAAGATAAGGGGACGTGGGCTGCCCTTGGCAAAGGCGCAACATAGGATAGAATATTTCAGTCGGAAGGGACCTACAATGATCATGTAGTCCGTGGCAAGGCACCTTCGTCTCACGCATTTCGGGAAGGCTCTTTGGCAAACCCACCTCAGTGCGGTCTTTACCCGTCCCTGCCAGGTGAGGACTTGCCTCTTCCGCTCTCCTGAGGCTCCTCAGGTGATGCGCGTCCTGTCCAACAAGGACATTATCCCCTCAGCTCCAGGATTCGGTGTGTCCATCTCGGCGGGGCTGTCGTTTGAGCCTTTCGAACCCCCTGGGGTAATGGAGGAATGCAGGCACTGTCGAGCTGTTCTTCTGATGCAGCATCCTCCTCTTCTTCCCCTGCCGTATCAGCCAGGAGCAGAGAGGCCTTCAGCTCCCACCTGCTATGATGCTGATGGACATACGGACAGGGCCCTGGGGAAAAGGAGGACACTCCTTCTCAATGATGGGAGCTCTCCGAGATGCATCTTGGCTGTCTACGTCATCCTTTCGCTTGCACAATTGCAGCTCGAGCCTGTGGCTGCGAGGACAGTATCTGCAGCAGTCGCTAGGGCTATTGCCGAGAGAACGCGGCTCTTTGGAGGTCCACCAGCAGCCAGAGACGTGCACTCAGCCCTCTGTTTCCCCCCTCGATATTTATTACAGTAGTTGGTCTTGTTGGGAGGGAGGTGTGCCGGTTCCGCCGCGGTGGAAGTGGAGGAGGAGGGAGCTGGTGGGGTAAGTGGGGTCGCATGGCTGATGGCTCTTCCTCTCTAGCCAGGCGCTGCTGGTCTGGGATTCCTTTCTGAAAAGGTACCCTCGTAGGGCATCTGGCAGCAATGGCAGCATACCCGCCCGTGGGGATCGGGGGCGGCACTGGCCCTTCAGGAGGGGCTCGTTAAGACCTCTTTGTGCCTACGTACGTGAGCCAGACCTTTTATTGCGTCTGCTCCTCCTCACCCCCAAAATCAAAAGCACTGCTGTTTTTTTAAGGTGCAAGTTGAATAGCCCAGGGGCGTCACAGCTCTAGTCATGGAGCTCGGCTGGCTTCTCTCCTAAAAGTTGCTCTAACTGAAAAGTTACTCCACCTCCTCCTCCGTTACAGTGATCATTCTGGAAGGGGATGGAAAACAGCAGGATTTTGTATGGTTGAATGAGAAAACTGACATAAGGCGGTGTGTACCAGAGCAAATCTATAATTCATCGTGATCATTCAAGGCTTTTAGAAAGCAGAGGAGAGAGCGGCAAGGGAGCACCGACAAATGGTATAAAGACCCCGCACGTGGACGTAGCCAGCGAGGGCTGTCGCTTCCAATGAGCACAGGCAGGCGGTGGAGGGCCACCAGGGAGAGCTGGGCTCCCGGTACCTGCTGATGAGGAGGGGCTGCGTTCGCAGATGACTAGAAGCAACTACGGTACTGACATCTCATTATTTCCAGCTTCGTTGCTTGCTTTCCGGTCGCTGCTAATGTACCCGGGCCCAAATTCCTTTGTGTGTTACTGCCTCGGGGGCCTCTGACAGCTCCTGCATCTGGGGGAGGATGTCCGGTAGGGTTGAGCGCTTACTGTTGGCTGGTAAAGGCCAGCCAGGCTAACCGCTAACAACCCTCAGGGAGGGGAATGCTCGGACCCCAGTCTGCTGGTACTGGCTTTCTACTTCTGGCAAAGTCAGGCGTACGGCTGGATCGTCGAGGCCCGCCGCTGAGTTGTCAGCAAGAGAGGGATCAGCCTGAAAACGGCGTTCCCGGCCACCTCAGGTAGCTGGCATTGCTACAGCACTGCCCAGCCCGGCTCCAGGGATGCTCGCAGAAGGCAGCGCCGCACCAGCCGGGAGCCCTGGGCCGGCGTTTTGGCGTAACGCAGAAGGCCGGGTGGTTTGGGGCCCGGTCTCCTCCCAGGAGAGAGAGGGTCTGCTTCTGCGCTGCTTCTCGGGTCTGTTCTTCTGGCTCCGTAGGTGCGTTCCTAACGGCGTCTGTCTTGTTAGTCCTGCGCAGGCTCGCTGGGCGCATCCCTGTAAAGCGGGTGAGGAAGAACGGCAGTTCCCTAGGACAGAGGGCTTGTCTTGGAGGCAGCAGGGCTCTCGGCAGGAAGGCAGCTTCTCCGTCGTGGTGGGTATTGCGTAGCTGTAGCTGCTCTCCTCCCGCGTGAGGCGAACGCAGCCTGCGCCGCTCCGGCCAGGGCCAGCGGAGCGAGGGAAGCCGTTGGTTCTCTGCTCAGCACTGGGAAGGTCAGACCTGGAAACTGCGTCCAGTTTGGGCCTCCCCACCCCATTCAGGAGGGATGCAGGGACACTGGGGAGGGTCTGGTTGGGGCTCCTGGGCTGGTCAGGGCTGGGGGGCAGAGGGGCTGGGAGAAGAGTGGGGAGCTGGGACAGCTCGGTGTGGTGAAGAGGCGCCTGGGGGCATATCTAATCGCGGGTGGTACAGCAACGTGAAGGGCAATTAGGAAGATGATGCGGTCAAAGTCTCTTTGGCAGCCATGGCAGATGACGTAGTAAGGGAACGCGGGAAGTTTGGCTTGGATATTAGGAAGAAAAAAGCTGGCGGGGAGGTGTCTCCATCCGTGGAGGTTTCGAGCGTCGCCCAGACGAGACCAGGCTGCCCAGATCTCTTATTGGCAGGAGTCCTGTTGCAAGAGAGAGGTTGGATCAGAGATCTCCTGCGGCCCCTTTTACCCACGTGCTCCTGTGGGTCCGAACCCTGGTTCCTTTAGTGCCGCCCAGCTTGCTGTAAGAGCCGTTCCCCTTGTTCCTCGCTGGCTTGCTTTCCGCCGCTTTGGTTTGCAAGTGCGTGCAGCGGCCTCTGTGGTACCCAGCAGCCCAGAAAGAAAACAGCCGTGGCTCTGAAAACCCATCGGCGCTTCTGCGGTTGGGACCCACGTCTTGGGCTCCAGCAGCCTCGTGGGCTGGATGTTGTGCGGAGTGCAAGCACAGCAGGGGAAAAGGATGGTTAAGGCAGGAGGGTGTCCTTCCATTAAGTTAATTTTTTGACTATACCTGCACTTCTGGGCTTACATCCAAGGCCTGAAGTACTTGTGCGATTTCCTCCTGCCTCCATCGGTTACGTTGTAGTCTCTATTCCCTCCTGAGCTAGTTATTAATTATGGAGACTGCAGAGATGAAGTCCAGACTCCGCTAATGGTTGACCTCCCCGTGTTTTACAAGAAGCGTTTCAGGGATCTGCTAATGGTATTTCTGAGCTGTGCTTTTTAGGCTCCGCCGTCATCTTGGTTTCTAGCCTGAGCTGTGGCAGCGAGGTAGATAACGGCGTTTAAGTGTTGGCTGAAGCCTGGCTCTCCGGTCAGCCTGCACTTGCAGGGCACACATCCGCAGCGCCCTGCTCGTCGCCCTGGGTTGAAATGCCTCCCCGGTGCAGGCACTGACTGGCCTGGGGATAGTTTCCCTGGCTCTGGGCTGCAGGCACGACCCCAGGGCAAACTTCAGGCGTTGAGGTGCGCTGTGCCGTCGTCCCCTGAGAGCGGTTATCCCCCTCCTTCCCGGGGCGCTGGGACGGCCGATGCTCTAGCTGCGTGCTTTCCCGGGCGCGTGGAGCCTTTTCCGTGCCGGCAGGGAGCACAGAGCAGCCTGGCCCGGCAGCACGCAGGCGGCACGGTGAGCCTTGCTGGCTGACGCCTCTCGATTTCCCCAAGCTTCGAGAATCGAGGAGCAAATCCACGGCGTGCCCTCGCCCCGGCCCCAGCTGTCCTCACCAAGCCACCTCTTTGCTCTTAGCCGCCGGCTTCCCTCCCCGCTTGTGTCTCAGCCTCTAAAGC
>JAVKLA010000007.1:8585672-8600300 GCA_034782735.1 Sagittarius serpentarius
CCCCTCCCTTTTCCTTCCCCCCCCCTATCAGTACGGGGCCCAGTCAGACCCTTGCGTACAGCAGCGGGGTCCCTCCAACCACGAGGAGAGAGAAACGAGCCAACGCCAAAGCCCAAATGACGTGGTGACACAGAAGGTGAGGCAGCCCAGTGCTGAACGGCTTGAAAAACAAGTTGAACCCAAAGCAACAGCCAGTTCTATTTAGTTTTCCCCACCGCAAGGAGACCTTTCGCCACCCATAGCTGGATGCTACCGGTTTTGTAATTACGAAGTGATAGCACAATAAAAGCGACACCTGAGCACGAGCAAGGGGGAAGGGAACTGCAGGAAAACAACACAAGGTATGGGAATCCCCAGCCACAGAAACCAAAGCCAAGCCAACAAGGTCACGAACAGGAAGTTTTCACCCTGTATTTAAACATTAATTGTTTTACTGCTCCGCATCATTTCACCCGGTGATAAACCAACGCATGCTGCAGGACCAGAGGAGTCAGCGTCGCTCCATCGTCGTTACTTGGTAAGACCCAGCATAATATAGGGCCTGCAGAAGATCAAAGAAAATCACGCCCCACCAAACGCATTACCCAGAAAGAGCCACGACAACTTACTTCAGCTTTCAGGATCCAGTTGCTCCCCTAAAAAAGCTGAAAGAAGAAGTCAGCCTCGTGCACATGCTTTCCCTCGTTAGTACCATGATTTACAATTAATTACCCATAACAATTTCTCTACACTCTTAGCAATACCATGCATGGAAGGACAGAGCTCCAGCCACCAGCTTTTATGTCGGAGCCCTCCACTGTGCTAATAGCTCCTCATCACCCCGACAAGCCTCACCTGGGACCCCCCACCCACGCACCCTCTGCCCATTGGGCCGGGACCTCCGTTTAAGCTGGGGCTCGGGTCCTGATGGCTTGGTGGTGTGGTGGGTGGCTTTTTGGCTCTGTGTTGTGCATAGTGTGTCTCTAGTCTGTTCTTTTTTTGTTTTGGGCTCATGTTCTGATGGTGCCTCAAATTGCTTTATGTGTTGCCCCCAAAATTAACGTATTCCTTTGTCTTGAGCAGAGGGTGGGGCTGTATCAGCATCCTTCTTTGCATGCTCTGGGTAAGTTTTGTGGGTGTATAGTAAGGTGGTTACGGATTTTTGCTTTAAAAAAAAATAGCATTGTGCTTCGGCATGGTCTTGGTTATCCCCTTTTTTTAGCGCTTGCCCCAAAAGGAGCTGCTGAGCTGGCACGGAAAGCGGTGCCCGACCCTGCTGTGCAGGCACGGTACGTTGCGGGTGCCCCACAGACGACCTTGTTGCGGTGGCTGCTGCTTTTTCTGTTGTTACCTTTCTCGTTCAGAAAGGGTGGTTAGGTTCCTCGCGTAACTGCAGTCGGGACAAGCTGCTGGGAGGGAGAGGAAAGAATATTAATGTTACAGAACCTTTTGCTGTTCCCCGGGGCCTTGGCTGCGAGAGGAGCATCACCTACTGCAGCTGTGGTATGGGTGCCTCAGTTAATTCAGGCTGAGAGGAGGCGTGGGGTGCGTTGGCTGGGTCGCGTGGACCTTCTGGTGGTTGCACCAGATGTGATGAGTCACGAAGCCAAGCTCGCTAAAAGCTCCATCTCTGCCTTATCAGTGGCTGTTTGTTTGCTGCGGCGTGGCTGCTCCGATCTGACGTCATTCGCTTAGGCTGGGGACGTTCTCTTGGCTTGCTTTCGTGCTGCGTTGCAGCTGGCAGAACGACTGAAAAGCTTGCTGCGCTCGCTCCTGGAGCGCTCGAGAGATGCATTGCTGGAGAGGCGGCCAGGCCAGGGAGCTGTTTCCCGAGCAGCGCGCGGGAGGCCTTCAGCCCCTGCAAGGGTGAGACCCCCGCCTCCGTGCGGCTTGCAGGAGCCAGGAGAACGTCAGGCGGATGGTTCGTTCCTTGGGTTGGCAGGTGACTAGGGTTAATGCACCCTAAGAGCAAGATATGTGCGTTATAGGGATTTGGTGTGGTTTTGGTTTTGTTTTTGTTTTTTTTTTTTTTTTTTTTCTTGGCTGTTTCCCGTGCTCCTAGGGAAGACAACCTAGGAGAAGGGGGCGGTCAACTGCCTTAAGTGGATTAGATGGGCAAATTCCTCAGGGCTGAACGATGCTCGGCATCCTTTGGTAGCTAACATCCTTCAGTCCCTCTGGCAGCCCCTGCTTGAGTCTTTTTAGCCTTTAAAGCCGTGTGGTCCTAAAAGAAGTTTTCTCGTGTGTTTTTTTTGTCCTTTATTCCACTGCACTGCTGACAGCTGGAGCTCTTGCAGACCAGGGGTAGGAGAAACAAGGAAACCCCTGCCTCGGCTTTTCTCTTCCGTTTCAGGTGTGTTGGTAGAGGATTGGGCTCGCGGAGAAGCTGGGTGCTTTTCTGGCCCACCCCGCTGCGGGGCAGGCTGTCCGTGAGCTGGGTGCTGCGGCAAGAGGACGTGCGGAGCCGCCAGCCCAGGAGGTCCTCAGCCAGGTCCTTTTTGTCCCCTTATCCTAACCTGGTTCAGAAGCAGCCTGCCTAGCCTCCGCGATCCCGGCTGGGCTTTTCCTGCGGCACAAAGGGACGCAGCCTGGGTGTGAGGGGATGACGTGCTGTGGGTGAGAGCTGGACCCCAGGGCAGTTTCCGGGGGCCTAAATAACCTGACGGAGGCGATGGCTTGGGGGAACAAGAGGGCTGGCACCGGCAGGGTTTGTTAGCGGAGATCAATGCAGCACTATCGATCTGGAAACCAAAGCTTGGCTGGCAACGACCATGGGGGAGCTGGGGGAGACGGGGAAAACCAGGGCGGAGCTGAGCAGCGTGCTGCCTTTGGCCGTGCTTGCTCTCCTGGGACAAGTCCCTGCAACTTGTGATCCCCTTGGCTGGGAGCGCTCAGCCAGCAGCCAAGGATTGTTCCTGTGTCCAGTTTTGGCTCACCCTCTGAATTTACACCGCTTAGGTATTATCAGGAACTTCCTGACTCATCCTGGCTAGCAGTATTGCCAGCTTTTTGAGGTCCCTACTGGTTTGCCTCCAAAGTTCAAGCAGATCTTGGGAGCTCTGCTGACCCGAAGCACGAGCAAGCAACGTGGGACACCTGGGTGGCTTTGCAGAGAGGTGGTAAGCCGCCTGTGTCCAAGGGAGACTGGAAGCGTCTTCATTTACAGGAAGGTAATAAACTGTCAAGGCGCTACCAGCGCTGGGAGGGTCCTGCTGTGCTTGATGTGACAGCAACATGTCGTGCTACAGGCTGCAGAGGCATCTGCTACACATTGGGGACGTTGCACATCTGAAACGCCAAGGTGTGAGGGAGGACGATCTGTATCTCTGCAAAATAATCCTACGTTGAACCCTGATCGGAAGAACACCACGGGTGAAGGAACGCTCGGTCCAGGTTCGTCAGCACTCCCAGCACCCTCCGCTACCACGTGGCAGCTGGTTTCTGCCCTGGCTTAGTCATCTCCAGCGCAGACCTCTCAAAACGGTTGACGCGTGCTCCGCTCGGGGCATGCGTGAGCTGCAAGCTGCTCTGGCAATGCAGCCTCGGGTCAGCTGGGCGCCTTCAGGCAGCATTGCAGAAGTGGAGGGGTTTGCTGTTTGCAATAGCGCTGCCAGTGACGATGCCCCGCATCGCTGCTGATGCGGGGCGGCTGACTTGGTGTTGGTGTAGCTTGTGGGGGTAGGGGAAATAATCCGATTATCTGAAATCAGAATTGTGGGCGCGGGGAGGCTGGTGGGGCTGGGGCAGGGTGCGCTGGGCCAGAGTACTTGCGTTCTTCACTCACGCCTTTATAGCAACTTGTATTGCTGATACGCCTTTCCGCTCGTCCGCTTCCAAAGCAGACCGTCCACCCTCTGGCAAAGACCATGCCTCCCTTTGCATAAAGCCCAGGGCGGCTGCACGCTGTCAAATCCTTGGGAAAGACCCCGTTGCTTAATGCTCCTCACGGATCCAGCCAGGGATTTTGTGTCCCACCCTTGGCCACGAAAACCAGCCGCCTGTGCTCGCCGGGGGCTGTGGCTGATGGCACCTTCAGCTCTCGCTACGCGGGAGGTTGCGGACTCCGTAGTACCTGCTAGAAATGGCGCTTTCTCCTTCTTTCCCTTAAAAAAGGAGATGAAGCTTCGGCAGCCTCCCTTCTTTGTGCTCTGCCACCTGCCCCCGAAGTGAGTGCGTCGGGAAGACCGTATGGGGGTGCTTCAACCTGCTCAAGACGGGGCAAGGGGGGGGTTTAGCAGTGTAAAAGCAAAAATGGCACGAATGGACCGCTTGAACCTCAATACCAGCAGGTCGAAGAGGCAGTTCTTGCAGCTTGTTTCTGGCCACTGAAAGCGAGGTACCCGGTGGTGTTGGTCCCTAACAGATGTTGCTGCCGGTGCCTTGCAGGTCCCACCACGCCGGCATGGGACCTGCCCGTGCTGTAGGGGACCTGGCACTTGCTGCCTGTGGCACATCAGCATGGCAAGCTATGCAAGGGGATGGAGCGGCACAGGGAATATTTGGTTTCACGGTGTAGCAGGGCCTGAACTGAGCAAGGGACCCACCAGCCTCTGCGGGAGGAGGGGACGGGATGAGCGGGGAGCCGTCAGGTTCGCTGGACGGAGCCGGAGCTGTGGGCAGGCTTTGTCCTGGTGCGATGCTGTGGGGGAAGCCGAGCTGTGAGAACTAGTGCGCTCATCTGAACTAATGGCTTTTAAGCTGAGGATTATGACGCTAATGCAATTCACGTTTGCATGCCAGTAACTCCTAGGTATTAACCGGGAAGCCTGAGATGTAGGGGTCTCGGGATGAGGCGAGATCGGAGTGCCCCGCTGACTGCAGAAGCTTTGCAGGGCCCTGGTACGCTCGGGAAAGCTGGGAAGGAGGAGGCGGGATGTCCGGGTGCTTCCCTGGTGCTGTGGTGTGGAAACCATGGGTGCTGAGCCAGGTGCCTTCTTTGGTAACCGGGCTCGAGCTTGCCATCCCTCTCCTCTCCCTTATCCGAAGGTCTGTCAGCCTTGTGCTTCGGCAGGTGGAGAGCCTGAGGAGGGTGAAAGCTCAGAGGCATCTCCAAGCGCCTGTCCCTGGGGGAAGAGCACCCGTGGCCTCGGCCCCACTTCCCAGACCCTCCTGCTTGGGAAATGGGGCCCATCACAGGGGTTTCTACAGTGGGGCCAGGAAAAAAAAAAAAATTTGGGTCAAGTGTGCCAGGGACTTGTGCTCCTAAATGCCTTGGGCTCTAGTAGAAGCCATGCCCCAGAGCTGGCTTTAAATCCCTGGCCAAGCTTGTGTTTGCAGTTTCGAGAAAGAAAATGCCTTCGTGAAAGGTGTGCCACCTACCCAGCGCTCGCTGCTGGAGGTCCTTAGCTGAGCTGTCCCTTCTGCCGTCCTCCTCCGCTGAAGGCGTGCAGGTTGAGCGAAGCTGTACTAGACACCGGCAGCCCTCTGTTTGCACTGATGGCTGAAAAAAACCCGAAACCGCGGTTAGCGAGTCCCTGCTCGCTGGTATTGCATCCCAGCCTTTCTACGCACAGGTGCCAAGCGTTTCCATCTCTCCTGCAGCGTGAGGTGCTGTCTGTGCCCCGGGAGCCTTGTGTCTCTCCTGGGTGCTCAGCAGGGAGGGGCTTTGCTGGCGGAACCCTGTGTTGCACAGCCCCTGCTCCCAAATTCGAGTCCCTCCCAAGCCAGTGTTTCTTGGCACAGCTTTACGTCCAGCCAGAGTCGTACGGTGGGGCAGCGGCAGCTCTGTTGCAACTAAAACACATCTGCAGTGGATGGGGTCCCTTCTTGCTACCTCGGGTGTTACCTGCAGGGGTGGCATTCCGGTTTGACTTTGGATGGCACCGGACAGCAGATTTGGCTGGGGTGGTTGACCATGTCTCCTTGGGGGGTGGCTTGGTGGTGGGGAGGAGAGCCTTATCTGCCCACCAGTGGTGCCCAGCCACGTGTGATCTGCAAGCTCCTGCTGACAAAGAGCTGCCGTGATAGTTGCCTGCGCTCTCACTGCTCTTGTTTCTCACTTAGATAAGCACCAAGCTCCTGTCCCTGGAGCTGAGGTGGGAGTTTGGCTTCAGGGTTCCCACAAAATCAGCATTTTGCCGTTTTTGTTTTTGTTTTTTTTTTTTTTTAAATCCTCCACACTCGTATAATAATTAGTTCATTGTGGCTTGTTTGCACCAGAGCGAGTTCTTGTTCTTCCCAGTGCTGGGCTTGGGATGCTCTGGGGGTGTAAATAAATGAGTGCATCGGAATAACAATCCCTCACAATGTCACTTAGTGTTGGCACGCTCTTTCCTCGGCCCAGCCGTGCCGAGGGAGCTAGCTGGCAGCGCCGGCCCAGTGCTGAGTTTGGCCCTGGAGAGTAGAAAAGGGAGGAGGGGAAAAGCCCCAGCAGTCTCCTGGTGGGGACCGAGGAAAAAATGACTCATCTTCAGGCTAAGAAACGGAGACGAATGAATGAATGCACAAGGAAATGGGGGGAGAGGAGAAAGAGGCGTCTTGTGTTATCATTCCCAGCTGCGGGGTGGTTGCTGCTGCGGAGGAGCTTGCTCCCCTGCTGCCTTGCTGGCTGCTGGGAGGAGATGCTGGGAAGATGGAGGGAGTGTTTGGGGATGGGGGGGGGCGATCCCGGCCTTGGGGAAAAACGGTGCTGGCCCATGCTGGGGCAACTGCTCCGGATTAAACCGCACCTCTAGCTACGCAGGGATATTTCCCATCTCTTTATTTTAGATGGCTCTCAGCATTTTAAAAACAATAAACTTATTTCCAGCTTCATTCCCAAACCCTTTAGCGTTCACCCAAACACCAGGTTGCCCCCAGGATTTCCCTGTTATTAATACTTCTTTGTCTCACTCCTAGGACTAGGTGCTGACTCCACAGCGTGGCCTCTCACCCATGCCAGCCCTCCCTTCCCCTCCGAGGGGATCCCAGCGGGGCCGGGCTCCAGGGATGCAGCTGTCCCCACGTCACCCCCGGGCCAGCCCTCGCTGCCCACGTCCACGGGACCTGCCAGAGTCGGGGTGTCCTCCGGGCCGGCGGAGGGGGATGGCCACGATGCTACCCTCGTGGCGGCACTGTCCCCGGCTCCTGCCTCTGTCCCCGTGAGCACCGTCGCCATAGCAGACAGCCCATCCGTAACCTCCGGCCCCGGTTCGGTGCCACCAACCTTGGAGACAGCCCCAGGTCTTCGGACAGCAAACGCTGCCAGCTTGGCAAGAGGCACGATGGATTTGGGGGCAGGTCCCAGCCCCACGGGTATACCTGCATCCTCCTCCTCCCTCCCCACCGGCGACCTGTCTTCATCCCCCGGGACGGTCTTGTCCCCAACCCCTGTCCTCATGAGCCCTGGCACCACCCAGCCCCCGGCGCTAAGCAAGGACGTCCCTTCGCTGGGGACGCTGGCCGTGGCATCAAGCCTGGCTGCGGAGCCAACGTCCCCGCCAGTGACTGTGACGAACCCCACCGCAGCCGAGGCCACGGCCGCCGGCAAAACTACCCCCTCCGCCGGGGTCACAATGGAAGAGGTCCCGCGTGCCTTGAGCGCAGGTGAGTACCACTGCTCTCCGTGGGCGTGCGCAGATACAACGTCAACCTCACGGCGCTTAGATTAAGAGGGGCAGACCCCCGGAATTGGAAGGGAAGAGGTGGTCCCCTTCTTGAGAGCAGCGTTCAGCAAAAGCTGAGCTTTCCTGGAGGCGCCTATGTCATCTGCTCTACCGGTGCAGACGAGGAGTTGTAGATACCGCGCCTCCGTTGCCCAGAGATGGGAATAAAATCCTTAGCGGCACATCTGACTCGAAACACTTAAGGACGAGAGGAAACGAGTGCCTGGACGGTGCGTGCAGCCTGACTTAGGAAGATGTAGGTTTTTCTTCTCCTTCCTGGAGACCTCACTAAGCTGACACGAGCTTTCGCCTGTCCTCTTCTGCAAGCTCGGATAGCTTCAAAGCTATTCATAAGGCCAGAAAAGGGAGGGATCTGGAGCCTTTCCCAGCCTCGGCTCAGCGCAAAGCACTGCCTGGTGCTGGGAGGGGCATCAAGGATCAAGTCCGTAGTCCTCAAGCAAAGCCCAGCTGTGTTTTTAGCCCAAATCCACCTGCCTTGCCTTTATGGGAAGGAGGTCACTGCAAAAATACAGGGGTGCCCAGCATCCTTCACAGGATGCTTGGGGAAGCAGCGAGGGAATGTTGTGTGTCCCCCCCCCGCCCAAGATGTCTGGCACGGGTGTATCGGGAACAGCCGGGGTGTGGGCTGAGCGCTGTGCGGCTGGCGACGGGACTGGGACTCGGGGAAGGCTGAGCGCTGCCCTTTCTGATGGACCTTCCGCAGGGAGCATCGTGGCCATAACCGTGACGGTCATCGTGGTGGTGGTGCTGGTTTTCGGGGCAGCGGCGTACCTCAAGATCAGGTAAGGTTGTTTTCGGGGCGCCTGCCTGGCGGGGTGCTCGAGCCGTGGCCCTCCCCGCCCCGAGGCCGCAGCTCCTCTCGCTGTCGCAAGGGTGATGCTCAGGGGCAAAGCCCCGGGGAGACGCTGTCCCCAAGCCCAGCGGGGCGACGTGCAGCCTCTAGTCGCAGCACGGCTGCGTTTTCTACCCCGTCCATATTGAAAAAGCAGAGTTTTTTCTTCCTCAGTTCGCAACAGCCTCACTCAAATGCCGGAGACGCTGTTCGGCATAGTCATAACCAGTAATTATCCCTAGGGCGAGCTGCTGCCACGGGTCCTGCCGTGACTTAGACAATAAACAGCAGCACGGCCCAGCGCTGAGCGTCGGTAATGAGGCTTTGCCGACAACCGAGATGAGCAAAGGTCTCGTTTTAATTCCCTGGCATCTCCCCGTCTGGTTCAACGGGGGCAAAATCCTGCCTGTGCTTATTTTCTCTCCTGGTGCTTCCTGCTAAAATATCCCAAAGCTCAACCTAACGAGGACTTGCATGCTTTTTTTTGTTGTTGCCCCCCCGCCTTAGTAAAATAACTGATAAACCACCAAAGCAACCGGTAACGCTGGGCGGTTTGCTTTCCCCTGGCAGGCACTCCTCCTACGGCAGGCTTTTGGATGACCACGACTACGGCTCCTGGGGCAACTACAACAACCCTCTCTATGATGACTCCTAGTAGGGATTGGGGGTGGGGGTGGGGGTGGGTGGAAATCCTTAATTTATAAGCGCTTCTGCAGCAGAGCATCCACGGTGGAGGAGATGCCCGGGCACTGAGCCACCCCTGTGGGCAGGATTACAGCGGGTCGGGTGGATGACAGGCAACCGGCGGGCGGGTGCGCGGCGCCCACAATAAACCTGAATTTTGGCCTTTGCGTACGAAACTCTGGGTCCTGGGGCACGTGGGCCACCTGGTTGACTCAAATTCACAGGGGGAAGGGGTGGGGGGAGGTGAAGGGAGAGGATGGAGTTTCCGCCAGCGCTATGGCGTCCTTTGAAATGCTACTGCCCCACGGCTTGGGGAGGGGGACATGGGGGCTGCCGAGCCCGAGCCAGCAGCGGAGGGGGGTCTCCCATGCTTTCACATACCCCTTCCTCCGAAATCACCTCCCTGCATCGCCCTGTGATAACCTTTGCTTTGCCTTGTCTGGGAACACAAGCAGTTAGGGGGCTGCTCTGTCACCGCTCCCTTTCTTTTTCTTGCAGGTGCTTCTGTCCAGAAGCTCATAATTTTGGGTTTTTTTCCCCTTTAATGGTGTTGTGGGGTTTTTGTTTTTTTTTTTTTTTTTTTTTACACCCCCCAAACACAGCCTGGGAGCCTGTGCTAAGGTGCGTTGTCCACCCACGCTCCTGGGCCAAGAGGTGCCCCATTTCACACGCGTGGGTGCTTGCTCCGCGGCTTTATTTTTAATCCTTGAAAAACTTGGCTGCTGAAATACAGCAAAGTGGCTTTTTTAATCCCCAATTTATGCGTTCAGCTACTAGCGTGCCAAGCTGGGGGGTGGCTGATGACAGGGCTGGTTTGGGGAGGGGATGCTCGCCCCCAGCCCACATCCCCTCACTCAGCCGCTTCTACTTCTGGCTAAATCCCCCGGCAGTGAAAACCAAAGCCCTCAGCCCACGTGGCCTTGATAAATCAGCATTAAATGACGCTGCAAAGGTTTGGGGCATCCCAGCAAGCCCCCAGAGCCGGTCACCATCACCCCAGGGGTTGTAGATCGGCCGCTTCCCACGGCCCCTCGGCAAGACCGAGTTTCTGCAGGGGTTTTGGGGAAGGCGGCAGCAGCCCTGCACAGGGAGGGATGCGCTGGTTTGCAGTGGTTTATGTCGCTGCTTTTAATTACCGACCGGTTTCTTGCAGGGGGAGGGCATGAAGTACACCCGGGTATCCTCCGAGGTACCTCTTTGCTAAAGCCGAAGCCCTGAAGCAGCAGGGCATTTGCTGCTATAGGGAGGGTGGCCAAGAAGGAGCTGCCGTTCCCTATGGGATGCAAACAGACGAAGCAGAAGAGGCTCCAGCTGCCATCTCACCCGAAACGCAGGCGTTGGTTTGCTTCGGTTTAATCGGCGTCGGTGGCGCAGGCTGGGAAACAGGCTCTGCCGTTCGCCCCGGCTGCTAAACAAAGCGTCCTGGGGAACATCAAAGCTCGAGGTATTTGCATGATTGCTTCCCGCAACAGATGCATCATCTCTTGATTTTCCTCAAGCGAGCATAATAAATGCGGCCGGCACCATAACAGCCACCTGAAAAGGTCAGGAGAAATAAGGACATCTCCTCCAGCTCCGCTTCCCAAAAGGAAATGCAATCATTATGCGTTTTCCTTTTCCTTCCTAGCCTGGTTTTTTGGCCTCTTCAGTGGCCCATCCTTCCACCTCCTTTTTTATATTAGCACCGGTCCGGTGGCTGAAGCCCAGCTCAACAGCAAGACTTCAGTGTGGGATTTTCTGGCACTCTGCCTACCCGCTAAGGTGTGGATACCGAGCTGCTCCTCACCCTCTTTTACCTCAAACAGGGTAGAATCGGAGAATAAAGCAGCGAACGGTCGCTGCACCTTCAAACCACAGCCAGCCCAGGAAACTGTTGGGGCTGGGGACATATAGGGGGTGAGATTTCTGGTGGAACTGCTCTGCATCCCCCTCGCCCTCTTCCCTGGGATAGCATCCTGCCAGCTGCTAGCTATTCCCACCAGGCTCCGGAGAGGCGGGCCGCGTTTAGGGAGGCAGGGGAATGCGACACTGAGGCAGGGAGCACAGCAGCGGTGCAGGCTCTGAGGATGCTCGGGATGAGCAAAACTCCCTTTCACCTTTCTGGCAGCCAAGAAGTAGTGAATTAGGCCACCTCAGCTAAGAAAAACTACAAACTAAGTGGAAACCCCCCCCCACCACCCTTCTTCTCTTGAAATAAACTGGATGGCACAGTGCTGTACTCGCCCTCCCCGAACCCCGCAGAAGAGGCTCTCCCTCGCCCCTGCCAGCAAGAAGTCGCCCATGGGGGAGTCCGTCTGCTTTGCTCAGCTTTAAAACCCCTCCTGAGCTACAGCTCAATATTGTCCAGCAACAGCAAAGTGCAGGCATAAAAAAAAACCAAAACCAAACTATTAAAAAAAGTCACTCACTTTGCTCAAATGCTGCTGCTAAAATAAGTGAGGGAATAAAGGGAAAGGAAAAGCCACCACCCTCGCTTAAAAAAAATATAATCCCCAGGGGAATAAATTCCTTCCTCAGGAAGGAGAACAGAAATGGGGTGTCATCTTCCGCAGGACACTGGGAGTTTTTAGGAGGAAGGCTTGGCCAAGAAATTAAACCAGATCTTATCAGCATGGGCTGATTTCACATGCAAATTCACACTTCATGTCTGCACCAGCAGCAAAAAACAGAGATGCCGTCTCCTCTCGTCCCCAGTGCCACCGAGCTGCAGGTCTGCAAGGCTGGCACGTGGGGCCCACTTTCCTGCTCAGCCCTACGCTTGGAGGCTTAAAATGAATGAATCTCTCTTGCCTACAATGCAAGGAAGAGGCTGTAGGTATTTTCAGGGATATCCTGGGGTGAAAAGAGATTCCTCGCTTCCCGCAAGAGCCTGGGACCAAAAACCATCCCCGGTGCCTTTTCTTTGCTCCCTGGCACAGTTTAAGCAGCAAGGCAAAGCCTCTGCCCTAAAGCACTCGCCTAACAGGTAAGGTAAAAGAAGAAAGGGTGGACATCCCGCCTCCCCATGTGGCTCAAGCTTCCCAGCCCATCACCCCGGCCTCAGGCCTGTGGAAGGGAAGGCACACCCCGCTGAAGCGGAGACCCTCAGCGGGGTGCCCTCTCCCCCGCAGCCGGCGGCCCTGAGCCTTTCTAAAGACTTTTACGCAGCACCTGAGCTCCAGCCTTATTTCCACCACCCCCCCCCCCACCCACCCCCCCCCAGTGAAAAAGGGCTTCTTGCAAAACTGCTTGTATATTTTAACGGCGCTCGCTGCTGTGGGTAGAGAAGGCGGCGTGAGGCTGTTACTCGCCGGCTCCGAGCACCAAATCGTACATGAATACGTCACATCTCGTTCCCACAGTTTGGAAACGGAGCTGAAAACAGCAGGCTGGGATGTGTGCTGCGGTACCACCCCTGCGACTCAGAGCGTCCTCCTCGAAATGAAAGGGGAAAGCGAAGCTGAGCCAGGCTCCCAGCTCAGGGCCAAAAACAGCTGGGGAAGGGCTTGCCAGGCTGGGAACCGCAGGATACGCCCCGTAAAGTTCCAAGGCATCGCTGGGTGAAATCCGGCCTCGGATAAAAGCTGGAGGCAAGGACCGTGAGCGAGGTGCAGAGATGCCCTGACTCTGCCCGCACGAGGAGGGTGCAAGTCAGCCCTCCGCACCGCCGCAGGGATGTTGAATACGTCGCTTTGCAAAGCATAAAGAGCTGGGAGTCATTTCAGCTCATCCCACATGAAGCCCAGAGCTCTCCTCGAGCCTCGGCAAGGCACGTCGGCCACTCCACTGAGCTCGGAGAGCCCCCGACGCAACCTGCCTGCCCAGAAACACGCAGCCAACTTCAGCTGCCTGCTGGATGTGGGGACTTCCAGGGGTACCAGAAGATCGGGTCTGCTGGAGGACGGACGCTGCGCAGGCAGCTCTGATACGGGGCAGAGGAAGCCGGTGCTGAGACCGCCCCAAAGGGCTTTCCTGGGTGACCCAGGCTACAGTTACACCAGAATTTATATTTCTTTTATTCATAATGCATCCACCCTGCGACACGGATGATGTGTTTAAGTCTACAGCATCGTATGCCAGCCAGGGCCAAGGCGCTAGACGGCCTAAAAAACAACAGATACGCTTGCCAAGTGGAAAAAGCACTTTAATTATGGGGGATGATGCCCTAAAAGGGACGATGCTCTCAAAGGGAGGATGCCTGTGTTTAAGGCGATGGCTGCAAACACCCCTCTTGTCTTCCCACCTCAGACCTTCCAGCTGACCCAGGGATTCCTGTCCTCCCCCACTACTATGGCAGGGAAGAAGGGAAAAAAAACCAGCTAGGACACGCCGTAAAATTAAAGACTTTCTTTTCTTCTTCTCTTCTTAAAAAAAAGATGAGGAAAACTCTCTGCCACCAGCTTGGTTTATTTGCAAAAATAGCAAAACCCCATTTTTCCCAGAGGCTTCCCCCCTCCCCGCCTTTGGCTCAATTGCATCTCAGGGATATTTTATTTATATAGAAAAAAATAGTTCACATAGCTCTGTGCAGAACATCCCATTCCCCTGGCCTTTCAGGCAGCAGCAGAGCCTGGCAGCAGTCCTGCAGATGACATGATCCCCCTCCAGGTCTCCTGCCTTGCCCTCACCGGCGGGCCGGCAGGCTGCTTTCATCACCATTTCCAGGCTCCGTCCGGCCTCGCTAATTGTGCTTTTGTTTTGCAAATATGCTAATATCTCATCAACATGTTTCCAAGTGTCATCTTCTCAGACTCTTGGTGGAATTAATGAAGTATTAATGACTTATTAGTAGAGACAGCTCTCGGTTGCACCCTCCAGGAGCAATAATGCTCATTAGATGAAGTAGGTGATTGGTGACAGCCGGCATGGCTTCACTAAGGGCAGATCGTGCCTGACAGATTTGGTGGCCTTCTACGACAGGGTTACAGCGTTGGTGGGTAAGGGAAGAGCAACTGACATCATCTGCCTGGACTCGTGCAAAGCATTTGACACCGTCCTGCACGACATCCTTCTCTCAAAGTTGGAGAGACCCTACCCGGAGCGCTGCATTCAGCTCTGGGGCCACCAACATAAGGCCATGGACCTGCTGGAGCGGGTCCAGAGGAGGGCCACGAAGACGAGCGGGGGGCTGGAGCCCCTCTCCTGTGGGGACAGGCTGAGAGAGCTGGGGCTGTTCAGCCTGGAGAAGAGAAGGCTCCGGGGGGACCAGAGAGCAGCCTTCCAGTGCCTGAGGGGGGCCGACAAAAAAGGCGGGGAAGGACTTTTTACAAGGGCGTGTAGTGATAAGACAAGGCGTAACGGCTTTAAACTCAAAGAGGGTAGATTTAGATGAGATGTAAGGAAGAAGTTCTTCACTGTGAGGGCGGGGAGGCGCTGGCACAGGCTGCCCAGAGAGGCTGTGGCTGCCCCGGCCCCGGGAGTGTTCAAGGCCAGGCTGGATGGGGCTTTGAGCAGCCTGGTCTAGCGGAAGGTGCCCCTGCTCACGGCAGGGGGGTTGGAACGAGATGATCTTTAAGGTCCCTTCCAACCCAAACCGTTCTATCGGTAATC
>JAVKLA010000007.1:8614021-8627087 GCA_034782735.1 Sagittarius serpentarius
AAAACCAAAAACCGTCTAGGGGAAAGCAGCCCGCAGGCAGACAGCAGGCAGGTTTCCCCCGAATGTTTTCCGGGAGGAAGCGTTTGCTGTTTCTGAGACCCTTAAGGACCCACCACCCACGGGTGCTGAGGCTGAGCATCTCGCTGCTTGTGCTGGGAGAAGGACCCGGCCCCGGCTGGGGGCTGCTCCATCCGCTGGGGCCTTGGTGAATTCGCGGTAGGTCAATTTTAGGCAAGTAGCTTGGTTGCGATTGCCTGTGGCTCGCTAAATGACTGCTATGGCCAGCTGGGAACATTCGCTATGGGTGCAACTGGGCTACCCTGGAGCAGTTCATAGTTAGCCACGAAAAAAAAGTACGGCGACGGGAACGTAACAGTGCTATCGCCAGTAGGTCAGCCGAGCTGGAAAGGTAAAGGGCCCGCTGGATGCGCACGGTCAGCTACGTGTTGTCCGGCTGCTGCTGAGGGACTTTAGGAACCTGCGGCTGCAAGAAACTTGATGTCAACTGGTAAAAACCAGATTCAAAAGTCCTGTTTTTCAATGCAGGTAATGCCACCAGTATAAATGACCGGATGTAACACCAAGACCAGCGAAGACAAAGTGAGCACATCTCACATTTGTAAGCACACACTAGTACCAAGAAATCTGGAATTTGAGTATCCTTTTATTTACAAGTTTTAACGTACATGTCAAAACACAGCCACAAAGCTCTTAATACGATGACATTCATACTGTGTTCTGCCACGATACACTGATGGGAAAGGCCGTATTTTGTGGAAAGACAAGTTCCAAAATGAACTACACCGTACAGGGGTGTGAGCTGTGACAGCAGCCTCGAGCTGCCGGACAATGGAGTTGTGAGCGACGCAGGGACACCACGGAACTGACCACAGCCAACTTGAGAGCTGTTCAGCAAAAATAGTCTCGTAACAGTCCCGAGAGAACGGCAATGCCATCTTTCTCTCTCCACAAGCCACTGTCGAGTTTTACGCTTGCATGTCCTGTTCCCCCAAGGAACCTAAAGGACTGATGACTTACGTGAGTTACTGAGCGCTCACAGAAGCCATTTCACATGCCACTTGCTACACGGCTCAGCATTTTACACTGTTATTCTCCCTTCACCATTAACAGCAGCCAGACATTCACCCAGCGCGGCCAGCCAACAGGCCCAGTTAAACACCCAAAAAATAACCGCCCAAAGACCGGGGGACGAAAGCATGGAGGGAAAAGGAACTTAAAGACCACACATGCTGCTGAGCATTAGCAAGGGTTTCAAAGGAACAGCTGGGAACATTCACAGGTTTAAAGATTGTATTTCTTGCACAAACATTTTCTTCACTGACATTTTTGCCAAGGCAAAGGTGCTTTCCAATACAGATCAGGGAGTCCACCAGAACACGGCAAATTCAGCAGCTATCTACTCTCGTCACTATTCATTTAAAAAGAAACCCTCAAGAGGGCAGCAGTTAGACAAAAGAAAGGCCAGCTTCCTTCAAAATCCTCCAAACCAGCTTCTACCCTTGTCACACACCAATAAGGACTATTTTTATTCTCAGCAACCTCAGACAAGGCCCCGCCCTAGGCCAGAAAGTCAGCGTTTCAGGAGCTGTTTTGCATGCAAGAAATCCAGCAGCAATGGCAGCGCGAGCTCTGTCCTCGGACTGGACCCGAGCCTCTTCCCACGGCAGTCTGCTGCGCTAACAAGAGAGTAAGGGATGTTCCTCTCTCCTGCAGAGACCTTGCAGCTTTAGCACCTGGAAACTCTGGTGGATTGTTCCCACTGTTTCAGCCACCTGCATCAAGAGGAGAAAAGCAGAATGCCGTTATGGACGGGCTAACAAAACCACAGAGGTACTCCCTGATGATATGCTTCCTTTATTTTGATTTATTGCATGTCCTTACCTTGCTAAAGCTGCGCACTTACACATCTGCGCTTCACAGATGAGACAACTTCAGTAAGGCTTCTTTCCCCCCCCACTTCTATTACCAGGATTGCTTCCCGCCCCAATGGTTTTTCTTCTTTCTTCCCAGCAGCATTAAGCCATCGCATCATGTGAACGTGACAAACACACTCATATAGATGAAGAGCATTTGCAGCATTGGTGCAGAGATTTCAGAGTCAGCAGGTGCGCCCTCTCCTCGAAAAGGAAACACCAGGGCCCAGAAGAACAAAACGAACACGCACAGTTTGCACCTGCATGTTAACAGTATTGCCATGACACGCTCGTGGCTACCTGTAACTAACACTGAGTAGGAGAGGAGGGAGGGCTGCGGTGCCTGGTGGTCCCTGCTGCCACAGGGAGCATCCCCGGAGGGGCAGGTATGTGATCAGGTCCAGGCTGGCAGCACCAGCGTACCCAGAGCATTGAGTAAAGCCCATCTATGCAGGACACAAGGTTCCAATAGAGCCAGTGAGATTTTAGAGCACAGCCTCTGAAGACCCTTCCAGAGCACCTTGTCTCCTTCCCTCTTTGTTCTCCCCCACTTCTGCTCCCTCTGGCAGGTGCAGTCCTTCTGCCCAGCCTCAGTGAGAAAAGAGGGGTGATTGTGAGAGTAAAAACCCTCAGCTAAGCACTGCAGTTCTCGCTTTCAAGAGCGTAAGACAAACTCCAAGACATACAGCAGACTTCCTGGAAGATGCTGAGCAAAAAAGAGGTAACAATACCCGAACAGAAAAAAAGCAAAACAACAAACAAAACCACACAATTTCTTCTATGAGTTTCCTTTCAGACAAAATGACTTACTTAGCGAACTGCCTGTCTTTCAGTGGGCAAGATGAGAAACTATTAAAACCACATTTAAAAGCGTCAGCTTAAAACAATCTGGAATGGTAAGATGCAATGCTAAGTGAAAGTGCAAATAGAGCGGCGGAGCTCAAATTTAGTACTTCAGTCTTAAGACTACGAGTCAACCACATAGCCAGGAGTTCTCCTCAGCCGCCTCCTCTCCCAGACTCTTACCTCGTGCTTGGAGAGCACTGAGGTATCACAGCTACACTAAACAGCACGACATAATTACTAAAAATTTTCTCTTATGTTAAGCTTGACAAGCCCCCCCGAAACGCTCTTCTCCCTTCTTGCAAGAAAGTCCATTTTCTGTGATGCACCTGACAGTGCTGTACATACAACGCGTTTTTTCCACTCCGCACGTGAAGGCAGCCAGTTTCCCCTTTTTGTTATTCTAATAGCTTGCTCAAGCCCCAACTTCATGAGCTGCTTCATTTCCAACACCAATGCCCAGCACCTCAGCTCAGGAAAACAATCTACCTGCCATAGCCAGCTTCAGTATCCGTAAAGCAAGCTGTGTGCTGCTTTCAGTAAGAAGTCTGTCATAGCTAGGTGTCCTAACCGAGAATGTGAAGTGTAAAAGGATTTTCCCATTGCACCTCTCAACTAGGTACGTGTTCATGGAACTATCCATTTGAAAGACACCAGAAGACTACACAGCAGAAATTAAAGCCACCAGCAGGCTACACTGCAGAAATTAAAGCCTACCTTTTACAGGCAGGTGCAATCTTCTCCATAAGGCTAGTGCTCAACTCTGGGGAAGCTGGCTTCTGATGCATCGGGCATCAAGGTCCCTGACAGCTGTAAATTGGGAAAGGGAAGGAAAAAAAAAAAAAAAAAGAAAAAAAGGGTCAATTTCCAAGTGTAGTATAAATAGAGAGAACAATCAGAAACCACCTTCTGGGGAACACACGCAACGCCAACATGTAACTTAAAACAAATCCGTTCTTTGATCAACTCGGTCTTCAAAAATGCTTACCCCCTCTCCCCAATACAGTCTGCCAAATCTCAATGGGAAGCAAGGTAGCCAAAGTGACTGCCTATGCAATTACTTACCTCTCAAACAATGTCTCAGTGTCACTGAGGAACTAATCTTTAAGAGACTTGCAAGTTTTCCCCTTCTCTCCCTGTGCTTGGCTCCTATGCTTCCTCTCTCCCTACTGCACTCAGCCGTTCAACATCTAACACAGCCAGAACAGTTCTCCTCAAAACATGTGTCCCTCCTGGTCTCTCTTCAATTCTGGTAAATCAGGCTTACTTCCACCTTGATCCAGCCAGCTGAAACAGCAACAATTCATGTTGTCTGTCTGAGCAGCGAAAGTCTAGTATTTAGCTAACCTCAGAGAGACAAACAAAGCCCCATGTTTCATCTGTGACCCTCCTCTCTTCCCCCAGCACAAGGCCTCAGGTCCTTTTACTTAGACGGTTAAGAAACCAAGGCAAGTTCTGCTTCTGTTAAAGAGTCACACTGGAAATTTGTGGGTCACGCTGTTCAGAAAGTCCTGAACCAAACAAATACAGAGCAGCCCAAACTTATTTATTGCTTTGTTACCTGCTGTGAGGCCAGACTTGGGTTATGGACGTCGATAGCAGCAAGGGAGGGGACACGGGACTCTGAAACCATTTTATTTTCCTTTTTCAGAAATCTGGGATGCCACGCTGCAAAACACAACCAATGCATACAACGTTAAGGAAGCAAGAGCTGACTGTTCTAACGCACACTGCTTCCTGCCACTTATTTTAGTATGCGGGTTTTATTTAGAGGACATCAAAGCTCATACCTTCCACTCCTCTCAGTTCAGGAAGATGATTTAGTTCTGGCAAACGCACATCTGTCTTGGAGAATTCCCATTTTTTCCTATTTGCCTGAAGGATGTTTTTTTCATTAGTAACCTGTAATTGAGGGCATAAGTACCAGCTTATGAAAATATAGAAAAAACAAAGCTGTTCTCAAGCTTAAAAATGCATCAGCACAGCAATGTTCTGCTGTAGGTGGAACTTGCACAAAAGCAAAAGAAAAGACTCTAACGCATGTGACGGAATCCATTCTGCTCAAGTGTCATTTATACATTATAAACAACGGAACAGCCACAGCAAGAAAAAACCCAGTCATCTAAGCGAGACTGCTTTCAGGAAGACAAAATACAGCACCTGGAGAATGGCTCGGATTAGTTATCTGTGAAAAGGCAAATGTTCTTGCTGGCAAGGAAAGAATATGGCCTAGGTAGCGAGTGCAGTGGAAAGCTTTCCATTTCACTTGTTTTCATTATCAATTTTTAATGCATTTATGACATGACTAAATAAGGCCTGACCACATTAAATCCAAATCTTCAATTCCGCTTCAGTGGCAAAGCACACATGGTCTACTTTTCCCAGCCAGGCAGGAGGCCATGGGTATATTCCAAGTCTCACAGACACCCTGTGTTGGACTGCTCCCCTCATTTAAAATTGTCCTCTGACAAAAAATATGTTTCATATAAGATAACTATTAGCAAAGCATAGCAGACAAAACACCTATAGGTAAAAAGCGGTAAAGAAAATAATCTTTCTAGTTGGGAACTTATGGTGAAGGCTGCAACAGATGGGATTCTTAACAATAAAACACATACTTGAGTTCAGAATTTATTTTTGCTTTGCTTTGCCAAGGGGGAAAGACGGACGACTTACCGATGTCAGGCTTACACTGTAATGGCCCGCTGCAGAATGCTTCCGTTGCTTTAGAAATGGGTTCAAGTATTTTTTACTCTTTTCATCAACTCTGTAATCAAAAATGCCCCAAACTTTGTATGAACTGGGGTAACACGGAGAATATAAAAACAACAAATGCAAGACATCCAGAAACACTGTCATTAAATGCTTAGAAAGAAGGCTCACAGGGAGAATATCCTTCGTGAGCTCAGTTAACAGAGAAGTTTGGTCCAAAGGACAAGCCACGAGTCAAAGGAAGGCCAGCGTCACAGCAGCTGGCAAACTGTTGCTGTTTAGTGGAGCTTTGCCAAATGCAGGAACACAAGGACCCTGTGCCTGTGCGGACATGCAGAGCTGCTCGAGGTGACGCCGGGCTTTCTGATCCACGTACAACCCTCCACCCAAGAGCTGTTCCTAACTGTGTCCTGTCCCAAACCCGCATCTCGCATTCCCACATCATCAACCTGCACCTCTCTCAGGAAACTACAGTTTCTTGGCAATAGGGACGGTGGATACAAGCTGTTCTAGCTCTGTTCCCATACCTGTAATTAAGGTTCCCAGGCACAGGACCCATCCCAACCATAGTGGGAGAAAAGTTCTGGTTTATGGGAGGGATAACTATGCCTGCATTCTTGGCATAGTCCAAGCTGCTGCTGGAATCTTTTAGGCTGGTTTGAGGGCTCATTTTAAATGGGTTGATCGCACTGTCGTAGTGGGAGCTCAGGTTGGAGGATCGGTCTGCTTTCTCTGCATCAGCTTTAGAGCGCTTCACCTTTAATAGCTTTGCATCTCTGCTCTTTGGGTCAACGCTGAACTCCTGTTTGGGAAAATAAGCATCATCTTTCTCTTACAGTCATGTTTAAAAAGTAGCTTAAGAGCAGCGCATGTGGGGGGGGAAAAGGTCAAAAACCTAAACCTGCATGCTTCTGCAAGGATCTGATGGAGATGGATTTGGTTTTAGTAGAAAACCTCTGTTTTCCATCAAACGGGAGGAGACTTGTGAGGGTTTCAGCACCCTCTGTAAATAAGTCACCTTAGAATGGGATCGGAAATGATTGAGGAAGAACAGCCATATCCCGTGTCACTTCCAAAGAAATGAAGTAAGAACTGAGCCCAATGTCACCTCAAAGTCACTCTGAAGCCTCTATTCCTTAGTATCTGACTGTAAGCAAAAATAAGTAATTTTGGAGACAAGGCTTTAACACAGGTAAACAGCAGCACACAAGCATGGTTTTGCGATTCAAGGTGACTGAAGCTTCCCGACTGGTTCTCCCTTCAGCTCCGTATTTGCCAGTAAAGCATCATGATGTAGCTTACGTGCGAGGGACCGGCCAAATGGCCACTTGCAGACTGCCGAGCCAAGCACTAGAGCAACCCTGCAGCAGCCAAACAGCTAGACTCAAAGGCACAGAACTTCTACACAACAGCCTGCAGGCTGTATTGCACCGAGTGTCAGAGCTGCGCGGGCACAGGCCTAATGTACTGCCTCGAATCAGGCGACAAGGTCTTCAGCACTGTTTACTCACAGTGGCCTCCAAAGGTGAGTTTCTCTGGCACATCACACCTACCTAATCTTTTTTTAAAAAAATGCAATGGGCAGTTATGCTTATATTTTTGCTATGAACTTATACTGCTGCACGTACTTTTATAGTGATTTTAAAACATTTAAAAAACCCAAACAAACTAGGTGTGGAAAACAAAGATGGACCAACCTGGACACCAAGCATTTTTCTTTCTTCTAACACATCACCTTTGTCCCTTTTGCTGATTTTTGATTTTTTTTGTAATTGATGGTCCCTGGCATCTTTCTGAATCTTCAATTTAAGCTCCTGAGCAAATCTACATTCCATGTAAGGGGGGGGGGGTGGGCGGAGAAAAAAAAAACAACCTTCCGTTAATCTCGATATTATCATCAGTTGGTGTTCAGCCCTGGCTCCTATAGCCTTTTAAGTAATCAAACAAACCATGCCTTTTTAACTGAGAAGCCAGCCAAATATGATGTATGCATTAAAATAAATAAAATCTTACAAGCACACGCTCTTCACATTACTGCAATAAAGGTGTTTGTATCCCAGTCTGGCTGTAGATGCAGACAGTGAATACAGTGTAAGACTATACTACCCAACACGGTGCGACACTGGGTTGGGTGCGCACACTGGTAAATCAACGTCATGACAAGGTAACGAGGCAAACACGCCACCGCAATGTGTTTTTCCTTTCAACTGTTGTCCTGTTTCCAGGAAGGCTAAAACCAAACAATCTTCAAGCGCAACTGCTTAACTTCCTTCTAATATTAGCCTGCTTTGAGCAAGAAATGAACTGTTTACCTTTCAGCAAATCCATCCTTGTTAAAGAAATCGCACTGCAAGAGTTCGGCACAGGACGGTCTTTTGTCCGGATCAATCTGCAAGCACTTCTGTCAGATCAACGTAAACATTAGAAGGCAAATACATTAGAAATGAAACAAAGGCTTTAGCATTTCTGAGTGAAGTCAAGAAAAAAAGCTGCAAAACTCCCCCTTCTACGGCCTGTTATATTGAGTTGAGTCCAAGACACCACTACCAAAGAAGTTCAGCATTTGCTGGCTGCTTCCATTCCAATCACTAATGCTCACAAAGACTCACTGCATGGGGAATACCTGTCATACAAATAGACCTCTCCGCTCTCAGTAAACTTTCCTTGTCTTCAGTTACATTTGTTTGGCTAAGGCTTTAGAATCTGTTTTGATCATTAGGCATTTCAAATACAACAACATGGTTTTTAGATTGTTTCAGTTACCCTACATACCGGTGCTCCAGACTACTGTGTGAAATCCTCCCCGGAAGGATTCTCCAGAATCTATTACAAAGTTGTAGGCTTCCCAACCCCCACATAGTAGACACACAGCTCCAAGAGCGTGGCACATGTTTGGATGCCATCCCATCCAAGTCTACTTGCTTGTAGTACCTCTACCAGCAGGTAGAGAGAGGGTTGGCAGAAAACACTATATCCACACAGCTCTGGTAGCAAGTAAGAAGTCAGGGGCTGTGTATCATCTACAAAGCATCCACTTAGGTAGCAGATGAGGGGCAAAACTTGTTGGGAGACCTTCCAAAAGATCAACCGATGCAGTGAGGTGTACGGGGGATGCTTTTAACACACAAGCCCTTCTTTACCTTTTAAATCTCCTTGGAAAACTTAATTGGTGTGGCACTATATGTTACAAATCTTCCCTGGCGGATATACAGTGACTATTTTGGCTCTGGAGATGACTGGCTTAGTCTCCCCTGTCACCCAGGACGGTAGCTGTTATACCCTTGCAGTCCTCACTAAGCCACCAACCCAACAGTTGCTCATTGCATAGGTAGTCGAGAGAAAGCCAGTTTAACAGCCCCAACGCTTTTGTAGGCTTTATTCAGCTCCCCAAGGCAAAGGACAAGTAAACAGAGAAATGTTCATAGTAAATGATCAGTTAATCACCTTAGCTAAATCTAACACAGCAGCAGACAGCTTGGGATATCGTTTGTCCAGAGTTTCAGCCTCCTTCACTTCAGGCAACCTCATGCCAGCAAAGAGGGGATTTTTATAGAATAACTCTTGGTGTCTTGGAATTAAGTTACCTGGAATCACACAAACAAAGCAACCACGTGGAAGAAATACAGAACAGTCCCATGCAGCGTTTGAGAGGCTGAAATACTGGGTCAGCACTACTGTAAGGGCTACAGTCTGGGTCATTCTCTTTCCACCTGTGTGCCACGAATCGATGCTGTACGTGCAGGCTCCCAGCTCCCCCTTTGTAAAAGGCACTAAGAGTAGATGCTCCCAGAAATAGTTCAGCACACACCACAGCCTTTCTCCCTGCACCTTACTTCCCCCCATCAATATGTATTTGACCCCTTTGTTACTAAGCAGGCACTAGGAGCCTGACAGGCTGTTCTTACCCAGGCACTTGGTGATATGGTAGAGCTGATCAATGTCCGAATCTCCAGGGAAAAGGGGCTCTCCTGTAAGCATTTCTGTTATCAGAGAGCCAATAGCCCACACGTCCACAGCCCTGGAAAAAAACAACAACACCCCAGCTCAGCACGGCTTCATTCATCTCTGATCTAAAGCCTGAGCCAGGCCAGCCCATGGCACGTCTTCAGCAGGTTCCAAGCCTCGAGGGCAGCTCTGCCCCCCGAAACAGCAAGACAGCTGTTTTCCAAGCTTACAAGTGCTCTGATGAATGGCGAGGATTCCGCTCTTGAAGCAGACAAATGCTAGCAGAAGCCTGACAGATGTAAAATCAGGTTCCAAAACTCAATGCTTTAAAAGTACTAACAGAATGTAACACATTAGTAGAATCTTGCACTTTAGAGAGCACAAAGGTAAGTACCTCCTCTTTCTGCAGGCATCCGCTCTTGAAGAGTATTTACTGAAAAGTAAGTAATACAGGGACACACATAAACCTGCACAATTGTACTAACAGACCTGTGAATAACACAGTTTAAGTTCTGACCTGGTTTTGTGGCACTGGGGATCCCAGTAAGAAAAATCTCACTCATCCCACCCCCTCCCTCCTGAAATGTCCACCATGAATTGTTGGAGGGACTTTTCTGCCTTCCCTCCATGACTCCAACTGCACATGAGTGAGGTCTGTCATGGTCTCCCCCGGCAGAATCACTGGCAACCGAAAAGCTCCTACAGACAATAGACCAGGAATGCTGAGGGCTCTCCTCACCTTTTGAGCCAGGAAAGCCTAGCACTGGCAGTAGCTAGCTGCAGAGTGGGAGAGAGAAGAGGAAGGCTTAAACCTTTCCAAGTGAATAGCCAGGGAATGCTAAACAACATCCCTTTAACTTCTTTGCCAAGCAACACTCCCCTGCCTCCCCAATAAACAGAGCATTCCCCCCACCCGACACTCCCCACAAGCCCACAACCCTTCTGCGGCCTTGCATGCCAGTCTTACTTGCCATACTTGATATCTCCGACCAGCAGCTCTGGAGCTCTGTACCATCGGGTTGCTACGTAGTCTGTGTAAGCTTCCCCAGAAGCTGCTAAGGTGCGGGCAAATCCAAAGTCACACAGTTTTACAACTCCCGACTGGGAAACTAGTATGTTCTCTGGCTTAATATCCCGATGTATTATCTGCACAGAGAAAAGCAAGTCAAGACAAATAAATTCCCCATTTCTACATAGTAAATTGACTGGCTCACGAAAAATAGCAGCTCTCTCACGTCCAGGTAGAAAACTACAGTTTTGCAGGCATGGAAACATACGGAGTCTGTAAAAGACAGCTACGTGCACACAGTCAACAGACAAGCGCCAACCCAAGTACACAGGTAAACACAGAACCTCCGATTTTTGCAGACGGAAGCGTTTATTTTATGTATCTCTCTGCATATGTTCTGCAGGTGTATTTACTACCGGTATTTTAACAGGCACAATTTATTATGCTTGAAAATCTGGCCTTGACTACAAGCTTAAAAGCTGTAAATATTGCAAGGGCCACGGGCATGTCCTGCAGTTAAATGCGAAGAGTATTTTAGGAATTCAAAAGAGACACAGTTTCCCAAACATAAAAATAAATAAATAAATGCATGTGTATGTTTATATATGTAGTTACACAACTATGATTAAATTGTCAAACCTGTCAGAAGTCAGTCGAGAACAAAAACCTAAAAATACTGAAGAGAAAAAGCAAGCTTACATGTTTACGTAGACACTATCAGAGTCAAACTTCTGAAAGAGAGACTACCTCTCTCTGCAAGATAAGCCAACCTACAATAAAGTGCCACCGAGTACTGGATCCCCATGGACTTCTGGACCCTTCCTTTGAAACAATCCCACAAATTAATCAGAGACAGACTACCGGATTAGCTGACATCAAGCTCTGACATTTTGTATGAAATTCAGTCCGGCCCTTCTGCCCTGCCTCTTCCTTTTCAGCCAAAGCTTTATTTCTCTCAGTTTTACTATATATGAAAAATCTACGCTTCTGTATCTATTCATTCAAGGTTAACTGCAGAGCTGACTTCTTAGGCATACTTACATTATGACTGTGACAAAACGCTATTCCTCTCATAATCTGAAATAAGTATTTCCGAACCCTGCTGTAGTCTAGTCCATTTGGAAATGCTTCAAGGTCATCAAGCACCGTGTGATCCACAAATTCAAACACCAGATACCACCGTTTCTTCTTTTTACACACTTCCAGCAGGTTCACGAGATTCTCATGCCTGAGTTGCTGTTATAAAACAAGAAATATTTTATGAGAGCTTGACAGCATATCATGGGTAAACTACAACCAGATACTTTGAACTGCCACCCAGCCGGTGTACTGCCCTGGAATGCTCTTCTTGTCATGGCACTCACATTCATTTATTTTTAAAATCAGTTCACTGATATTTTCGAATAGGTTTTATTTTGCCTTCCCCCTGCCCCCCCAACATTATCTGGAGGATTTCCACCACCTCATCTATGCAGACACCTGTTTTTGTAACCTAAAAATAAATAAAACACTGACTAAGGACATTTCCTCTTAATAGGGATGCTCAAAACACACTGTTCTGTTGTTGGAAAATCTCATGCGTTCTGCTTTTCACAATACGCTCCTCACAAAAGAGGTGACACTCACTCACGCCTTTATCTTGACAAGCTTTAGAGCAAGCTTATGTTCCACATGAGAGAAATCTTGAGCAAGTCAAAAACGATCCCAGAGGAGCATGTGGTTAACATGTGAGAGACAGCAGGCACCTAACAGCGTCTCCCACAAAAACTTTCCACAGCAAAGGAAAACCCAGAGGTCCCCGAGCTGGCAGGAAAGACAAAGCAGGACGGTTTGTACTGGAGCGTTCAGCCGAGTATGCCTGACCACCGCGAGAAGAACAACAGGGCATTTAACCACAACTGGTGAGCTGCACAGACTCCCTGCTAGTTCCCTGGTTTTGCTTACAAACAGCTCAAGCAGCAATAAATGCAGCTTGTTCCCGTAACATTGGGCTGTATCTGTGACTCAAACTCCTTTAGGAGATATTCTCATCAAGGTGACCAAGTAACACTGTGCTACCCTCCCTGCTCCCTCAGGGCAGGGCACAAGGAGCAACACTAGCTACCCCTTCCAGACAGGATTCAAAAGATTGCTGAAGACAGCGCTCTGTTTTGTTTAAAGAAAACTTTTTGCCTCTCCCAACAACCCAAAGCTGATTCATCTCTTTTCTCCCATGTTTCCAGAAAGTTTTCCTCTTCTTCTCTATCACTGCTTTCTCTAGGTCCCCTTTTTAAAAATCTTTTATATCCCCATTTAAAAGAATAAAAGCAGCTGCAATACCTCCTAGCTGCCAGTTCATCACCAACTACTCAGTGTCTGTATCTTTAATTTTTTCTAATAAGGCTGACAGACATTTCTTTTAAGCTCCTACCATACCCAAATCGTTTCTGTTGGCACTGCCAGCTTATACACATTTACAACAACTAACGCGCCAGAATACAAGCACGTTGAATGGATAAAAGGGAAGTTCAGCATTCTTACCGATAACAGTGGTAACAATTAAACAGCTTCTATTAAACTCTGTCTAGCGGATTCAGAGTGAATATTGCCAAGAATCTGAAGAGATTTCCCCCCCCCCCCAATA
>JAVKLA010000007.1:8627703-8662821 GCA_034782735.1 Sagittarius serpentarius
GGAAAGCTGAAGATAGTTTAGAGAAAAAAACTGCAACTTGAACAAAAAAAAAAAAAAAAGCCACTGTATTTTCTAGTTATTTTGTTATCACTTTCTGACCGGCCAAGAATCTACCTCCAATTCGTTACACATTTGTAACGCTGGTTTACCACACACCACTTTTAACGAAACAGACCATGCTACAATGCGCAGTTATTTATTAGCTTGGAGCCTAGCAGGAAAATATCATTGGAGGCTCCCTGAAGGAAACACCATAGCCCAGGGATCATGATCAAGGAAGATGCAACAGGACTGCAGAGCACAGTGACCTGTAGGGGAAATGCTCTGCCAGTCCAGGGGGAGTGCCAGTCAACCTGTACCTGGATCTGTCAAAAACGCAGATTTCTTAGAAGGCCTGAAAAGTGAAGATTTTAATAAAAGATTATCAACTAGAAAAAAAAAGCTCTTTCTCAAGAATAATTTCTTGCCAGCACAGGAGACCCGAAGAGGGTTTTTCTGTTTTCAGCCACAATTAAATTTCTGGCCAAACTCCAGAACGGGGGGGGGGCGGGGGGAGAAAAAAAGAAAAAAAGTTAGGTTCACGAGGAGCATGCAAGTGAAGAAACTACAAGATTGAATCTCTTAGGTGTTTTTCACTGTGAGAGGCCACACTTATTGAGCTATATATGGAAATGTTCCCCTTGCTAAGTTTCCATTTACCCAAGAAAACAAGTTAATTCCCAGCACACTTGGGAGGCGGTACGTGCTTTGACTCCGTAACTAAACGAGCCCAGCCAACAGATCAGGTACGATCCAGACTCGCAGAGATCTGCTTTGCAAGAGTTTGAGGGGACAACGCTTGGAGCTGCTGGCTGCGTCTCAAGCTCCAGCACGTACATTTCTATTAATTCTAAGGGTCTGTAACTCTTGCAGTGATGGCAGAGGTCACTGTTTTCCTACACAGCACAGGGACTATAGTCTGGCAGACTTGAGAAGAGACACTTGTGGCAGCCAAGAGGAGAGGAGACAGGCTTGCACGTATTCCCACCTCCAGAACACCCCACATCAGAGGAAAAGCCTAGATGCACTCCAACTGTAATAAGACTTTCCTTCATTTCTTCACCAGACAGATCACCCGTGTCCCAACGTTTAAAACTACCATGTGTGCCCATGCACAGAGACAAGCACTCTTCTGTGCATACCACCTGTGGGACAAGGGAAGAAGCAAAATGCTGCAGCTAACGCTGGAGGTTGCGGTGGTAAACACAGGGTCTGAAAGTGGTCAAAAGGGCAATCAGAACAACAGATGTACGTCCCAACATGGAATGCCACCCTGCATCCTTGGCATCCCAATTTATCTAAAGCTCCTGGGCATTTTCCCAGAATATCTACAGCCCATAAGGAGAAGTACCTTGAACAAACCAACCCACACAATGAGGCTACACCACATAGCACTGCTGATAAGAAGCCAATGGGCTGGGGTATGACCGGACGTTTAGGTGAGTATAAAGCATCCACAATTGATACCCGGCAAATGACACACTCAAACAGCAACAGATATTATTCCAGCTGGCTTCAGCCTAGGGGCTAGCCACTGCTTGATAAGGTTCAGGCAATTTGATACCTGTCCTCCTCCAGCCTCTCGCTGGCAGTACAAACCTGCCAGGAAAGTGCCATTAATAGAATAAAATAAAGTAAAACTTTCCTAGAAGCATTTTTCCATTATCAGGTAACACCAGTACCCAGTCTGGTTAGGCACACTGTCACACATTCAGGTCACCATTCCCCTGCAGGTTTTAAAAGTTCAGCATTTCTTTCATTTTCAGCAAATTCACAGCAGCAAGGTATTCAAATTTGGCACACGACACAGGGGGACACAATTACCACCAGGAGGGAATGGAGACCTTGTGACTCCCTTCCTCGTACCTTTCCCTGCTGAATACAGGGCACATAAACAGACCAGATTCTCATCAAGCCGGGTGTAGCCTGGCAAATCCAGCACAGTGCCCAGCCAAAGGGAAAGGCAGCTCTGCAAGGCTACAACTCGAAGGCTAAATAAATCTACCATGGCTTGGCTGCTCCCAGAAACACAAACAGGGCCCCATCAACTCTCTTTTGGTTTGGACTTTGTTAGTTCTGCTTTGTAAATTGTGGTCAGAAGTGACTGTGTTTCCCTTTCAAAACTGACCCAATGGCTTAAATTTACACCTGTCCTATAACTTGACTGGATAAACACCACTCCTTAAAGGACTATTAAGGAGTCTCAAGAGGCACTTCCCTCCCAAGAACACATCAACTCCCTACAGGCAGATCTCACCCACGCCCATCAGTTCTAAACAACCGGCACGTTTACTGCAAGAGAAACTCAGATCAGAGGCACGAAGGTTACTATTCTGCTTGAAGGAGACATTTTACCCTCATGAAGGTATTTAAAACACTCGACCAAGATTCAAAACACGCCGCGAAGAGGCACCTCGAGCTCGGCAGAGGCTGGACCCGCACACCGCTGCTCTCCCTGCCCAGGGAACACCCACGCTGAGCGGCACCGTCCCCCTTGCCTGCAGCGGGGCAGGTTGCTGGAGTAGTAACTACAGGAGCTTCAAAACAAAAAGGTCACGCTCTGCGTTAACCACCTCGGCGCAGAGCCTCGCCGCGGACGTCGTACTGCACCGTAAACGTCTCCCAGCGGAACGGGAAGCTACGAATTGAAACACAAAGCCATCAAAAAACCATCGGTTTGGTCTGACTTTGCTGGAAAACGCAGGCCCGCTCCCCCCTCAGCTGCCCTCAAGGCCCCTGCGGCCCCCTACTCGCCTTTAGCAGCTTGACTTCCCTCACGGCGATCTTCCTCACCGCCGCGTCGTCCTCGCTTTCCAGGAACTTCTTGACGGCGACGATCTGCCCGCTCTCCTTGTTTCTGCACTTGGTCACCACCCCGTAGCTGCCTTCCCCCACGAGCCCCAGCACCTGGTACTTCTCCATGGCCGCAGCTTTCCCACTGCGGAGGGCCGGGGCCGGTGCCGGGGCCGGGGCGGGGGGAAGGGGAACGGGGGTTTGAACGAACCAGGGCCCCAGGCCCCGGGGCTGGACAGCGGCGGGCGCGGACCCGGGCTCCCCGCACCGTCACCAGGGCAACGGCCCGCCGTAAAGGTGCAGTCGCCGCGCGCGGCCCACCTGTCGCAACAGGCGCATGGCACGACCGGGCGCGCTGCTGCGAGGGATGGCGGGTTGCCGCCACCGGCGGTACCGGGAAGAGGCCGGCAGCCCCGCCGCCGCCGGAGCAGCAGGAGGGTGGGCTGGCCGCCGTGAAGGAGGCAGGGCGGAGGGTGGTCGCGGGGGCGGGACTCCTGAGGTACCGCCTGTCCCGGTCCCTGTCCCTGACCCGGCGAGGTTTATTCGTTTATTATTTGCTAACCGGCCCACCCCTGTGCTGCGTTGCTGACAGGCCCCTGAGGGGGGTTGATGTCAAACCTGACCGGGCAGTAACGCCACTCCTCCTCCTGGAGAATGTAACCCAGATATGTCACACTTCTCTTATAAAAAAAACAATTTTAACATGGAGAAGTTCGATGGCTCTTCTCAGCTAAGGCCAACAGCAAGGTACGGGTGTCAGCTATACAAGATTCCTTGGCTATTAATAAAGCATCAACATACTATACCAAAACAGATCTGTTTTTTTAAAGACAACAGGCTGCAAATCTTTTACTAGAATTTTAGAAAACTAGCAGAGGAACCCAGCAAAGCCCTGAGGAAGCCCTGTCTACGTTATCTCCATCTTTCCCCAAGTAAATGCAAAAGACGACATTGAGAGCCCAGATGAATAGGTCTACTGATTCAAGGTTAAAAAAAAGCTGCCCTTGTATCTATTAGACAGGGGTAATGATGTTCATTAATTAAAAGGTTTAAGATCGTATTCTCAGAAGAAAAAGGGGAAGACATTTTTGTATTCAGTAGTGACTGCACAGAAGGGAAGGACTGCACCATAGGCCTGAGAGGTCCTTTTGGGAAGCCCTTTGGTCGTACTGGACCTTCCCCTCTTCAATGACCTGGTCGTCCACAACAGTTACAAGTCTCTTGTTCCTCGAGGCCCATTGCTCCTAAAACTTCCTCCTCTGCTTTTGCCTTGAAGACCTCCGCATCCCCGTCCCCTCAGTCTAGGATTGCTATTCAACGTTGGGCCAAGGTATCAGGAAGATGGGAATAGCCAGGAAACAAATTTGTGAGTTGATGGCACAGGAGAAGCCAGCCTAAGAGAGTGCCCAAGACGTGCTACTTGGCTATAACGAGTAAAAAGGTCTTGTGAAGTGTTTTCCCTTGAGGTTCTTTTCTTAAAGCCATTAAGGCACATAAAGAACAAATGACTAAGCAATCTCGCCTTGGCATGAAAATGCGCGGTGGGCAGAGTGCCAAGACAAAAAAACAGTATGCATTCATTTAATGAATATTCTGTGCCTGAGCAGCTGTGTGCTGTTGCAAGGCAGCTTATGCTGCTAAGAATGCGGCAATCGATACAGGTGGAATAATTTGCTTTAAAATGGATCTCTCTATTGGTGCCCTTGCTGTGCATTTTATTTTAAAAACGTGGCAGTTTCTGCACGTATTACGTGCAACTTAACACCAGGCACGAAGGTAACCTGTTTCCCTCAATAGGGGCTTCTTCTAGCAAAGTTGAAGCATGCGTGCGTGTTTACCGATCGAGACTTAATCCAACATACTCTCGCTCTTTCCACTGCACGCCAGCGAAGGAGACAGCGACTGACGTAGCGGTGAGTCTTTTGCTCACGCTGAATGTCTTGCTCCGGTCAGGAGTGGCATGGCAGGATGCATGCAGGAGAAAGCAACCAGAAACTGAAACTAGAGAAACAAAGACATTCTGTGTGGATATTCTCAAAACAAAGGTGCTGTGTTAAAGAGAGTTGGGGGGCGGGGGGCGGGAAGAAATACAAAACCAGAGATGAAAGCAACAAGGATGAAGGAGTAGAGATCAGCTGTGTCTGTTCAAAGGACTGCAAAGCTGCACAAGTCCTACCTCGTCAGGTCACTAGGAAAATGTCACACCCCACAGCCATCATGCACGGGCTGAACCACTTTCCCTTTTCTTTTTTTTACCAATCAATTCCTCGACATTTATCTCCTCAGCTCGCTGGCCTATATTGCACAGTCTAGGGTACTGTAGAAGAAAAAGTCTGCAATTGCTCTGAAGAAATTTATGAACACCTGTCAGGTTTGACTACTGCAACATTTCTCTTTGGGAGAGGAGCAGTATCTACCTTGCCAAAATGCCAATTCCCTGGAAAACAGCATTATATATTCCAGTAATACTTTCTGAAACCCTTGTCATATTTCTCTTGAGTCATGTCAATACGCGTCACCTTCTGTAATTCATTTCTGGTTGTTTTTCCTTCTCCTTCCCCCTCACTCTCACTTCCTATATGCAATCACTGTAATGCACCTTTCAAGGCTGACCTCACATTTCCAGGAAAAAAAATCGGAGCTCAGTTGGCATTAATTTATTATATTCCTCCCACCTTCTAGTGCTTGTCATTATTGTAGCAAGCGCCTTCTCTGGGTCCCGGCATCTGTTCAGCACTGTTAATAGATAGCTAACTTGGCAACCAATTAACTCTTCCACTGCTGAGATACCACTTTTGGCTTCATTAAATGCAAGGCACAAACCACAACCACACATGCACAGCAGACTTTGAAAACTCACTTTGTCAGTGCAGATGGTTCTTCAGTTTTATCTTATGTTTAATCATAGCGAACAATATGGGGAACTGGCCTTTCTTGCTTATGGACAGTGTCCATGGGGTCTCTTAATCAGAGATTCCAGCCGCCTCCTTGCTGCGTGAGTAATGTTGGTTTTTACCATTAGCAACTAACTTACAGACGACAATGATTTCTTTTGGCTATAGGTTGCTTTGGGGTTTGTTTTTTGAGTGATCTTTATTTTTACATATAAATTTACATACATATACATATATGTCACTGTTAACTTACGATGACGTGTGTCGGTGTGGTGCTGCAATTTAAAGCCAGAGAGATTGAAGGTGGTGAAGAACGAGTGAGATATCTTGCTAAGCCATATAGTACCTGTGCTCCAGATATGTTTGTTGGTTTGTTGGTGTCTGAATGGCACTGACTAAATTCAGTCTTGATAGTCTGAGAAACCCTTTTTTCTGTCATAATGTGATGGTTATAGCCAACAGGAGCCTTGAACTGGATTCCTCTCCTCAAAAGCGTAATTACTGGTGATGCTTTTTCATACCGGTCTTTGGAAGCCTGCAATACTTTTCTTCTTTTAAATGCTGGCTATCGTGAGTTCTTCTGATCTTGTCTGACTGCAGGAAAGGACATCCACCAGGTTAATGAGAAAGGGGCAGAAGAGTTTTAAAGTCAAGACCTAGAAGAGCCTTCTTTTTCTGAGAATTAAATTGGTAGTCTTACAGGGAACACAGCCCTGTATCTAAACCAATGAATAACTGGATAGTTTCATTTTCTAAGTATCTACAGTATAAGACATTTTCAGTATTCTGAGCTGAGTGCAACTGATATGATTTCTGTCAATGTGGATTCTGGATCCTTTGAATGTGGGGCAATGGCATTTCTTTTATATATTGTTTACCTTTTTATACCAAACACCAAATGCTGTGTGCCTTCCACATTGCGTTTGTCTTGCTGCAGCTCTCAGAAATGTTCATCTAGAGAATGTCAACGCAGTCTCAGTTCTGATTTTGTTTTTCTATTTTGTTTGCCAGAAATTTTCAGACATTGCAGTATCTGCCAGAATCACCCATTGTAGTTCTTGTAGTTAAACCTCAGGAAGACAAATAATGATAGCCCCTGTTGTTCAGATACTGGGTTTTAGATGAGTCACACAAACAACTAGTTACTTAATATTTTTGATAATGAAGTATCCAACAACTTGCAGAAGTTAGGGATGAAGTAGTCCGGTGCCCCAGATGACCTTTTAGGGCTGAAATTACAACGGTGGGTTATGGTTTTTGTAGTTAAGGAATTTTTGTTCGCATACAGCGTACAAGCTGTAGCGAGCGTATGCCACAATGCAGGATTTCACAGTATACCCTATCACTCTTCATTGCACAAAATGGCGGGGAATAAAATAAATAAAAAAATCACACGTGTGGCATGCAGCGGTGATGAGACAGTTGATCATGAGATGTTACTGCCTTCTTTCCAAGGCAGTTTTGTGGTAAACTACCTTATTTTTTTTACCCATCCCGTTCTGCCAGACGACAGAACCTCAACACCCGGTTCGGTTTCACGCAGGACCTTTCCCACCGAGTTCACACCCACAGAAGACAACTCAGTCGCCTCCACCTCACCTTCCTGTTACGTTTCTTCCCTTGAGACGACACCTGGAAGAGGAACAAATACCTTTGGCGACGGTCCTTAAGGAGAAGAGCCTTCAAAATGGCCAGGTTTGACGGGATACGGTCTTTTCTTCCGGCGGTTTTCGGCGGGCGCCGCCTTCTCCTCAGCGCCCGGGAAGGGGCGGGCCGCTGCCGCCGGGGGCGGTGCCAGCGCTCGGGGCATGCGGCGTCCGCCTCTGCGCAGCGGCCGCGGCCATGAGGCTGTCGGCGCGGAGCCTCCGCCCGCCGCCCGGCCCTTTGTTTCTTGGGGTCAGCGGCTGCCCTTCCTCTCCGCCCTCCCCTCTCCCCCGCAGTCCTTGATGGCAGGGGCGGTTTGAACCCGCCTGAAGGGAGGAGGAGTAGTCGTCGTCGTCGTCGTCCTTGCCATTGCTATTGCCCAGGATGCGATGGGGAACTGCTGGGCGCAGTGGTGCTGCGGACTCTTCTTCCGAAAAGAAGCCGGCCGGCTCCAGCGTGGCGGAGGGTAAGCAGGCAGCGCGGCTACCCCTCTCCCCTCCCCGGGGCGGGGAGGTGCTGGGCCCGCCCGGCTCCGCCTTCCCCCCCCCCCCCGCCCGCCATCCATCCTCCTTCTCCTAGGCGGGAGGTGAGGAGAGGCGGCCGAGCTGGAGGAGCCTGAGGCGGCTGGTCCCCCGTCCCCCGTCGGCGGCTTTGACAGCGGGATGTGGGTTGCCTGGGGATAGGAGGGTGTCTGTGTGTGTGTCTGTGTGTGTGTGTCTGTCTGTGTCTGTCTGTGTCTGTGTGTGTGTGTGTGTCTGTGTGTGACAAGACCGGGGAGCTGTTGCCGTGGCCGGTGTGGGCCCAGCGAGGGGGGTGAGGTGGGTCAGTCGGTGAGGTGGGCGCCCGCCATCTCATGCAGGGTCTGGGTACGGCCGGGCTGCAGGCTGTCCCCGTCGCCCGCTCGCCTCAGCGGCAGCGCGGGTGGAGTGAAGGCGGGAAAGAGAAAGAAAACGCCTGTGCAGCGCCTGCCTTGACAGCTCGAACTGCTGAAATGCCCTCGAAAGGTTGCTCGGCTTTGTGCGGTTTGCGCGGTTGGGGGTAATAGGCTTCCAGGGATGGCTTAGGGTAACTGCCTGCGAGGACATTCTTACTCCTTAGACCTCTTCCAGAGGTGTTTTTCCAGAAGAAGCAGCTTAGGAAGATTTTTCGGGTCAGCTGCCAAAATCTGCGCAGACTGCTGTGTTTGTGCAAAGATGGAAAACCACCGTATTTTCTGGAATGTGATCTTGTGTTGTTCTCTGCGAGTCAGAGGCGGAGACGCTGTTGGGATAAAGGGTGACTGTTACAGAAGATCAGGAGCAGAATGGTCCAAATAAACTTTCCTGTATCTTGTAAATGCGTAGTCTGTGTTTTGTTCTGCACCAACCAGTTCATGAAAAAGCAGCGTACAAACTGGGGAAGGACACGTTACCTGTACAAGAACTTGTTTTTTTTCCGTATGCTTACCAGTATTTGATACTTTTATGTCCTTTATTTTGGGTTGATGTATTAGGATTGAAGTCATTCTAGGCAGATACGCTGAGCATTTTACATGTTGCAAACTCACGGCCTCTTATTTCACATCAGCTCCAGCAGGCAAATCTGATGTTCTGCTTGTCCTGAAGACCTTTTAGGAACACTTTTCAGAGAAATGGGGGAAAGACCAGGACAGTGTGTGTGGAGGATACCTGCTTGTGTTCTTAGTCCTGTCTAGCTGAGGGTATGAGAACATCTGAAATACCTGGACAGCTGGTACTTAACTGTTTCTTGTACTGTACTCTGAGAAAAATAGGTAATACTGGAAAGGTTCTTCCTTCACATGTTTTTTGCTGAGTCTCTGCTTATACGCTAACACCCTTTTTTTAGCAGTTGAGGGTAGTGACAGTAAGTCTCTGGCAACATATACTTACACTGTAAATTATTGCTTTGGTTGTGGGGTCTCTTTGGGCTTTCCTTCCCGCCCCCCAACTACTTTTTATTGACTTATTAACTGATTTATGAGTGCTGAATAGGAGACAGAGTCCAAAAAGGCACGAGATTGTCCTAGCTATAACAGCAAATTCTAGATATGCGGTTATCCTCTGTCTTTTCCTCTGGGCTAAAGTGACTTAGCTATGTGGTGGGTTTGTTTGTTTTTCCCTTGTATTCTTTTTTTTCTTGTTTGTTTGCAATACTTTGTTACCCTTTTGTATATTAATTGGTGTTTGCAGTGTCATCTGTTCTAGTACTTGGTTTTGGTGCATGTTTGATTCAGGAAGCATCATTTGTTAGCTTCCTGCCATGTGGTCTTATAGTCTCCAATTGGTTTTCAGCAGACAGTTGCCAAAGTTACTGACTTACTCACCAGACTTCATCATGCGTTTTGGTGCCTTTCATGTAACTACTGGCTTGCTACTTACTTGGGTTTTAGAATGGCAAATGTGAATGCCGATGCGTGGAATTATGAGAAATGCCATTCTCTTAAATGGCAGGAAATTAATGAAGAAATTTTTATGAGAATACTCTCAAGGGAGAAGTTTGTTTGCTGTGATGGCTTAGCTACTCATACGTGCATGTATTGCTTCTGTTAGTCCAATATCAGACTGTCCTTAACAGTGAAATAAATCTTACTGTCTGCTGTTGTGATGTTAAACTGTTAGGTACATTTCTTCAGGTGTTGCATAGCCTGTAGTGAAAGTCTTAGAAAAATGAAATGATAGTACAGAAAACAGACTTTTCCAACTGAAGGGGCTGCGCCTGTTTGCGTTGGCTTTTGACGCCTGAACCTGGAATATTGTATACAGAGATCAGTTTATGGAGAAAAGATGATTAGTGCTGCCTCTTGCAGACGTGTGCCAGCTATCTCAGGTAATACTCGTTTTCTGGGTGTGCTGGTAGTTTACAGAACAGTATCAGAGGGTTGGGCAATTTAGGTATTTTCCTTCCACTGTGTGGTCGGAGGGGCAGGGAATTGTATTAAAAACAAAACTGTAAGATGTGTCTTAAATTTTGTAAGTACGCAAGTTAGATTGCTGCCAAATTCTGCAGATTTGGCTACTTCTAGAACTGCATAATGTGATAATGTAGCTTAGCAAGTTAATTGTGATTATTTGAATCCCTCGGAGTGCCCCCCTGCCCAAACTGCTGCTTCATTATTCTTAGATGCTCCAAGATTTCGCTGTAAGAAATAAACTCTGAATTAAATAATTAAATATACAGTTTTTAACAAGTGTTTCCATATCCTGCAAGATTATAAGTTGCCTTTGCTTGGAGTCGTGCTTAAACTCTTGGAGATGAATGTATGAATTGCTGCAATGATTTTAGAGTTCATGTTGAGCATGTGTAGAGAGAAACACCAAAACCTTCTTTAGTATAGTGTAAGTTTAACTTTCTGTAAAAATACAAACTTTCCGTTGGTAATTTTTTTTTAAAGGGAGTGTCCTTGTGTTTCAGCTGAAGTAGTTTTGCTCAAAGTACTACAAGCTGCAGCCAGAATTAGAATTAGAAAGTAGGTCAGAGCCAATTTGTCACTATATTACACCATAAATATTCCCCTTTAACTCCTAGAGGAGTGTTTAAAAGGGGGGGGGGTGCAAAAAAAAGAGAAGAATAAATACGATTTTTCTCTAGGTTATTTGTTTGGTTAGTTTGGGAGGGGTTATCATGTAGCAAAATTGCAACAATCCTGTTTGTCACTAGTGTGGAAAAAGTAATTTTAACTCATGCCCTGGTTTTAATAGATTAAATGTCCATTTTTAGTGACTTTCTTCCACACATAATCTGTAAAAGTTGATTGGTGGTTGTTTGTTTTTTTTTAATAAAAGATGATAACATGACTTCGCCTAAAAGGAGAATGAAGCATATATATGTATGGAGTGCTAAAAAGTTAGTCTCTTTAATAGCTTTTGATCTTTGAAAACTGATCTGACAGTCTCTGTAGGTCCTGTGGCCTGTTAGCTGAACTGTTTTCTCTAGTACCTATCAAACCTAAATGTTTCCCAAGTCTGTTTTAGAAAATAATGAAACAGTGGAGCTCAAAGGAGAATAATAAAAGCTGTAAGCATTTTAATAGGTTACTATTTTATTTCAGTTGAAGTTGTTATGTACGGGGGTGAAGTTGATGGGTCTTCCATTTCTGTCCCTGATGACCTCAGTCTTCCCTAGTTGCTTTGGGATTTAAGGGCTCAAACTCTGGCACAGAATTAGGTGTTCTGTTACTGAGTCACTGTTCAGCAGGTAGCAGGGAGTGTAGATCTGCCTTGAAGCGTCATTGCTGTTGGGCTATTTGTAATTACATGTAGTAAGCTTGCACTGCATTGCCTTAGTTTTCTATAGGTTCGCCATTCAATTCTTGCAACTAATCTGACTGCAGCTCATGTGTTTGTCAAGTTAAGCGTAATTTAGTTAGCACCTGATGCTGTAAACTGCAATTATACTTTTGTTAACAAAACATAGATAGTCCTGAAATAATTTTTCTGTGAGAGTGTTATTAAATTAGATTTCTTAATGGTATTGGCTCCTTCCTGCACACCAAAATGTTACACAGGGGGGTAGCAGTGCAATTATTTTAAGTGTTCATGCCACCTGTCCCAATTATACTTGTGATGTAGTGCATGAATTGAGGTGGCCTTTCGCCTCTGGTTTTATAGCAATGAATCAACTGGAAACAGTTCTTTAGTGGCAGCTATGCACTGCGAGGTACACTGCTGTATAGAAGGAAAGGTTGTGCAACAAGATGCCGGGGAGACATACCCTAACTGACTTCCGAAGAAAAATATGAGGGAGGTGAAATACGATATGATTAAAATAAATCACACTTTGGCTGGTGTGTTGATTTTAGTATAGCAGAAGTGGGTGTGGGTTGCAGGTAGAGAATGATCTTTTGTACAAGTATAGAAGTGCCCGAGGCCCTGGGTTTATTCCTGGTATCGGCCAGCACTTGCAACTGGAAACTCTGGTTTTTAAAATAGTTTGATGACATGGATGTTGTATTGAAGCACCAGTATACTTTTGAATGTTCTTTTGGATGATAGCCAAGCCTCTTCTGCTAGGTTAAAATGTATTCTGGTAACTTAATACTCTATTGTTTTTTACAGAGGACAGTGTTAACATAGTTAAAGAATCAAGGAGGAGACTGATTCCCTGTATAAAATTACAGACCGTGAATTATTTTTTGTAGTTGAAAAGTATTGTTTTGACCTCTTTGTAGACATTTTTCTCTGAGGTTCAACCTTGTAGCTGTGCCAGGCTGTCAAAATAAAATGTATTGTTTAACACTGATGTTGTACAAGATGCTCTGCTAGTAAAGAGTTAAGCGCCATGATGAGCAACAGTGTTTTCAGAAATTGCCTGGAGTAATGTTTTTTGAGAAAAAGCTATTAAAGGTATTGCAGAACACGCTACATGTCTGTAAATGTCAAGTCCAGCATCCTGGTAAGTGATTTCTTCTCACTTGAGGGTGTTTGTCTTTTCTCTAGTTCTATAGAAGATGTTTCCATGCTTTTGCCTCTTTCCACTCTGGTAGCGATGCAGAGCACAGGTTAGCAAGTAAATGTGTTCAATACATGAAGATTTTATGTTTATTTTATACTTACTTAATGTGTTTCAAAAGCTGTTTAAAACTACCAGGGTTGTTTTCCTTATGCTGTGAATTGAAGACTCTGAAGTGTAACTGTAGCTTATTTTTCCAGATCAAAGTATTTTAGAACATGTTCAACAGGAGAACATTTCACTATAGAGGTGAGTGCTTACATTTGTAGTGATTTTAAAAAAAAAAAAAGTGGAAAAAGCTGAATTCTAGCAATGCTTTTAACACCTTTTGCAGTCTATATACACTGAAATATTCTGGGTTATTCCAAACCAAATTGATGCTGCGCTGGGTGGCAAGATAGTGGTTCTTACAGCACTTCAGAACATTAATACATCACCTCACTTTAATCTGTCACTTGGAAAGAAGAGATCTGATACTCAGCACCAGAGCATTCTAAAGTCTGCCTATTGCATCTTTCATCACTGCTGTGTTGGGAGTGATTTTCTTTTCTGCTTGTATAGGTGCAGCATGGGTAGCTCTTGATCGCACGATCATGAATCTGATTCTACAAAAAGCCAGAATCTGATGAGGCTACTTTATCGTTAGTTGCATTTGTAGTCCACTTTGTTCACTACAGAGGTCCTTTCTTGGCCACCGAATATCAGCCCTTTTTGCCAAGGGTAGCATAAGGTTAATTTGTGTAAGTTGAGATTCTTAGAATAACCTGGTTTACTTTATCCAAGTGTTCCTTATGATCTAAAAGTCCTAGACCTTTCAGATTGCCCCCGTTACTGAGAATAACTTTAATAACTGTAATGACTGCTTTGGCTTTCAGAAAAAGGGGGCAGACATGAGGGAAATCTATTGTAGTGCACAACTTCCAGTTGTGAGAGGGTGTTCCTTCAGCAGAAATATGATAGGGAAAAGAAGGTTCTGTCTTCCTCCCAAATTGTTACTCGTGTTCTGCTTACAGCAATTGGTCAGTATGCAGGTCAGTAAGGAGTCTTGCTATAGGTACTGACCTCCATGTTTGATGTACTGACTACGTGTAAGATTACTGTACTGAAAATAGTATGGAGAATTTCCATTTGCTTTGGTTTTCTGCGAGAGTTGAACTTCTGCTGAGGAGTCTGGCCTTTTTTTGGCTTCCTGTCATTAAGCATTACATTGCCTTTATTGATCTTATGTGCGAAGCTGGGAGGGGGGTTGTTGTTGCTTGCTTGCTTGTTTTTAGAATTCTGGGTAGAAAGTAACTCTGTAAAAATGTAAAAACCATTCCTTTCACTGCTTGTATTATAATGCTTCAGATACACAGAATTATTTGCCATCTTACAAGCTAATGAGATTTCATTTTTATCAGGGCCCTTACATAAGTTGCAGTGAAATAGATGAATGGTTTTAAATTTTGGCTCTTCTCCCTTTAGGAGAATGTAACATTTAAGAAAGGCAACATTGGTAAGAAGATAGGTCCTACTCTAAAAGTAATACTTTCTCTGAAAGTAGGGGCTTTCCTAGATGGTATTACAGTCCCACTGTTATCATTGGAGTAGCGTTTTTACAAGCCTGATTAAATATGTAATCATATTGACTGTATGTGTTTAGTGATTTGTTATACTGAATTGTAAAGATTGTTTACTTCTTTTTCTGTGCAGTTTGAGAACCTAGTGGAAAGTGATGAGGTAGGTACCTGGATGATAATGTGAAACCTGCCAGTACAACCCTTAAAAATGGTTCCAAGATCTGTCTGTTTCTCCCACTTTACGCTATATTGTAGACTTAAATTGCAGCTTTTTTTTACTTTGAGTTTTGCTTGCTCCAGGAATGAATATTTAACACTTTGGGAGAGGTGAAGACCTAAGAGGAGAGAAAACTGGTTGTTGGGAGTATGGGAAGTAACCCTTTCAGGAAGAGAGCTCTATGGACATTAAGAAGGCAAAAAGAAAAGGAGAAAAAGAGGGAGGGGGGAAAAAAGCAGGAGCAGGGAAAAACTTGAAGAAGGATATGCTCCTGCTATAACTCTTCTGTAAGACTCGGCAAATGCTCTTTTATCTGAGAACGTAAATGGACCTGGGTTGCTTTGCTAAGGAAAGATTTGAGAGTGCTTTGTCTTTACAATTGTGGGTCAACTGGCTGAACAGTACTTCAGGAAAAATAGAAGTTGGCTTTAAAACTTCACTCTTGGAAATTTAATACAGCTTGATAATGGGCGGGACAGACACCACATTTTCAATACCCTGCCCTGTATTTAAAATCATGAGGACTAATAGTTTAGTTCCTGAGATGCACCACCAGAATATTTATTTTCAGTTGGAAGGACTTACTTGTTTTACTTAGCCACTTCAGCTGATTGCATAAATTTTTTTTTTTTTAAATTCCAAATTAAAACGGGGATTTTACCACCCTAATTGTAAAACCAGTATATGAGAGAAACTATGTTTTCGTGTTGTTTTTTTCCCACCCTCTTAAAATTGATTGATTGATGGGATTCTCAAAAACTCACTTTCTTTTTTTTTTTTTTTTTCTTTTTAACAGGGGGAAAGCCCAGGAAGCAGTCACAGGTAAGACTTTGAGATTCAGGACCTCTCCTTCCCTCTGCTCTTTCACTGTGACTATTAAATTTTTCAGAGTTCCTGTCAAAACCCTTTCTGTCTTTTTAGAATACATGTCAAACTAGCCTTAATGCTTAACAACGTCAGAACAGTTTAGACAATGACACATCATACAAAAACTACGTAAGACGGTTGAAACATTATGTTGCAAAGAGAACCTTTATTCTTGTTCCCATGGTCTGCATTTAAAGTTACACGGGTGCTAGTGCTACAACTCCAGTGAATTTTTTTGTGAGCATGTTAATATTTATGTAAGCAGTAGAAACTTAGATGTCTGCTCTATACAAAAAGTGTGAAGGCACTGAAGTGTATGCTTTGGTTGTCTAATTCTGGACATTTTGTATTAAAGGTCGATAGTTCCCAAAATGTTGTTCCCTGTCAATGGTCCCAAAGAAGCGATATAGCAAACCTTGTAATTACTATAATCCTTTTGCAGTCTTGTTTGTTAGACACATAAAAGGTGGCAACAGATGAAAGGGGAACAATTTACAGTTAGGGGGCCAAAGCAAGTAAGGAAGAAGGAGAGATTTACAGCGCGGTGGTATTAAGCATTCTATTCCAGTAGTTCTGTTAGCAAGCAATGCTTTGAAAATATGCTTTCTATAAAGACAGAAAAAAATGCTTTGTAAGAGTAAGGAGAGAGAGCATAGTCTTGAATAAACTGGAACTTTGGAACCCTGTCCTCAGGAGGAGGAGGCCAAAAGTATAGCATGTTGAATTTGCATTAAAGGACCAGTCAAGAAAGACTATATGGATATGTTTAAGTGCCACTTAGGGTTGTCATGCGTAAATAATAGATGGAGCCTTTTTGTGTTTCTCGCACACTTTTAGACCTCTGACTGAGGAAGAAATCGCTGACTTGAAAGACAGACATTACGACTCCATTGCTGAAAAGCAGAGAGTTGTTGATATGAAACTTCAGTCAGAGGTAAGCAGTTACGATGACTAGTATGGTATGGATAGTTTTTTCTTTTAAAGTAGTTAAGATCAACCATGAACACAAGGAGATACCATTCGCGTGAACAAAACAATTGGGATTTGTTCATCAGTTGATATTTTTTAGCCTACAAGATACACAAAGAGGGTGCTGTGCAACTAAGTTTGCATCAGAGATCGCTGCTTTTTCATAGCGTCTTAGCTGAAAAATTGAATGAATAGGCTGGCGCTCTGTCTTATATCTTTTAAATTTGAACTTATTTTTTTTTTTTTTTTTTTTTTTTTTTTTGTAATGAAAGGCAAAAAGGGGAGTATACTTGATTCAACTTTCCTTGTGCTTGTTTTTTTCCAGAGCTTTTCTTAAGGAAAAAAAACCCATAATTTGTCATTTTGTTTTAGTGTGTTGCAGCAATTAATGGAATATGATGTGGAATACAACACAGAAATTGAGAATGATTTTTAATAAAGTACCAATGAAATATGCAACCGATAAGATTTAAGTCTTTTACTGTGCCGTTCATAATAAAATGCAAGATGCGTTTACAGCAATTCACTAGTAATGATGTTTGTTCAATAGGGTAATGTTTAGTTATCTAAATTTCTTGGGATGTCTGGTGGGGGGAAGCTGTTAGATTCAGTTAATGAAGAAAAATGTTTCAGCTATAGTCAATTTTATTTTATTTTTATTTTTTAGTAGCTCTTTTATTTTATTGAACTTATGGCTTTATTCATAGGAAGATAGATAGGTTCTGCTTTTGTTAACCATTACTATTTTGTTCATATACAGTTAGCCTTACAAGAGGAGAAGTTAAGAATAGAAGAGGAGGCTTTATATGCTGCACAACGTGAAGCAGCCAGGGCAGCAAAGCAGAAAAAGCTCTTGGAGGTGAGGGGAAAAAGACCCCAATATATATCAGAGCTTCTGTTCTGTTTCTGTGTGTGCAGACTTTCCTAATATCCTTTACATCTCAGGAAATGTAATGAGGAAATTGCTGTGGCTTGTAAATTCCAGTAGAGAAAGAAATACATGACTTAAAAGTACAGCTGACTGGAACGGCTGAAAATGGTCAGAATTGTTTGAAACGGCTTATGTTACCGAGTATAGATTTTGAATGGGAGATGTATGATTTAATCTATAATTAGCTTAACAGACTTCTTACATTATATAGAAGTCACTGAACTTTAATGTAATGTGATCTGTGATGGTTTTCTAGTAAAAAAACCCTGAAATTAAGCACACATTATGACATCACTTAGACTTGTAAAATGTCCTTTATGTATTTGTGCACTTGATTGTTCCTTATCTGTGGTTTGTGTTAACAAGAAGGTATGTGTTTCCAAGTCATCTGAATTTACTGTTGACCCTGCTTTGAGCAGGAGGTTGGACCAGATGACCTCCTGAGGTCCCTTCCAACCTGAGTCGTTCTGTCACGTTGCGATTTGTATGCGTAGCAGCCAAAGTCTGGTAATGACTTTAACAGTAGTCTTAGTTTAATATATCTGTCCCTACCTTCAGATGTCTGCTGTCCATGTTTTTGGAGCTTGGTCTAGCAAAACAAAAGCCACATTGTGTTTTCCTGCATTTTTGAGAACAGATGCTGTTCTGTATCTCGATAACATTTATTACTGATGGTTTTCATGTTGGAGTTCAGAGTTGCACATTATCAGTGCATTTAATATTTTTGCCACCTTAATAAGCTATTAAAGTCTGTGTTCTCATACGAATTTCAGGTTGCCGGAAATGTGTATCTTAAAAAGAGCATTTTCACTTTTCGCTATCTGTTCATCTGTAACGTGTATGGCTGCAGTTGTAGCATGTTCAAAGAAACAGTCCACTAGACGTGTGGTATGTGTTCAATTAGAAGTAAATTTTAAAAAGTTCAGATTTAGACTAATTGGAAAAGTCTGAAACCGAGAATAGGTATAGGGGAGATCTTTAACCCTAGTGTATTGTCTATATTGAAAAGAGTGACTTGACAATTGTTGCTTCCAGACTGATAGCGATGACTTGAGTTTCCATCTAGTATTTACGTTGCTAAGCGTAGGTCTCATTTCACATTTCTCTTTCTGTCCTCTTGTCATTTGGTATGGAAGGGTTAATTGTCTTACCTTTTTTGCCTGCTTTTTTTAACACATTTGGTTTATATAAAGTCACCAAAAATAGATTGTTTTATGGCTTTAAATTTTTTTTGTAGAAGTTCTGCGCAAGAAGTGCTATTTTTCTTGTCTTTCAGTATTTTTAATATGCACCTCTTTTAGTCTGGATCTAAGATAGGATGCATTATAGAGCTTTTAATTTCCTCCTCCCATAGAATTAGTACCACTTACCTCCTTTGCAGCAACTCCCTCTTCTCCCCCTGCCCCCTAAACCCAGAAGGATTAGAAAGTTTTCTAAGGAAGCATTTTTGTATAGATACACATCAAGTATTTAACCTTTGTAAATAAACTAGAAGCCATTTTTGAATACATAATTCATTTCTTTGCTGCTTGTGGGCAGAAGTCTTCTAAATGAGAAAATGGCTTTTTGATTGGAAGTATGGCATCCCTTTAATTTGGCTTGCTGACGTTGCCCTACTAAATGTCAGGGTTTGTAACAGTGGAGAATTTTAATATCTGTGTATCCTGGAACTTAGGGCTAGATGTTTCTATGTGACCGGGCAAAATGGGTAGATAATTTAAATTGGATATTATGTGGGTATGTGGATCTTAAAAGAAAATTGTTGCGTGTGTCAGAAGTTGATTTTTACGGCCTTGTTAACTGTGTTGGTGCCAGGTTCCCTGCGTACTTAAGTCTTCTCACCTATAACCACCATTATGTGGTATTTCTGCTTCTACAGTTCCCATTTCCGTACTGCTTTCAATCTGCTTATTGTGATACTTATTTAAATACCTGAGGTGGAAAGTTTGCCAAGAAACGAAACCGTTGTCATTTTGGGATTGAAAAATACTGGCTGATCCAGTGCAGTTACCTGACAAGACTATTTGCCCAGCAAAGAGCATTTCTTAGCTGAAGTTAAAGATGACACTAAAAATTCTGGTTTTACCCCCGCTTTTCTACTGCAGGGACAGATCCATTAAAGCTGAGAAGAGATTTTTTTTTATTTTTTTATTTTTTTTTTTTTTAGGCGCAGTAGCTAGATATATCAGACTTGTCTATAAAACTAGCTCGTTCATTTTTATTTTAGTCTTTGTCATAATCAGTGAACAATTACTGTTTCATAAGTGATTTACCTTTAATCACATAGTTGATGTACCCAGCTTTTGTGCTCTCATTTTTTTCAAGGCAGGGAAAAGAAACTTGAGACAACTTAAGTTGTTTAAACCCTAAAACTTAAGAAGAACCCTACTTCCATGACATCTGTTGTTCTTCTTGTGACTACAAAATAAATGCACGTATGGCTTGTGTCTTGCATTTTTCATTCTGTTTTTGCCTAGTGATACCATGATAGCTTTCTACCTTAAGAATGTAGAGGTTTTAATACTTCTGGCCCGGCAAGGCAACAAAGCTTTTATCAATATAAATGGAGCACTTAGTGCTGATGCAGACAACCAGAGGAGATGGCAGTATTGCTTTGTACAGGGATAAAAGGACCTGTAGGAAATACGTCTTTTTAAATGGTAGGCTGACTGTTCCAGCGCACAGAACAAAACAAATCAAACATAACCCAGGTGTTAGTTGTGCAGTGAAAATACCTGTGGCTTGAGAAGACAATAGAGAACAGGACAGGTGCAATCATGAATGAGGTGGTGTTTATAGACAAATTTATTCTTTTTTTTTTTTTTTTTTTTGGTGCATGAAATACGTTAAAATTTTGAGAACTCTATTCACAAAGCTACCTTCTTTTAAATGGAGAGATGTCGGAGATTAAAAACAATACCACTTGCATGTAACAGTCCCTTCAGTATCATAAAATTTGATCTTTACTTGAATGAAAGTCAGTCTTTTCCCCAGTTATACTTGGGCTGCTCCAAGGACCAGGACAGTGTTCCTTCTAATGCCGCAGTTAAGGGAATGCTTAGTCTATTGAGTATATTACTCTTGAGTGATTGCGTTCAGCTTTTTCAACAATTTACTTCTTTTGATAGCAACGTAGACAGCAAAGGATAACACAGAGAGCACATGCTGTTAATAATGGAGAATATCAGAGGTAAGATAAATAATTTTATTAATGACAATCGAGAACCCTGGCTGTTTTTTCCTCCTGTTCCTCATCTCCCCTCACAAAAAAAAAAAAAAAAAATCCACGTTTTTCAAACCTTACATACGCAGCATTTCTAAGTCAGAGTTGTTTTCATTCGTTGCAGTTTTCTTCACACCACGTAGTTACTGAATGCAAACTAGTTACCATTAATTTGCAAAATTAGAGGGTAGATTGCATTCATTCTGGTTTTCGCTGTAGTTATTAGACTGATGCATACAAAATTGAACCTACTCCCAGCTACTTATGTATATAGATGTATACACACAAAAAAAAAATCTTTTCTATTAAAAAGGTGTTTATGTGTAAAATCTCAGCTAATAGAAAAATATTTTTATTATTCAGAACCCTGTTTGAAATGCCCAGTGAAAATACATGCTAATCAAATGGGGAATGGAATGGTTTATATAGTCTGCCTGTTTCTTCATTAATATTATTCATTTAATTCTCTTCACTCCCACCTTCTGTATTCAGTGTTGGGGGGGGGAACCCACCAAAAAAATCCCAAAGGAATTTACTGTGGAATGGTATTTGAGTTTAGAAAAAACTTGAAAATCAAACACCTATTTTGGAATGGAAGAGAAGAAGGGTAGGAGGGATTTTCAGTTAGGGAAGTACAGTTAGAAAGGGAGTTGTGAAAACTGAGGTTTTACGGCACGAGTAGGAACTAGCCAGATTTTAGAAACCAAGGACCGTAGTAGCAGGATTTGAATTCATTAGTTAAAAAAAGGGAATTGCAAATTAAGGAGGCATTATGTAAAGTTACAAAGGATGAGAGGAAAAGAGTTGGTTTGTGGCAGAAGTTAATTCATTTTTGACTTAAAATACTGCTACAAATTGAGGAGAAGCTCAGACTGGGAGAGGATGTGATGAGTAGGAATGGAAAGCTGTTTTGTAGATGATCTTATAAAGATTTTTAGTTTAAGGTATATGTGCTTTGTAGCATAGAACTGGGGGGCATGTGGATTAGCGTGTCTCCTGTGGTATCCTTAGAGTTTTACAAAGCTAAAGACAACGCGTGCATTGTTCTTGCAGCTCTGTGACGGAGGAAGATCTTGATTCGTTCTTAAGAAATACAAAATTCCAGTATGAAGCTTTTCGGAGTAGTAGTAAGTCTTCCTGTTCTTATGCATGTCTTTAAATGTTAAGTGACTCTGAGGAGCAGAGAGTGCTATTTCTTTTTCTAGATAAACATCGTTTATCTATATTTTTATACACACACACATATATAAAATGTGTATACATATAGCTGTGAAAAAAAAAAATCTGATAGAAACTTCTTTTTCTCTCTAATCCCTGATGCTTCAAGTGTTCAAAAAACACAACATGTACAAATAGTGTTACAGGCATTCCGGTCCTCAAAACCAAGTTCTCTAAGCAAACAAATCCTGCACGTGGATTTTATTTTACTAGGGCTTTCCAACCATCTTTGTGGCGGCAACATCAATACTGTGAACTTTTCTTGTAAAACCTAACTGTGTATTAAAGATGCGAATGTGTGCGTGTAGCTTTTCGAATTGTCTCTTAGCGAAATAATTAGAATCATACTAATGGTTTATTTTTTTTCTACTGAAGTGCAAGAGAGGATTTGGCTGCCTATATTTAAAAATTCCACTAACAATTTAGAGGAAAACAGTTTTATAAACTTATATCCATAAGTTTTGATGACAGTATGTGATAGTCACTAAGAGGTTGGAGGACTGATGTTAATTCTTGGGAAATACTGCCTGAAGTTTGGGGGTTTTTTTGGGGGAGGGTTGGTTCTTGGTTTTTTTGCAAGTCTTCACACAAGTCCAGCATACAGCTTACTAAATTCCTCTATAGTTCTAATTAGACAGTATTGCTAAATGTCCTCTTGTAATATCTTAGTGATGTTGACGATTAAAAAGCTACTGTATATTCTTTGAAGTGATGGATGAAGTGCTTTTTCAAATGTTCCTGAGGTTTAAAGGCCACAAAGCACAATAAAAACTTTCTTTTGAAAGTTTAGTTTTGCATATTGAACCTCAAATTCAAGTATGTTTGCAAATTAAAAATACATATTTTTTTTTTTTATATAGGACTTTCATCTGATGCTACAGTGCTGACGCCCAACACAGAGAGCAGTTGTGACTTAATGACCAAAACAAAATCAACGAGTGGAAATGATGACAGCACTTCATTGGATTTAGAGTGGGAAGATGAAGAAGGTATTTATTCTGCCGTTCATTTTCATTCTGAACTTACAAGTTAAAAATGCTGGCAGTTTAAACTATGTTGATAGTAAATTTGTCATTTTCAGAAGTGAAGGCGGTTTAAAACTTAATTCGGATGGAATTTCTGTTAAGTGTGTAATGATTAAACTGTATATTACTTTTACCTAGAAAACGGCTTATTTTGATAAATGTGGTTATCTGTCTAATAAATGAATTAATTTCTTTGGATCCTTCAGTAAATGTCTTTCCCTGCATTTTGTGGAACTGACTTGCAAACTCACAACAAAACTAATGGTAAAGAAGTGCTGCCCTCTTGTGACCCAGTAGCAGAACGACCAGCTTTGTTTTAAAATGCGGAAGTTGGTCAGGGGTCTTTGACCGAAGTATTTCGGGAAGCATTGTTTCTTTAAACCCTAATTACTTTTATTGTAACTTCCAGTGGAAACTTAGGTCTGCATTCCAGGTGAGTATCCCAACTATCCCAGTTGCTGCTGCTGCTTGTTACAGATCTTTTCTGTTCTCTTTAGTAAATCTGCAAAAGCTCTTGACTTTGTTTCAAACTTAATCCAATACTTTGAGGACTTGGCTCTTGAAAACCTCACCAAAAATACGCTAGGACTTCTTCTAGCCAATGCATAGCAGATTAATTTTTTTTTTTCTTTGGAAGACTGTTTTTTGACAATCTGTGTGTAGTCTAAATGCTTAGCACTGTGAGGAGCGCTGAAACATCTAGGTCAGAAACCTGTTTTGAAAGACTTAACTTTCACAGATTTACCCAGAAATACCCAGCGTCGTCTTTTAGCTAGTGCGTGCAAGAGCTATCAGCATTTTAGAGGAACTGAAACTAGGGCAGGATCACTTATGTTGAAGTACACTGGATTTTACCTTGAGAATAATCAGCACCAGTGCAGAAACTGTTCTGAGAACTCTGTATTCTACACTGTGCTTAAGAAATGGGAAAATGGCATTCTTTGCTTTTTTTAAAGATTGAGTTCTCTTCCCACTCTTATGTATTTGCTTAATGTAATATCTTTCTAAATCACTATTGAAAACCAGATGAGAGCAAGATTTGGTCTTTACCAGGCATACCTGCACGCTGAATTACCTTGTTCATTTAACTGGTTGAGGGTCTTGTTGCATACAGGCTTATATTATTCTTGTTGTTGGGAAATTTAATTCTGTGTATAGAATTAACAATCTGTGATGTTTGATATTCATTGTTCTCTTAGCACTGTCACATTGACTTAGCCGTAAGTATTCATCTGGTTTTAAGGTAACTAAATAGTAAGTGCTGAGAAGTGCCAAAAGCTGCCTAAAAACAGAGAACAAAATTACTGCATAGTTCCATTTCTCATTCCTACTAGCCTGTGCTCTGCAGAGGGGAATAATTTTAGAGCTGGTTGTTGTGATGGCAGTGCATCTCTTCTCCATAGTAACCTCAAATCTTGAGCAGAAGAGATAGTAAGGTGACCTATGGAAGATTGCTTATGCTCGAGAACATTACTTGTTTTCATGGCTGCAAAGGAAGGAATGTGGTCATTTGAAAGAAGTACTAGTCAATATTGCAAGGACTTTGGGTAGTTTTTAGTACGTTCTTGGCAGATCTGGCCCAACTTAAGCGTATTAAAACAATCTACCGGAAAGGGTTGACTGCTTACTTGGGATAAGAGGTTGAGTTACTGTGTGCGCTGTCAAAATCTACCGTGGAGACTGAACAACTCCAAAGAAGTGTGTGGATTTAGTGAACTGGGATATTCATTTATGGTCTAGTCACACATTTTTACTGTTAGTAGGCAAAGTTGTACGGGGGCTGAACACCAAGTAGAGAAGAACCAGTGTTTTGAAAGGGTATTAGCCTTTAAAAAACCAACTACTAAGAACAGTAGCAAAAGATGATACTGCTTGACTGAAAATTTGCCAGATTAGGAGGTTCTTAACAGAAAATGCCTAGATCCTGAACTAGGCATGATTATGTGCTACTAATTGTAGTGTATAATCATGTAATGGTATTACTAAAACGGGATTGTGGATTTGAGCTGGGCACAGCAGATGCATAGTTTGTGCCTTTTAATGTTTATCAAGAGTATTATACAGAAAGACAAGGGTGTGAGGAGAAAATGGGAATGGTAACTGTCCTGGATTAAATACAGATTTTAGATACAGTGATTCTGTTTTCATTCTTTGGTGTCATGTACAGATAACAGACAAGGAACTTGTAGTGCTAATGTTGTACTGGTATTTTCGACAGTGTATGTTGAGATGGACAACAGCTTCAGTGAGCTATTGGTACCGAAGGAATAATCAAGTTGAAAATAGCTTTGTTTTGAAAGACTCATGAAACATTAACACAAAATCCATCATTTAAGTCTGATGAAGGGAAAAATGTACCTCTTAGATTTTTTTTTTAATTTTTTTCCGCCCCCTGTGGCTCCCTCCCTCTCCGTCAGCCCCCCAAGAATTGTGTGTTTCACTTGCAATATGTAACTTTTTAATTATAATTAATTAATTAGCTAGTGACTCCAAATTTAAGAGGGGAGTTTATTTAGGAGTGTTCGAGGAGTCCAGTGAATAAGAGAAGTATCGTAAAACCTCCCCTGTTTCCTTTCTGGTGCTATGGGAGGGTTTTGATACACTTTGAGGAAGTCTGTAATAACTGACAAAATAAATAGCATCTCTGATGTCTTTGTGGAGTTTTCTGACCAATGTTTTGCCTTATTTTGTGTGAAATTAAATGTATCTTTTCAGACGAACTGAAGACCTTTCCTAGACAAATGCACCCAGTATCTTATCTAAATTTTAGCTGCTGTTTAACGTGTTTCACATGGAGATGTTTCATCTGTTTGTCAGTAAGTTACAGGAGTGTTACAAGATTCTCCAGACATTTAGGTTTTGTTGAAATGGCACAGTATCAAAAATCTTCTAATATTTACATGCCCATAATGTAGGCTGCATATATAGGAGAAACAAACACTGCTAGTGAGTTGCTTCACGATGTTGTCTGTCTTGCTGAGAATTCTGTAAACCAACATCACTGGCTGTTGTGTTTGTTTGGGCCCAAACTGACTGCAAACTATGGATTTAATGAGAACCCCATCACCAGAAAAAAATATGGTGATGCTCAGGAGTGAAATTACCAGAGTCTGGATCTCTGAAGGATTCTTGTTGTTTCTTCTAATGTTGTAACACAAACGTAAAGGTACTTCCCTCAAAACTGTGTCTTTCTCATAAGCATGTCTTAAATCGCAGGCATGAACAGAATGATTCCAATGAGGGAACGCTCCAAAACAGAAGAAGATATACTCCGGGCGGCACTGAAATTTAACAGCAAGAAGACAGGAAGTAATCCAGCTTCAGCCTCTGACGATTCTAATGGATTGGAGTGGGAGAATGACTTTGTTAGCGCTGAAATGGATGATAATGGCAATTCAGAATATGCCGGATTTGTAAATCCTGTATTAGATTTGTCTGCATCGGATGTAAGGATATCTGATTCTGATCATCAAGACAGATAGTGAAACTGCGTGGCCCTCGTTTATGACCACATGTTGAAAAGTGAAACAGAATGTACAAAACCAATTTGCTCTTTTATAACATGGTTCCCTTTTTCTTATAAATTGATCAGCAAGGAATGGGAATGACTTGCTATCTGAATTAATTCAGAATTAAGTGCAATTTTATCATCTACCTTCTAAACTTTTATGAAAACTGGGATGATTCTATTGTGTATATTTCTGGATATCTGGATTTAATATGAAATTATCTGCACTAATTTAAGCTTCATAGCTTGACATATCTATATTTTAACTAGCCTTTTTTTCCGGATGATGTTTCTACTGATTTTGTTTTTAAAATTCATCATTGGCCTAACATTTATCTTGGAAACAGTCTTAAATAACTTATCTAATACTTGAATATAGAAAAATAATTTTAAAGAATTTTTATTTCCAATATGTGCTTTTTGACTTGTTCTTTAGCTGTTTAGAGGGTGTACTTAGCCAGCTGCAAAACAAATGTCACACATGGTAAATTGCAGTTTTTCCCTGTCTCGCTTATGGTCTTCCTAGCCTTGTGTTGTCCTCTTCCCATTTTTTTTTTTTTTTTTGTTACTTTATGCTAAGCACAGTTAACCTCAATAAACATAGTATAAATAATCAGTTTAGGTAAGATACTGTCTTGTGTAATATGCCAAACTTAAGTGTGTGCTAGATAGAAAAACAACTATAAAAATTCTTTGTGTCAAACTGGAAATTTTAACCAATATCTCGTAGAGAACTGGGAGGACCAAAGTCTTGATTTCCCTGCCCCCCCCAAACAGACCAACATCTGTTACTACGTGGTCCTTAAAATTCTTTACTTGTAGAAAACGTAATTCAGCTTGCCTGGAACAATTATCGAAAAGCAACATTCTCTGAGCGAGCTGGGGGACGGATGATTGCTCTGCTGCTGGGGTGGGAAGAACAAGAACCTAAAGACTGAATTGGTATTGATGCTTTTTAAAAAGAAAAAAAAAAAGTTCAAGTTACACACTGTTTTGTTCAAGTGCTCTAGCTTTCCCGTGCCTCTAAGCTGGATGGTTAATACTGCGAATAAGGACTGAAATTCAGGGAGGTTTTCAGTTACTGGAAATCTGGCGTGTTGTGTTGTGTGGTCTCCCCCAATATTTAATGTAAGTTACACTCTTTAAAAACGAGAAAAAGCTCACTGAAGAGAACATGCAAAACACTTGTAGATCTCAAGCTTTCATCAAAGTTTCAGTAAAGCCATTCTACTCTACTGTTACTTTGTGTAGCTGTTTTGTTCTTCCCTGAAAAAAGGGGGACAAGGTGTAACTTCACCATTGTGGAGTAAAAGCAACACGCTGTCTTAAGTAGTAAATCTGCGTCATCAGAAGAACTGAATTTGTCGGTGAAAGCTGTGTCACTGTTAGATCATCTGAGCCTATATATAATATTAGGGTCACTGCAGAGTGGTCCTCTTCATGATAACTTGAGCAAAAGTGCTGCACACTTGGATTAAATATGTACAAATATCAACACTAATGAACAGATAAATATTGTTGACAACATTCCATTTCTTAATTTAAATTGTAGCTATGTCATTGAAATTATTTTAATGTAATTATCTACCTTTGCAATGCCTGTAATAAGCTTTAAAAATTTGTACACATCAAATGTATATTTTTGGTTTGGCATAAGCTACTACTGTGTAACTTCTCCTGAACATTTATTTGTATACTGTATTCCTATGGAAACGAAGGCAACTTTCTCAACATGTAAATAACACGTTTTTTACCTGCTGAAACTGTAACTTACCCTGCAGTGCTCACTACTTTTCCTGACCAGTGAGCATAAGGTTAACTTGTCCTGACCATGCTTTAAGAAAGTAAATTAGGTGGTAGTCCTGCTTGTAGAACGAACAAGCACTTAGGAAGAAAGGAAGCTGACTCCAGCTGAAGGCTTTTACTGTGATGGGCGTCTTCTGGAGCCAGGGTTAATAGCATTCCGCTTTTCAGAGTTCAGAGTTGTGCCACGCTGAGTGACTTAAGAAATTATGGTCAATATTTGTGGAAATTTAAGAAATTGAAAGATTTATATAAACAGCTCATGTGAAACAATTCAACAGTACTGTAAAACGCCTATCTGTACAAATTTAGAAGTCATTAAAATTTTCAGTCAGTCTTATGGTTGGCAATGTTTTACCTGCTGGTGGTTTTGTGGCTGCCATGTCATGCATAGTGAAAGCAGTGTGTGAAGGTAAATTGTTACAGTGTTACCCCAAATTACCCCTGTGTCAGCTAACTAAGGAAGGTTTTAGTAAATAATTAGCTGTGTCTTTAACTACTGAATTCCACAGCGTCCCTTCTTGAGACCTGTCGCTTTGGAAGGGAAGCTCTAAAAAGCTGTGATAACAGAGGACTTGAGGAACTTGGAGCACAGAGGCTGCCTTCTGTCAGCAACAAGCAGTTGCACCCTCATACTTCAAAGGTAAGATAACCTTCCTTGTGTAATGCAAGCAGCTTCCCTGTCTCCATGTCTGTCTGAGCTAGTGCACCATTCGAGTTGGCTTCGCCGTTTGTGCCTGTATATAGGAAATACAGTGGTTTTGGTAGGAAACGATTATTTTTAATTCCAGGCAAGTGTCTTACTAAGTTGTTCATCTGCCTGTTATACATACTTTTCTATGCTGAAGTTGAAGCATCATCAAATATAAAATCATTTGACTTGGCTGTTTGGGCAGTCTGTTCAGAGTTACTTGGTATAAAGTATAAGCATAAAATTGGTGTTTCAGCATTGTCTTTTAGTATTGAGTGAGTGTGAATACTGCGACAGCTGAGCCAAGCAAAAACTTACCAAAAATGTTAGCTGCCTTTGTGCGTGTAGTATTTCTCACAATTATGTTAGCAGTATATGGCTAATGGCAGCCTTGGGGTGGGGGGAGGTGGAAGCAGAATCTATTTCTAGTAAACAATGTGTGTTCTGGTATGCCTATACTGAAACAACTGTGCTTCTTCAGTCAAACAATGACTAGTGTTTGGAAACGATTAAATTGCTGGTGTATTTTTTTTTTCTATCCTCAAGGTTTTCTCCTGGTTCCTGGAGATGTGCCAAAGGAATGCTCCGCTCTAGATCTCTGGATATCCGTAGAGCCCCTCTGTGTACAGCGCAAATACAAAACCTTGTAGGACGTGGCGCTCTGAACTCTGCAGACCAGACGGAAGACTTTTCTCAGGCAAGTACTCTCTGTAGACGCTTCTGTTTATATATCGCACTTGAAGATTTGAGATTGGGGTTGTCACTTTTTCTTTAGGTAATAGCCCAGAAAGTGTAAGCGATTAATATGATCAGCGCCACAGGTTAATGTGACAGGGCCAGTGAATGGAAATTGGGTAACAGTACTGCTTAGGGGTAGTATTAGCAACCTGGTTTCTAAGCCCAAAGCAGTGCAAAACAAGAAGTTGCATATCATCTGTAATAATTTAAGAGCACTAACAGGAAGAGCACCGTTTACTGGGAATGCCAAAACTAACGCTCCCTCCTCCCTTACGTACAAGCCAAATTAGTGAATGTAAGAAATCCCATGCATTTCACGTGAGGGGCAGATTTTGTGTAAAAGCTTCTATATGTAAGAGCTTGTTTCAGACTATATTTGCATCTTGCTCTTTTTCTAGACAGCTTGCATCTGCAGGTATTGGCTACTCTGTCTAATTAAAGAGTCGGAAGACTCAGATCAAAAGCGTAGAAAAGCTGAGCAGCCAAGAAGTACTGGAAATCTGCAACCAGTAGCACCATGTCTGGTGACAGGATGATACCTGCTCGGGTCTATTTTGTTAAGCTGAGGGGCTGGGTGTGTGACAGAGGCGTTTGTGCCAAGATGGCAGCTGAATCGCGTATCCAGGCCAAAGACTGTAAAAGCTAAGTATGTACCAGAGCCTAGTTCAAAGCGTAGAAAATGTGGGAACAAGGTATTTCTGGCAAGGGTGAGATGAATAGACAAATGAAATCCTACATAAGCCTGTACTAGAGTTTCACTGCTTCTCCTGTGAGTTTCTCTCACTTGTGATTGTTTGCCTTAATCTCAGGTTACTGCGTTGTCCCCTCAGTTGTAATTCTGGTTTTTTTTTGTAATGATTAATGCTGAAATGCACCCCGATGTCTAGGGACGATAAGATGGGTAATACGTATGCTCTGTTCTGTTTCTTTCCAGAGTGTCTTTCCAGCAAACTAAAATACTTGACAAAAAACAAGTGCCAGTGAAAAGCTGAGCACCTAGCAAAGAACAACTTAACTGAAATAACCTGAGAAATACTAAAAACAAAATTGTAAGAGAGGTTGGGGTGGGGGGCAGAGGGAGAAAACCTGCTGGAAGTATTTTAGTCAACTCTTATCTTGGAGCAATATCACTTTTAGAAAGCCCAGAATAGTGCCAGTGAAAATTTCTTATGTGGATTGTCCTGGAAATAATTTTATTCACTGTAAATGCTTTTAGATTGTAGTTGTAGAAGACAGCAAATCCTTACCAGGCAACCAAATGCTTTTATTACAAATTTTTTCTCTCCTTTTTTTTTTTTTTTTTTTGTATACCACGATCATCAACACTGCATGTTTATTTACATTCACAAGCAAAAGTAGTTAACTTGCAAAAAAAATGTATTTTAATTAATTTTAAAAATAGAAGAAAAATCTCGCTACGAAGTTAAAACATTAACTTTAAAGGACTATGCTGACAAAGTGTTTCTAAGCTGCAAAATCTGGGAAGTTACAACCTAGGCTTGAAAATATTGTTCGGAATTTCATGTCAAAAGCAAAGCACGAAGTATAACAAGTGCAGTGAAGCATGGCGTCCCTATTTAGCTAACCAATGCGGGGGCTAAAACACTGTTCTGCGCGCTCTATATTAATGCCTGTGAAATAGACCTTCAAGGCACGTGGTCACAGTTCTTGAACTGAATCTGCTGCAGTGGATTGGAGTGACCCTCTTATGTCTCCCACACTTTTGTGGCAAACAGTGGTGATCAGGGAGCACCTGTGCCCTGGTGAAGACTCCTTCTCCCCGCTAGCATGACTCATTTTCATCAGTCTCCATGGGGCTTTTGCCTTGGGAAGGAAACAAGGAAGAAGAAATGCCATTCTCCGGTATAGGTTGCAGTGATGGCAGGCATCTTTCTTGTAAGATTGGCACTTCAGCCAAGTGCAAATGAGTCTCAAAATAATCCACAGACTCTCCTTCTTGAACCTCTGCTAAAATCTGGTAGTCCCCAAAACAAATGATGCACCTCCATGGCAGGTCGATTTTGTTTAAGTAACCCAGTTCTGTTTGGTCCACAATCAGTTTTGTTTTCTTGCTCATGTTCTTTATCTCAAAGCAAAAGTCTGAGCTGTTCAGTTTTCTGTAAAACTGCAGTGAAAACTGAATCCGAGAAACACGAGTATCCAATAAGTTGTAATGGCAGACATTAGAATCGCGGCCAAACTTGGCCACTTCATCTGCCCTGACCTGTTCTCGCTTACAGAAATTCAAGCAATGAAACATCATCTTGTCTTTTTGGCAAGGATGGTAAAAGGTCATGTGGAGACATGTTACTGTTTCTTCAGTTTCAGCTTCTTCAAAAGAGGTCATGATGAAATGAGTCCTCAGAACTACAAGAAAGAAGTAGAATCACAGCATTAAATCACTGTAGTACCAAAAAAAAATGGCTGCAGCGTGCCATTAAAATACCTCGTATACTATTGGATAGTGACTGTATGGAATTTACAGCAAATTGGCTGACAGTAAATGTAATGAAACCACTGGAACGAAAAAGCGGGAGTTGAGCCTACTCGGTCCATGACAACCATCATTTCCTACCACTTTGCCAAAGACTCGCTCGGTGACCACAGCAAAGTGACAGATTGCTCTGTGCTGAATTGTTTCCAGCAGTCAATCTCGCATCTGTTGCAATGGCTGCGTAGCACTTCGGAACTCTGAAAAACACCCACGACTGTAAATTTCTGCCAACTAGTTCTTCCTGAGGATCTCACAGGTAGATTTATGTTTGGAAGAAATATGTCACTTAGCAGTGACAATAAGGTTTACTTTATGGACTTAAAACGGAGCATTAAGTAGTACTGTCTGGGCCTGCGTGCTCTTGTTTTACAGTGCCTTCCTTTGACTAGAAGGTATCAGACAAACGACTTTTACAAATGCAGTCTGACTGTAGGCAGTCATATTTCAAATGTGTATAAAGCACTCTTGGCTCTTTGGTCAGAATTTACCTCTTGTATCAAACAAAATACAGTGTTTAGAAGTGACTGATGTGACAGTATGTAAAATGAATGCAAAAGCTGGAGTATCAGCAAGACCTAAAGGAGGAATTGTCACCAGCTCTAGGTATTTCCTCATTGCCTGTTGGAAAATCCCAGCTGTCAGCCGCAGAAGTACTTAACTGGGCACTAAAAGCAACAAATAACTTCTGTTGGGTTTGCTTTTTATTTTTTTTTTTTTAAGCTTCTGGCATGCAGCACAGAGACGCTTGCTTATGAACTAAGTTCTGTTCCGAAGTCTGAGCAACTGCAGTGCGTCCAAGTCTGATCTGTTTATGAGACACCTCGGGAAACACTGTGATCTGGTCCTGTGTATGTGCAAGGCCAGTATTTTCCTGCAGTGAAAGTCAGTCTAAAGAAAGAAAAGGCTGGGTACTTAAAGTAGGAACCAGCGAATGAGTTCTCAGTTATTCAGCAGAGAAACACGTGAGCAGTCAATTAACTGAAATCGTATCGTGCAGATGTTTGTCATGTTTCTCCTTCTGGATTGCAATAAGTTCCCAACACATCACACACCGATCCTGAGGTTTCTGACCAGCTATAGTCAATGAACGATGCTGAAAAGCAGCTTACAATTTAATCTGTTTTTTTATGGGTAGGTGAATCATCGCTGCAGTTAAGTATTCTAACTTGTGGGGGTTTTTTAAGGCTAAATTATACCACTGCATGTAAACTCCCAAGAACAGTGTAATGGTGGTATATCAGTGCATAGCTTTCTGTGTGAAACCTCAAAATGGCTTTCGTCTTGTATCTGTGTAACCCAGTAACAGCGACAGTTCAGACACAGTAGTTGGCGACCTCGGTTTGCTTACTGAAGGAGGCTACAACAGTGCTTCTGCCAAGCTTAGGTGATTAGACAAATAGAAAATTTCAAGTAGCTCTCAGAGCTGAGTTTAAACCAAACTAGGAAATACCATCTGTGCTTCTGACGGAAGTACAGAGAGACGCCCTGATGGCGGGTTATTCCTTGTGCCATCTGTAGGACAAGCTGCGGTGGCATCAGTATCCACCCCTCTTCCTACTAGCTAGCGTGCCTCAGCCCTGGGGAGCTGGAAGTGGCTCTGTGAGCAGGAGGATGGACTCTTTCTGTGCTTAGTTCTGCTCTTTGATGTTTTGCACCAGTAAGGATGTGAGATGTTATACAAGGTCAGCTTTGGTTAAAGGGGGAAACCAAGTCACTTCACTTAGTTTGCAGATCGGCCTTACAGAGACAGTTTTCTGCCTCGAGACTGGGGCTGATTTGATACCAACTTACAAGCGTGTTCTGCTTCCCGTTAGTATCTTCCTTAATTGTTTTCTGAGATGCATCAGGACTGGGCAAAACACAGGAATATGGGGAAATATATTTTGAAAAGTCTGCAGTGTGTACAACTGTGTGTCAGATCAGTGCAAAATGTTGGCTTTATTCACGTTTATGCACATTACAAATGGCTACGTGTATTAGTGAGGGAAGGGGAAGAGCAGCCACTGATTGCTTCAGCAGCATCCAGTGAACCTGGATCTCAGCAGCTCCCCTAGACCCCGCTATCTATTCACGATCTGCTTGTGTGCCACCTCTGGCATCCCCGGCTCAGCTGCCGAGTCCTGCGTTAAAGGTTTAGGGAGGTTGGACTGAACATACTTTCACGTAAATACCGAAGGAGTTTCTATTTACTAGATCGTAGGGGACAGGAGAAAGATTTCGGAGAACTGCAGTTGGAGAGGGAAACTAGTCTGTAGTTATTAAATCCAGACTTCTACAGCTATAAGGTAGCCCATTTCACTGCTGCTGTCTGTACCTTAATTTGAGTCAAACAAATCGTGTTCTTACCTCTTTCCCTTCTCCCAACATCATCTCCTTCAGTGTGCACCATTATCCCCAGTTTCAGAGACAGGAGGAACACAGAGCATTGAGAACAAGGCTGCCTAACTTGAGAACCATAGGGCTCCTACTTCTGTCTTTAGCAACGTATACAAGAGCTACGACTCCCTCTACAACTTGCCGCTCAGACAGCTCTGCCAATTTGCTTTTGCAAATCCGAACGTAAGCGTTCAACCTGTGTATCAAGAAAAAGAATAACATCCATGTTGTTGTTTAACTTTTATTTTAAGTGACCAGGAACCTTGGGGCAGGGGCAGTGCAGAATATGGTCTTCAAGCATGTTACACAAGGACGGCTATCCTTTGTGTCTCCCCCAAAGGCCCTGCCGTGGTCACTAGCGTATCTTTTGCCCTAGCGTATCTTTTGCCCCCTGCAAGAGACGAGGTCGGAGGCCGGCAGAGCACAGCTTGCGTTTCCAACTCCGCTCGTCCCTGGGCGAGTTTGTCCCACGCGCTGGGGCACGCACGTTGCACGCAGCAAGCCACCGGTTGCAGGGCAAACGTCCTTCTGACAGTTCCTAACCGGGGAGCGCAACCTCGGTTTTGCGAAAAATAACCACCTTTGCTGGCGTTGCGTGAGAACGTGCCCGAACTGTTGCCCAACCGTGACCGCACCCGGCTCCTCGAGCAGGGCTCCGTGGGGGGGGGGGGGGGGGGGGCG
>JAVKLA010000007.1:8670683-8688044 GCA_034782735.1 Sagittarius serpentarius
GGAGGTACGTGACCTTCCTCCCCGCCCCCCCCCCCCTTTAAGAGATATATATGATTGTGTCACGAACTACTCTACCTGTGATGTCTTTACGTTGTGGAGCTTACTGGCACAATACAACACTATCCGTTTTCCTTGGATGTAGGCTTTACTTGTAGTTTCTAGTGAATGAGTTTGGTGTCGCTCTTGCTTACTAGCTGGCACCTTAAAACTTAAGTGATGAAAAAATAGACCTGAAATAGATGTGAACCTTGCTGAAATCAATGTGAGCCTTTCTACAGAGAGGCATCTAAGGTGGAATGAATAGAGGCAGAAAGAGAAGAGAGGAGGGAACCACGTTTCAATGAATATTCTCACTTTGGCATCTTCTGTCTCACTCTGGGTTATACTGGCTGTCGCCCTTTCAGATTGAGCCATTGTAACGTGCTGCATTTCCGAAGCCTTGCTGGACTGCGAGAGAGAGGATTTGCCCTAGGAAGCAGGTGCCTGGTTCATCTTTACCTTTTATTGTTCTGGTAACCCTCCCTTGGAGCAGTTGGTGTCTGGTGATGTTTAGAAACAAGGCATTTGTATTACTGTAGGCACATGGGCTCCGGTTGTAAATTGACGTTGAGAGGTGGTAAAGGCAGCCGTGTGTCTCTCCCCTGTTGTGTAGTCCCTGGCTTGGGACTAGGGAGGGTCCGTCCCTTACAGAAGCTCTTGGTGAGGAAAACAGTAGGATTTCACAGCACAGGGAGCATTGGTTTATGGCTCTGTGTATAGTCGCACAAGGGAACACTGTTCAATAGCCTTCAAAGTGATTCAGCCATGGCATAACCATGGCTGTGGCCACATGTAATATAGCCTGTAGCTCTTTAAAGAGGATTAGCCTTAGATCAGGGACAGCATTCATTGCTGGGTTTCATGTAAAGTTGAATATGCTAATGAAATGGAAATGTCTACAGCAAACATTGCATAATATTGTAAACCTCAAAACTGGGCATTGTGTCTTGATATCTCTGCTGGAAGTCAAACTTTCATATTCCGTTTGCTACTTGGAGAAAAACTGAAGTTTGTACTATCACCGCAAGCTCCTTATAGTAAATTAAGATCTAGTTTGCAGTTTTACAGGCAAAGTTAAAAAGGTAACAACAAACGTTTGAAGGTAACTTTTCAAACACTGTGTGATGCCATAGCTCTCCAATAGAGACAAAATCCACTGCATCTTAAACTATCTTCATCCGGGTTTTCTGCAACAGGCCTAGGCTTTGTTTGATCCTGTGTTCTCTCCCCGTCTGCCCTTCTGTTGCTTTAAACACCACGTCTGGTCTTACAGGAGTTTCAGCGTCGGTCCTGCAGAGACACAATATTTCTGACATGCGTTTCTGAGCCATTTAATCTTTTTAAGGCACTTTCTGACTGTACATCAGCCTCAATTGGCAGTCCAGTGGGCTTGATTTGGCTCTTGTAATTCAGTTTTATGCCAGTCTTTAGAATGCTTGAAGTTTAATATTGTAGATATGTAAAAAAGCTCCCAAACTTTGAGGGGACCCGCGATTCAAACTGTCTGACTTGAGATGTTGTGAAGGATTTTATTTGCAGAAGGTCATGAACATCTCTCAGAAACTTGTTTTGGTAGGAGCGCTGGGAAATCACTGGCCGCTTTTGAAAGTCTTGGTTGTGTTGTTGCACGTAAAGGAACCCATTCTTACTGTATTAATGCTCTGTATGTAGTCTATTAAGCATAGAATCAGCTTTATTTTTAATGTAATTGTAAGCTTCACGGGAAATTTGTTACCCTGATACTAAGCTGACTCAGTGCCTGGACTTCAGACCTTTGCCCATGGAAGCATTTAGATCTGCTATGGGTGCTTTTTTCCTCGCACAAGTGAGCAGGCATTCACATGAGGCTCCGTCTTACCAGCCCAGCGGTGTGTATTCGTGGCCTGGGGTTTGATGGCCACGCAGCACATTCAGACAAATGCTAGATAGAAAATACAGTGATAGACATTGTATACCCCGATGGGCCATTTTGCTTTTGTGTCCTTAAAAGTGATGACTTGAAGTGCCTCATCCCAGTCTGCTGGGGAATAAAAGTCCAAAGAAAGCCTTTGGGAAGAAGATCCTTCTGGCTCCGTTTCCAAAACGTGCGCTTTCATTACTTAGTAGTTTTTTCTCTCGGCACAGCTCCGTATCTTAGGATTTTGTTGTTCTGGGCTTTATTTTTTATGGTGGTGGATAGGTTGTTTTGTTTTGTTTGTTTTTTTTATTTTGCCATTTGGAAGGGGTTTTTTCTGTAGACGTGGAGGGTGGTGATACATATTCATGAAAGAGAAGTCTTTCCAGCCCCTGCTTGCGTTGACAAAGACTTAGCTGTTTCACACAGCAAGCTGACTGGAATTGTGTGGGGCCTGCCTGACCAGATTAGAGCAAACAGCAAGCTTATTCCTTCAGTTGTCGGGCCTCCCCTTCCTAACAATTTCCCCAATTGTCATTTTGACAAGGCTGTCATTAGGTGATGGCTTCTTTTGGCCATTTTCAGATAAAGATAATTTCCTTAACTTCCATTTTATTTGACAACAAGTGGTTTGGGAGAGAAAGGAAGTGCTTCAGTAGTTTATGGATTAAGGGTTTGTCACTTCAAAGGCATCTTTGATCTAAAAATATGTGCTGTACCAAATTCATTATGTCTTTTTTTTTTTTTTTTTTTTAGAACTTAATTTATTGATCTGCCCCTCAATTATTCCCTTTTTTGCATCCCCTGGTAGTACATGAGATAGCAGTGGTGAGAGGAAAGCACCCAAATGGCCTCTCTAGAAGTCACGACCAGGGCAAAACAACAGGTGCTTTTGTTCGGCACCCAGCACCGGCTCGGTCGCAGATCTGGTTTTAGCCAGAGGTCCTGCCTGCTCCTGCTGTGGGAGGGATGTGCGGCTGGGTGTAGAGCTCAGTTAAAAACTGGGAGACAGAGAATATGTTTCATAAGGAATGGCTTATTGAGTGTTTTGTATTTGTCTGGGTCACTCCTCTGGTATAACTGAACGACCTAAAAACATGGATCTTGGGCAGCGAGCGTTTAGCAAACCGGAGTTTGTGTAGTTTGGTGATCAGTTTTGACTCCCTGGTACCCGCTTCTGCCAGCTCCATGCGGCGGGCAGTTGCTGTGTGGTTTTGGCTTGTACAGCTTTCTGTGGGGGATTGCCCCCCCCCCCAACGTGCCACCACTTGAGACCCTACACCCTGACTGCTGCTACAAAAGTGCTGGCAAACCACCTTCTCTGATTAACGGTAGCTTTGAAGTCAAGCTCTGGAGCCCCCCCCCCCTTTTTTTTTTTTTTTTTTAGTAGCCGTATCTTTACTGAAGCTCTGTTTAATGTCTGTGCTGCACTAAGAAATCCCAAACGTCATTCTAACAAACAAAACCAGAAAAGCTCTTTTCCTGGTCTATTTGCGACTTAAATATTCTTCCAGAGCTTAAGCTCAGCTTTGGAGCAGGCAGGTGCAGCAGTCGTTGAGTATGTTGCTTACCCGACCCTGTCTCCTCGAGGAGGCACGCTCGGGGATGGACTTGATGATCCTTATGGGTCCCTTCCAACTCGAGATACTCTGTGATTCCTAAGAGCAGGTCTGCCTGGGCAGAGTTTCTCTTTGGGTGCTTGGTTCGCACGGCTGCAGGGAGAGCGGGATGTGGTAGAGGTTTGAATACGGATCAAGAGCGAGGCTTTTGCAATGCCTGCCTTAGCTGTGTCAGGCACCCAGCTTCGCTTTGACCCCTCCTCTGCTTTTTAGGACTGACAAAACTCTGCTGTAGCACTGTACATCTATCGCGGTAGCCCATTACACTAGCCTTATGCTTAGCTGAGGCTGGGGTTTGTTCTGTGTTAATATTAATATCTGTTCTACCTAATTACTTCAGCTTTTTCTGTAATGTTACCTCTGTATTATACCCAGCCGGCTAACCACCTCCTTGCTGCTGGAGGCTGTTCTTGATCCCATTTCTAAACAGAAGCACTTCTGCTTCAGCTCTGGCTGGGGTAGCTGTGCAGAGGCTGGCTTTTTTTTTTTTTCTTTTTGCCTGCTAATTGGCTGAGACCACCAGAATTTGGAGGACACAGATGTCACTGATAGTTTGCCTAGGGAGCACATTCATGCCCATCTGTTGCAGTCTAGAAGGCTGTTCATATATCCACAAGGCCTTCATTTAATTCTTGTCAGAAAGTAATGTAAATCCAGTTTACCTCAGAGGTCACAGCCAAGATTTATGCCAATGAGCCCCCTGCAATTTACACACACTGTAGTTGTATAGGATGAAAAGAAAGCCTTTCATGTTGGTGCATATTAACAAGAAAGCTTGCCTTAGGAGAGGCTTTTTGATTGAGGCTCTTCCTTATTTTAATACAGCCAATGCCAGTTGGTATATCCAGCTTTACCGAAAGAAAACATCTAATCTTTAAGCCAGAGAAGTAAACTAACTAGCTAACTAACTAAGTAAATAAATAAAGCCCTTAGCAAATCAATTTTATTTTTTTTTAAACCATCTTTTCTCTTTCATGTGGCAAAAACTCTACATACTAAAAAGAAAGGTAAATGCTCTAGAAAGACTCAGGCATGTGTGCATTGAAATAGTCAGGAAACTGAATTTGCTTTCTGTGGAAGATGGTATCGACTCAAATCACTGAAACCTTTGCTAAATTATCGTAAGCATGTTTTCTTTTTCTGTTGTGGGTTGGGTTTGGTGTTTTCCCATTAAGCTGCCAAATCTGAAAATAAACTTGAGCCTCTTATTTTTGATACATGTAACGGGAAGGACTGCAGAAGGCTTGCGCACAAACCCGCAGGAGGGAGAGCAGCTGAGGGTGCCATACGATGCGCATGCTCCCTGTTACCTGCTGAAGGAAAAAATACCAGCCTCAACGTTCAATCGCTCTTCTAGGGACAATCTTTTGCAATTTTTTCAGTCTCCCTACAGAACGCAAGGGGACACAAAATCTCATGATATGGTGTGAAGAAGAGACTGTAACTTGATCAGCTGCAGGAGGGAGTACAGCTGGGATAGATCCAGCACTGCCTCTGCGTCATGATTTCACCCCTGTCCTCCTTACTTAGCAAGAGACTGCAACAGCTTAAAAAGCTCCCTCAAAAATTAGTGTAGTTTCATTGACCTTAGTGAAACTACGTGTAGATAGGCCATGGTACACCATGAGCTGCTGTGTGCAGTCTTCATGTTGGGCAGTTAATTACTTGATTAGAACGAGGAAACCGGATTTCAGAGGGTCGGAGGCAAGGATTCCTGCCCCTGCGCGCATGAAAAATGCTGTCCCGTCGTGTGGTGTTGGCGTGGCTGAAGTGCTCAGGAAAGCCTGTGGAGTTAGACCAGAGGGAAAGGCTAGAAGTGCAAGTGCTGCAGATACTTGAATTGAAAAATAGCTGTTAAAAAAGAAACACTCTGAAGTACTTTGGTTATTAAAATTGCTTGTAAGAGCAGGCAGAGAAAAGCAGCACACCAAGGTGGATCAGGGTGTGCCAGCAAGATTACAAGGGGGTTTCAGAGTTGGGCACCTCTGCTTCTTTAGGCTCGGTGTAGTTTGAGGGCGTTCCTTTCATTTATACTGGCTCCGCTCGGCGGGATCTTCCTCCCTTTTCCTCCTTCCTTTTTCCTAGTTTGTCCAGCAAGTGGATTTTACTTTGGCAAACACTTTCAAATGTTATAGGCATGAAAATCAGTATCATTTGCACGGTATCATAATGACCGGAGGGGTTTGGGATTAGGAGGGAGGAGAGCAAGGCATCGAAATGAAAACAGGGATCAGATTCTAAGTTCCAGTGTAGCACTTAAAATAATTAAAATGTTTATTTGAAAGTCAAAACAGCCTCAGTCATAAATAACTATCCATTCCTTGATTGATTGTGTCGAGTCCCAACCGAGAGCTCTGGGAATAAGGTTTATTTGCTCCCTGTTGGGATTAATTCATAAACGTAGTCTCCACATGGAACTCATCAGGTCTTTGCTTCCTCTTCATTAGTCTCCCTGGAACTGGAGGGTAGCCTGAATAAGATGAAAATTAGGATAATATATTTTCAGAGAGAAAAGGTCTGGTGATCTCTAATTTGTGTTTCAGGACCATAATGCTGTGGAAAATTTCCCAAATGATGTTGTCTGAGAAACCAATGCTTGTTACGCTTGCCATATTTGAAGTTTGAATGCGGCAATTACATCTTCTTTTTCTTAAAGCCTCCAAAGCTAATTGCGGTCTTAAACTAGCTAGATTGACTCCCAGGCTTCCTTCTGTCCACAGTAGAACTTAAAATTCCTTTCTCTTGACAGATCTTTTGGTCTTCTAGCCCAAGGGCTCTGAAATGTCACAGTATGGCCCGTTTCTTATTAAAGAGATCATTTCACTGTAGCCCACCCAATTCTTCCCTCCCTCCCTCCCTCCCTCCCTCTTGTTCTGAAGCCCAGCTCCGATTAGAGGGCAACCACAGAAATACACTTTCTCATCCCCTCAGATTTTTGTAATTTTTTTCATCGTATCTGATGCAAGAAGATATTTTAATCCAGGCTCCAACCAGAAATGGCACAGATTTTTTTTCATCATTTCGGTTCTAAAGCATCTGACGATTACATCAGCCATTTAAAAACACTGTGCCCGAAGCTGAAGTAAAGCAGCTTTCCTGTCACCAAGAAATGTGTAAGCCCCCAGTCTGATGCAAAATTGGTTTTATTATGTGTTTTGAAAGTGGTAGCTACAGCACTTGTTGGTGTGTCCTTAGAAAGCATTTTTGTCTAGACAGTCTTGCAGCGTATCAAGCTGCAATTTTTATCACCTCAAAACTGTAGTCTCCCTAAAGCACTGGTTGTTAGGATTTAACGGTACTTCAACAAAGCTAATTAGTAAGCGTTGAGAGGGTTCTAAAGGCCTCCAGAAGTTTTTGCTGCTTTGGCTGTTCAGCTTTAGTCTCAGGTCCTGCATTTGCCCCAGGTCCGTAAGCTGTGTGCTTGGTTATTTTCGCATCCCAGCTGTCATTCAATGCTTCAGCTGTCACAAAGCACAACTTACAAAGTGGCATCTGTGTAAAGGATGCTGCTATAGTTTAAAGCTCTTCGGTGCATTTTAGGCTGATTTTATGATGCAAGTTATTGCCCCTAGTGATGGGTCTCAAAAGGCTATCTTCCTTCTGAGTACTAATGTCCAGTTTATTGCACTTTTCTGTATGGTTCCAGCACTTTGTTGTCGCTGCTGTTGTAAATCATTGTTTATTACTCTAAGCGTCCTTGCTGTTTGTTCAGTTCTTTGGAAAAATGTACTTGAAGAAAAATTTCTCGCTTGCTGATGTTCATATATCACTGTTAAAGATCTGGCAGTTTCCCAGTGAGTTAAATCTTTACAATCCTAGGAAGCCAAGTGCTGTACTTCACTAATTTAAGCTTCTCCCGCTAAGCCCCATCAGTTCTTTGTGAGACCGCAGCCTGTGTGGCACACAAAGCCACGGGGCCCTCCTGCTTACAGTAAAGACCCAATGTGATCTTCCAGGCTGCAGCACTGCAGCTCTCCGGCCTTTCCGCAAGCTGGGTTTGAAAGACTAATGTTGGGCTCTGGACTGCGACGTAGATACCGAAGTTGGAGTGTGTCTGTAAAGTCCCTTGGACGCTCTTAATGCCATATTATTTTTTGTAGAGGCAAGTGTCCCAGCACTTGTTTGCTTTAGTGCATCTTCATGGAAAATTGTGTTTATGAACATATATTTACCAGGGCTGTGAGGTGGCAGTCGAACACAGGCTTTCTCCACCATGCTTCTGCACGCTCTTGAAGCAGTCTTCTCTGCTCAGGCGGACTAATGTTCACAGTGGACCTGAGATAGGTGTGTATGCGCTCAGCCATTACTGGAGAGGACTCCCTAGAAAACGAGATTTTTGAGAAATCAATTACACAAAGGAATGGAGTCAGGGCCAGATGGCAGAGATGCTTCATCCCAACCTGGGAGGTACTCATGGGACGGCTGCACACTCGTTCCCACAGGGCCGGGTAATCAGATAAATCAATTAGCAGATGTCAGTGCAGTTAACAGAGCAAGCAACACTAGCATAGGTGCGTTACTGTGATTATAGCGGAGGGGGCTGCTTTTCTTTTCCCCGATGGCTAACCAGCAACTGGATCAGCTTTTCTAGACCTGGCAGGGTAGAAAGAGAGGACTGTCCTTTTCCCGAGAGTCTGCTTTCTGGGTGGTGTTCACCACGTTCAGATGTCTGTCCTTGCCGACCTGGAGGTGCCTGGGGAGAGGGGGCCTTTCTGAACTAGGATGTGGACGAGGACCTTGTGCTGTGAGCAAATCCCACCAGTGTGGTGGCCTTTTTTTAGAATGACCTTTGTCAGTGGCAGATAGTTCAGCCTTGCCTGCTGGGTGGACTTCGGACCACACTTTAGCTGTGTCTTTAGCCCTGTCTCTGGCCCCGTCTCCTTTTGCTCCTGATGGGAGCCCCTAAATGGGCCCTGTGCCTGATCCCTCCCTTTGCCATACGGGGGGGGCGATCCCAGCACCCCATTACCAGCACCCAGCTATGCTCATCTGGCTCAAATCCTGGAGGACGGTGCCCTGGGTGGGGTGGCCCTGCGCGGTCTTACTTGGAGCTTAAAAAGATGCAGAACCCTCTCTGGGTTTTCCGTCTGCTTTGTTTCTTAGTGTCCTGTACCAGGATGGGGGGAGAGGTGCTAGGAGAGGCCTTCAGCTATAAATTCTCCATTTGTGGCTTTCTTTTAACTTTGCCAAGCTTAGGAGCTGTATTCTTGGACTGTGTCGATACCTGTGTGTGCACCTGTTTTCTGAAAACGCCTCTAAATCCTCTCCCAGGAAGGCACTTATGATCCAAAAGCAATTGGAGAAAAGGAAGGTAGAAATATCAACTTGGGCAGAGCTATGAAAGGGGAGGGAAAACAGCAGAAATCCCATCTCAGTGTTTTGTTGGAGGGTTAGGAACTGAACCGGAGTGCAAACTTTAACCTGCTCTCGTTCTAAGAACTCTGACCTGTATTGTATATTTTATTTGATTGTTTTTCCTGGTGGGTTAATTTTTTAACAGCTTTCTGAGCAGAGCTGGATGGCTGAGAGTCGCAACCACAGCAATGAAACCTGTGCTGTTCCTCAGAGCACTTTTTCACTATATGGGCTTTTTATTTGTACAGTAGACATCTCGCAGACACTGACAAACTTGACTTCGCAGCACCTGAGGTTTCCAGCTGTCCGTTGAGAAGCCCAGCAAACAGGCCCGATCTCAGATGGCATCTCTGTTCCTGTCTCGTGTATGCGACAAGGAGAAATGAGGCACAGTGTACATGAATTGACATAACCAGGGCATCAATAGCAGACCTAAGAACTGAAGCTAGCTCCTCTGTATCTCTAGTCCGATGCTGTACTCTTGAGACTCCCTACATAGGGAGTTGAACTCCAGCTCGAGATATTCTATGAGTCTGTTCTGTGATTCTAATTCTTACTAGAGGATGGTTTGTACCCTCCAGAACGTGAAGACTGCAGTCTGCTTTTCCAGCTGGTTGAATACTGTGCCAGGACCTTCTCGTGCCATGATCCGGAGTGCAGCTGGAGTAGAAGGAAGCCCTGCCGAGGTGCTCCACGGTGTGGGTTGCACAGAAAGGACTGACAGCAGCAAAACACCACCGCGATCACAAAGCCAAGCCTCAGATGCCTTGGAAATGTTGAGTGTTTAACAGTGTTAGTCTTGCCTAAGTTTTTATCCGTGGCTCTGCATCTAGCTGATCTTTTGCTGGTTCACCCTGCTCTCCAGTTGCTACTATGTGCCTGTGCTTCTGCCCTCAGTCTCCCTTTCACGGCTACTTTTTAAATTTCTTCTTTCTCTGACATATGTCTGCAGAGTCAGTCACGGCCCCACTGACTAACTCCTGCCTCCAGGCTCTTCGCTGATGAATCCCATCTTTCGCCCTGCTCCACCTGCCCGTCCACGACAGGCTCTCTGATCCTCTCTGCTTTCGCATGAGTGCATCTCTTTTGCCCTCTGCTTTCCAATCTGGCAGCTTGCTCTTACTCGGTGCCGTTGAGAACGCAGGCTATCTGCCACCAGCTCCGCAATCCAGCGGTCCCACAGCTGCGACAGAAAGGAAAAAAACTGTTTGGAAATTTAGCTGCTAAAATGTGAGTTGTTTCTAGTCAGCAGAGGAAACTGTGCCTGTATATGTGTTCCTTTGCACTCCCCTTCCTCCTTCATAGCCCTACTGTTTCCCCAGTTTTAGAAATGTTTTCACAGAGGCTGTTTCTAATTACATTGTTTCAAACTGTGGGAGTAGTTTTCTAAGTAGTTTCCACCACATTGTTGGGAAAAAACCCAAAGTATTTCTTTTCATTTTTGAAAGCCGCTCGACTGTGTTGGCAGATGCTTAGCCAGATAACCTGGGACGGAAATTGTGGGGTTTTTTTCTGCATCGCTATTGACAACGTCCTAAGCACCTGTAGGACTTGCAGTGGAAAAGTTACGGCAGGCCAGACAGAGGGGTGAATGTACAGAGAGCTGGCCTTGGATAGAAGCAGCCCAAGCAGTCGCTGGCAGACCTCTGCTGCTAGGGACTTCCCCCAAAATGACCGTAGTAACGGGAAAGGATTTGGCGTTGGTTCCCTGCAGATCACGTGCGAGTTGGCCCACAGTGTGCTGCTACCAGCTGACCTCCTCAGTCCTGAGCCGTGGGTGCTCGTGGGTGCCCCTGGCCCGTGCCCTGAAGGATGCTCAGCAGTACCCAGGCAGCGCTGGTGCCAGGAGTGCATCCTGGGGCGAGGGGGTGCAGGGGGGCACGGGGTGGGCAGCCTGGGGAGGCAGAGGGATGGCGTCAGTGTTGGGAGGTGGGAAGGAGGGGTTATCAGGTTTGGAAAGGCTCCTGAGAGCTTGTCTGATTGTGGGAGACCCGGCTGTGACAAAAACAAGCCTTGCGTGTGTTTTATAAGATGGTCGGAAGCCCCGGTCCTTTCTGTCTGTCACAGAGCTGGTGAAGCTGTGATCAGCTCCAGCACTCATCCTGCAGGCCTGTGGCTTTGTGCTAGGTGATAGCTCCTGCCGCACGCTGCAGCATCAGCGAAAAGACTTTTCATTCTGGCAGGCTCCTTCAAAGATCATTTTTGCTCCACTACCTCAAGCGAACTGTGGTAGGATGCCATGTTATGTGGCAGGAGCGGGGCTAGCGTGAGAGGAGGTGGGGGAGCAATGTGGTCCCGGGCTCCGGGGTAAAAGAGACATCCCCCGTGGTCTGGTAAACGCACGCAGCGTCCTCCACGAGGTCAGAGCACGCACGGCTCTGCCATTCAATCCCGGCTAACAGCGTGCGACAGCCTGAGCCTCCCAGGTGCAAAGGGCTTCGGCGCAGCCTGGCTAGTCACTTCCCTGCTTGGGGTTTCACAGCTCCATTGAAGAGCCTGTCCTTTCTCCCGGGCACCTTGGAGATGTTCGCTTCGCACAGTTTGTCACTGAGACCCTGCAGTAATTTCACACACTCCTCTAATAAAGTCCTCCGAGGCTGTCATGTATTTTCATGTATTTCCCCTATTATTTCTCCCTGCTTGAGCCTTTCAGATAATTGATGAGACTTTAGTTAATCATTTTCCCCGTCCTTTGTTCGCCAGGTACCTCAGCCTTGAAGGGATCCTTTTCATTTAGAATCCGTGTCTTCTCTTAAGTAATTGATCACCGTGCACCCGGGGACACCCAATTCACAGCCGAGTGGGATCAGCCCTCATGAATAATCAAAACACCGTGGCAGTGCTGCTGCAGGAGTGCAAGCAAGCTGTGGACACGCTCCTGGCAGCAAAGGCTGACACGGGCGAGGAAGACGAGCGAGAATACCGGCGGTGCCAAGGTGAGGTCCGCAAGAGAGGCTGCAGGACCACGGCAGCAGCCGCCGGTCCTCAGCCCTGCCCTATTTTTCTTCTCCTGGCAGATGAGTGTCCAGAGATGCCTGGATTTCGAGGCCATGAATGGGATGTGGGCTACAGGCAGGCAGGGAAAGAAGTCCACTTTGTTGCAGTGAATTGCTGTCAGTTCTAATTTTAGGCTTCAGTAAACATGAGGCTGTAAGGAACAGTTTAGGAAGACAATGCCCACAAGTTTGCTGATGCACATAAGTTTCAGTTATTAAAAAAAAAAAAAAAAAAAGAAAAAAAAGATGCAACTTCTGAATAAGAGCACATATTTCCTCTCCTTTCATAAGAACTGGGGGAGGGCCTTTTTTGTTTGTCAGCTTCTCCTTATATATTAAAGAGCTTATTGCCTGAATCTTTATCTTGTAAAATGTGTGCGACCTCTATTAAGTGGTGTCCAAAGAAAAAAAACTTTCAATATCCCTCTTGAAAGGAAAATCCATGCCGGCTAATGGCTGGAATAAATAACCAGGAAAGGAAGCAGTATTTACCGAGAGCTGTAATAGAAGGGTTCTTCGTTTGTTTTAATACTGGCATTACCTGCTGGAAACCAGCATTTATTTTGGTATTGCTGTGGTGCTTTTGAGAGTGGTTTGAAAAAAAAAAAAAAATTATTTCTTAATTCCAGTGGAAATCAGTTCGTGTCAATCATGAAAGGATGTAATACATTCGGTTCAGTTTTCTCTAGGCTCAGACTTTCAGAGGGCTACATAACTTCATTGCCACAGCTTTTTTTATTCATGAAGTAAAAGTCATGTTTGAATTGCTGAACTTGTTTGAATTACACCTTTTTGGTACAGGGTAGGGAGGTTATGTACTCCTTTCTGCCACACAGAAAAAGAACTTCAGCAAGAGTGGAAGAATATAGTAAAGAAAGAAGGTGGAATTTCTGGGGGAGAAAACAAAGGCCTTAGCAAAAAACCACAAAAAATCTATTCATGTGCAGGTTGTCCTTTGCATGAGTCATCTGCAGTACTGTCCGTTTTCCAGTTTAGTATTAATAATGTTTAGTTTTGCTTTGCATGAATGACTCGGCCATAACGTTAATTTGATCTTTAAAATCCTTTGTTTGTCTCGGAGAGCAGAGCCGTTGAGAATATGTTTTCCTGACCATCCTTGTTCTTGCTGGGAGGTCAGCTGCCTTTTTCTGAAGCACCTACGTCTGTTTGCGGTGGAGGGTGGCATATAGGTTTCTGATATGGATACTGGAAGATTTTTCTCTTCTTTTTTTTGTTTTCGACAAAGGGTACTTTGTTTGCTCATCAGGAATTCTTTTAAGTTTTATTATGGCTCCTTAGAATAGGCTCTTGAACTCCTAATCAGGTAGCGCTTTTTTTCCCTTCTCCTCCTCCTTTCTTTTCTCCTATTAAATACCACACAGTATGAGAAATAATCAGTTTAGTTCCAGATAAGGTAAATCAGTGCCCTTATAATCACTCGATTAGACATGGTCCTTCAGGTAAATCGCTTCAGGAAATGGGCCATCAGAGCCTGAAGTGATGCTTGGGCTTTTCCGAGGACCGTATTCCCATCAGCTGAAAGAAAAATACACAGCAGCAGGGCGGTGACAGCGACATTAATAACTGCTGGGGCTCTCTGCCCGGGGAAGGCAGAGCCTCGCAGGTCGGTGGCTCTCAGTTTCGGGGGACCCTCCCAGTGCAGAGGGAGAGGCAGTTCCTTCGCCCCCCTCTCCTCCCGGGTCTGCCTTTGTTCACCCTGGCTTTTTCAGACCAGGCGCAGGAGGAACTGAAAGCCAAGTACATATAAATGGGGGAGAGAGGAGGAGCGCAGCCTTATCTCACTTTATTTGAGGGGGCAGAAGGGGTGTTAGATGGGTCTGGATTGCTTTTTTATTTCTTTTTAGGCTAGAAGCCATTCCAATCAACTTCTGTGCCAGTTCAGCCTTCGTTAATTGATGAAATTATATTGCCTCTGATGAGAGCAGGTATCTGTTACAAGAGTAAACTCCTGTCCTGGGAGTTGGATTTTAGCTGAAAACTGCAGGACTGTTCACAGGAGCTCCCCAGCTGGTTCGTGTGGTTCTAGTGGACGCTTTTGCGATACAAGGTTGTTTTATTGTCATTAACATGCTAATTGTGTTTATTTCCATGCGGTGACAACTAGACGTCAGGGCAAAGCTCAAAGGGTTATCCTGCTAGGCTTACATGAATGTCCAGCCCCAAAGATGACTGAAGGCTCCTAGATTGCCAAATCCTTCTGAAAATGTTAACCTGGTTTCCTTTTGTAACCAGCTCGGCAGTAGTGACTGCTGAGGATACCTCCTTAAAAAATCAAAGTTCCACATTAAAGAATTTGGCCATATTCTTTGTTCTTCAGTGCATCAGGTAGGAGGGGGATTAAGGTTTAATTGGGGATAACGTGGAAAACAGGAACAAGAGGACAGTAGTAATACCTTTATGCTTTAGAGAGAATCATAGAATGGCTTGGGTTGGAAGGCACCTTAAAGATCATCTAGTCCAACCCCCCTGCCGTGGGCCACGCACTAGATTAGGCTGCCCAGGGCCTCATCCAGCCTGGCCTTGAACACCTCCAGGGATGGGGCATCCACAGCCTCTGTGGGCAGCCTGTGCCAGTGCCTCACCACCCTCCGAGTAAAGAACTTCCTCCTAACACCTAACCTAAATCTCCCCTCTTTTAGTTTAAAAACATTCCCCCCTCGTCCTATCGCTATCTGCCCATGTAACGGGAATAGCAACATCCGTGTTATCCCACTGATTATTTTCATAGTTGCTGACACTATTTTTTTTTCTTGTTTTAGTGTTATTTAAGTAAGTGCGAGTTCATGTGGGAAAGACGGAAGGAGAAGGTAGAGAAGTAGACAGAAAGGCTGGCTGTGTAAGCATCCTACTTCTCTTTCTCTAGGTCTTTCCCCAAAACGTCAGTCCTGTGGGATCATAGGGCAAAACGTGCTTGCGTGTGACTGTCTTCAGGCCCACCCATCTTCCTCTGGAAAAGATTTTGGGAAGCTCGGTCTTCCCCCTTCTACACAAGGGGATAAAACCCTCTCTCTGTCATTTTGCGTTCCTTGTGATGGGATGGGTATCCCTGCTTCCTGCACTGATTTTGCAGTGAGAGGTGTGAGGATGGGAGCACGACCTCCTGTCCCCTCCCGCTCTGCCGCTTGGCCACCTTGCCATGGCATGGAGGGCTGATCCCCTCCAGACGCCTCTTCAGAAGGGCAGGGAAACGTGGCTGCACGTGAAGCTGGGATGTGTGACGGGAAACATGTCCAGAGCTACAGCAACACGTGAGAAAATGTGGGTTGGAAAAAGTGGTATCTTTTTTCAGGTGACTTTTTGGAAAAAAGGCCCTAAACACCTGACTTCCCACTTTTTCCTAGGAAAAACGTACCGGTGGATGCACTGTAATATAAGCAGGAAATAGCCTTTTTATGTAGTGTGTTTTCCACAGCCATCTGTAAAGGACTGATTAAAAAATATGTAGTAATACATTTATTGCATTGCCTCGTTAAAGCAATGATGGTTTCTGAGCAGGGTTTTTTCTGGGGATTAATGGCCAGAAGGGGCTAGATCTGCAGCTGATGATCACCATTAACCCCATCTGGTCAATAATCCTCGTTAATCCACTTTTATTGGCCAGAGAGTCTGCCCGGCCGAGCGGTTAGCGCAGCACACTCGGGCTGCAGCTTTGCCCCTGTTTCAAGGAAAATTAAAATACAGGCTGCAGCTGAAAGGAAGGGACAAATCCAAGCCCAGATCTCTAGCTATGTGCTCCTACTAGCAATTGCATCCTTAGTTGGGTCAGGTTGGAGATCCAGCCGAAGCTGCTGGTTACATGGGAGGCGAAGTGCTGGTCCAGGGAGGGAGCAGGGTGTGGGCATGGGCTAAGCTGCGCTGTTGCCTTGCGAGCTCTGGCACGTCGCTGGAGGATCAGGGGCCGGGCGTGGGAGCTGGGAGTACTTTACCCTAATCCAAGAAAAAAAAACCCAAAACAACTGTTTTTTGACTCCCTTGTGCGCCTGGCCTTTCCAATTGCGAGGGAAGCTGTGCTTTGGGTAGGGTTTGGAAACCCTCGGGTGAAAGGCGTGAGGACTGGGGTTTCCGTGCGGCTCCGTGCTGGCTGTGCCTAGGTAGGAGCATGCCTGGACCTCTTCTCCTCTTAACTTCTTCCTAACTGCTGTTGCAAACTGCAAGAGAAATGGTGGAAGCTCAGGCCAGCTTCTCAGCTAGTGTGAATTACTCGGCTAGGCCAGCTTTGAAGAAGATGCGTCAGCTTCGAACAGGGAATCTCATAGCAAGGCTTCAGCTGCTATCTGCCACGCATCCGTGGGCACTGCCGTGTTAGTAGTGGTTCCCAGGCATGTGGCTTAAACCGTTTTGTCTTGCTACTACAGCAGTGAGCGCTCTTGTGCTGAGGGAAAGTGCGTCCTGTAGTCTATGGCTACTGCTTTGAGAGCAGGTTGAGTAACTCAGGCCAACAGCTTCTTTCTACTGAATTATCAGTCAAATAATTATTCTCAAGAGCATAGGCTTGTTATTCATTATATCCCTTTAGATCTTTGCTTTATATGGTCCGGGTTTATCTCCCAGTTTGGATGTGGCTTTTCAAGCCGGCTCTGCCCCTGTCACCAGCAAGCCCTGAGCAAGGGGGACAGGTCTTCTGTGCTGTTGGCCCCATTTGCTCTGCCAGAAGTCGTCTTCTCTCACGGGGGAACAGGTTTCCTCCTGTCTGTCTTGGAGTAGCTCTTCACGCCCAGCCAGCCACCAGCCGGTGTGACTTTCTGCTAAAAGCCTTTTTAATGGCTGATAGCTCCCATTTACCTGGAGGGCAGAGCAGCCAAGAGTAACGGATAACAGGCGGGCTCCCTCCCGATGAGGCTGGTGGCAAGAGCTAAGAGCTGGTAGTAACTGGGAGAAGGTCCGAGAGGGAGGGGAAGTATGCTTTTTGCAGGGTAGGTGCTCAGTCGTAAGTATTGTGGCTGAACCCGCTGCAATATCTTTACCTGCTCTTTGACCTTTTCAGCTTTGCTTCCCGAGGACTTGAGAACCCTTCTGGAGGAGGCAAAGGAAATGAAGTGGCCCTTTGTGCCGGAGAAGTGGCAATACAAACAAGACCTTGGCCCAGAAGACAAAACAAACCTGCAAGATATGATCAGCGCAAGGCTCCCCGATTTGCTGGTATGAAGTTCAACACACCTGTTGTGTAAAATGTCCCGCTGAGGTGCTTGGGGGTACAGAGGAGCCCTGGTAGGTAGTATCACCTGTGGGTTCAGGGGCTTGTTTTTCTGCACAGTGGCAGCAGCGGGTGAGGAACTGCTTGGCAAGCAGAGGTGAGCGAGTCTGTGTAGGGTTGGGGCTGCTTGCAAAGGCCAAAGGGCCAGAACAATTATTTGTTTTGGTCCTCAGACAAGAGAGAGACCTGGAAGCCACATACAGTTTCTGATTGTTTTTTTCATTGAAGCTGCTATGAAGCAGC
>JAVKLA010000007.1:8688144-8720308 GCA_034782735.1 Sagittarius serpentarius
GCTGAGGTGCTTGGGGGTACAGAGGAGCCCTGGTAGGTAGTATCACCTGTGGGTTCAGGGGCTTGTTTTTCTGCACAAACACTCCTCAGACAAGAGAGAGACCTGGAAGCCACATACAGTTTCTGATTGTTTTTTTCATTGAAGCTGCTATGAAGCAGCATGTGTGAATCGTGGTTTTCTGCTCCTTGTGAGAGAGCTCATCTCCATGTCACCACTGCATCTTCAAGGGAATGAAAGTCCTGCCACTGCAACCAAGCCAAGGTTGTGAGATCAGTGGGAGCTCTGCCTCGGGGTTAGGATTCTGGTCTGTTGGCTATGTAGCTCGCGGCAGATGGGTGCGCGACACCACGCAAGGCTGTTGGTTTGAGGTCTTGCTGGTATCTGCAGTTTTATGTGCTCTCCTAGCGCAGGGAAGATAAAATGGATTCAAGTGCTAAAGTTTTGAGTGTGTCCGGGCATTTGGCTGCCGCTGTGCAAGGAAAAAAGTGCCTAGATAGTAATGACAAAGACATTGCAGAGTGGAGGGTGCTGGCTCTGCCTTGTCTAGAAGGGATCCCAGAGGTATATAGGAATTGTCCATGCATTGAGCACCTCGCAGAACAACCACCTCGTTCACTGAAATGTGCAGCGATGACTTTGACTGCATTTATGCTGTTCCTGCTCACTTTCGTGCTCAGCCCACGCTGGCTTGGGCACTTGCTTTGTCCGTTCCTCCGGTTTCACAGGGCAGTTCTATTTCTGTTTCCGCTAAGGTAATGTTTACCTCTTCTCTGAAGAACTGGCATTATAGTAAAACTAAAATGCTGAATGTTTACATGAAGTTTTAAAAAAGCTATGAACTTGAAAAGAATGCTGTGCCTTGTTTAATTCAGCACTGCTAGGAGGCAATGAGGATTACTCACTTTAGCAGGCTTGCACAATTCATCACCTGCTTTTCTTTTTGCAAGAAAATTACTTGACAGGATCCCGTTGAGGACCAAAGCTGGCCAAAACCTAGGCAGGAAAGGCAAGCATTTAGTGCGACTTCTCCGGTGAGTAAAGGGTACTTGGCTGTGTAAAGAGTTGCAGGATCCAAACGGTGCTTGGGGATTCCATCCTCTAAGGTGGCGAGATTGGGCTTAAAGATGAGAAAGCGGCAAGAAACGTGGGTTGCTTTTTGCTTTTCTGGTTTTCTCGGAGGCATGTCATACATGACTTGTAGCAAATAGAGGACTCGCTTTTCAATGGTAAACGTAGTATCTAGGCTAATGAGTATCCCTTTGGCAGGACAGACATAAAGGTGAGGTTTGTGAGGTTTGGGGTTTTTTTTGCTTACTGTGGTGCATGTCTGAGGCCAACGCAGTCCCATTCCTCGTGGGAAGGGGCAGTCCGGCCTGTGAAAATCTGGGGTTTGGGGCAGGGGGGTCTGGTCCTGCTGAAATCCCAGCTGCAAAACTGCTGTTAACTCCAAGGTGGGCAGGAGGTTTCACCTGCTTCAGTGAGAGCCCTGCCCAAGTAAGGCCAGCAGGTTTTGTTTGAGGATGACGATTACTTTGAACGGCTCTGAGCAGTGAGAAGCTCAGAAAAGCCAACCGCAGGGCTGGGAGGTGTCAGCCCCAGCATCCCCTCGCCAGCATCCCCCATTGCAGGGATCCTAAATTCGCTTGCAGGAGGCGGGGGTGGGCAGGGAGCGGCTGCTTCTTGGGTATTTATTTTCTTTTTCTCTTTGGTGTGTGTGGCCTCAGACAGAAATTTATGGCAGAGGTTGACCTCCTTTACAATCCCCGCGCAGCGCTCTAACTTTGGAGCGTTTGTCTGCTCTCTCCCAGGATAAACACCTGCAGTAAACTCCCTGAGAGACCTGGCTAGATGGGAGATTAATGTGGCTGTAATAGTGGAGCAGTGTTTGCAGCATTATGCCCTCTCCCCAGGTAGATGGATCTTTTCTGAGATGATACCAATTATTTATTGCTGAAACATCTGTTGATAACTGCAGCTGCCCTTGTTAAACAAAGCATATCATGGGGTCATAGACTATAGGGACCTAAAATCCTACCGCATGCTAGTTTTGGACTATTCACCGACACCCCCTGAAGTCCATTGGTTACCGTTGTCTTCAATGTTTCATCCTGCGGTTGAAAATACTTTGTAAACGTTGTGCTGCCTTTCCCCATGTGCTTTGAAGTATTATTTCATCTTCATCGGTAATTTATATTCCAGTGCCATTGTACCATGGGAAAAAGGGAAAACCTTTTTTGTTTTCCATTTAATTGTAGATAGACTGACATTTTGACCTGTATTATTAGTATTAGACAGCAAAAGGGATTTTTTTCCCCTTCATCCATTCCTTCCCCCCCTCCTTTTTTTTTTTTTTTAAATAAAATTTCAAGGCAGAGCAAAGGCTGCTTCAGTTCTTTGAATAAAAAGCTGGGGGGGAAATGAGGCTGAAGAGAAGTGATTACAGTGTGATGAGGAAAGATGAAAGTCTGAGCAACTTTTTTCTTTTTTTTTTTGGCGTGAGGGACAGAAGGATAATTTAATTCCTTGGAGGGAAAAAAAAAAATAAGTCTTTGTCGATTTATTGTTCAGAAAAACCTTTAAAATTTTTCATCTCTGTTTATTTTAATTTGCCGTGCTTAGAATAAGCTCATAAACCGTAATTCATTACATTTAAAAAGTGCTTTGAGATCCATGAATGAAAAGCACTTCATTACCATAACACACTGGTGGTGTTACGAGGAGGCAGAGCTGGCTACCAGGGCTCGCCGTAAGGGTGTTTTACCCTGCGAGTAGGCTGAAAAGCTCCATGAGACCAGCACGGTGAGTAAGCGGATTAGGCTTTGGCTTCAAGGGTTTGCCTTAGTGTTGCACTTTAAAAAGTGGGATACCCATTGCTGGCGGCTGCACGCTAGTTTGACGCATCAAGAAGGCAAAGCCACCTGCACCTGCAGCCTTTTAAAGTGCTCTTCTTCGCCTTTGCTGCGGGATGCTCGTTACTTCTGCACGCTGGCTGAAGCAGTAGGAAGGCATGGCAAAACCAGCTCCGGGGAGCAGGGGACAGCAGCAAGCCAGGCTTTCCTCGGCGCTCTCTCGCTGCAGCCTCGGTTCAATGGGAGCCATGCTGCTGCTGGAGCAGGGCTCAGGGCAGATTTTGGCAATGTAAGCAAACTTTTCTGGGTTTTTTTTCCCCTCTCTTCAGTATATGAAATTACTGAACCTCCCTAGGGATTTTAAGGCAGCAGATTTACTGTAACCTTTGAGGCAAACCAGGTTTTACAAAATCTTTGCACCTTATAAAAGGTGGGGGGGGGTTGGGTTGTTTAGTTTTTTTTCCTCTTCCCTGCCAGGGATTCACCAACCAATACAAAGACCATCCCAGTTCAACTAGCTCAACGTACTGTTTTCCAGGTTTTCCTAGCAGGTTTTAAGAGAGCCTCCCTGTCAGTTGCCATCGGCTAGCAAACCACGCCCGTCCTGCAGCCCCTGTCTTGGCCTGAACGCCCCTTTGGTGGGAGTCTGCACTGAGGCTTGAAGGGCGATGACCAACATCTGTATCCAAAGCAAAAACTAGGAAGCACTGAGATTTTTGTTTTTAACAGATCAAAGCAAAATCAGAATTGTAACAGCATCCTTGCTGACAAGTATAAATAAGGAAGGATTACTTTTTCTCTCCAAATACCACGTGCGCTGTGGGGTTTGGACTGGGGCTGCAGATCCAAAAGGGAGGCTGCCAGGACTTGCCCTTCCTGCAGATCTTTGCTTTCCCAAGGGATGGAAATAGCCTTACGCTCAGTGACCAGCCAATAGAGGGCAACATGCCCATGTACACATAGGCTTTGATCCCACAAACGCTGTTGTGGGTTTCATTGAAGGACGTCTCTATACACGCGGGTAGTTCTCTTGTGGGATGATTCATGCCACATTAATATTTTAATTATTTTTTTGCAAGATCGGAGCCCATTTGTAAATCCATTGTAATGATGTGGGGCTTTACTTGATTTTTTTTTATCGTACGTATTAATAGTTCCTGCTTCCAGGCTCAGGCATTCAGCCATGGACCAGGATCTGCTGGGATGGGTACGGTGCGAATACAAAAGGAAAAGCCCCTACGAGTAGGGCTCCTGCAGGTCCCTCTGCACCCGCTGCAGGGAGCTGTGCAGGCTGACCCCGTGCTCCCTGCCGTGGATGGGGGAGCATGGATCCTGGCCCTGCTGGCACAGAATCTCATGGGATTTAATGGAGATATTGAAAAGAGTAGAAAATAAGGCCCCCGCAGCCCTTGCCTTGGCTAATTACGTGCTGATGGATTGCCATTAGGGAAACCATTCTGAGGGACGTGCCCTAACTACCCTTAGGTGTGTGTGTGGCACTTAAGAGCTGGAAGCCTTTGAAAAAGAGCTAAAGAGGGGGCTGAGGATTTAGTTTTCCCCTCCTTCTAACTGTTGGTGTGGTAACAGGAGAATTAAAGCCCTAAATTGTAGCCCTAGGATCTTGGTTGTTCAGGCTGACCTTTTGCTACCTGCCTCATAAGAGCTCTTCTTGGGTGATCCGGGTGAAACAGAGAGTGACATAAGGGAGAGCTGTGGCTGTGGGTTGAATTCAGCCTGAGAGGGAATCGGTGGCACCCCAGCCTCCCTTACGCTGCGCAATCCCTGATGCTCTGTAAATGAGAAGTATCGGAGATCAGGTGCAGGCAGGAAAGCTTCAGATGTCCAGGGTGGCCGCCCTGATGCTGCCAGCATGCAACGCTGCAAAGCACTCGGTCTTCTGCTGCCTGTGTGGGAAAACAACAGCAGAATTTATGTGGAGCACCAAGTAAAGAAATGGAAAGTCTAATCCTGGGTACCTGTAGGGCTGTCAGTTCACTTTGCTGATGGGTAGGGTTTCCTCTTCTCTGATGCAGCTTCATGGAGTATTCCCTCCCTGGAAAAGACTTTAAATGTTGTATTACTGAGATTGCTGTGTTGTGTTTTCCTTCCAAATTAAACTACTTCTCAAATGGATTGATGTTTTGAGGACAGAGATTTAGGGAAGAGATTCTTCGACTTCTGGCTGATTATAATGGTCTTGATGCCGCCCTCTCAGGGGGGTTCTGTCCCTGGCATTTAGCTATTTTTAAGTACTAAAATATCCCCTTCAGCATAGTATTTTTTAATGTACCACAGGGAAGCACCACAGTAGTTTCTAAATAGTCTAGAGTTTGAGCACAGCAGGACCGATCTGGGCCACAAAATGATTGTTGCACCGATCCTTGGTAATAATGAAGAACAGGTACTCCCGCAGATGACTGCGGTCCCCCAAACCCCTGCTGCCTTGCCAGATAGATGAGGCCCCCAGGAACTCCCCTTCAGGGAGTTTCCTCGGCTCTTTGAAAGGTTCTGCTTCTGTCCTTGCCCCAAAATGCTGCCGTTCAGCAATCTGAGCCACCTGCTGCTTTCCATCCTTCTGAGACCGCTCAAGTTCATCACACAGATGTTTCTCCCACTTGCCCCCACGGGTAGCTGCACTCCCTTCATTACGGCTACCCAGCGCTGAGAGCTACGTGCCAACAGCAGCTTGATCAGGGACCGTGCCTTCTCTGCTTCGTGTTGATGGGCTGTGGGAGGCCCTTTCCATCCTGCAAGGGACGGAGCTGGTCCTGCCAGCGGGACTCTCGAGGCACTGCTCTGCTGGAGCTCTGCTTCCTGCGAACAGCAATGGCTCTCCACTAGAGGGGAAGCCGAGAGCAGCACGTGGAACATCCCAATAGCAGTAAAATGAAGTCAGTGGCAAGTAAAATTGCAAAAAAGGGGGGCTCTGGAGAAAAGCGGGAGTTACTCTCGCTCTAGTACTTTCTCAGTTGGTGAAGCAAGATGTGGTCGGTTGTAAAAAAACCTGACCCATTCTGTGGTGTTTCGAGCTGCTAATAATGGACCTAATGCTGCTCCCATTGAATAAACACCCAACTCTCCATTGCCTTCGGGATGAATAACTTGAGCTAATTAACAGCTTCAGAAGCTCAAGCTATTAAATGGGGTTCTCTGCCTCTCTGGGCAGAGAGCAAAGTGTCCAGGAGCTTCTTACTCCTCAGTCTGCAGCTATTTACTGTGTGACTTGACTGTCCTGTGTTTCAAGCGTGTCCGTCTGCACCTCGCAGACATGCTTTCTTCTGCCCATCACGGACGGAGGTGGTAGGAGGCTTAATTCCTTGTTATTTGTCGAGTGGGCTGTGATTGCCAGCTGAAAGGCAGAGATTGATAGAGAAGTCCCGTGCGGTGACAGCAGCTTTGGTCTCTTGGAAAGACAGGCTTTGCTAACAGCGCGTGGGGTAAAAGGGTGAAAGACTTCAGCCAAATCCATTGGTGTTGTGACTCTGTGTTTAATCTGACAGGGGACGAATGTAGCGGGGCCGGGGGGGGGGGGGACCGGGCAATTTGTTAGGGTTCAGTGAAGTGCTAACTAGGAACAGCTCTTGGAAGAGGACTAAAGCACCTGGAAATACGTGCCACTGAAACTCCTGCCTTGTGCACAGAATTAGAAATTCTTCGTTGACTGCTCTTGTTTTGGAGTTTTTTTTAAAGATTTTAAACCTCAGCTGTGGTTTGTTACGAGTGAAACAAAGACTGAAACAGGCTGAGACGAATGGATATCAGCAAACACAAAAATCCAGAGCGTCTGCAAAACTGCAGGTACACTCTGAAAATGAAATGATTCCTGGCCCTGTTTTCTAACCTCGCCACTTGCAGAGGCGCTTTTCCAAAGGGGACCTTCCTGAGCCCACAGGCTGGGGGGGCGGGGGGTGTTGCCTCTGGGATCTTCACTTTATAAAGAGGGCAGAGAGAGTGGATTAAATCAATATTTCATTTATTTGGGCTTGTAATTCCTCTTACATCAGCTGCCACATAAAGATTTTCCCCTATTTTCTTCCCCTCCTCCTCATCCTCATTTACTATGCACCAATAATTTCCCTTTGACGCTTTCTTGCCAGTCCTAGTGCCAGATGGCTCCGGTTCTGAGCTTCTCCCCTCTCTTGGGAGCGGCCCCCATTGTCAATGCAAAGGAGGCGTCGTGGCTTTGAACCCAAAGCTGGGACCCAAACTTCAGCCCCGGCGTGAGGAGGAGCTAACCCACTAATGCAGGAAACCATGCAAACAGCACACCCTCCCACTCATCGCCATTAAGGAAGAAAACCCTTCACTAAAGGCTGTTTTGCATTCTCCCCAATGGTCCATGTATAGAAATCTGGTGCAAATTTAATTCTCGCACCACCTGATTCCACTTCCCAGCCGCGAGGTTCCCTTTGTGTCATAAACTCAATTAGACATATGCATTTCACGTCATGGACACAGATGTGAAAACAAAGTGCGCACGTACCTCGCTCTTTCTCTCTCCCTCTCCCTCTCTCGGTGCGCCTACATCGGCTTTAAAGCGATAAAGAAAGTGAGTAAATTTGTTTAGGGCACTAGTCCGCTATGCAGAACAAAGTGTCTGGCTGCAGCGAGCGGCACCGAGTTTCTGATTGTGGTGGAGTAGGTTGTGACATCTTGGAAGTCAATAGGGTTTCCCTGGGTCTGGGCCGGGTGACAGGGAGCCGCTCCCCCGTTTCATTTCAGAGTGCCGTGGGGAGGGTCTTTGTGCGTGGTTTGGGTGCGTGCCCAGCACGCCGGTGCATTAGCTGTAGGTGCTGAGGAATTTTCCAGCCACACGAGTTGGCAGGGAATGAAAGGAGCGGGTATTAGTTTCTCGGTGTACTGCTCGGAACAGGGGGGACATAATTACAAAGATTGACATCGAACCGTGTTCCTGTGTGCCACACAGCATGCAGCCCTGCCTTTTAAAAAAAAATAGCCGAGTTTCTCTCCCTGGCTTGACTTTTCTACATTTTGTGTCCATTTGGGTTTGGAGAGGGACACAAGAGGTTTCGGCATTGAGCGGAGAGTTAAATTATGCAGCTGCTAGACTGCCAAGCCCTTCAGAATAGGATGCTTCGTTTAGATTTTCCACAATGCTATTGAAGTGCTTATTTTCCTCCTGAAGAGACACAAACAGATGCAAACTTCTGTAAACACTTTAGAAATGAATTCAGTGAGTTTGGCCTCTCAGCAGTGCTCAATAGCTGACAGAAAAATGTCTAATTAGTGCAAGTGGAAATAATAGGGCCACTTGGATTCCTTCCATCCTCCTCCAAGTCTACTTTTCCTAGGAACTCAAAGGCTCTTTTGTTTGGTAGGTCACCCTCTCTCAGGCTTTTGTGCTCCGATCTATTAAAGGAAGAAGGGGAGGAAAAAAAAATAGATTAGGCGATGCTCTGTGCTTAAATATATGGCCTGTTGATGAGCATTTCGAATGGCTGGTTTGCAGTGTCAGTTTACAGGTGCTTGGAGAAGGGGATTCCTCCATTGTTGGCCGGCACAAGCGGAGTTGTGCGTGCCCGGCTCCAGGAATCCTTTTCAAGTGCCATCCTCTTAGAAAATCCAACTCAGGCCCAGGAAAAAAAAAGGACATTTGTACAAATCCCCCTCGCTGAAGTGCAAACAAGCTAGCAAATACTTGCAACAGATCGGTGCTGCAAGCCGGCCTTCGTGCTGTGTACTGTAGGCTCATCTCCAAACGGTTTGACGTGGGCTTTCTCCTGCACACCTCAGACGATAGTTACGCTGCTCAAAATCGAGAACGAGTCTTGCCGTCCGATTGTGGGGCTCTGAGCTAAAAGCAAAGAGAATAGAAGGGAGGCGGGGGAGGAGTCCAAGAAGCCTGAGGAGCGGCGTGTAAAGCAGTTCGCGGACATTTGCTGTCTCTCTGGCTCTGCCTGAGCGTTTACACAAGGAAGGCAAGGAAAGGAGACTGGTGCTAAGGCAGAAATGGGAGATAGCTGCCAAACTTGATGTTTTAGCAGGGATTTGGACAAAGTTTTCTTGGCAGTCTCTCACCCCCTGACGGTGCTGTGGGGCCTGATCCTCCCTCTCCTGCGTTGCTTTTACTGTTGTCGCGAGTGGAGTTACTCGCTGACATGAATGAGATGAGAAACGCATCCTTTTTCTGAGGAGGCTTTGTATGGTTTAGGGTGTTGTCTCGTTTTTCTTTCCTCTTGTGAATGACCACACCACAAAGCAGTACTCGACCATTGCCAGCTCCCAGATGTTCAGCCAGGCTGGGCAGCAGGAAGCCGGGCTCTCCGTAGGCAGCATGAGGCTGCTGAACGGCTGGTGGCCATGAAGACCAGACAGGTCAGGGCACCCACGAGGTTCCATAGCTGAAGAGACAGGTCTTTCCTTACAGCTGATGGCTGTGTTTCAGGCAGATGTTCCAGTGAAACAACGGCTGGATGCCATCCTCCCCATCTTGCGCGACAAACCTATAAAGAGGGAATCGCCCGGACGTCAGCGTGTGGAGCACCTCCTTGCTCCACTGGGCAGGAGTACCAACCCCGGCCCGCCATGGGAAGGGGTCGGTTTTCGGTAGATGTCCCCTGGTCCATGTAGACTTCTGCAACCATGATGAGACTGTCCCTCCTCACGGCTGTCTTCGCTGGCCTCCTGTCCTCTTAACAGCACGCTATCTCAGCAGCTCGGGCTGATTCCTCATGTCAGTGTGATGGCTCAACTGCTGTGGGAATCCAAGAGAGTTCATACAGACTTAGTCATTAAAGATGACCTGCAGGGGGAAAACGTGGGACTCCTGGTCTGTTTGCTTGTTTGTGGTGTACAAAGGAGTGGATGGCTTGAGCTCTGTCTGGGACAATGGCTATAGTGACCATTTCCAGTCTTTCCAGCCTCATGTCCTCCCTTTTAAACTAGTTGTTATTACTGCTAGTAATCTGTTGGGCATGATTTAAATTCATTGACAGACCACCAAATCATGCGGTTCCAAATACTAAACAACAATTAGAAAGACCAAAAAAAAAAAATCAGGAGTTATGTCTATGGCTCAAACTAAATAAACAGCTAGAACCTTCCTGTCTTAAAAATGAAAATATGATCAGGAATAGTCATAATTATAGGTTATAATAAATCCTATCTGATCACTGCCACAAAGACTTTTTTTTTTATAAATATGTATTATATAAATGCCTAGGAACCTAAAGATTAAAAGGTGAATAGAAATTTTGAGACAGCCTTTTAACTGCTGGTGAATACTTGCTTCTCATAATGTTTGCTACTTCACTTGCTGTAAAACTGCGTAGCCACCTTGCAGCAAAAAACTGAGGATATCCCATCTGTTCTAAAATGGCACGTAGGCAGCACCGTTAGGCAGAGCGTTACTAATGCTGAGTATTTTCTGTGGTCAGTTCACTGAGCCTTTGCGAGGTGAGTTTCTCCAAGGCTGCCTCATGGCATTGGTGTTCTTTTCAGGTTTATTTGAAAGCTTCCATCATGGTCAAGGACTGCCTAACCGCAACTGCTATTGTGTTCCTGATTGACCGGTTCCTGTATTGGATTGATGCCTCCAGCAAACTTCTTCAGATTGCCAAGGGTCTGCACAGGCTGAAGCCCACCACGCCAATCGGTCCTCAGGTGCTCATCCGCCAGGCTCGCCTCTCCGTCAACACAGGTACCGCTCTTGTTTTCTCAGCTCAAGCCCAATTAGGAACTACTTGACTTTGAAGAAGATACTTTGTCCCTTCCTGGGGATGACATGCTTACGGCCCTGGTGCCATCTTTTCAAACGCGCAGCCCACTCCCGGCCCCCTTGAGCCCTCCCAGCTCCTCTCACTAGCACAAAGGGGCTGGTATAAAGGGTTTCAGAGCCAAAAGCAGGAGGGAAAATTGTGAAAGGGTGTGGAAAATACTAATTGGAGCTTTTGTTCCTTAACAAATCTTCCCTGCTGGTTTCAAACAGGGATATCTGAATTGCTATACTTCTGACCAAGGGCCTTTAAAAAGTAAATTAGAATCCCGGCATTTTCTCTGCACTGTCCCAGCTGCTTTTTTTTTTTTTTTTTTTCAGTGGGACCACTTGACTATGCAAACAATGCAGCTTACAACCCCTCAAGGATAAACTGATTAAAAAAAAAAAAAATTCCACCATTCCTATCACGTGGGCATCACCTGAAGCATTTTTCATGTATCTTCCCACTGTCCCATTGGGCAGAAGAAAACAAAGCCAGACAAACCCGCTCTGAGAAACACAATTGAGGAATATTTTATTTGCAGAAAAGAGAACTATAAGTTCCCTGCACAGCCGTTTTTATTTGTGGCTGTGGACTTCTCATGCTCCCATTGCCATGGTGCCTGGGTACTGGCACGCTCCAGTTGATGGGCTAGCTCAGCCAGCACTTACACGGCTCCACTTGCTGGAGCAGTCTTTTTGAGTTCAGCTGGACAACTGAGACAAAAAGCAAGGTTCAACATGAATCAAGCTGATCAAATTAGACCTTAAGGCATCTCCTGCAGCCCATCAAGCCTGCCACAGGTGACTCCGGCCATGCGACAAAACCTCTGAGCCGTACGACAGGCGTCTGAAAGGCGGAATCCCCACTTTGTTTTGCATGCTGCATCCCTTCTATATATTTTTTGGCTATGTATTCTGTGCTTAAGGTAGTTCTTAAAAGCTAGGTAGGCAGTGACAGGGAGGCAGCATAGCCTGTGGCTACGCTTTCCGTGGTGGGAGGTCAAGTCAGCTGGCTTTGGGGTGCATCTGCAGAGCTTCCCCTCCTGACGAACTCCCCAGTGAGACCAAAATGGGTTTCCAAAACCCATGTTCCCTTGGGAGAGAAACCAGCAGCTCTCTCTTGCTGAAGGAAGCAGGCTAGACTGCTTGCTTCTGGAAGAGAAATAAGAGCAGAGGGAATCCCAAGCGATGGCGTGGCCGGCAGCTCAGTGCCTGCCCCAGTCTTGTTGCCACCTCCCCTGCTCTGAATCCTGCAGCAGCCCAAGGCGTGGGAAGGAGCAGAGTGAGAAATGAGTGCCTGGAGCCACCCGCCTACACGGCGGGGCTTGGGTTTACTCTAAAACCAACGGGCAGCCTTAGCCTCCCCCATAAAGGAGAGGTGTCTGTTGTTTTATCCTTGTGGTTGGTTTACTGAAGCCGCACTGTAGAACATAGACAGTACACACAGAAATTCAACAGAAATACCAGAGCTTGACTCGAGGAAGACTTTCTCACATCTTAAGATGAAGCACTCTTCCAGGAGTGTATAGTGTGTTAAGTAAAACAGATACATGCATAATTCCATCTTACTGTGCAACCAAATATTATAGAATGTAGTGGATGTACATTTATGGCTATTGATGGCAGCAAAACTATGTGCAGGTGATATTGGGATGTATCAGGTTAAATATCATGCAGCTTCTCAGTGAGATTTTTCTGAAGTAAGTGTCCGGCTAGAAACAGTTGCCCTATCAGCATTTTCTGCAATATTTGTTGTATATGTGAAATAGTCTGTGTCAAAGAGATTCCTGAGCAAGAGGTAGCATCTGCAGCGCGTACTTAATAGGAAAGTTTAGTCTAAGTGTGGGCACACTGAGAGTGCTGGGAAGAAAAGTACAATTTGCAGGGGCTTTCACTGATTAATATTTTTATTCACTTCATGCCACATGATACACTTTTATATTCCTTTTCTATCTTTTTTTTTTTTCTTTTTACTCAGGTAAACTTTTAAAAGCTGAATATATCCTAAGCAGCCTTATTAATGACAATGGAGCAACAGGTATGTGTATATTTCTTTTTCCAATTTCATAGTTGCTGTTTTGGTGGGGTTTTTGATACTCATTTTAACAGTCACACAAGCTTCAAATACAGCCGATCTGACCTCAGTAATGACTCCTTACATCATGTTTCTCTTTTCTTCACCATTCTTTGCTAAAATGTGGAAAATGCAACTTTGTTTTGAAGTTTCCGTAATTCATCCGTGAGTATCTTCACTTGGGTGGGAAAATACTCTGGATTGACAGCCTTCCTACCGATTTCTCTGCCCAGAGAATTTTAAAATGTGGACCAATTTCAAGCAATTGACTGATCTAGAAAACTAAGACAACTCCCTGCCCCCTAAAAATCCAGATTGTTAGAGTAATGTTTGTCCTGCAAATTCCCACTGATCCTACAAACTAAATGAATAGTTTATTCTAGACCTGTAGCAGACTGCAGTGTAATAATTTAGTATCTTTTGGGCTTAAGAAAAAGAGAGAGCGAGTCCTGGTTCTTACAGCACTTTCTTCGGTTCCTGGATAGACGTGCAAAACTGTAAAAACGGAACCATTCCTTAATGCATGATGTCTGTAGAAATTACTCTTTTTTTCCTTTCTGTCAAACGACTGTACTGCTGCTTGTGTGGCTTGTTTCAGATCTAGAGGGATGTGTAGTATTTCTAACGGTAAGAATTCATTAATTTTGACAGACATCCATAATTATTTTTTTAGTTACGTTTCTGAGACAATATATTTTAGGGTTTTATATCTGTTCTCCATTTTTTTAGCCTTCAGGGTTTATTCAGTCAGTACGTTCAGGTTTCTCTACAACCATGAAACTCAGGAAATTTAAGAAGCCTGTTGTGGGTTTTGTTGATTTGGTTTCCATGTGAAACTCAGTTTCTCATACAAGAAGGGCCTTCATGCAGAGGGCTTTAAACAAAATACCAACCATCACTATTAAAGTAGAACAGGCTATGCAAAACACTGCATTTCATCTCTCTTGGGACTATGCTTTTAAGATTATTTTCATAATATTCAAGGATAATACTTGTTTGTTCAACATTGAAGATGTGTTGTTGAACAGATACTTCATGCTCAGAATTGCAGTGAAATCTTCACAATACTTAGGAGAGCTTAGTGATTTTATTTCATATTCCAGTCTGAAGTCCAATATAGATTTGGTAACAAAAGACTCTGTGTAACTAATCATACTGTGTTAACCTGAAAACTTTTGGTTTAATCTTCATGAGATACTGATATCTGAAAGGAAAACATGTTTTGCCAATGGTTAAAAGTGCTTTGCTCTGCTGTATTTACTGGCGACGACAAAGATACTGCATGTTAATCCTTTTGACTGGTTTTTAGTGGAACTCTCTACAATGTCTATATATAGTGATTTTTTTGTTACTTCACAGAAGAGAGGTACCTTTCACTTTTTAGATTGTTTTTTATGCTCTGTATAGCTGTCACTCAAGCTACATACCTGTACGGCTGTCTACTTACATTACTTAACGCACTGTCAATTTGTCATCTATCTGACTGTAAGTCCTGACTCAAACCAGCTGAATTCAATGGGGAGAGTCCTGGCAATTTACTGGTATTTAGGTTACCCACAGAGGCTTAAAATGACAGCAACATTTTTCATTCTCCACTGAGATTTTCCCCTCTTTCTGCAGGTACCTGGCGATACGCTAAGGAAAGTGATAGGATTCTCGTTCAGTCAGTCTGCTTACAAATCAGAGGACAGATCCTGCAAAAGCTTGGTAAGGCTTTTTTCTATAAACATCTGCTCAGGATTTTCCCCCATTTTTTTTTCTTTGCAGTCAAGCTTTAAAATGGTACATTTGGCATATGACAAAGTTTCAGCTTGTGTAGAACACCTGCCTCATGCCCGCAGCACAGCTGCAGAAATTGAGTTGTACATGTATCGGTTTGCAGCAAGGACCTAGAGCTGTGTACCAAGCAAACACCTTTTAGAAATTATCGTTTTATTACTAATCTTACCAGAAGTTCGAGGAGCATGCTGATACATTGTTCCCTTTTTCCCTGTACTACTCTGTGTTTGCTAACGCTTTTCCCAAATTCGCTGTTCCCAAAGGGGTGCAGTAGTCTGTCACAGGTACATCACAGCAATTTCCTCTCTCCAGACAAGAAAATCCCTAATTTTCAGCATGATGGCTTCTGTATTCAGGGCTTGGTACTTGAGGCCAACAGCCTTCATTTTATGCTTTTGATGGGACCTTTCATCTTCCATGACTGTTGAGCTCAAGTCTTTTATGAGCATAAAATGTGTGTTTATGCACAGCGAAAAGCTAAAGGAAACTAATAAAAGTTCAGTGTCACCAAAGCAAAAAATGCCATGGTATGGTTTTATACTGTTTTGAGGGCTCCTGACTCACGAAGGTGTAAAATAAACTATTGAAAGCCATCTGTAGCAGTAATCTGCTTAGTGACTATCTTTCTGATTTATTTCAGGGATGTGGTACGAGGCAGCAGAGTTGATTTGGGCTTCAGTGGTGGGATATTTCAAACTTCCTCAACCAGATAAAAAGGTAGTATTTCCTCTTCGCTCTGGATGTCCTTGCCAATCTAATAATCATGCCAGATGAGCTTTTGTTTACTTCAGAAAAGCCTTTTAGCCATAACGTTTCAATTACGCACCTGAGACAAGGTTAACACGCAGGACAAATATCCTAGCTGAAGCCTGCATTGCGCATTATTTCCGCATGCATACACAGACTTACGGACACCTTTTTTTCCTGCAGGGGAATGGAAGTAATAGTTTTCATTAAGCAGAATCATCTAAAGTGAGCCATCACCTAGGATGTCACAGGTGCCTCTGACAAGGACAGACTAATCCCAGAATACAGCCACAGATTTTATTTATTTATTAGGACTAAGGCTAATTTTTTACTTCCTAGTAACCAAGCATGTCTGTTTGCTGAGCTGCAGTACACTATCTGTTGTGGGTGACGGATGTTCCCTGGCACTACAGCAGCTGAACACCTTGCAACAGCAACCGGACCTGCCTTGAACACCTTTGTGAGGCTTGGCCACACTGATCTTCCCACTGTAGATAAAGCAACAGTCACACCGTGTGTCCGTAACTAAACGGGAATGCGAACCTAAGTCTCGCAAGTCCTAGGGTGATGCTTTAAGAAGTTTTGTAATTGTACCCCAGCATAAGATACATCACAAAACCAGACCTTATCACCTCTTCTCCGCCGTACCTTAAAGCTTGACCTCGAGCTCAGAACACTTCTGTGGGAGCAAAGACGTGTAGTGAATTTTGCGGAGAGCATCCAGATAATTCCTGGTGTTCTTAACTATTTAGCTGGGCAGACCCTTAGCTAGCACGTATAGATCAAATCTTCCAGAGAGGGAGACAATTAGCAAGCTCATAGATCTATATGTTACATGTTCATGTCTTATTTTCTAATTGATTCTGTAGAACCAATTACAGATTACTAGGAAAAAACAATTTTATCAACACCAAGAACTCTTGACTTTTGTCCAACTCTGTTTATTTGGGTTTTTAAACTGTGCAATAAGCTAGGGAAGTGCATTAAAAAAAGATGCTTGTTTCCTTGGGCTATGCGTGATGAGCATTTATTACTTCTATCACCTCTCTAGACATCTTCACCCTGGATTTTTTAGGAAGACTTGAATCAGCTGGCCGGTTCTTAAACATATTTTTGGTTTCCTGTGGTCTTTTCTGAAAAACAACAGTAAACCAGATTGAGTCTTATTTCAGATACGATTAGCCAAGGGCTTAATGCAGATTTCGGTGGTATCACGAGACTTCACTTTCGTTGTCACAAATAGCACCTTGGGAAAATGCAGTACTAAGGAAAATGCAATGCTATTTAAGTTGAAACCTAGAGTTAGTGGTAATAGGGACAGCTGCCACGCGTGGAAGCTCATACGTATCCACCAGGCTACACTTTCTGCACGTTGAAATTAGTAAAACCCTGCCAAGATGACATCTCTGAATTTCTTAGCAGTGCTTTTCTTTGGATCTTGTTTGGTTTTGGTTTATTGTGAACAGTAAAATTCAAAATACAAGGACAAAAACACTATGATAATTCTCCATTTCTCTTTCAGGGTATTGCTACTTCCTTGGGTATTATGGCAGACATCTTTGCTTCCATGAATGAGAAGGATTACGTACGTTTTAAAACCAATGCTGAGATTGACCTGGTAAGAGCTGCTTTGGTATTTGTGTGTGTAGATTCTTCTGTTGTCCGAAATTCACTCACACTTTGTTCTTCCTCCAATTCCTCTCCGATGCTGAGAGGGCTGAAGAAACTTCCGCTGCTTCTGGTGAAAAAGTTCATTAGCACCTAGATGGAAGAATGCCTTGCTTCAGGAAAAAGAAAACATTAAGAGTATTTACAGAGTGGGTATGTCTGTGTCTGTGTAACATATAGAATATTGATAGAGTCAAAAAGTGACACATCGGTGGTAAACCTGAGCAAAAAGGATCCTGCAGAAACAGACCTGGCTGTTGTTGTTTAAGATGTGATGTCCCGCTCTGTCAAGACTCAAAGGTCTCTCGAGAGCTCAGGGAACTTAAAACAGACAAGAAACAAATCCCAAGCTGCCTTGTTTCCATCTAACAGGGTCGCTTACCAGATAGACTCATCTCTTTGAAAAGAAAGCCTTTGAGATGAGATTTTTCCCTCTTGTTTTTCTTTGTTTCACTAGGGCCATCTCCGAGAGTTCAGTCATCGCTTATTATCAGCTGCTGAGGCCTGCAAACTAGCGGCAGCCTACAGCCAGTACACCCCGCTGTTTGTCCTCACAGCCGTGGTAAGTATTAGTCTTCAATCTGAAAGTTATTTGTATAAGAGGAGAGTCCAGGCTATTAAATTTGGCTCTAATCCGGCTTTCAAACATTGCATCATACAGGGTATTGTGTCTGTGTTCTGGATATGATGCTGTATGTTGCTCTGAACTCCAATCAGAAGCTAAGCAGATGGGTGGAAAGCCGTATCTGTGCACAGAGCGAGTATGGGCTTTCAGGCCCATCTGGGAATGCTGCTTCTCCTGTCATTACAGCTGTATTTCAAAGGAAAAAAGAGCAAGATTATTTCCTCCGGGAAACACAGCAGCAGGCAGTTAGAGCTGACATTTGCTTCAAATTGTATAAGGGAAAGAAACGTATTTTTTCCTCCCTTTATTTATCTCTGACAGAGGTCCAGGGTTTTAATTCCTTCACTCCTCTGTCGTCCCCTCCCAGAACATCCGTGGGGTGTGTTTGCTGTCCTATAGTCACTCCAAGGACTGTCCCCCAGAAAAGAGAAAGTTCTACTTGTCCGAAGCCAAAGAAGCCTTTGAGATCGGCCTCCTCACCAAGAATGATAGGAGTCCTGTCACCAGCAAGCAGGAGCTCCACAGTTTTATTAAAGCTGCTTTCTGCCTCACAACCGTGCATCGATGGCTCTATGGGGAGAGTGAGAAACTCCGTGAGGCGAGTCAACTATGTAGAGAAGCCATGGGAAAACTGCATTCATACAGCACTGCATTTACAGAAGAGGAAGAGAAAGGAATGCTTGCCAAAGAGATCATGTCTCTGATCACATCCGTGAAGAAACGCCTGCAAGTGGAAAGCTTCCCTAATTCTGATGCCAGGTCTTACGTTCCAGACAGTTATAAAGGCACAGTGGAAAAACCTGTCCTGCAAGGGGAAGCCAACTTTGAGAAAATCCTTGCCATGCATTCTCAGCATCATCAGTCGGTGTGTGAAGTGTTTGAAAATACTTGCAGGATTCATAGAAGCACACCAAGAGAAACCCAAGTGGGAGCTTGTATCACAACCTTAAGAACAGAAACCAGAAACACAGACACTGCGTGTACTACTGAAGAAACAGCGTACCAGAGGAAAGGCGCTGCGAAAATGCTGACTTCACCAAAGGCAGGAAGTAGCTCAGAGAGACTCAGTGGCCAGAGAAATAAATACATTGGCTCTGATGTGAAGAAAATTTCCTTCGATGAAGAGATCGAGCCATTAGAAACAGAAATAAATGATGAAAGCAGAGTTTTCGGCAGATGGCAAAACAGGAGTCAAACGACTACTTCCGACAGCTCTTGGTGCAAGCTGTCAAAATCAAGTTACTCTTCCAGCTGGGAGGAGCTAAACTGTAATAGCAGCAAAGGCTCTCCCCGGGAAGGGCAGCAGCAGGAAAAGGGCTCAGCGGAGGAGCAGTGTTGCACGACAGAATCTGATGAAAATGGTCAAGCTGCATTCTTGCGCTCATTGCCTCCCAGAGGCTGGCATCCTTCTCCTCGAGAGCCTCTGCGTAGCTGTTGGAGATCTCCTCAGCCTTCCTTAGAGGCAGATGCGCCTCTAGCTGGGAGGCTGGTAGAGAAGGTGTCTCTTTGTGGAGAAGAGCTGCAGGAGGGAAGACACTGTGGAAAAAGCTCTTCAGAAAAGAAAGCGGGGAAGGTGAGCAACACGGTTCCTTCCCTCTCCACCCCTTACTCTGTTCCTACCAGGCTGGCAGAGGAAGAGGAGGAGGAGAGGTCTTCCTCCCAAGCGGAGCTGGGCCGCAGGGCCCGGGACAGCGGCAGGGAGGGCGGCAGTGGTGCCCCCGTGTCCTGGACCCAGAGCCAGTTTGTTTGGGTCCACCCAGAAGGCGAAACTGCAGACAGCACAGAGGATCCCTCCTTTGAGGCACGTCCCCCCACAAATGGGGGTGCTTCTGTACTATCAACGAGCATCGAGCCGAAAATGGCCAGCGACTCCTGTGTGTGTGACTGGCTGAGGAAATCTTCCATGGTGGGACACAGATCACTCAAAGTGCCTGAAGTTGACGGCCAAGCAGAAACAATAGATGACGCTGAATTTGATTTCCTCAGTATCGGAGACTTAGTAAACAGTTATCCTACGGCGTCTGTTCCAAAGCATCAATCGACTCCCAGGGCACCAACAGCTTTGCCCTCGGGAGGAAAGATGTCCATAACCAAGCACTTTGACTGTGCCACTACTGAAGAAGATGAAGAAAAGTCTCAGGACATGGTGAGCAGCAAGAGACAGTTCAGTTCATCTCTGAGTTCGTGGTGTGAATCAGCACAGATGCCCAAGAGTTCCCCTGAAGGTCCATTTCTGAACACAAGGGGAAGTGGTTTTGTCTTCACGCCTGGGAGAACGAAGGAAGAAATCCTTGACGCCCGATTTCTGAGGGACGATGATTACATGCAGCTTCTGGCAGGGGTAGAACATACTTGGCTTGTCCAGAGACTGACGCCTACTGGAATTTTTAAGTCTAAACAGCTTCGCAATGCATACTGTAAGTTTCCACCCACCAATGGGCATTTTCACACAGCAACAGGTACTCCCACAGAGAACAGTCTTGACTCAGGCTTTTTAACACCATGTTTTAGTCATCATTTATTAGGACTTAATTTTTTTGTTCTTTTATGAGGTTTTGTATAAGAATCTTAGCAACGGAAGAACACTCCCTTGAACCATTTTCTCCTATTCCTTCTTACCCATTTGCACATCAGTCACAGCTTCATGGAAATGGGCTCCATCTCCATGCCCGCTCAGTCCTTCCTACTTCAGTCCCTTCATGCAACAGGTAACTTAGGCTGCTTGAACTCCCTGTGGCAGTTCATCAAGCCCTTTCTACCCCATTACTTGAGTGTCTAGTTTTGTTGCCCGTTTGGATTCCACATTTCATCCCTGCAGACTGTGTAGTTTAAGATAATGACTGTTAAGTTAATCATAAATAACAGCCATACCTTAATATGCAGACACTTGATCAATATACTAAGGAATACAGAAGCTAGGAGCAACACCCCTGTAGGCTGCTTCATTGAGCTCATTAAATAAAACCCACTTAGGGCTCATCTTGTCTTGTATGTCTCAAGCCCGTTTAGCAATTTTTTGTCCTTATTGTAAGATATCCAACTCTGCCCCTAGATACCTCTTAGCCTATATTTTATAGCCCTGTACTTTGCTTTCAGAGAAGCCTGGATATCTTATCTCCTGGGTGCTCGTTATTTCATCTCTCAGCACAGGCTTAGAGCAGTCCTGTGGAATTGTCCATTTTACTTGTGGTGGTTTTGTTTTTGTAGCTGCTCTTCTTTTAAAATACTCAAAGAAATCAGGCCTCTGGACAGGCCAAGAAACGGCTGTATTCATTGGGGACTACCTGAATGTGGCAAAGGAAGGCAAACAGAGAAGTGCATTTTGGATACACTTCCTGCACCAAGAAGAAAGCCTGGGAAGGTATTGACCAAACCACTCTCTGAAACAAAATGTTTATCAAAGCTAATTCTGTGTGAACGTGAATGAAAACTGTCTGGTAGTCTTATACCTATGATTCAGCTAGTCCAGTGCCTTGTTAGATGGTAGCTTTTATCAACTCCTTTCAGAAGACAGTACAAGTTTTTACTTGGACAAGTACAGAAGTCATAGTCACAGTGGGAGGAGATTGTTTCTTTAGTCTGTTTCAACCTAGTTTACATTTGGTTAGATTTTGACTGATTGCCTGTAGCAAGAACGTTTTATGGCTTTGCCAAATCTCTTGGGCATTTTGGCAATCTTTCCCATCATTCCATGTAACTCTCTACTTCTTGATTTCTGGGAAGAAAAAGCTACTTCACTGTTGTCTTCTGACAGCCATGTTAGTGTTCGTTTGCTCATGACAGCTCTTAGGCCTGAGTGCGCCTTTGTCTGTGCTGGGATAATCTCATGGGAGCTTAAATGTTCCTTCCTTTTTATTTGAGCTCTAGCTTTGCATTAGAGAATTAGCAATGTAGCTGTACATATCTATCTACCTATCTGTATATCGCAGTGCCTATAGGCAGAAAGGTGTTGCCGTTGCCTTTCTTTAATTTTAGCAGCAGGTTTATGCAATGGATGCATCTGCTCTGAAAGCAGGATTAAAATCACCCGTTTGCCTCATGAAGGCCTCTGCACCAGGAGAGCTCTGCTAACTGCTAGTTGCAGATTTTTGATTGTTACTGGAAGTAGCTTATGAATTATTATGGGTTAACAACGGTGTTTTAAGTACCTCTGAGTCGGGTCTCCCTTCAGAGTCAAGAAGAGTTGACTTTAAACATTCCGGTGTCATGAAACCCCCATCCTAGGGTTTCATTGATCAGTACAGCATTTTATGCCTGTAAGAGCTATAAAAGAAAAACCCCACAACCTTAATCGCTGCCATTTTAAATGCAGCACCAACAGCTGGCTTTGCTTCTGAACAGCCAAGCTCTGCTTTGTAGTGATGTGCCTGTATCACAAGTAGGGCTTCCCAAGTGCGGTCTGCTGCAAATCTGACTACACCAAACACTTCTCTTTTTGTTTAGGTATGTTGGGAAAGAATATAAAGAAGAAAAAGGACTTCTTCATCATTTCAGTGATGTGGAACGACAAATGACTGCCCAGTACTACGTGACGGAATTCAACAAAAGGCTGTATGAGCAAAAGGTCCCCACCCAGATCTTTTATATCCCATCTGCAGTACTCCTGGTAAGAACTGTCTTCTAAGCAATACAAAGGAATTGATGGGAAATGTGTCTTAAGTCAAGTTTGATTTTAAAACACTAGCAGTTAGGCCACCTCTAGATGACACGCTATCGTTCGCGTGATCTTGTCTGGTAGCTGCGTTTGCTCATTTCAGGACAGAACACGCCTACCTGCAGAGCTACAAGTTCATGGGTGCGCTGGCAGAAAAAATGCCATGTGCTGTTAGAAGTCAGAAACTCACTCGTAAATGAAGCCCAGGAGTTACCCAGCCTTTTATGTCATCTAACAGTATATGAACATCTGTTTTCAGGGGCAGCTATGAAATCTGAACAGCAAAGTGACCCATGTTGAGCACCACAAAAACGTCTAAACCTTACTAGAACCCAGTAAGTGAGGTTCTTGCAGACAAGTTGATTTGCTGCAGGACAACTTTGAGGCCTTTTCTGCAGGCCTCTGCTGAATTTCAGGAATACAGGGCTGGAAAGGACCTCCTCGTGACTCGTCAGGTCCGGTGCCCTGATAGCACAGACAACAACACTGTATAATCCCTTTTTATGCTTACTAAGCCCTATCTTCAAAGCAGCCGTGTTGTGTTTTGTGCTTTAACCCTCATTGCTTACAATAAGAAAACATTCTAGAGCTGCTCTGTTAAAGTCTGGAAACCTTCTGCTACGTTCTAACCTAAAATTAGTCAATTTATATTTATTGTCTTTCTCACAACTTCTTTGAGGCCCAGACTTGAGGAAGGAGTAGCAAAAACTTCCCCTCATAGCCTCTGTTCTCTAGGCTGGGGAAGCCAAGCTTGTATTAGTGTCACCTCAAGATACAGGTGTCTCTTCACCTGTTCACCCGTGAAGCCCTGAGCCTGCTCTACTCTGAATTCCCATTTCTTAAATACTGATGACCACACGTGTACTGTGTTCCCCTGAGACCCCTCCACGCCTTTTGCAGAGGCAATAGGAATCCTTACCCTTAGTGAGATCTGCATTTTTCATGGCCACCTCACACTGGCAGCTCAGTCATCCTTCAAATGGCTATCACAAAAAGCTCTTTTCCTCAATAACAAGCCCTTAGCGTAGAACAGGACACTTTTAAAGCACAAACATCTTTAAACTATGGTTCAGTTAACTTGCTGACACAACCTCACCTCTGATCCAGTGCCCTACAGCCTGCTCCTTTTCCACTTGTCCCTGACAGCACAACCAGTATCTATCTATCTGTCCACCTGTGTGGGCCATACTCAGTCACGGGAAGGAAATGCCTGTTCCTTCCCTGCAGCTGAGCGTACGTGGATGGGTGAAGAAAGGCTGGCGGAACTGGCAGGGCCATGAGCTTCAGCGAGGCCACCTCTCAATGAGGAGCACCTCTGTCCCTCCATCCCAGCGGTCCAGCCTGAGAGATGGCCTGCCGAGAGCCACGAGAACCAAGTGGCTGAGAGCTGGCTGGGATGTGGAGTTACCTGAGAGAGCCTGGGTGGAAGGGCCAGCGAAGTCACCGGAGTGACACTCTCTCTTGAGCGGGTTGGGATAAAAAAGGAGCTTGAAGCTAAGAGTTTCGAGAAAAAGCACTTTGGGGTTAGTCTCCTTAAACAACAAAACCACCCACAACTCAACCAAAGCGACAGCCGCTTTTGATCGTGGGAGGTGCCTGTTTGCCCACTCAGTTCCAAACACATGGAGTCTGAGGCGGCTGCGTTAGCCACGCCCTCAAGTCTTAACGCACAGATCGTAGCGGCCTTATGTGTTTCACGTAACTGTAGCCAGGACAGCTCTTGCTTCTACCCTTTTTCTTCTGCGCGATGGTTGCGAGGACAGCACGCAAAGCCACGAGACAAATGGCCCTGCTGTGCCGGCACCCAGGCTGATCGTTAAGAGGCATGGAGCCGGCATCTGGGTGACCTGGCATAGAGGTTAAAGCTGTTATCCAGCCCCCAGTGGGAAAGTAAAGGCTCTTTTCTTTATTTTTATGCTTAACTTTCACTTTGACTTGGGTTTCAAATATGGAGAGCTACCCTCTACGGTACTGAGCTGAATTCACTGTTTCGTTATGAGTAGGTATATGGTAGCATGCTATGCATATTACTGTTTCTGTGAGCATTCTGGCACTAGATCTGGCTCTATGCCACTTGCTAATAAGACCTAATGAGAATCTGGCATCAGTACTTGCAAACCTCTGAACACAGAAATGACTAAAACACCCCTCAAAACCTCCCACTGGTTATTTACACACTGAAGAAGGACCAGGTGCAGGTTTAGCCAAATCTTTTCAGCTCTCTAGCTTATTCTTTAGACGTAGTCTCCTGAAAGAAGCTTTCTACTTGCTGGACAAACTAGATACTTGTAGGATTCGTTGCTCGTGGAGTTTGGCCTGTCAGGCTGACTTTGTCTTGGATCTTGTTTCACCCTTTGTTCTGGTTAAATGTGAGCCCCTCGTCTCAGCGGCCTCTCTTTTGAATCAGCAGTGGGTTAACATGGAGACTCTTTCCACCCGTCTTACGATGGAAAGTTCTCGGAGGGAAAAACAAGACTTCAGTTAGAGGAGCTTTAGCGTCCTTGTTCTCACATCTCTGCTTGCATGACTGTCATTAACACTCTCTTTTCAGATACTGGAAGACAGAACTATAAAAGGATGTGTGAGCGTGGAGCCCTACATCCTTGGGGAGTTTGTGAAGCTGTCCAACAACACAAAGGTAGTAAAGAACGAGTACAAAGCCACAGAATACGGTCTGGCCTACGGACATTTCTCCTATGAGTTCTCCAATGGAACAGACGTTGTTGTTGATCTGCAAGGTTTGTATTACAGTGAACTTCATTTCTTGTGCGTCCTCACATGTTGCAGAATATGCTATATAAAGGGCGTACTGCCTCGAGAGGACGTAAGGTGAGGGAGGTATGTGCAGGTATGTTTTTTGCCCTGAGCAGCACTCTTGTTCTCGACTGCATCACAGCAAGAGGACGTAAGCCGCATGCTCCCAAGTGTGCCATGGCTTCGTGCCGTGGAGTGGTCTGCACGCAATTAGACTAAAGCCAGTCTGCAAGGGTGTGTCTTGTGGAACCGTCTAAAGGAGAATCACTAAAAGAGGCAGCGGGTTTTGTCGCGCTTCCTCCTTCCTAAAATTGGCAAGCCTAAAAAAAGGTTCCCTGTTCAACTAATGGAGAAATGAGCTCTTTGGTTAAAAGCCAAGGATAAAACCTTTCAGACTCAACCTTTAGCACACAGGTATCTTTGGCATATTCATTTCATTAAATATTCATTATGTACCTCTTAGGGTTCTGCTTTTGCTGACATAGGTGCAAACTGGGACATTATCAGAGTGTGGGCTGTGCCAAGCAGACAGTCCTGAGTACGATAATACAAAGGCTGTGATGTTCGATAGCAAGATGTATCCTTTCTTCCGCAGGCTGGGTGACAGGTAACGGGAAAGGCCTCATCTACCTCACAGACCCCCAGATTCATTCTCTTAATAGCAAAGATGTTTCACACTCCAACTTCGGTAAGAAAGGAATTTATTACTTCTTTAATAATCAACATGTGGAGTGCAATGAAATCTGTCGCTGCCTTTCTTTAACAAGACCCTCAGTAGAGCTGCCAATGTAGACTTGCACAAGACACTCGCACAAAGAATGACCCATAAGCTGGACAGTAATTTTATCCTACACACCTTCAGGAGCATATTGTTTTTGTGAGAACCTCTGAGCCACTGAACCAATACCCATGTGAGTCGGGTCAGTCGTTACCTGCACGAGTTTGGCAAGTTCGGGTCTTTGCATCCAGGCCGGTAATACCATGTTACCCTCTTGTGTACCGTCTGAACCTCGTGTTGTTACAGCCATCTGTAAGAATTAACGGAAGAACATAGGAAGAGCAAGAAAACAGCCTCCCAAAATCAGCTAGAGGTGTACGACAAGACTGTATAAACTTCTAATCCATTCAGACCCAGTAAGGGCAATGGGCACCACCCGCTCTTTGGAAATGGAATATGAAATGGAGTGAGACAGAAGCAGAGAGCTGCATTTCAACCATTTGCAAAATTTTCAGAAACTTGTATAAATGCTTCGGGGAACAACTGGTAATGTTTTGGTTTGCTTAAAAAATAACAAAGTTTCTTTCAGAGGTGTGTACGTGTATGTGCATACGTGACCACACAACATCGAAACAGATGGAAATATGGTTTTGCCTGTAACTGTCAAGAAAACTTTGCTGCTCTGCAAGGTAAAAATAGTGTTCTTGAACCAAGAGGTGCTTTACATGAATAATTGAGGACTGCTACATTTAACAGACTCTCAGAAGACTTTCCCAAGGGAAGAACAGTTCTCGCTTAAGGACAGCACATCTCTTCTGCCTGTAATGAAACTGTGAGCGCCGCAGATTTGGTGACCAATTCCGTAACTCATTCCCGCAGATAATGTCACTGGCCACGAGTGTAGCCGCTTGTACAAAGGAGCGGTTCCAGGGGGAGTCCAGCATCTGATAAGCACAGAGTAAGCAGCCTCAGTGCCAGTTTTGGTTCTGACTAAGCAGGCAAAGCACCCCGTCCCTTTGAGCCTCTGTCATCCAGCCTTACAGAGCTGCGAGGTGGAAGGTGTTCAGCAATGAGAGGCGCCTTTCTCAGCCGAGTCCCCGACAGAAGCAGACTTGCAATTTGCTGCCAGTAGCAAGGACGACACGTCCGACGGGTTGTGCCTCTGTGCTGGTGGAGGTACAACCTGCAGAGCTTCCAACCTGCTGCTTTTCTGGCACATCCCAGAAAATACATTTATGAAAGTAAAACAGGCGTCCGATGATGTTTGAGATATTTACACACTGCCTCTACCCACAGCCCACACCAAGGCCCTGATCCACCCCCCTCCACTCACACAGCCAGAGACTGAATTTGTACATACGCAACGGGAGCGTTTCTCGACAACTCCGCCTGCCCTAGGATCACGCTTACTATCACACATGCAAACAGCTGCAACTTAGTTCTTTAACTCCAACATTTTAGCAGCACTTTTGTTATTGTTTGTGGTTGTTACTGAGCATATTCAGAGAGCCCCTGATTTTTAACGCCTGGACTGGATGGCCTGTGGCATGTATGCTGGCCACATGCTTCAGTAGTGCCTGCCTGGGTTAGAGGCAGCTGCAGCCTTTTACTTTTTATGAAACAATCTTCTGTGGCTTTTGTTGTTGTTGTTGTTGTTTTGTTTGTTTTTTTAAACTAAAGCTTGCAGTTAATTCATGTGTCCTCCTTGGCCACCTACAGCAATTCACGTACTGATAAGCACTCACCCACCTCCAAGCGACCCAACTGCTAGAGTTGTTCTGTCACAGCGAATTTCAGAAGCACGTAGAGGAAAGCAGTGCCCTCCCGACTTTGTGAGTTTTAGCTGAACAGCTGAAATCTTCCCCCTCCGCCCTGCACAGGCTGGTTAGCTGAAAAGAGTCAAACCTGCTGGCATGATCAGATAATGTATACATGCGCTGTAAAGAAAACAGCCATTAAAAAAAGAGGGGATGGGAGCTCCTCACACAAAATGCTGCGCCCCTTCAATGCTGAGTTAAGCTAACTGGAGTGTCTGGTTGAAAAAAAAAAAAACAAACCAAACCAAAAAACTGTTGGCAATATTACCCAAATTCAGGCTATGATGAAAGACACATTTTCAAATTCAATTGGCTGACTCATGCATTTTAGTCCTAAAAACATTCAACTGTCCTTTTTACATCTGCTGCGGACAGATTTTTAATGAGTTACCTGGCCGGGACGAGTGGGCTTCAGCCTTCCTTTCCAATGGGCGATTAACCTGCGTGGGCTTCCAGGAGGATGCTTGTTGCAGCCTCTGTCAGGGATGCACTGCAGATTTTGATTAAAAGCAGAGGGCGTATCTTCGCATCTACAGGTCGCAGCTGATTTTCTGTTCCACAGGAGAAGGGAAGTGATCTTATATTCTTCCAACACATCTTTCCTGGTGTTCCTAGCCTAGCCAGCAGGCAGAAAAGCTACTTCTGGGAAAGCTCGAGCAACAGTTATATGTGTTCCCCCTAACAGTGCCACATACGACTGGAATAACACACAGGACTGGAGCTAACGTTTGTTGCTGCCCCTCCAGACAAAAGAAACTATGATGAAACCTAGATTTTACCCTTGCCATTTGACCGTGCCAGCACCTCCAGAGTATGCGTGTGTGCATGCACATGCACGTGCCTTCCCCCATGTATTACGGGGCTCTTCATTTGAAAAATGGTAGGTAGCTTTCCCGCTTCGTCAGCAGTGAAAAGCTGCCGCCTTTTCAGATTCTCCTCTTCTCCTCCAAAGCCTTGATGTCCCACTGCCCCCAAGCTCAAAGGCTGGGATCGCTTCTTTGGGGAGATTTTCGTGATGAGAAAGGGAACACAGCATCCAACTTCCAAAAAAAGATGGGTCCCCAACAGAGAGTTAGCTTTAACAAAGCCATCCGCTTTTGTTGCTGCAGCCAGCAGAGATTTTTAGGCTTTTGTTCCCACTTTTTAGCAATGCTATTGTTTTCTAGGTGATGTTTGTGCCGAGTTGTTTGGAAAGATGCCCTGTCACTGCACTGACCGCTTAGAACTAGGTGTAAAGAGGGAGAAGCAAGAGAAGAAAAAAAAAAAAAATTAAATCTCTTTATTATGGTGCATAAACCTTCAGTGTTGGGGAGCTGGGCAGCTGCGCAGGAAGAAAAATGCATTCAAAAATATAATGCTAGTGTGAATAATCCTTTCTCGAATGCTGCTTCCAGACTGCTTCAGCTTTGTCAGGTGAACTTGAACTGGGCCATCAGATTTGCTGCCGTTCCCATTGCACGCTGCCTATCACCCCGGGGCATTCACCATCTTGACTGTTGTTAAAAGCGAGCAAACAATCCATCATTGAGCCGGGGAGTCACTCGCTCATAGAAAAGTAAAATCGGCATGTGACGGTACACTCGGCCCCAGTGTTTCGCAGATTAAAGTGATACATGAAAACTCACGTGTTACTGGGAAGATTAAGTCCGTTATCTTGTTCTGCAGCCAATAAAGGACGGCCTTGTCTGCAGCAGTAGGGAAATGCTGGCTTTAACCAAGTGACAAACGCTGTGCATACATAGCTTCGTGCTCCGGGAAAAGAGAGCGCCGAGCTCTGAAGAGGAAACAAAGCTAGTTAGCAAGATCGCGGGAATTAATAGCCAGCAGAGATGCTGTGTTAAAGCCTCTCTGCAGAGGCTTTCCCTTCTCTATAGAGACAATTAAAAGCAAAACAAAACCTCCCGGACAATCTCCGCAGAACAAAGTGTCCTAATACGCTGCCAACAGCCGGCCCCGCGGTGTCTGCTGTAATAGCACATGCAGTTTCGAGACCCCTGAAAAGTAATGCCTTTTCCAGCTAATGCCTCTTGTTCAAAGAAAGAAAAAAAAAAAATCCATATTGAGATATGCTCCTGAATAAATCCATCTGTGGGAAATGTTAATATTTTGATTTCTTCCTAATATTTGCATTTCACAGCCCATTTCTTCTGTTGGTTTGTAGCATACATTTTCCATCTCAGCCAAAGTTACGGCTACTCGCAGTTAAACGTTAGTATCAAGTATCAGCTTGTCCAGTTCCCTGTTAAAACAGACACCATTATATTTAACCCCGCAGCTTCTACTGGTCTTACTTGTTACGGGCTTGGGTACAAATTCAGAGGTATCGGTCCTTGTCAAAGGCAGGCACTCTGTCTTCATCCAGGGTTTGGATACTGGAAGTCCTGGATTAAGGTGCTCTATAACCTCATCGCCTGAAGAATTTAGACACATACAGGGCGCAGAACACACAGAACTTAAATTACTGGTTCATATTTGTGGTATAAATAGGTGATTATTGGGGGAAATAAATAGTTGACTCGGACTGATGATGGAGCATTTGATTTTCTGTCTGGAAGTTTCATCTTAGAGCTACTGACCAAAAAAACCTGCTGTTCTGCTCTTTCCTCTGGTTTCAGAAGGTCATTTGAACCCACCAAGACTTAGGGAATACTTTTTTCTTTTCTTTTTTCTTTTTTTGCCGTAATTCAGTGGTTTATATGAAGTAACTTGCCACCAAGGGTGCTTTTTGGGCTTGATTAATTATAACACACTCCGAAGTCCAGCGTAAGAGCTTGGTAGGACCGTTAGGAGCCAGTCACCCTGCGCTCTCTACAAAATGAGCGAAACTGGGTTGTCTGGTACAGTGAAATATTATCATTAACTGTAGGCACCTAAAGCCTGAAGAAACGTTTCCTCCTCTCGGCTAAAGCAGCCAGCTCAAGGACTTGAGTTTACACCCAGTGTAAGCGCTACAGTAAGTTAGGTGCAAAAACGTCCCGCTTTTGACAAGGTGATGACACCCTTTCCTGTCCTTCAGGGAAGGTATTTGGTTAAAGAGGTTTTGCCCACTCGCCCTTCTGCAGGTATCCAGGTGAAAGGCAGAGGTCTCGTTTGCTGTGTCTCATGTACTCATGCATAAAAGTTAGTAAATTTGATATCAAGAGGGAACAAGTTGATGCAACCAAAGCCTATTAACCACAGGCAGAATGATTTTCTCGCTCTTTTGCCAATATCTAACGTCACTCCGAAGCACTTTGGGGAACTTCTCTTACGAAAGACGCAGTGTAAAAGGGAGACCCTCGGTTATTCCGACAATACCAGGCTAGGCCAGGCTTGCCTCCCCCTCTCCCTCTCTCCCCCCCGCCCTCCAAGTCAGCAGCATCCTGGGCCATTAAGGCCAGCGGAGAGCGGGCACGGGGTGACCCCTCCAGCTGTGAGGCAGCCCCTGCACGCGAGGCAGCACGTCCCCGCTGCCATAAACCCGGCATCAGCTGCCCCGAGAGCCCAGCTGCTGGATTTAGGCGTCAGTCCTTTACCAGAAAGAGCTATTAACGGGTACCGAGGGGAAAGCTTGACGTGAGCAAGCTCAGAAAGGCAGCCTGCGCTGCCAATTCTCTTCTGCTTGGCAAAATTCAGCGCTAATGCTGAACGCAGCAGCACCAGCCTCCTCGGAGATCTCCTTCCCGCTGTACGGCTTGGTAGCAGGGGTGGGATTGCTCTTCCAGGCACGGGACCGGCACCCAGCACGGGGATTTTCCCACTCCATCCTGCTCCCTGGCCGGCAGAGCCATGGGGGAGCCCCCAGGGGGAGGGGAACCAAGCACACGCAGCTGTGTCTCTAGGCGTTGCGTGCGTGTTGGGAAAAGCACGCTATTTACAGCCGGTGCGACGTACTGTTGTAAGCGCTGCTCCCTTGAAATAATCAGAACGGGGATATTTGCAGCAAAGTGTCGACTGAGAACTGCCACAGTCACCTGCTGCCTCGGAGGGGAGTCCCTTCGCCGGCAACCGGGTGCCTTCCCCAGCCCTGCAGAGAAGCCAGCAGCCTGGGGACGGCCCCGTGGCAGCGGCGTGCTGCTCTCGCCCCTCTCCTGGGAATGGCGCGCACCACCCTCCTTTTTTCCGCTTGGATGAAATCATCTCCCGCGTCCCTCTGCAGAGCGGGAGCAGATGGGGCTGTCGGCCTCCGCAGCCGCCCGCTGCCCCGGCTCGTGTGAGCCCGTGGTGCCTCCAGCCCCCGCCCCAGCCTGCCCGCGGGAACCCTCCAAATAGAACTTAATCCCATTCTTTAATCAGAAAACTTCTCTGCCAAGCTACTTTTAAGACGGAGCGTATCTTTCATCAAAAGGTACCAAGTTATTAATAATTCGGTTATTGCTAGATCCTGCTTCACGCCTCCACTGGAAGCGGTCTGTGCCGCAGGACCGGAGCACCCCCAGCACCAAGGCGGGGTGGGGGCACAGGTCCCATAGAGGCAGGTCCAGCATCCCGCTTCCCTTCCCCGTCAAGGGGGTGCGAGGGCGGCGCAACCAGCACCCCGGGGTGCCCGGGCAGCCCGGCCGATGAAGGGCAGGGTAACCCCGGGCTGGCAGCGAGTGCCTTTCCTCCCTCGGTATCAGCCCAAACTGCCGCCCCCTCCGTGCCGGCTACCGGGGCTGCCGTCCCCTCCGAGCAGGCCATCACGTTAATAGAGGTTGATTTGCAAACGGCGTCGCGGGGGGGGGGGGGGGGGGGGGGGGGGGGGGGGGGGGGGGGGGGGGGGGGGGGGGGGGGGGGGGGG
>JAVKLA010000007.1:8734032-8762248 GCA_034782735.1 Sagittarius serpentarius
GGCGGAGGTGGGGTGGAGGGCGGCGGGGAGCTTCTCCCCCGCCGGCTGGACAGCCGCCGCTCCCTCGGCCTCGCCTCGGAGGAGAGGGGCTCACCCGGACGGGCGGCGGCAGGTCCCTGGTCAGGCTGCTTTGGACACAGCCCAGGCTGGGGTTGGCTTTCTTTTTTTTTGGTTTTTCGGTTTCTGGGTTTTTTTGGTTGTTTTGGGGTTTTTTTGTGGTTGATCTATTACGAGCATAAAGGAACGGGCTCTGTTTCTCAAAGGCAGCCTCTGCAACAGCACCTGGGCAACAGCCTGGAACAGGCGTCTTAGAGTGACAGCTAAGAACGCAGACAGGGTTTCAGTTGGATGCCGAACAATACCTTTTGCCGTTGTTTCCAAACACAGCACGGCAGTGGTTTAGGGTTTTTCCACATCTCTTGGCCACTGCGGACAGTAGGTAATGAAATTAATGCAGAGAAGCTGACACACACTGTCCTCTTGTTCCTACAGGTGACAACTTTTATACCGGTCGGTGGGGCTCGCTGTCCCCTGTGAGCTGCGACTTCTCAGGGAGGGGAACGCTGCCTTACGGCTCGTTACAAAGGGGGAGTGCCACGCTGGGGAAGGCAAGTTCCACAAGAACCGCGGCCTTTCTGCCCAACAGCAAGAAGGTGTCGGTTTACGGCTGGAAGAATACACTGGCACAACCTACATTTCTTTTCAAGGTAGGTCCCAGTGAAGCCCTAGGAAACAACTACCGTCCCGGATCAAAACCATAACCTATCTAAAAATCCAGTACCCTCTTGCTCAGCCACGAGCCATCAAAACACTGTTGGGGGAAACAAAGTCCACAAGAGGATATAGAACTTGTCCGTCAGCAAAGACTGGTCCCCACCCCCTCATAGCGAGGCAGCAGTAGCTGTCGACGTCCTTCCCAAAGGCTGCCCGAGCGCCAGCTGCTAGAGCTACAGCACTGACCCTCACCTCCAAAGGGTGACCCAGAGCAGCTCAGTAAGATTCCTGGTCCGATTCACTGACCCATCCACTCCCAACCCGCACCCATTTACCTCCGTAGCAAGAACCTCAATTAGCTTTCTTAAGACAAGCTGTCCCTCTTCCCTCCTTATCCCCTTTCCTTACGTCATTCCTGGGCTAACCCATCCCATCGTCAGCTCACGTGCTGTAAGTGTTCTGAAGTTCAGTGTTCCCCACTACTCTGATTTCTTTCCGGGAACAACTGCGTCACTGAATGCAACAAGCTCCTCACCGGGCTGATTTATTTCAAAGCTGCCTAAAAGGAAAGCAGAAGATTACTTTGAATAACTTCAGCGCTATTGGGATGCAGGCTCTCTGGCGTGCCTCGGAGTCTTCTCTGGAAGAGGTTGAAGAGTGCGGCAGCACCTAGAAATTTTACGATGTCCACGCTTAGCCCACTTCGCCCCACCCTTCGTACATTAACCGCCGAGCCTCTTCTATGCGCCTTTGAGAAAGCCTACGGCCAAACTTTTGCCGTGGTGAAGATGATGAACTTTTTTTCTTGTCAGAGAGTTTCTCGCACAACGGCGCTCTTTTTTCCAAACCAAAAATCATTCAGCTTTTTTGTAGTTTCGAAACACAGCTGAGTGATCTTATCCTAAAACCTGCAAAAAAATCTAGATACAGGTCAACCTGTTCTCATTTTTGGTTTGTTGACATCCAAAGATTTAACAGACCAAGGACGTGTAATTTTCCTTTGAAGAAGTTACTCTGGGTTTTATTTACCCTATTAACTGTTTTAGCCATGCTCCTTCCTAGATGTGACCATTTTGTAAATACGCAAGATGACAGAATTGTTCCTAGAGATCGCGTTACGTGTATCTCTTGTCTGAAGAATAATGAAACACTAATAATACAACCAGGTGCTTGGTAAGCATAAAAGGATTTCAGTTATCAAGCAGATAAAGTTACTTTATTCATTTTTAGTCACACAAACAAGGGGTCAAAACAGAAGTATCAGTGCACTGAGACACGGACAGAAATTTCCCACATTAAATATTAGATTTGCAATCCTTCTGATAATTTTTATAGAAACGCAATTCATATTTTCTTCATAAAATAGATGTGCATTTTAGTTTTCCTTTTTCTTATTCTGTTCCTTTTCCTTCTGTTTCTCCAAGTAACACTTAAGAATGTCGTTTAGCTGCTGCTCACACTGGCTTACATGTTGTAATCCATTTTCCCACCCTAAAAGCAGCAATAAACAGGATAATTACATCTCGCTTTACGGCATCCATCATGGAATTTGTCTGTGGTGATGCGAACATCTATTTCCCCAAGCCTATCAAATGGCTGTAATATTTCTACTTTGAAAATTGTTCTTCCTCAGAGTTCAACTTTGATGTTGACCAAGTAGGTAAATAAAATAATTACTCTTTTGGTACCTGTTCTTGCAGCGATTTGTTATCAGTTGCTTTAGAGACTGAGCACTCCCTGTGGAGTATCTGCTACGGTGAGGCCCTACCCCCTCCCCATCTCCAACAGCATTGCGGTTTTTTTTCTAGCAGCTCAAAATTTTTCTCCCAAAACCAACCCTAGTTGCAGAAAGACGCTGTGCCCTTTTCTCTCCTTTATGTCGGTACTATCTATGCAGAAATACTGCTGCATAGAAGAATCTGTTTGTAACTTGTTTCTACCTGGGTCTACTACGGTAAAAGCAAACTGGGGAAGGACTAGAAATGCAGCAGTGGGTTTCAGCTCTCCTTACTAGCGTGCTCTCTGCGTAGCTATCCCATGGCATCAAAAGAAGAAAAAGCAGCCCCATGGCTGGATGACAAATACCCTTCAAGTACAAAACCAGTTTGCAGATAAAACTGCAAACACGCAACTTGCACACTTGCAAATACTTGCGTTTTCCTGCGATATACTGTATTTTATATGTAATAAATATACTGTTTTATATAGTATGCATACTCTATACATTATATAGTATATATACACTGTAATACATAAAGCATTATTATACGTAGTTTAATTAAAGAAGATGAGCTGCATGGTTTCAAAAATACCGGAAAAGAAAATAATTACCTTTGCAGTGATGAATTACTCTTCCCCACAGTCTGCTCCTGCTTAAACAGGCCACATTTCCAACAATCAACAAATGCCTCTTTGCTCGTGTTAGTGCAACGTTCATTCGCTTTTCTGAGTCTATGAACCCAATTTGTCTTGTTCTTACACACGACAAAACAACGATCTCCTTCTCGGCTCCTTGGAATGCGTCTACAGTGGACACCTGGACAGCTTTAATTTCAAAAGCCTCAGAGTGTACGCCGCTCAGCAAATTCTGAATCTGTAGACAAGGGAATATGGATGGCAATGAGTTACGCTACTCACAGTCCATCACTTGTCTTGAGCAAACACGCTCAGTAAGTCCGAGCCTGCACGAGATGCGAACTAAGAAACTAGAGGGTGCAACGTCAGTAAAACCTCAGCTAATCACAGGAAAATACTACGCAACGAACCTGCATTTGACAAAACAGTGGTGCATTCAGTGTGGCAACCAGAACTTGCGCGAACTAATCACAGCAGCCCACGTCATGCCTTGGATGACCGGGTGAGGTACGACTCCAGCCTTGCTAAGCAGATGCCTCTGTTACCTGTCCTTGTCACGGGTACCACTTTGTAACAGCCCCTAAGTCATTTGGCAAAGTTATGTACCATTTAATCTGCCGATTTTCTGAGTATCCATGTGAAAGGAAAACAAATGGAAAGGGTTTGGGGTTTTTTTAGTCATGTTTGAATGAAAAGATTTTTGACTAATTTTGTTAGAGGGGAAGAAATACAGATTTTTATTTTTTTTTTTAGTAAGGAAGAGAAATTATGGTAAGCTCTCGTTTACCTTTCCAGCATTTGTTTCTGACTTCTAGCTGATTCTTCCTAGTTGAAATGGAGCCTATGTTTATTCTAAACAAATGCATTTAAGAAAACTGTTTTATTGATGATATGTTACACAAACCTTACACATCTGTGACTTATAAAGAGTAATCACACCAACTGCAGATCCTTCTATTCCACTTGCGATCAGAGACTGGATGAGCTTGACTGTAAAATGAACTTCTGCCACGTTATAAAAGCTGTTGTCTCTTTCAGTCTGGAAACAGGGAAGAAGATCTCGCATTTAGCTCTTGCAAACAGCAGCATGCAAACAGAAATAGAACGGAGGAAAAACTACAACATTGACTTTTTATATAAGAAACGTTTAAAACTTACTTGCTCCACCCCATTAACACTATAAAAACATAGTGTTGGAAGCCAATCCAATAAAGGACTTCTATCTTTCTCGGAAACACCATCTATCAGATTTCCTTCATAGAACAGTTCGTTGGCTATGGCACTAATAGCAGGGTGACATCGGTACTGTGTCCGAAGAAGTATCGGTTTATGTCCCTAAAGAATTACGATACAGAAAGTGTGACTAAGAAAAAGAATAACTAAATATTTTGCAATGCCAGCTAGGTCAAACAAGAAATAAGTGGAAACACAATTCCTGCGGTAAGCTGGCTTAACCTTCATACGCTCATTTCAACAAAAGTTAGAACAAATACTGTAGCCCCCGATTCTTCTACCTGGATTGAAAACTGCACAAGAGGCAGCATCTGTTACTGTTTTTCAGTCCATTCTTGTTTTACATTTGTTACACATTTCCATGCACTGCGCAAATAGCATTTACAGAGAAATGCTCTAGAATGGAACCTGCTTAATTAAAAACCAGGCTGGAAACACTGATCCTCTGACATCTAAACCAGAACTCTTTTAGTGACTTCAGTGGACCTACCATTTCAGCCTTCATCTTTTCTAAACATGTGGTTAGTAGTACGTACCATTAAGCAAAGGCGGTCAAAGAGAGTCTGCTCCAATCCCTTTTCGTGAACACTCTCAGACCCTTGAATAGTTGGCGGTAATTGCTTAGGGTCTCCAACAAGGACTAGCTTTTCACACTGAAACCTAAATAAGCATGTTAAAAGAAAAGAAAGCTCTAAAAACTATGTCAAACTATTAATAACGAAAGCATGTGCTGTGTTTATGTATCACAGATTGCTTTCCATCAGGCTCCCTTCTCCATCACCCCCTTTCCACAGTTAAAATAACATGCTAACTCAAGGAAGGCACCTAAGAGCAGGCCTCCATTTAAAAATAACTCCTCTTGCTTTCTAAGGTGAGACCTTGGAGTTTATGTTCTTAAAAAGATGTGCAAGTTGGGCAATTATTGGAGGTTGTGTCACTGCCAACGAAGAGTTACTCCTCTGCTGAAACACAAAAGGAAGGCTGTACCTTGCAATAGGAAGGAGAGAAGCAGGTTCAGTCATCTGACTGCACTCATCCAGCATCACTACAGGAAACTTTAGAGTATTCAGACAAGGGAACGGGCAGGCAGCACAGGTCACTCCAACCACTTTTACCTTTGTTATTAGTGAGGGGAAAATAGGTAGACAAAAAATTAAGATCATTTAATAGTCAGTCTCTGTACACTACAAAACTATAGCTTCAGCAGTAGAATACACCGAAATTCGTTTTTAGCAGTTCTACTGCATGCTGCGTCGTACTCACTGGGTCTCAAAAAATTATATTCTAACTTCTAGTAAAAGGCACTGTGTACGCACAGAGAGGGATCCAAGGTTACCATTCCTTATGCTTGGGGTGTTTATATGTTAGAATCATTCACAGATTCATGTGTTTTAAAACCAGACCTGGTCTGGTACAGAGAGAGTTCAGATTACACAATCCTCCAAAACCTTCTGAGCCCCAGCAGCAAAAGTAGCAGCAACGACCGCTAGGAATAAGCACAAGAAACAAATCGCTCAAATCTGCTTTGTTACAGTTACTCTACAGCAAGCTGGGATTTTTTGAGTCTAGGACTAAGGAGAAAAGGCAAATAACTGGAAAGATCAGAAATCGAGAAGATTTTTCTACAGGAAGTAGTAATCTTAAAAGGTAATACTTTGATGAAAAGTTACTTAAAATACATTTGAAATCTTCTTGGCAGTTGATACTCAGCTCTAGGATAGATTTAGCCCAGTCCTTATCTTTTGCCTTTATGATTATAAAACTTTTAGTTTCAAGGTGACAGTGCAAACTAGCTGTGCTCAGGCATTTTTCTCTCCCCACCTTGTAAACTAGATTGGTAATATTGAATCAGACTGCAATGAAGTTCAAAAAGTGCTTCTGATCGCCAAACAGGAACTGCAAGTTCCACTCGGAGAAGTCATACACAGGTCAGATGCTAAGCTATACCTGTGGCATCAAACCTGTCCTACTCCTAACATTCATTTTACTTTTCAAAACTAGGAGCGTGGCAGGTGTGAGAGGGGATTCCCAGTTTCCGTTTGGTGGGCCTTGCGGATAAGACATAGCGAATCCCCACTTTCCCATCCCGTCACTTTGACCGTACCTGTTGCAGTATAGTTTTATTGGTCCCCAGTTTATGTTGCTCAATGCTCTTCCTTACGTATATTTTTTCAACTGGAGTTAAATCTTCTTTCATGAGAGCAAGCAGCTCTTTTAACTGCTCATTTTCATTTCCTGAGCCAGCATGCAAACTTCAAAAAGATTTTATAACGTGCATTACAATGACTGAAAATAACAGTGCTTTCAGTGTTCGGTGATCACCCAATATAGAAAAATAATCATACTTCATACAGAACAGTACTTTACAGCAATGTACTACTCTATCCCAAATCCAGCCGAGACAGACTAGTATAATACCTGTTTTAAAACAGACCTTTATCCCACCAGGTCAGACCCTACCACCCCAACCAGAGACATACACGTAGTAAATGATTTCTCCAAGTACGCAGCTGATTTCAGAGCGGAGTAGAACTGAGCAGAAGTTCTTCATTCTCATACCATTTTACACCCTTGGTATGCTACTGACACACCAAGGGAATTTAATCTTTATTCATCTTGAATTTTACTTTGTTCTGTCAATTGTGTTGAGAAGTACTATGTAGATTGCTAACTTTTAAGTAGTTCAAGGACAAACCCCAGAACACTACAGCAAAGATAACTTGGGTAAGTAGTATGGAATTCAGGAGTTGTTACAATTAATTCTCTGCACATAAAATTTATGATGACTCCCTCCTAGTTCTTACCACTACAGCAGTACATAGCTATTTCAAGTCTGTCCGTTTTGCTTTTCCTCCTTGTGTAAACTTGCAAATCTGTAACCGCCATTATTTTGGCAGTTTTTGCGGGAAGTCTACTACTTCCCATTTAAAAGCATTAGCTCGATTCAGCAACAAGAGACATTCCCAAATCAAGGTAAGATTTCTCCACCGTTCGGGGGGACGATGACAATGGACACGACCCCAAGATAGGCATATTAGAATGACATTTTGAACTATTTTAAAATAGTAATTTTACAGCACACATACTATCATGAATCTCAGAAATGCTTCAGATCCCTCGAAGATTAAGATTCTTACCTATAGGGAAGAATAGCTTTGGTGATTTTCCTTATACTTCCCACTCTGATAAAATCCTCAAATCCAAGATCAAGTAGACTTCAAAGAAAAAAAAAAAAAAAGAAGATACACGTTACAGAAATGTAAAAATAAATTCTGAAAAATTTAGAAGTGGTTCTGAAAAGGCTAACAGAAACACCAGAACACTGAAGAAGACAAACTTCTGCAATTAACCAGATGAAGTAACTCGGGCCACAATTCAGGTAAATTAAAGTAAATTAACTCATCACGATTTGTCTCAGAAATGCTTAATGCCTTTATGATTCTCCTCTCATAAATAGTCTTCCATTTGTACTTTCCCTTCCTTCCTTTATCCTTCCCAGCCATGAGCTGTATTTCATGTTAGCTTCACGCTGAAGCTTCCCAAGTCTGGCGCTCTCTGCCTCTCCCTCGCTCTCCATCCCTCCTTCCCCTGCCCCTACTGCTACTTCCTAAAGATTCCTGAGCAATGCTACTTTGTGTCGTGGTGGATTTTGACAGTAAATTTGATGAGAGAAGGGCCCAACATTAGTCTCGGGTAAATTTGAGCAGCTAACCTTACAGTCTTTTAGCATACACATGCTGTGCGAAGGAGCAGGGGTAAAACTAAAGCCTGTGTGTGACACTTACTAGGGAAAGAATGCAATCTTTATGAAATATTATACTAGAAATATCACCATGTAAGTGCATTATTGTTTTTGGAACAACAGTCTGAAAATCTGAGTAACCTACCCCAGCAGTATCCTGTCAACGGCAACGTTAGTGGAAGAAGCAATGAGAAGTTTCCATGGAGCTGGCTTTGGACCCTCTGTAGCTTCACTGCTTTCAAAGAGCTGTACTAGGAACAAGATCACAACAGACAGCAGATAGCTCTTTCCAGCTCCAAAAACACCTGGTATTTTGGAAGAAAAAGCCAAAGTTACACATGAAAATCTTCCAGGAAGCACAGTTCTAATCAACTGTTGTAACTTAAGTTTATCTTATGAAATATGCTGTGATTCCCATAAAAACATTGCGTGTGCTTGCTTCCGCAGCTCTAAGTATCCAGAGGCAATCAGTTGCCTTACACTTCACATCTACTGCCTGCAGTAAGTTTACAAAAAACTACAGAATAGGGGAAGCTAAGGTATCTTTCCTAAATTTTCTTGTTGAATACGTGCATTACTTGCTGAGGAGTCTCATCAATACATTAAAATAATAGAAACACAAGTATCTGCATGCACATCCCTCATACCACATCCTCAGGTACAGAATAAGGAATTCGAGAGCTGATTATTTTGGAATGACTAATAATTTTAACTAGATTAATATGCCTGACAGCCTAACAAAAGCTCAGGCAATTTAAGTCTAGTGGTATCTGTACTAAGAGCGTCATTACTGTCAACCTATTTACTTTGACAGGATCTAAAAACGTACATTTATGGTAACTGCTTTTCAATACAATTTAAAAAAAAAAACACAACACTTTGAACCAAGATGTTACTAGCCTTCTTGTACATGTCGAAAAGGGATAAAACAAAGATAGAAGGAAGTATAAACCAGCAAGGAATAATGTGTAATAGAAAAAATTTTATATGATAATTTAGCAAAGCTGATACATGACAAAAAGTGGTTTTAATATGAAAAGAAATAAGCAGAAGACACTAAATAACTCTCATTTTGCATATAGATCTTGCTAGGAAAGAACTTGATGCTCATGTAATATCTTGCAAAATGCCGAATGCAAATTCAAGGAACAAAAGCTCTCTGCTGATAGAATGGATGTTATCATGTCACGGTCATTATCAGAGGGGCCTCATCCACAAAATGAATTTTCAGGAAATGCGTGAAGTAGATGAGGACAGCAGCGTTACAAAGGAGTCTGAAAGGATGTTCCATACACAGAGGCAGTTTATTCAAGCTCATCCTTTGCGCTACATTTAAAATAAGTCAACATTCACCTAGACGTAAGAATCTCCCTTTAAGTCTGCCTGGAATTGTAAAAATACGATTACGGAAACAAGTCTACTGTTTCATCACTGAGAGCATTTAGGGATATTTCCCCAACACTGGCATTACGTATTAACTAGCATTTTTGCAAAGATGCAACGGCAGCAAATTTCACAATCATCTGCTTCATACCCCGTATGACTGTGATAGGGAAGATCTGATGTTCTTCCGCTGGTTTGATATTTTCACACGAGGTCATCATCTGAGCTATCTGAATCAGTGACGTAGCTTGATCCGGGTTCAACGAGAACGTTTGGATCATCTTTTTAGCTAGTCCCATCGCCACTTCAGTGCTGACAGGTCCATACATCATTGCGGGTTTCAGGCTGATGGCAGGTGGAATAAACTTTCTTTTGTTGACTCTATTAGTAGCATTTTTAGAATCAAAACTCCTAAGAAGAATACAATGGTCAAAAGTTGTGGTATAATACCGCATATGTATAATCTATATCTCATAGTTCTGATACTCTTACTCACCTGACATTGAAATGCTGAGGCTTTATGATTAACAGCCGACATAATTAAAAGTTGCTGCCCCCTGCACTCCGACATACACCTGGGCTGTACATTCCTGCCCATTATTACTTCCCTGGGTGAAAGCTGGATCATATGAAACAGGCTTTGGGGTTTTATCATTCTTGCTGTATGTTAACCCTTACAATCTGACTTACTCCAAGGCCATGAGACTGACAGAATTAAGAGTGGTAGAAGAATGTAGTCAGAGGTAGCAGGGATTCATTTGATTACTCATTTTATACAGTGAAGTCGTAAGCAGTCTTGGAAATAGCCCTGTATTGCTCCGATTCTCTGAGAAAATACTTTATTGTTAGGTTTTGTGTCGAGTGACTCTAAAAATTGAGAAGGAAAAACAGTTCCACTGAACCCCTGTGAAGCACACACATTAACTTGATACAGATGAGTCAGTGACTGTACCATCAGTCTAATGGTCATAATAATGCCCGGTATTAATCTCTAGGTTGTAAAACGTGGGCTGCAGGTAAGTTTTAAGGAAAAAAATACCCCTTACAATCGAGGTAGAGTGAAGCAATCGATACATTTTCATTTCCACATACATGAAAATGGCATTGTCGACAGTTCATTCCTTGCACTGATTTGATTCTGATTTCAGTTTTCCTCATCCGCTTTTTAATATGGCAAACGCAATGGTACTTTAGTGGGGGTTTTCTTCTGCACCAATTCGCATATTATATGTTCACAGTATCACTGAAACAGTAACTTACATTTTTAGTAGATAGGGTATTAGGGGTACCGTAGATGGATTGAAGTGCTCCTCCATATTTCTTAAAGATGTAAGCTCACCACTAGCGTTACAAACCAGCAAGGCATGAACAAACGCTGAAAAGGCCATAGAAAAATAAAATGAGGAAAAAAATGAAATTACTCAAAATTTCAAATCAGCTAGATAAGTGAATTACAAAATGCCAAAAGAGTAATTAGCCTCCTATAACAGAACCCAAGGTAACCCAATTACCATGTCTGACTGAATATTATAGATGAGGAGAGACCCATTAGCCCTTCTTTTCAAGGTGCATTATTTTGAAGTATTTGTGATTCCAACATTAGGAACCTTCTGGGAAGGAAGCTTAGCTAAAAATCCATACTCATTTTAGAAACACTCGAGATATTTAGAAGGCTTTGGAATTGCGGAGGTGAATTTTGTAAGTAAACCGTCTGTATCACAATAGCTAAGTAGATGTTTTCTTAAAAAAGAAAAGATGGGAAAATAAAAACACCTCCAGTGGGCCAGACTCAAGTTCCATCTAGCCTGTTTCCAAAGTATACAAAAGTGGATGCCTAGGGGAGAGTATAAGAGCAGAACAAGTATTCAGTTATTTTTTTCTGAATTCACTGCCCGTTTCCTAAGGTTCTAGGGCTCAGGGATTGCCTAAGTAACAGGTTTCTAATATGTTTAGTAACCCACATACCTCTATTTTGCTGTTGTTTATCACTGCCAACAACTAAACATGACTTAAAGCTTTGTTTTCATACAACTTAGGGTTTTAGTTTTGAAATGGTTCTAGAATTATGAAATAATCTGTATTTACGATCACAAAGAAAGTTAGGACTGAAAATTTCCTAAGAAAAAATAAAACGCCGTGATTCCATAGCATTAAGACTGAAAAGCTACATATTAGCTCTTCCAGATCCTGACTGCTCAAGAGATCCAGTCCTGCAATTTACACTCGGGGAACAAACAAAACCAAACCTCCAATTACATTTGAAGCCCATGATTTTGATAGCATGTATGCCCACAAAGAACTTGTGTGCCATTGTATTTCTTTTTTCCCCCTGTATTTTTTAGTCTTCTGAATGTAATTCAGAACAGTTTAATGTAGGGTCACTGAATTGTACTTTTCAGGAACTCTCTCCCTAATTATTACATAGAAAGCCTAAAAAGACTGCCTTGTTAACTTAAAAAACTCAATTTACCTGCTTAAGGTTAAGTCCTGTGACTAAAGCCTTTTGCGATCAAGCACACAATTTTCATATTGCATTAATATATTATTACTAGCTCCAGCATGACTACATAATGCTTGCTTTATCTCTTTCTTTAAAAAACAAAACAAAAAAACCCCAACACCCCAAAACTTTAGCTCAATTCAACAGCAAAAATTAAAAAAAAACTTTTTGCATCGTTTGATGCAAAATGCACACATTTTGATGCAAAATGCAGCACATTTGTCATTTTTCTGTGACATCTATAACAGACCCACACTGTTTCTCTCTGCACTTAAGGCCCGCTAACCTTACTGTTTCCAAAACACTGATGACAAAGTATTACAAAAGTACCCCAAACAGAAGTGTTAAAACCAAAAAGGAGGATGGCTGCAACTTAGCTGGGAACAGCTTGCTAAAGAATAAAAAGGTCAGCAGTTCATTAAAAACTGTCAGTGCTAGGTTTAGCAATATTTTCTTTTTAAAATACAACGATGAAAATAACTAAAACTAGACAGACTTTGTTTTTCTGAATTTTGAAACACCAGTTATTTTAGTCATTCTGGACTGTAACAACAAAGACACAGAAAGGAACGTCGGGACAGCCAAATCACAGATTTAATACGTGGCTTTTTATATAAATATAAATTCTCCATCATGAGCTGTTTGGGGTTTCTGTTTGTTTGTTTTTTCAAGGACAGCAACAACATATTCCTGTTACCTACACTCTGACAGTCAATTTGCATTCTGTAGTATCTTATTTACTACATTATTTATGTTACCTTCATTTTTTCATCGCCCATGTAGAATTTCTTACCAGCTACTTTGCAGGTTTAATTGCATTAAGTAATCATGTAGTCAAATTACATATTCAAAGAGGAAGGAAAAAAACCCACTGTGAATAAAATCATGTATTAGATTTGATAAATTCTAATCTCATCCTTCGTTCCTGGCCAGATTTTTCCCTCGGTAGTTGTTTCCCACAATTCTGAATTATTTGGTGTAGAACTCACTATTTGATTGCCAGTTTGAGGGACAGTAGCCTTTCAGTGGTAGTAATTCTACTTCATTGTTGGAGGATGGTCCAAAGAAAGCACTACACGCAATGAAAGCATCAAGGGGATCAAAATTCAGAGTCTTCGAAACAACCCAAATATCATCTGTCAAAAAAAAATACAGAGTTCTCATAAGCTTCCTCTGCTGCTGTTTTTTAAAGAAAATGAAGCTGGACAAAACAGCTCAGCATTTACCATGCTACAAATTAAACCGCCGCTAATGTGAAAGTAGTGGGTATTAGAAAGTCCTAAATAAGTGTTAGCTCACTTCTAAAAGAATGAATATCTAATTTGCAATTCTGTTAGTACATGCTGTCTGAAAGTGATGGTAACTGTGAAATTCTCTCCTGGTGCACTTAGCAGCGTTTGACTTCTGACAAATCTGACGTATTATCCGTTTTGAGAGTATTTGGAACAAATGACTGAAGTATGCAACAGATCTAGTTAACCACACTTTTGCCAAAGAATAGCAAGTACTGCAATAAATGTACATTTTCCCTTCCCTTTCAAAACCAACACGTACTGGAGCCTGCATATGTTCTGTTTTATTTGGCACGCCTGATGAGACTAAAGCTCACTACACTATTCTCATACCATATATTGCAGAGCACAGCAAGGGAGATTTTAAAGTTAGGAGCAATAATGGTGCATATATATTTGCCTGTAACAAAAACAATCTGAAAAATTATCATACACAAGTAAAAGTTTTGCCCATGCAGAGCTTCTGAATTTAAAGTTACAACAAAACCCTAATTCGTTAGAACATTTCAGTCTGTACATTAGGCATGCACAGAAACAAGTTTGTTTCTGCCTCATTTCCTTTGTATCATTTTCCACAGCAAAGTGAACAAAATATGAAGATATGGGTATCGATTCAAAAATTACTGAAGGGAAATGGACTATCGAGACTATCTGGAGCAAGTCACTGGATGTCCTCCAACTTTGTGACATTCAGTAATTTAGAAGAGATACGCAACAACTACCGAAACACCAATTTTTACACCAAGTTTTCCTCAAATAGCATCTATTTGAGTACTGGGCTTTCCTGAAGCTTCACTATTCACAGATTTAATACACTCTAAACCCAAGGACATGGAATTTATATATTCTTCTAAGGTAGTTGAACATTTACCAGAAAAGATGAATTAATGAAATACTTTGTTGCCCTCCTAGAATGAGAAGTGAATGATCAGGGTTGTCAGGAGTGTAAAAATAGGATTCAGTTTTTCTCTTTAGAGTACAAATTAGAACTTTAAAAAGGCACAACATGACACGGACAATTCTTCTGATGCTTAAAGATTTGCTTACCTTTGCTATAGAGAGAATAATGCTCCTTTCTGCTTAGTTTGAGGTATAATTTGTTTTTGGAATCACCATCAAATCTGGCAGGAGTATTCATAATTTTCTTGAACTTACTACACCGCTGTGTTTGAATTTCGAAGGCTTTCCTGTTAAATTGTAATTTTAAGAAGAAGTATGTAAACAATTAGTACATTTTGGATTCACCACCAAAAATAAGAAAGCTTCACAGATTGGACGAAATTACACAGCGCAGATCTTGATGGTTGTTCATCATCTTAACATTACCAAGTCTTAAATGCACTTATCTTGACTGCAAAATACTTCTCTCATATTCAGCCATACTGAAATTGTTTCCCCTACAGTTAAGCAGCACAGAATAGCCTTCGATACAACTTCTAACGTTAAAATTAGAATCACTAAGAGAATAAATCAAATTCTCTTACACAAGATTAAATGAACAGTAATTCAATTGTGACAATCATAAGGGTTTTCATTAAGCAATTGGTCAAGTTTCTGGTAAGCAGTTTTGATTCTTGATGAAAAGAGTGCAGACCTGAAATGCCATTGCTGTGAATATTATTCCTTCACTAATTTGGCTTTTACATTTCCACACAGAACTGCAGCCTCTTTAAACATACTCAGTGAAGGTATCTGTTAAATGCTACTGAAATCCAGAGCTACTGGAATACTTATAAATAATAATCCTGCAACTCACATAGCACTTGTGAAAAGTGCATGGCGTTTCAGAATACCTCACCAAAAGCTGGCATCCCTCATAGAGAGAAATCTTTTGACTTCTGAGGTATGTCCCAATGCTTTTTATATCACGAAGCACTACACGAGGTCTGGATTTCATCTGGGCAGGGTCCACATCTTCTGTCCACTTGAAAAACGAACACCGCTCAGCTTTTGGGGCATCACAAGTGTAGAACAAACGACCCTAGGAAGGGGCGGGGGGGAAGGAAAAAAAAAACAAACAAAAACAACCACACCATCAGCACATTAAAACAAACAAGCCAAAAAAAACCCCAAAACAAACCAAAACGTAAAGCAATGGACCAGCACTCGCTGGTATAGAAATAATCAGATAACACCTGTGTTTTCACTGTGTTTGGCTGAAAAACACAAGCGTGTTCCCAGAACTCTCAGCTTCTGAAGCCACTGACTGTAACCATACCTTACAGAAATCCCTTATAACGTAGGAAGTTACAAATTCAGGTCTGTCTTTCTACATATATAAAGCTGTTTCTGTATGGAGAAAACTATTCCATCAACAATTCTGGACACTAGTGGATACTACAACTGATGTTAAAAATGATCTCTTTAACACATCACTTGAACCTGCAATTATAAATCACACAGAATTGCCCTGTAATTGTTCACACAATACGGTCTATACGCCAAGCAAACGCCCCAAACTGTAAAACAAACAAGGAATAAACAGCACCTTGTTTTGACCTTCTTTTTTAACCATAACCAGCTTAGCAGGATGCATGTGATTGCAGAGGGGAACGCAGCTTGCTTTGCTCTCACTTTGCCCATCTTTCAATGAAGAATGAAATGATATATCCACTTTTGAAAGAGCATTGTGTAATCTTTGTGACAACTCAAATAGCATTATGTTTAATTGCTCTTGACATAGAGAGAATAAAAGAATAATTAGTACAGCCTTAAAATGGTTACACAAGTACACAACATTCAAATACAATTTCATTTGAAACTTTCAATCCCAAATCTAAACCAAAATATTTAATCTGAGGCCTAAAAGAAACCATGTGACCTGCAAAATTCACATATTGCACATGCAATTAATTTGTTCTAACTGCCTTACTTTCATTCAAATGACATTTAAGCATATGACTGCAAACAATCTAAACACTAAACAACTGTAAAAAAAAAAAAAAAAGCTTAGATATGAATCTAGAGACTGGTAAACGGGCACAAGGTCATATAGTTGAGCAGAAGCATACTGGTCTTCTGGTTTGTCTTTGCAATTTTGGGTATAGATGAATATATTTCAGCATATATATATCCAAAACCAAATGCACCCAAGTTTTTCCAGCAGATGATGCTGATGATCTCTCTCTCTCTCATCCTGCTTTGTGAAGCTTCAGAAATACACTGTTTAAAAATGACAGCATTTTACACAGCATGGAGTCAGACGTACCTGTCAGAGCAGCTTTAAAAATCTGTTTGTAGTGAACGTGCGACTGAAACACAGTTGGTATGGCAATCTTTCTTTTAGGCAGATTAGCACATTTTACTTTATCCACATTAGGAAAAGACAACTCAGAAATCATTATGTCCTACAAAACAGAAAAATAAATCATTAAAACTTGCAAAACCCTGAATGAGACAAATTTTGATAAATGGCTACTGTACAGATAAGCCAAAAGCTATCCATTTTTCTTCTCTTCTTCCTTTTTTTGCTTTTCTATATTGTACTCTCATTAATAAGTACAACTAAACAGAAAAAATTCAGGGCCTTCTTCTGCAACCAGAAGTTTCAACGTGAAGACTGTCAATGAAGAATCAGGTTTTTAAAAGCAAAATACAAATGTTTGCAGGTTTTGTTAACCCTAAGTACAGGAGGAGCGTGCATTCAATAGGACTGCCAATAGGAGTAAAATTAAGTACACCTAGAGCTACAGCACAGAGCTTGGACTGCCATTTAGGGTGTACCATGAAGTTAAAATTTGCCCCTTGACAAACAGCTTGCATTTTTAGTGACACAGGTAATAATTTCGAAAGCTTTAGAGTAAATTACATAATTCAGAATCACGTTTTCAGCCCTAGACATGGGGAAGGAGCACACAAACCCCATTTTTAACACCACTTCTGCACAGAAATAAATCCGTCAGATGAAACTACAGCAAAGGCAGTACAAGGCCAGGGAAGGAAGAGCCAGACTATAGAGAGCTTTGGGGAAAGTACGCATACCTCAAGCTATCCCTGGGCCTGCCATCCCAGCTAGTCCCAAGGAACTACCTCCATCTATCTACACTGCAGTGGGCATCATGATGATAACTCTCTTCATAAGCTTTTTAAAATCCAATATATATGGATAATTTATATATATATGTATAAACACACACGATGTGTCTACCAGTGTGCATATGAAATACACTAGTTATTTCCACACCTCTATTTCACATGAATATTCTACTGTACAAACAGGTTTAAAGAACTAGAAAACACAGCATACTAAGTTTGCGTCAAAAAAAAAAAAAAGAAAAATCTAACATTTTGAATAACTCTCAAACACAGCCATTTGACAACTTAAAACTTGACTTGTGGTTGGTTTAGGTTTTTTTCCCAATTTACTCCGTTTGTTTAAGCCAGTCTACTGGTCACAAACAGCTGTGCTAATTTTCTAGGTGCTTATTCAATGCCATAACTTACTTTTCCACAATTAAAACCGAAGAAATTTAAAATACTTTAAAATCAGAGACTGTGCTTTGAAGCAAGATACGGGTGTTCATTAAAACAATGCTGATTTAACAATTAAGAAAAACGCTTCTTGAAAACACGTTCTTACCAATGACAGATGACAAAACAGCCCAACAGCTTTTATTTCATCCTCCCGCCATCAACATTCAGATTAAAAAAATCTAACTCTGGCACTGTGTGTGTCAAGGAATTACCTTTACAAGGGATTAGTCACGGCACTTAAAAAAATACATTAGCGGCTGCTGTTCTGTAGCTGAGACTCTTTTGTGTTACTACGAACGCAGAAACATTTAATCCAATCATACTGATAATATCTTTCAGGAAATCAGATAAATGCAGTTACTTTGCCCAGAAAAATGCGTTTCTGTCACTTGCAACTGTATTTGCTTGAACAGTTACACACCTGGCCGTCTCCTGTTACAGTGTGGCAGCTCAGATGACTTAACACCTTTTGTGTTGCTTCAGCCAAAGGTGTCTGACTTAAGTGCAGAGAAAGTAACTTCCTCTCTGAAATCAAATCTTGGTTGCTGCTATTTGCACAGCATTTACCAAGCGTGCTCTTTGCTGTCAGTAGAGGTGCACAGCCGGGAGCGCTTTTATTCACAGCACTGCTCTCTCCTGTGTCATCCAGCAGCATTCCAAGGACGTTCTCAGCACAGATGTCATCGGTCACTTCCCCATCATCGCTGTTTTGAGTTATCAAGTCACACTGAGCACTGTTTTGATATTTTAGCCACTTGCTTTGTCTATATTGTGAAGTCACGTTAGGGAACACTGGTTGTGTGGATTCCCTTTCTCGGTCTTCCACATACTGTCCAAACACAGAGGTTTCATAATTTCTGTCCTCAGGGCCAAAAGCACTAACAGGAAATACCACTGACTTGTCGCCTAAATGGACTGCTGAAGAGCCAAAAGATCGCTGGACCTCCTCGCTGTCAGTTGGGTAAACTGTGTCAGAAATCTTCTCAGTGGCAGGAAGAGTGACAAATGGAGTTCGTGTTTTAACTGTTGGTTTGAGTCTTGAGAAGTTGCATTCTTCTGGATAGCTGGATTTCTCCCGTGCTGTAGGGCAAATACATCTTACAAGCAACTTGTAGCACTTACGGATGGCACATTAACTTCAGATGTACAAAAAAAGGAGATAAGGAAAGAATTCCAAGTTCTTCGTTTTACACCCTGTATTCTAATTGGCAAGCTCTTTGTATCATGCCTGTGCAGTACCACACTAGAGTTCCACACAACATGAGTGATTTCAACTGCAATTCTTTTAATACTTAAATCCCTATATTCAGAACACATTTCTGTAGGCACGCTCCTCATATAAAAGAAAATGCGTGGCAGAAATTATTTTTAAATTATTGTGTTTTGGAGGTCATTAATCTGATATTCTTGGTAGGTCAGTCACAACTGCCAAATGGAAAACAAACTGCTTAACGTTTGCTCCTTTTTCCAAAAAAATCACCCACAAAACTGTGTAAATTAATATTAACCAATGTAGATAAATGGGCTTCCAATACCACAAGGATCCTTTTGACTAAATTCACTATCAATAAGAAGCGACAGTAATTGATAGGTGTCAACTGGAAGAGGGTCAGAGGACAGCTGAATATGGAAGAAAACTAAAAGCGGGTAAATAAATGAAAATATAACTAGAAGCTGATTTTTCTTTATAAAACTAAATCACTCTTCTGAAGTCTCTTTCAGGAGAATATAATTGGGGGCGGGGGGGGGTGCAAGGCATGGAATTCAAGGCTAATTGAGCCGATTTGGAAAACACTGTTTAAAATCGTACTTAAAAAAAAAGGAACAAACCCCCCTATGAAAAATGTGTGACAAACACAAACCAAACTCTGGAATTACCCAGACATATCTCAGTGTATTTCAGTGCCCAGGGTAACGGTCTTTTACAGTGCAACTCACTGTGCTTCAAAAATCCTCAGAGATTTTCTAGCAAAAATATTGTAAAGTACAATTATAAACTGTAATTTCTTACTGAAAAAAATTTCTGAAAGTTCTCGTTCACTTGGCAAGATCCTGTGTATTGGGGGCTCCTGGATGTCTCCAACAGTTTCCTCACTTCCTGAAGCTGGAAAACTTGTAGAGTCTGGGTAAAGTGAGGAAGTCGGTTCTACTGATGAAATCACCTACAAATGACAAATTAACAAGTCAAGTAAACAACTGGGAAAAAAAAATTTATTATAGTTCTTTTGTCACAATTGTCTCATCATTCTAAACAATTGAAATGTCTCTCAGAGTTGAGATAAAAGAGTTTCAAGCATAAGAAATTGCTACCATGAACACACAGAAAATAAAGCCAAAGAGATCTACAAGCAACAGTCAATTCACACCTTGTCAGGTTCCCATGAAGTCCGCTGTGTTTGTCTCAAATCGGAACGTGAAGCTGAGCCTGACATTGCCCGTGGTGGAACTTCAGAATACACATTCAGTGCCAATGCTAGGAAAAATAGGCGAAGGACAGAAGTCATGCAGAATAATTGCTCAATCCAAGGCTAATCACTGCCATTCTACTTTCACTTACGAGGCTGATCTATTCTTGACTCTTTAATAATGTTAGACTTCTTTTGAAAATTCTCTTCTCTGATGAAGTTGATATCATCCTCATGAAGACTTCTTGAACCTGGAGACTTTATCAAAACAGTATAAGCAAAAACTTGTTAGAAATTAAACTGTTTATCCTCTATATAAATCTTATCTTTGTGTGACTCTTATTTCTAAATATCTTATTTCTAAATCTTATTGCTAGATATAATTCTTTGGGATCTCTAGCCCATTCTCGAAGTAAAAAATGAAATATCAATTTTCTTCCATTATTTTAAACACTGAAATATATACTGCATTCGAAAAAATTCTTTAGTTAACATTGCATGTCATGTTTCTTCGCATCCAGGAGGAACAACATCATAATCCAAGACAGAAAGTTTTAACCCTTGCTTTGGAACTCTCTAACAGTTATATACCAAATTTCAAATCCAGTTGAGGTGAGTATTATACTGCTAACACCAGGAAAGAATCATTATAAAGGCCCTCTGCCACTTTTCTCTAGAAATTTCTGTCTCTGTTTAATATCACACATTCTGACCGTGTACCTTTTTCAAAGTGAAACTGATCAAAGAAACCAAGTTAGATCTTGCAAGTGCATAGTCCCGTGACAAAGATGAGTAAAAACGATTGTCTAACTGCAGAGTTTTAACCACAAAGCACCACATTTGGTTCTTTGTGATTTTGATATGATTGTAGCATTCTAAAAGTGAACTCTCTTTAATCCAACATTTACAGGATACTTGCTTGCACTAAGGTTAGTAAGAATAACTTTGAAAAAAACGTTTTACCTGTCTGAAGTCAGAAATGACATAATTGCTTGAAAACAGGGGTGACCAAACTCTCTCAGCTGCAAACTCCGTATTATGTGGGTACTGCTGCCATCCTAGCTGCGAGCAGGGGGCTCTCAACATTATCTCACTAGCTGCTGATCCCTTTACTTGGTGCCCTCGAAACACAACAGGCTACGCAATACATTGGAATTATCATTAACTGAAAATAAGTAATGTTCTGGAACTATCTACAGTCAATGAAGGTACTTTTCATACACACAACAAAAATAATCTGTTGGAAACTGTAGAAGAGAAAAAAATATCTGTGCTTTTGCACTCCTGCAACTCAGCAGCAATAAAGTTTTTGCACCAATCTCTGTCAACAGAAAATCGATATTCTGATGTAGTATGTTTAGTCTTCTTTTTGTATTGTAAAATTTGAGTTTAAAACTCTCAATGGAAATCTTCCCACAGACAAACGTACTAAAAAGTGATAAGAAGCCCTTTATGAGACTGGTTAAATATTTATTAGGACTTCTTGTAATATATTCCAAATAGCAACCACTGAATTGAAATTTAAGAGACAGTATTCATTATACTTCAATTCCACAGAAATTGTACTTTTGGTTGGCAGTCAGATGTCCTAGGGTCTCTTTGGGCCACTGCTATTGGTAGAACACATGCCTTTCTTTTCTGTAATAAATCCTCCACAGAATTGGGCTGCATAAAAAAAGTATTAAAAGCTAATTAGTCTAACAATTTAATAACCATTTAAAATGAAAAGTTAAGCTAAGAAATCTCTTGTATTTATACAAGAGAAAGCATTTTAAATGTCAGCCTTTTTATTTGGAAGCCAGAACCATCCCTGATAGGATAAGAAACTGTGTTTGCTTTTCAAATGGGACAGAAAAAAAGCGAAGAATTTAATCTAAAATCTTCCTTTCACTTTGGATGGGTTGAAAGGAAAAGACTATTAATAGCATTGGACAAAAATCAATGTGAAGCATCAAGCTCAAACAGATTTGCCAGTATATTTCAACCCAAGTGCTAAAATTCCTAGGAGAGCCATGCATTCAAAAAGATAGTGAAAGAACAGAAAAAATAGATGGTAAAAGAAGATGGGGTAGGGAAGGAGAAATACCAGACATACTAATGTGATACTAAACATAACTAAACGCTACAATATGCATTAAGTTTCTTGTCATAGGTTAGGCCTCCTGAACATTTCCTGGCAATAGGGTCTGCAAGAGGACATCTTCCGCTTACTATCAGCTTCTTAGTCGATGCCTCTAAGCAATTTCTAGCTTCACTTCCGCAGTTTTATAAAGCAAGAATTATATTCAAGAAGCCTGGTGGAAAATTAATTTATCTTGCACAGACAGATATATGTAGTCAAAAAATTGGTTACCATAAGGCCAGAAGAATCAAAGTATGAACAGGAAGATGCCTGTATACTTTCTGAGCAAGGCATTTCTGTAAACTGTTTTATAGCTACAAGAGATGGAAAAGCATAAGTTACAGTTACAGTGTTCTTTTTACATTAAAACATCTGAATATTTACTGGGCTTGCAAACCTTAGGCATGCAAATATTGGCAGTTAGGGTTTAACTGAACTAAAGCAAACAAAGACACAGACTCGGAGCCCACATTGTTGCTTTAAACACTAAAAACTGCATGAGAAAACCTTCATGACACATCACTCCACAAGTATGATTTCTGAATATGAATTGTCTAATAGGAGAGATAAGAGCACGGAAGTCAAATAGGTACAGTCATACAGAATTCACTTTAAAATAGAAGCTGACCTAACCTTCATCTTTCACAAAGGGATCAAATATCTCTTTAGGAGTCTCTGCTTCATATAATATGCTATTATTTTCCTCCATCTTTTGTAAGCTTTCTAATGCTGTACTATGTTGAGTCAAAGCTCTTAGAAGAGCGATATTTTTTACCAAATCAGGAAGATCTGATGACTTTTCAGCCGTTGCTGTGCATTTCAGACAATCCATTCCTATTCTTTCACCTTTGCAGGCTTCATGAAACGCATTTATGCTCTCTGCATTTTCAAACTGAGTTTCACTGAGTGCTGTTTCCTCTGGAGACGAATGGCCTTTTCCTAAAGGATAGATAGAACTCCTGGAAATGAGAGTATCTTCCTTACATGAAATGCCAAATACCTTTTGATGATCTTCCGTGACATATTGGAATGAGCCATAGCTAGGCTCTGATTTTTGTGACAAAGCCAGCAAAGGACTACCTGGTTTAATGTCATCAGTCTTAGTACCCCAGAAGTGTTCTAAATCAACATCTGGGGATTTCATGCATGCAAGCTGTATAACATCTCCTTCAGTCCTTTCGTCCACTGCAGAAATTATTCTGCTGGTAGAAATACACGAAATACTTTCAGTTTTCTCAAACATAGTTTTAGGGTGACTTTCATTAACATTTGTGTCACCAAGCAAAAGATCAGAGCGCTTGCTTTTTATCCATGACGTGCCATTAACGGTATGCGCTGCACAGCCAACAAGATCCTCCTTATTATTTGCGGCTTCAATACTCAAGTGACTTTCGTTCATCTCTTTTACGTTTTGTCCATCACCCAAAAGTTCCACTTCAATTCTGGTCAGGTTTGCAGAGTCTTCTGCAATTCTGCCCGTATCTCCGACGCCGCTGTCGCAAAGCTGAGATGGTATACCCTCGGTGCAGTGATTTCCACCATTCTCTCCGTCAAATGCTGAACGTTTCGTTTCTTCATTTTTACTGCATGTCACTACTTCACAGCGAGAAGGAAGTCTCAATGCAGCATTTTGTGCTGCATCATCTCCCTTTAAGCAATCTGGACTTTGTGAAAACACACCTCCGTCAGGGAGCTCATTCACATCTCTTTCACAGAGGTCTTCATTGTCTGTGTCATTAAAATCAAAAGCCTCCATTAGATTAAAGTTAACCTCCATCACCTGTTCACCTGGACCACAGTCTTCGCCATGCATACTTAATTCCTTCTTTACAAATCCAGTTTTAGTCAACGTTACATCCACAGAGAGCTCCAGGTCACTAGGCACTCTTTCTGAATTTTGTCTTGGCTGAAGCTCGCTTTGTAACTTCACAGCTGAATTCTCCTTAATACCGTTTGTCACTGAATGCTCCCTGTATCCGAAGAGATTCTTTTCAAAGGTGATTGGACTTGCTGAACACAAAACGACACCTGAGGATGGGACAAACTGACTGTCACTCATTCTGCTTACGGTGGATGCAGGTAGGAAGCCACTATTTGTATTGCAGGGATCTTGTAAGTCTTGACTTAAGTTACTTGCCTTTTTGTCGTGCGTCTGTCCTGTGACTTCTTTATGACGAGGCTGTTCAGCTGAATTTAGAAGCGTTTCAGCATTCCATTCCTTTTTATCATTTACAGTTCCCTTCGTAAAAGGCAGATGCTGAATATTTTGAATGAGTCTTTTGGCAGGGTTGCCTGAAAAAGCAGGTAGGATTGTGCTTTTTTGGTTATATAAGCTATCTGCATTTTCTGATGCCCGAAACCTAGAAAGACATTCTGTGACTTCAGATGATGTTTGCTCTCTGTGTTCTTGTGATGGTTTAGACTTCAAAAGGGCTATTATCTGTGCTGTGCTCCTGATGCTGCGTGACACTGCCCCGTGACCAGCTGTCTCACTATTGGATTTGGCGCGCCCAGTAATTAGAGGAGATTCTGGCTTCACAACGGACTGACCAGAGTTTTGCTTCTCTCTCGCCTCACTTCTGTCAAGAAACGGAGCTGAAAGCAGTGACGAGAGAGACGGGTGTTCTCCATCATTACCCATACCCGCTTCTTCACGAAAGCCTGCGGTTACATTTGTTTCTGCATCCTTCTTGCAAATTGTAGAAAATAACGGAGAGGTAATGTAAAACTTGGATGGAAAAGTACCCTGACAGTGCTTAGATAAAGGCAATATTGTTGGTTTTTCTCCATCTTCCATTGCTGATGGTTTCTTTTCAACTTGGCGTGGCCCTTGGAAACCCTAGGGGAGAAATTTTAAATTAATTCTACTCAGAAATCAACTTCACATTTTGTAATCAAATGTTGCAAATAGGGCACACTCCATAAAATATATTCTGATGAAGAAGCACACGACGATTTCCCAGGTGTATAGAAATAATCTCAAGCCCTCACGATTTTCGCTGCAGCCTTAGCAATAGCAATCCTGCTAAACCAAACAGATTTAGTAAACCCTGGAAAAAATAGCTACCAGTAACACATTCTGCCTTACAGTTCCAAAAAAACAGGATGACATTATCTATATATTTACCATTCATTAAAAGATGCGCCATTTGTGTTTTAAAATGCATGTTAACATCAGCCATAACTCTTCAAAGAAAGACATACCGTAAACTTCCTTTTCAAGCCGACAGACGCATGTCTTGGAGGCAGAACACCAGATTTTAAACCATTTCTATCCACTGCTGGAGCCTCTGCTTCGCTTGGCTGGTCTTCAAAAGATTTTTCATTCACTTTTACCGCTTCAACTGTGATCAAGTATCGTTCACTTTCTAAATTATCTCCAACATTCACCTGGAAAAGAGAAAGTAGCAGTGTGTACATAATAGTGCTATATAAGAAACGATACCAGTCTTCTAAATAAATATAATCTTCTAAATACTTATATGTAAAAATTTCAGAAATTTACACCCAGTATATCACAGCTGCCATATAAATACTTAGATTAAAATATACATATACTAGAAAGCATTAGCATTTAGCTTCAAGCTATGCTTATTTAATATATTGCTGTAATACACTGCTTTTACCCAACAGGAATAAAATTCCATAAAACCTCTACATTGGTTCCAGAAAAACAGTAAGACTTATCAATAAATAAAGCTGGTTTCGCTTTCCATTATTCGCGTTGCAGCACTTTCATATCCACAATAAGAAAAAGTACTACCTGAGTTACCAAACAAAAGTTTGAAATGCTTCCTGAAACACAAACTACAATCAAGCATAAAAATAAAAAATCCCCAAAAATATACCTGAGATTTTATAAAAATACTCTCCAAACACTGTCCTTTATCATCAAACAAGATAGCCTACAATGAAAAAATAGAATTTTAAGTTACTAATTTATTTCACATATCAACTAGATAGCCACTGACAGTCCAGCAGTAGCAGATGCTATTAAATCCAACGGTATTAAATCGGAGACATTCACCTTATTTCCGCCAGTTCTAATCCTCAAAATTCCATCTTGCCACGTTTTTGATTTTTTCATTTTTTGGTGAGTGTATAATACCTGTTTCAAATGTGTAAAATGTTGAAATAGTAATAAGTAAGAAAATGTTTAAATAATACAGCAGCTCCAATGTCTTATTTTATTTCTACTGAATTGTATACAGTGTTAAAAATCACTTACAGTAAATTCTTGAGAAGCCATTGCTTTGGCAAAATAGTCATCCAACAGCTTATTTCACAAATATTCACATCTTCATACAGCCTGAGAGACAGGGAAACGTCCAGAATCCACAAGAATTGTGAAAGAAATGTATTGACAAAAAAACCCATATGTCAGTTCATTTTATTTCTTTTTTTTCTTCAAAAGAAGAGAGCTAGATGAAAGACAATGTCAAAACAGTGGCGTACAGCTGATGTGGGCATTTTAAAGAGAAACCTCAAAAATAAACTAACAGAAAGACTACTGGTGAAAAGTGGCTTTTTTATAGATGCCGACGTATTTTCTAACTTTTGGAGGAATTAATTCATTTAAATGAATGGCTGGCAACTCCGAAAGCTCCAGTGATCGTATTGCTATTCAGAATTAACACATTATCCTAAGCAGGTTTACTTGCAGCAAAAAAATACCATAGAAACTATTAAGAGAATAATTTTGTTGCAAGTTTAGTGGCTCTGGACTTGGTCATGCATGCTTAATTCACGTTCACGGTAACCGACCCTCAAAACCAGTTACCCGTGCAGTCAAGCCTCTTCACATATTCAAAGTTAGAACACAATAACTTTTAAAATAGCTTTTGATAATGAAACCAGGAACAAACTATTATAGAAGTAACTCATCTCCAGAAGCTGTGACTTGCTGCTGTACGTACTGGCTTACAATATTTGATCAGTACTGCGGTTTGCATCTGTGTTTGGAGAGCTGCAGTTGGGACCTTAGTTCAATCCGTTAGCAGCACTGCAATGAAAACGATCAGAAGAGACAAGGTAAGACTGTCAGCTCCTCTTGCACTGTGGACTAGTGAGAAACAGTTTATATCAAGAAGGGAGAGAGATCCATGTTGTTTCCTACGGCTGCTACTTTCTTGGCAGTCCCCGGGTGTTTCCTAAGGTGCAAAACCTTCGAAATGGACACCCTTAAAGGACACAGAATTACTCCTTTAGCTATTAAAAGCAGCTGGATGAATGCGAGCGCTTAATGTAACTCAGTACGGAACGCCACGGTAACAGGAGCGAACAGGAACGCACGCTCGCGCAGATCTGCTAAATCCGCTTTCCCCACACGGCCGAGGTCGGCTCGGTAAGCCCTTTTTACCTCATCAGCCATAAACATTTCCCTCAGCACGGCGGCCTTTGGTGCAAGGCCGCCTCCCCGGCGGCTTCGCTGAGTCACAGCGAGCGCGGTCCCGCCGCAGACACTCACCCCTCGGCGACACCCGCCGCCATCAGCCACCCCCCGACCGCCGGGGGCCATCGCTCCGGCTGAGGGGCCCAACGGACGCCCCGGACCTACCCACCTGTCCCAGGCGAACGCGCAGAATCATGACAACCGCCGCCGCCGCGCTCCCTCCCCTGGTTCGAAAGTTCCCGCCGCAGCCCGCATGACGTCACAGCGCCCCGACGCCAGAAGGAAATCACGTGCGCCGAGGGAGGCGCGGCCGCCGCTGCGCTGCGCATGCGTGGGCGGCGCCGCGGGGCTTTTCTCCCTGCGGGGGTCGCGCGTCGCGCGGGGACTGACGACGACAACGACGGCGGCGGCGGTGGGAGGCAGGGCCAGCTGTGAGAGGCGGGCGCGGCCGGCGCGGCTCGGTGTCCCCGCGGTGACGTCGCTTGGCGAGCCCCTGCGGGCGCGGCGGCAGGTCAGTGGTGCTCGGCGGGGGGCAGCCGGTCGCGGCGGCGGCGGCGGCGCCGCAGGCCGGGGGCGCTGCCGTCTCCGTCCGGCCTGTCCCCGGG
>JAVKLA010000007.1:8762375-8787807 GCA_034782735.1 Sagittarius serpentarius
GCCGCCTCAGGCGGTGGGCGGGCGGGAGTCGTCTTGTCAGGGCAGCGCCGCTTCCTGTGTGTCGCCCACGCCACTCGTCCCCCTTTAATCGTGCCCTGGCCTCGCCTGAAGCAGCCCTGTGCCCGCCCGTGCCCGGCTCCCGGGCATCCTTCCCTCCCGGTGCCTACTTCTCCCGACGTGTGTGGCGCCTTCCTGAGGCTTTTTAACAGCCCCTGTACCTCAGCGTCACCCTGTGGTGACTTTGTCTCCAGGTGAAGCACAGGTGGCGGGTGCTGGCTGGGGTGCCTCCACAGGGGGTCAAGACCGGGCACCTCGTGTTGGAGGAGGGGGTTCCATGTTGAGGGGGGGACATGGAGAGTGGCAGACTCTGGGCTAGCATGTGCGTGCCTGCTTTATTATTTTATGCATACAAGGTCCGTGAGGAACTGCAGTAGCAGTGCTGAAACCTGCAATGGTTAGTACCTGTGCAACTGGCAAATGTATGGCCGTCAGCCATCTCGGGAACTTGGAATTAACCATTGCTATGCAGGCAAAGATTAAGTCCGGGCTAGAAAAATCTATTTCAGATTGTATTTCTCCCCTTTTTTTTGAAGGGTAAAGAAGATGACGTTCTCCTACAGTTGTGCAGTGCTTCTGGGCTAGTCTGTGTGCAGCTGCTAATAGGGCAGCAGAATGTCTTGCTTTTGTACCCACCTCTGTCCTGCTCCCAAGTGCTTATTCCTGCCGCTTGCCTTCATCAGCTCTGCTGCCTATTCAGCCCCTTAATGAGTGGCTTTAACCCACTCATCCAGCAGGGATGGACTGGAAAATGGCAACTTACTTCTCAGGTCACAGAGCTGAACTGGCTTACCAGAGGGTGAGGTTCTCTGAGGGAGGACTGTGTAGCAAGTAAGGTGAGAGAGCTGGGCTGCCCTTTTGGTGTCAGTGAACTGTTGGTTCATATAGCTGAATCCGTCTAATTGTAGTCTTGTGCGGTGGGCCTGCATTTTATTAAAAACCCACTTTCCAGCTCTTGTGATGACAGAAGAAAGGGTAGCCATGGCAGGACTGACACAGTGGGGTCTACCTTAACACCTGTCGCTGTCATGTGGAAGCAAAGCTGCCTCTGTAAGCACACTGGTTTCGTGACATCTCTTGAATGCCTTAAATGTAGGTTTAAGGTGATGTATTGGTTTCATTGCTTAAAATGGGGGAACAAGCAGAGGTTCTTTGTTCTTAGCTTAAGAAAACTGTGTTGGTTCCCATGTACTAACTTCTGTCCTTTCTTAGCTTGCTTTCCAAAGAGTGAAGTTACAAGGCAGGATAGGAATATAAACTGCTGCAGCTCTGCCTGTGTGTACATTAGAGTAAGAATACCCGAGGTGGACTACAGAATGTCTTTGAAAGTAGTTTCGAGTTTGCTGAACACTTGCATTTATTTTGGAGTAAATGTCCAGAAGAGGAAGCATTGCCACTGACTACATGGAAACATTTTCATAGTATAAAAAGTATTTTGAATGATTTTTTTCTTCTTCCCCCACCCCCCCTCGCCCTATTTTGCTATTTAAAATACCCAAAGCAAGCAAGCATTTGCATCAATGCTTAATATAAAAGAATAAAGGCCATTTTATAACTGAAACCCTGTTTATTCCAAACCCTGCATTACAGTTAAATTTGATTATGTTTTTCTAGATTTTTCCAATAATAGAAGTTGGGTTTGGAACTTAGCTGCGTGCAGGTTAGCACCAATATGTTTAATGTTTGCCTTTTAAAGAGTATAGATAAGTTACTATAGATTTGTGCGGACCTGTATTATTTTGATTTACATTATCTGCTTTCTTAGAGTTCCCTCCCACTGCTTAATTGTTCCTCCTTTTCCTGGTTTCACCCTTGCACATAGAGACACTGTGATTTTATTTCATTTGAGGAAAGCTAAGGGATGGCAGCTGTTTTGCTTTAACAGAGTGAAGTTTCAACCCTGCTTTTGCTTTCTTCTGATTTAAATTGTTTATCAGAATAGTGCTGCCAGTGTAAGAGTTGGCAAGTCAACAAAAATGCACTGTCTTATACCGTGGCATTGCAGCTTTCACTGATGAGTTGAGGTTTGCAAGAGTAATTGCAAACAAAGAGAATACCAACAGAAAAAGCGAGTGCTATGAGTTATTGACACGCTTACTTATAAACAGTATTTTCTTAAATCCTGAGTTTTAATCTAGTGTTGTCTCACGTATGAGTATTTCACTACTAAATGTAAGATTGTATACAGAGTCTAATTATAGATTCATAACTGACATGTGCTCTGACTCTGTATTTCCAAGCTCCTCCAAAGTAATTTTCTCAAAGCTTCATTTCTAAAGCAAGTAGCACAAAGTGAGGGGAAGCCTGGAATACAGCTTGCAGCTGTTTTTCTATAAGCTTGAATGAGAACCTCTCTCCTGGGAAGGAAGTCCCAAGGCTGACTGACTCAAAATGCATGAAACACTTAGATGGCTTCTTAAAATAAAGCTTTGCTCTACATAAGCTACATTCATTATATGACAGTGTGGTCATTTAATACTGTTCAGCCACTGAAAGTATCCCATAATGATGCTTTACCTTTAACAGTGCAACTCACTATAGCCCTCAGCTAAATAGTATATTGTTCTGCTGATTATTAATATAAATACCTTGCTGAAGGGCTTGAATGGAGCTTGAACTTCTACTTCGGTTGAGAGTTTTACCTGGCTTATCTTTTCGAGGTAATTGTTGACCGTTTGCTATCTCGAGTGGTCAGCTCACAGCAGGCAGAGAAACTGATATCCGGCTAAGGAAGCCTGATTTGCACAATAATTTGAAGACCATTTCCATTTTTGTCATCCTGTTGTAGAGGTGGGCTTCCTCTCTGATGGCTGTACTCAACGTTTCCTTCCATGTTGCCTTGGCAGAGAGCTGAGAAATCTTTCATGTGGTGATTGCTACATGAATTACTTTAATTTTTGTGTTAATTTAATTTTCAAAAAGCTGTCTGCTTTTGGCAGCATCGCTTTGTTTTGCTCATGTAAAATGAAGTACTGCAGTGACTGGCAGTTGTCAAGGAGGACTGACTAGCTACAACAAATTGAAATGTCAACAAAAAGGATGACTTGATGCATTAAAAAGGTTTTATATTTTTCAAGGTAAATCTGTACATTTAAGTCACTTTCTTCTAGTTGGTCCCTAATTTCTAGAGGCCAGATTCTGAGGTTCTGACAGAACTTGGTTTGCCATTAAAATCAGTGGCAGCTGATGAAAGAGCCCTGATGAAACAAAGGAAAAAGTCTTGTTTAAGTGTAGCACATACTGACTACCACAGGGACTCACAAGTAAGAATGCCTTAGAAATTATTCAAAGGCAGGATTGGAAGATTTTGAATTACTGCTCTTTGGTAGGGTCTTGGCAATTGACAGAGTGAGTGGTTTGCATTTTTGACATAACAAAGACAATTTTTAAAACCAGACCCTACTATTACCAGACCAGCCATGAACATCAACTCTGTGTTTAAGTGTGTTTTTACATTCTATTTATTTATAAGGATTAATAGGTGCTTCTGATTTGGACGTCATACCATAACTTTTTGCTGCGAGCTCTTCAGCTGCTGTACGTGTATCAGTGCAACCTGTTTGCAGCCACTGGAGGAATGACATATGCCTGCTGAGCAGGGTCCTTTGGCCAGCCTTTTCAGAAGTCTTCTATATAATCCAGCTTTTTTTTTTTTTCCTGGTTTGCCTTCTGCATCAAAGGGCAATTTCTGAAGCATATGGTGCTCTGGGGTTCTGTGTGTTCTTTCTAATGGTTTGTACTGGGAGATACTGGGAGTGGAGAACAAATTTTTGTCTTTTTTCAAGTGTAAGAAAATGTGTTTATTGGAAGGGAAACTGTCTGCTTTTTAGATTAGTTTTTGTACGCTCTCTTTAGCAGGTAGCTTGCTTTTGAAGTTATGTATTATTAAAACACACTTGGTGACCTGCACAAGTGCTTTAAAGGATTCACTTATATTTTTTTTTAATAGCACTGCTTGTCTGATAACTGGCAAAAGCAAATGGAACTGTGAATCCCATGACTGCTGCTGAAATTCAAACACTGCTGCTAGAAATCTAACGGGGAGGGCAGACTGTTCACAAGGCATTCTGAATTAGCACAATAGTACAAATTCTAAATTAAAAGCTTGCGGTTTGGTACCAACTTGCCTCCAGTGAATCTCTGTGGCTAAAGGGCAGTACTAGGTGCCATGAGAAATGAGTTCCAGCTTAGTCTTCACCACACAGTTACTGTGTGACCTAATTTTCCTCATCTTCTGTATGCTTCGTATTTTTCTGCACTGCAAATAATGAATGGCGCATAGTCTCGCAGGGGGTGCGTGAAGTTTTTAATGTAAGATAAAAGAAGAATGTTTACTCCTTGAAATAAGAGTATTTTTATTTTTCTCAAAGGTTATATTTAACTTTCAGTTGACAGAATGACAGGAATGGAGACTGAAACTGCAAGAGACAAAGCCATGGAGGAAGAAAGCACTGAACAGAAAAAGGAGAGAGAGAAAAAGAAGAGGTCAAGGGTTAAACAGGTGCTCGCAGATATAGCGAAACAAGTGGATTTCTGGTTTGGCGATGTTAATCTCCACAAAGATAGATTTCTCCGAGAACAAATAGAGAAATCCAGAGATGGGTGTAAGTTTATATTCACTATATTTCCGTAAATTGACATGTTTAACTTTCTTCTTCACTATATTGCTGGTGACGGTTACAAATTATTTTGAGATGTGTGTCTACTGGGTAAGACAGTAGTTTCATGCTGGAAAACAGCATTAGGATTAGCAGCTCAGGAGGCAGAGCTTAGTACTAGTTTTTAGAAATTGTATTTAGGGTTTCTCTTTTCCTTTTCTTTACTACCAGCCATAAGTTAGAGGCATCTGCCAGGGTACAAATGACTGCTTGGGAGACCTGATTTTTTTTTCTTAACTTTGTATGATTTTAAGAATAAGCAAGTAAACCAGGGTCATTTTGCCCTTGGAGGTGCAGTACTTGGCTTGTAGGGTGTATATATATGCAGAAATTAAAATGTCACTTGGATTTGCAGGTAGATGTATGTGTGTTTTCTGCACAAGTTTGATATGTGAGAAATTGTGTGTTTGCATGTTAGGGCTTCTGTGGTCTCTTTCCTTTAGACAAGTTTTGACATGATTGATTTGACTTCAGGGTAGGAAATTAAGCTTGGTTCTGAAACTATTTGCCAGTTTCTGAAGAAATTAATTTATGCACTAGCTGCAGAGACTATTATGCTTTTGCTGTAAAAAACGGTACATGTTTGCTAATACAGTCTGTCAGTATAATTGTTCAATTAACTGTGTTACGCCAGATGGACTAGAAGTGTGGTGTTTATGTACAAAGAAGTGGTCCTTTTCCATCAGAACAAAAAAATAGCACTTTCCAGAAGTGTTTCTTAAGGAGTCCATATTTATTTGAAGTATAAAACATTAGTCCAGTTGCATTGTGTGGAAAGCATAGCCTTCTAACTGCTTGGTGTAGTCCTCAATTAGATTGAATTTCAAGCCAGTCTTAAAAAAGGGCCTTCAGAGGAATAAAATTTACCCTACATGTCTTAGAGGTACTAGGGCTTGGATGTCTAACTTTTTTATTAAGACTAATGCTTCGTAATTTTCTGACAAGGTTTTAGCAGTGTGACTGATTGCAGCTGAAGTGCAAGGCGGGGGGGGGGGGGGCGCGCGCCCTTTTGTGTTGGGACGACTGGGTTAAACACTTAATTGAGTACTTGAAGGAGAGGCATCTTTTCAATGCAAATTGTTTTTGTATTGTAAAACTACATCAGAAAGGGGGTTTTCTTCCTTTCTTTTCAAAGACAATAGTTATCAGCAGGGAGGTAACAGAACAAAATTCCTTTGATACAGGTTGGCACAAAAGAAAATTAAATATAGATTTACTTGAAACTTTAATTTTGTTGGTAAAAATGTTCTGTAAATCGTTGGCAGCATGGTTACAATCTGCACTTAGGACTTGCAGGTTGTTTTACAAAAATGCTAGAGAAGTTTTAATGTCAGATTAGAACACATAACTAATGCTTTCTAGATTACCCTGACTTCATCATTTGCACCTTTTTTTATCCCTAGATGTTGACATATCACTTCTTGTTTCTTTCAACAAAATGAAAAAATTGACTACTGATGGAAAATTGATAGCTCGAGCGGTTAAAAGTTCATCTGTTGTAGAGGTATTTAATATTTCACTCTTTTGTGTTTGCTGATGCTGGGGTAACTATGATAGCGGTACTGAAGTAGGCGATAGTTTTACAGAAAATGATTGTTCGTTTCTTGTTACTTTTAGTTGGATTTAGAAGGAACTAGAATCAGAAGACGCCAACCGCTGGGTGAGCAACCAAAGGATGTGGATAGTCGTACAGTCTATGTGGTAAGGTTGTACTTGTTGTATATGCCTCGTGTCTGGCAGAGTGCTTTATTTGTAACTGTGGAAACTTGTGGAAACAAACTTTCTTGCTGTTAATTCTTTAAGAGTGCAAACCCCCCTGTGCATTGTCTTTGGCAATCTAATTACATAGTATTATTTACAGTGTTAAGAACAACAAAAGCAACATAAAGGAGCTGCATAGTTTACCCAGAATTAGAAGATGGATTTTCTTTGAGAACATCATGGATTTAGTACAGGAAATGTTTACATAAAGTATAAAACCTGACTGGCAGTGACCATGGCAAGGAAAGGATTGGTTTGGCACACTGGTTTCTTGTACCAGCTTAAATCATTTTAAATTCTGAGTCAAGAGCTGCTTTACCTGCTTGTAAGAAAAGATGCACTTTTATTCAGCCATTACTGCTTTCACTGGGCTTTTCTAGTTAATGCCATTAGAGGAGCAACACTGGGACCAGGAAATATTTACAGATTACATTAATGTGGTCAAAGCTTTACAATAATGACTTTATTAGTTTTATCAAACAGGATCTGGCCGAGTTTGTAAGATCATCAGGGGTACTTTCTAAAATACAATCTGTTTACAAAATTTGCTACTGCAAGTGCCTTTGGTTTTGTAAGACACAAACATCATTCTTTTAAAAGCATAATGTATTTTAATGAGCTAGTCTTATTTTCAGGGGGCTTAAAAAAAAAAACAAAAAACCACCGAACCAAAAATCCTGCTAGTACCACACTATCCTGTGGCTACCTTGATACTGAAATAATTTATTAATTTAAATGAAAATAGCTTGTGCTGCTGGAGAAGTCCGCATTTCAACATGGTATTTCAGATGTGTCAGAGTGAAACACCTATTGTATTGTTGAGCCACTTAAGTGGTAGCGTGGGAACAGATCTGATGGTTGAACTGTCACTTACTTAAAATCCTTTGCAATTTTTTTAAATAGAATTGAAGCCAGTGTGCAATTCCCTATGTCTCTAAAGAAAGCTTTTCATGACTAATGTCAATTTAGGTATGTATCTGTCCCTGTTAGGAGCTGAATTAGTAATTTAAAGCAGAAGCCAAGCTTTCTGTGATGAAGATGCATAATAATAACGCCCAAAATGCCAGCCCATCCAGACAGAGAAGCTGGATTACTCTGATCATTACGTTCTTTAACAAAAGCCCCGAAAAGGTTATTAGGTTTTTTTAAGTACAAGGTGCCAATCATGCTATTTCCCAGACATGATTACAGGGTCTGCTTAGAACTTCTCAAATATTTTGTCTGTATCATTCTTGGAAAAGATACCCTAAATTTAATGAGCTCCATAGTCTGTACATAGCTTAAGTACATAGCTAAATGGTTTTTAATTTTAAGCTTTTCTGTAAGACCAAAAGAGGTAACTGGTGTGTTTTGTAAGTTACTGAATTCATAAGAGGTCTTATTTAGAGAATACGTAGCGACCCATAACCTTCTCTTGTTGTTACCAAAAAGGGTAGGTTTTTTTTCCTTTTTAAAGACTAGTATATGAGGTGTGTGCTCTTTAAACCGCAATTACAGAAATGTTAAGCTGTGTTAAATGACTGGTATGTTGCAATGTGGGGGGCAGAAGTAGTCAAGGTACTGGTAAGTTTTATTTCATTCTGGAGTAGGTGAAAAAAAGATTTCGATATTGGTTTAATACAGAGGTTACAGTTAAAGCCTGTGCTGTGAAGGACTGTGTCCAACAGTAGTATGTTTTCTGTATTTATGCAGGAAGTCAAAACTTAATTTCTGAACTAAGAAATGAGCCTTAAAGATGTGTTTCTTTAACGAATATTAACTTCATTACTTTATCTTTTTTTACAATCTCATTTAATTATAGGGGAAGTTTTCATTAAATTTCTCTGAAATGATCTTATGGTTAGTGATTTTTTTGTTTTTAATATACTTTAACATAAGCTACACTTTCACATACAGTATTAATTTGTACTCATCCCATAATATTTTTAAAGCTTCAGATAACTGGCTTTTCAGCTTTATACCAAACCATAATGGAACATTTTTCTCAGTCAGGCAGAGTTCATGCAAAAATAGTTTCCTACCTGAATATGATAATGTTTTCGTACAAGGAAAACCTTTTAGTGCAGTAAGTTGCCTTGAAAAAAATGAAGTATTGCTCACTCTCCGTTACTGTTGAGGCATGAATTTGAGAGTAGGTTTTTAAATGGTGTTCAGTTGGGTCTGTTTAGAAATTGATTATGACAGGATTGCTCTTTGATTGGTGAAGGGAAATACTTGGGAACTGAGACATGATGTCTGCAAGCTGCTATAATGTGTTGCTTTATTAAGGAGTTTATAGAAATAAAAACCAGACAGTTTTATCATCCAAGAAGCTGGCTAAAGGTTTCTACTGCATCTGATCAAGTAGGCCATAAGTGCTAACCGCTAAGCTTTAATACATCAGCTATCATCAGGAATTTATCCATTTGAGAAGTGACTCTTTACTGACCTACAAGAATTCTTTCTGTGATACTTGGATTACCAACAATTAAAAAAAATTTTTTAAAAATCCCTGTGCTTTGCAGTGGATAGGTTGAGACAATGCAGAATTATGTTTGCTTGAAGGTCTTAAATTTACAAAGGTATTTCATGTTGCAAAGATACAGCTGTAGGTGAGGTCTTGATATCTGTCACAGGAAGAAGATAAACATCTAAAATATATAATGTATTTGTTACAGGTATGTGAATGATTAGAGATCCGTTTTCAGATCACTTTTTTTACTACCTGAATACTATGACCTCTCAACAAGAATACTTACTGAAATTTATAAAGTTTCTCAGTGTTGTCACATCAAACTTAAATATATTTTCTTTTTAATTAGAAGATGTGGTAAACCATCTGATACAATGGTCATGCAGTAGTGAGAAAATTATATATATATATATATATATTTTTTTTTTTTAGGAGCTGCTTCCCAAAAATGTCAATCACAGTTGGATTGAACGGGTGTTTGGGAAGTGTGGTAATGTAGTTTATGTCAGTATACCCCGGTATAAAACTAGTGGCGATCCAAAGGGATTTGCTTTTGTTGAATTTGAAACTAAAGAGCAAGCAGAGAAAGCTATTGAGGTGAGTAATGGTGACTGGTCTGTTGACATTCTTCCCGATTGTCACTTTGCCGTATGGATGGTGCAGTCTTGACTAGTTCACTTACTGAATTCTAGAGAAATTCCTAAAATATAATTCAGAAACCTAACTTAGCAGGAGTTATGTTCCTGTCTCCTACCCCTAGATGTCTATTCAATTCCACAAATCTTGAAAAGTGTAATTCTGTTAGTAACCTGGAGACTTAGTAGAAGCACAGTGGGTATTTGGGGGGATAATTTGGCTGGCTGCTCTTTCCATCTTTTATGGAAATGAGAGATCTCTGTGTAACAGTACAATGGCTATTAAATTTCATCAGACAAGCATGGTCATACCTAATTTTCTGTATTTAAATGTGATTTGAAATTTTCAAACCGTTTATTTATGTTTCAATATCATAATGGTAACAGATGCATAAAGATATCACAGTAATAATGTGAAATCAAGCAAGCTCTGCATTTAAAAAGCAAACCCCAACAAGAACAAAACCCCACCAAAACCACCCCATCACTGAAAGTACCGAAAGAAGAATGTATACCTCTGGAGTCATGAGGGACTACATCTTTCTTGAATGAATATACGACTGCTGATTTTAACTTGGATGGAGATTCTTTAAAAAAAGAAAACGTGTTTTTTAGTAATGGTTTGTGGAATTTAATGTTTTGGGTTTTTTTTTTTTAAGTTTTTGAATAATCCACCAGAAGAAGCGCCACGGAAACCTGGGATTTTCCCCAAGACAGTAAAGAATAAGCCTGTTCCTGCATTGAATACAAGTAACAGCAGTGTAGTTGGTAAGTGTTACTAAGTTACTGGGATCAAGAAACAAACTGTTTTGTGCCTCAGCTTCCGAAGAGAGAATTTTGAACTGCTGCGTTACTGCAGTCTGATCTGATGTTTCTTAAACTTTATAAAAATAAAAATGCATGTTGCTGTTTGTTTGTTGGCCAATGTAGGCTTAAGAATGAAAGTGTACAACTGAAACATAGTAAGTTTCTGCCTTTTTGTTTTCCTGGTTGATAAAGAACTTATTTTCTTTTTTTCCTCTGTTGCCTGCTGCCACCATTAGTCATTGGTAGGCTGGCAGAGCAGCTTTCAGACTGTACAGGAAATCATTATGGAAGCATTTAGCATTAGCAAAAGACAAGTTTGACCCAGATTGTTTTAAAAATATTGAAGGGAAAGATACAGACATAAGAGCAAAGTTATACTTAAACGTTAGTGCTGTTCAGATGAGTTTGTGATCATCTGGCATATTATAGAGCAAACCGTGTGGTATTCTCTCTGCTGAAACTTCCTGTGAGAGAACTATGAAGACAGTGGATTTTTGCCTTTCTTCCTCATTTGAACTTGTGCTATTTGAGCAGAGCTGTCTGTAGCGGAATGAGCTTCTTACAGCATATTTACAGTTCCACTTACGTGATTCATAAGTGCTCGTAAAAACCTGGAGGATGTTGCTGAGAAAAGAATCCTGAGCTCACAATCGAGTGCGTTTCCAATAAATACTATTTACTATAACTTACAAAGCAACATAGCAGGATTATGCTGCAGCTTTCATCACTGAAACATTTTCCTTTGTTTCTGATGGTGTAATAAAATTTCCCAGACTTCAGACATCTTCCTGTCTTTTTCATAAGCATAATGATGAATCATATGTTTTATTCCTCACTATTATCACTAATTCTTTGTTACACCAGTAACTATTGGCAGGGGGGTGGGAATCAAAGAAAAAAACCTGCTTTTTAAACCATGCTTTAAACCCACTTAAGAGAGACTCTGCTACTTCGTACTGCATCCTGCCTATGTCAACTTTGAAGCAAGTATTGAAAATAAAATTATCTCTTTGAGATGGGTTAACATGCTTTAATTTAGTAGCCAAGTACTTGCTCAGTACACAAATAGTGTGATAGGTTCAGTGGGCTGAGTATCTCCTTTTATTCTCAGAATACAAATCAGCAGTCTTTTTTTATTTTCTTGTCTTTGTTGTTTGGCCTGGAAGGAGGACGGTATCTCTTCTCAAAGACAAGTAAGGGATGACATAAAATGTGCTTTTGTTAAGGAGAAGCAAAGAAGTCTTGTGCCTTTCTTTTTAATTTCAGAGTAAGTACTTCAGGAATCCTGTAGTCAAGCTGCCCTTGTGACCCGAGGGTCTTTCTCACTTTGTGAGACTGAGTCTTATCTGTGTTTTTTTTCTCTTCTGCTTAAAATGCCTAGGAAGAACTTTGGGACAATGTATTGCATCTCTCCTGTAGTTAGAGAAGGCAGAGACAGGTGTATTATTTAACAACCCAGATGATCATGACATGCAGTATTGTGATTGTTTACTTAGGTCAGTTAATCTAGTTTTTAATCATTGGCAGTTTTAAGTATTGTATTTTTAATACAGAAGAGAAGAAGAAGAAGAAAAAGAAGAAATCCAAAATCAAGAAAGAGAGCAATGTACAGGCAGCTGTAGAGTCAAAGGAATCAAACACGAACACTACAACAGAGCAAGTACCCAAGTCAAAAAGACATAGGACTTCATCGGAGTGTTCAGAAATGGAGGGAACTGAGACCCACAGGCAGCCCTCAAAGAGAGAGAAAAGAAAATGGGACAGAACAGAAAGCTCAGAGGTACCTTGGGAGAGCAGGCCAGGGAAGAGAAAAAGAACCAGCTCTGGCGATGGTGAGGCATCGACTCCAAAAGTCAAGAAAACTGTTCAAAAGGATGAAGTTCATCCTGTAAAAGAGGAAACAACAGAAGCTCCAAAGGACTCCAATGGTAAAGTTTGTTGCATGTCTTTTTAGTATTTTCAAGATTTATATGCATGAAATCAAATGGCAGATGCATCTCTTACAGACTACAAATGCCAGGCTTAGTAATGAGGGAAAAGTCTAGATCAGGAGAAAAGCTTGAGTTGTAGAAAACTGCTTTCTTTGCAGTTGAAATAGTGTTTGAAGTGGCCTAAGTTAAGTAAACGGGAATCTTAATATGCTAGAGGGTCACAAACAAGGGAGGAAAGGGGAGTTGCAAAGAAGGTGGCTGGAAAGCAACAAGAAATGTAACAAGTGTATGCATTAGTGAACTGACTTTTGGAGGCTGATAGGTTTATTAATTGGATTAAAGATTACTGAGTAAAACTCAGTAGTGGTGGAAGACTGAGACACTGAATTTCTGTCTTTGAAAGTTTGAAAACTGAACTGGTAAAAGGTTGTTCTGCTTGGGTCAGTAGGTGAAAAATGGTTGATATGGTGGAGGCATAACAAGGTCAGTTAAGGAATATGTGGTGCTCCCTGCAGTTAAATTTAAACCTGGTAATGAGTCACTCTAAGGAGATAAGGTGCGTGGAGAATAGTAAAGAACTTTTAACACTGAAGCAGGTAAATCTCATCAGAAGTAAAAATAGTTCACAAAGTAGTTAATATCTATAGAACTTTACTAAAGCGACGTATGGATTACACAGTCGGCCTAGGCAAATGGCGATGGTATAGAAATCTAGATAAGCAAGATTAAAATACAAAAGAAAAAGCTGATGATCCCAGTTTCTTATGCGAGATAAGAAAAAAAGCAATAGCTGGGATTAAAAGCTGCATGGAAATCACATTTGGCTTGACAAGAATCCATGGTTAGAGGCTAACCTCAGGTAGTTGAGAAAGTGGATTAGAAATAGGTGGTAGGCTCTGATTTTTGTGATAGGGTTTTCATTCAGATTTGAATCAAAGAACCAGTGTTCATTAAAACTATTCTGGCTAACAAACTAATACTATGCCATTTTATGGAAATATTCATTCAGGCTGTGTTATTAAACACTTTCCGTTTGGACTTTTTAATGTAGACATTTCTGCAGAAGATGACAAAGATAAAAAAGACACATCCCTTTCGAAATCTAAAAGGAAACACAAGAAAAAACACAAAGAAAGACACAAAATGGGTGAAGAAGTCATTCCACTCAGAGTACTCTCCAAGTAGGTTGTGAAACTGATGTGTGTGAGTAGCTTATGGTACCTGGTGGATGGGGAGGTATTTGTTTAGTTGCTTCATAGCCTTTTTGTAGCATAAAAGCATTCTATATTCTGTGGTTTCACTGAGCCAATTATTGCATTTTTTCTCAGCAGTACTGGGTACTGATGTGGAGTACAATTAATTCCTTTGGAACCAAACCTGCCTTCTTAAAGGGGCACCTAAACTAGAAAAGATTTCTTTGTTTCAATAATGAACACACTGCAACACACACCACAAATTAAAAAGCTGATCTGCTGCTCCTGGGTGAGACAAAGGCTAGCAATCGCAGCTTGTTCAGTTTTGTTTTATCCTTGTCCAGTCCAGGATTAGATAGATACAGGCTTGGTGGGCTCTCACCTTGTTTGTTCACAGATTATGTCATAAATTCTCAAGTATGCACTAGACTTCTTGTCAGTACAGCTTTTTTTTTTCATTTAGTTTGATTTGTTGTAGTTTTAACTGCAAAAGGCAGTAAGTAGTGATGGCCTTTTGACCTGCATGTGGGTGTTTTTTTTTTTAGCTAGGCAGCTTTTTGCCCTTTTCCAAATCTCAGGCACTTGGAACATTGTTCTTGTTGCTTTGTGTACCCTCTTGCAAGTGTTTTTTTTGGGGAGCATGCAGTTACTGTATGATTTTTGTAAAGTTACAGGAAACTTTTACAAGTCAAATTTTGCATACTTTATTGATTTACAAATGATTTCACAGTGTTCATTTTGAATATTCAGACTACTTAAATCTTTGCATGTCTGACAGTCCATCACCATTGCTAAAGTGCAATTCCAATTTTTATACAACAGAGTTGCATATTAGCAACAGTATTAGCCTGTAGCTGAAAAGGTTCAGATACCAGTTTTCAAGTCCGATTAATGACTGCTGTGTAGAGTTCTGCCTAGAATAGTTCCGCCTATAACAGTGACTGTGTAAATCACCGAAGTCATGGCATTCCAGAAGTTCAACAAAAATATTTGTGGCTCTTAAATGTTGGGCTCTTTAGGAGTCACCACAACTAAAACATGGAAGCACTTACTTTTTTAGGCATCCAGCAAGTACCTCCATGTTAAAGTAGAGGGGGTCCTTGCCATCTTGTGCTGTACCATGATGCAAAATTGCGCTTTATGCTTAACACGGAGGCCACATGTGCATTGTAAACACATCTGTTTTGGTATGTCGATAATGTATTTCCTAGGAAGAGGGAAGGGTTTCCAGTTGAGGAAAAAAGGATTCACCACCACTAAAACATGGAAGCACTTACTATTCAGGAACAAAGCAAGTACATCCACATTTAAGTTGTGGGGATCCTTAAGTGGTGACACTAAATAGTAACAAAAAAAAACCTTTGAAAAAAGCATAGTATATACAGAGTTCTGATAATGCAATAATACGACATACATATTACTGCAAGTGGGCTTCTTTGAGCTGTAGCTAATTTCTAGAAATGCATTCAACATTAGGATCCACCGCCACTGAAACATGGAAGCACTTACTTTTTTAGGCAGCAGGTACCTCCATGTTAAAGCGAAGGGAGTCCTTAATTCAAAAAATGCTTCAAATTTTTCAAACATACAGGCCGCTGAAAAATTGTCTTATTCAGCAACACTTATGCTTTTAGTTCTTGGAGAAGCATGCTTCATCTGCTTTCAGTCAAAATTCTTCGTTTCTCTTTTCCCGAGTCTAAAAGTCTTGCAACAGAAGTGTAGACAAAAAGGAAAAATCCTGCATGGTATTTCAGTATTGTGATCAGGATTCACCTCTACTAAAACATGGAAGCACTTACTTTTTTTAAATCACAGAAAGCACCTCCATGTTAAAGTAAAAGGGGTCCACAAAAAAGTTATCAACGATGCTTGTCCTCTTCCGCTGAGATTCTGAGACTACTGCATCAAATACAGAGAAAGAGTTTTAAACTTTAGTTAAGTACAGCAAGGGGGGGTAGTTTTAAAAAAGCATAAGCATTGCAAATACTTGCCTGAGTCATTGCCCATGGTCTGCTCCTCCTTCCAGTCAAGTTAGCAAGTGCCTCCTTGAGCTTGTATTTATACCATACCTTGCTATGGAATGGTGTTGCCTTTTTATCTCTAAGAATCATTACGTGGGTCTTTTGTTATTTTAATGTCTTTGCTCTGTTGAGAATGTATGATCCTGGGTGAGTCTGGATGCTTTTTTGAAGTATACAGTTGTCAATGTTAACAGCTAAAACCATTACCACAAGATATCCTCCTCTTTAAAAATCCTCTATCAGCTTGTTTGATAGCACAGATTAGGGTAACAATGAGTCGTTCTCACAGTGGCACTATAGGCATTGTGTTTCTGTAGAGCAAAGCTCTAGCTGTTTGCAGAAACATCTCCATGTTAAATGTATGTAAATATATAAATTGCTTCCATGTGGTGGTATTTTTTAACCCAAATGCATTTGAATAGTAAGGAATGTTCTTATCTCAGTAGGTTTTTGGTGAGTTTAACCAGTTGTTGATTTTCCATCAATGATTTTTCTAGAAAATAAATGACTGATTCTTAATATAGTAACACAGGAGTGGGTTCACTGAACTAATTCTGTGAATTCGGAGTTCGCTGTCTCTGAATTAAATCTGAATTTAATGCCTATGCTCTGTGTAGTTCTAGTAGAAAACACAGTTTACCAAGTTGTTCTGTATGCTTTCTGAATATGTAAAACAAATTTGGGAGTCACTGTATTTGAGTGATAGGTTGACCTTGTTAGAACTTTCCTGGAGTATTAAAACCTAAAACAAAATAATAAAAGCCCACATATTGACAAGGCTTAATTTGACCTAAGTGCAGCGAGATCTCTAGTGGTCTCCACTGCTCACCAAGTTCAGCTTAAGCTATTTGTAAACTGTTGTGTGTTAATTTATGACTGAGTTTCTGAACATTTTCTTGTTTACAACTGACATCCTATGCCTGTGTTGCTGCTTTTAGGACCGAATGGATGGATTTGAAGCAAGAATATTTGGCCCTTCAGAAAGCCAGTATGGCCTCCTTAAAGAAAACCATGTCTCAAATCAAACCTGAGCCTGTGCGAGAGATGGAAATGCAATCTTGTGCACAGAAAAAGCCTCAGTCTGAAAATGACAAATGTAATCCTGTTTGTGATGGTTTTTGTCTTGTTTTCTTAGTGATTCTAGTACACAAACATAAGTAATTTAAGACACTGGTCCTCCTGAAACGCTGCAAAATAGTTTTATTTTCTAAAATGGTGGTGCTTTCTCTGAACGCCAAGCAAAGCCCCCTCATTTAGATAGATTTTGGGCTAAGGAATTTTATAAGCAAAAACCAAACAAGTATTTTCAGCATATTCCAGTAGCACTTCTTAAGTGTAAGGATCTTCTTAGGTAATTGTAATTATAAAAGCCTCAGAGAGGTAAATCAAGAATTAGCTTTTCTGGTGATGTAACTTGGGCCTGATTTGTTTAGGCTGAACTATACCTGCAGCAATTTACAAAATAATTTCTCTAAGTAAGGCGTTCAAAAAATGGCTTGCAATTGGGTTTTATCAGCTTTATGGTTAAAAGTATCTTTGTAATTATGTCCTCTTAGTTTAATTTCTACATTTTTCAGAGATTGACTTTCTCTTTTTTGCTCTAGATCCTCTGTACTCCACTAACTGCAATACAAACGTTTCACTGACTGTCTGCTTATTTTTAATGACTCTAGAACTGAGGGTTCAACTATTAACTGTAATCAATAGAACATAAATATACTTAGAAAAAGACCCTGTAGGTTATAAAAACTTCTCTAAGACTCTTTTCTTGAAGCTCTTTTCTTTTTCTGTTTTTTACTGACATTGACTTTACCTTGCGAACAGTCTTGGGCCTGGATTTGGAAAAAAAAAAAAAAATCAAAAAAACCAAAGAAGTAATCTGAAGTAGCAGTATTTGATGCCCCTTGTTTCATTTCCTGTGTACATCATGTTGCTTATGTGCTTTCATAGCATCTTCAGTTTGTCAAGCTAATAAATGTGAAAATTTTCTTTCCCCCGCCCCTCCCATTTTTAAACTGACCAGCCACCAGAGAAGATCCTGCCCCTCCTGCCAAGGCTAACACAATGGGGCCCCAGTTCGTGAGTGGAGTAATTGTGAAGATCATTAGCACTGAGCCCCTGCCGGGCAGGAAGCAGATCAAGGTAATGCCTTTGTAACCTCAGGGTAGCTGTTAGCCTTTCCTCTTACAGTGCCCCCCAAATGTTTGAATACAGAATACCATTTAAACAAGTCTCACTGATATTTTTTTTTTTTTAATTCGTTTGGCCGGTAGCTGTGTACAGATTCTTCTCTAGTACCTGCTAATGGCAGCTTTGACAACAGGGTAAAGAGGATATTTCAAAGCAAAAATTAGCCTTTTAGAGTGCTTCAAGCAATGTCAAGTTTATAAGGAAAATAATGACAAAAATGAAGAAAGATGAGTAGTTCTTTCCAGTTTAAAAAGAGAAGTTGAGTACAAAGTGGGTGCAGTGTTATGTATTTGTCATAGCACCAGTCATTCTGGCACAATTCAGGTCAAGAAATCTGTAATGGGATATTGGTGTTTTTAGCATTAACAGGAATTTGGGGGCATGAAAATGCACTCTGCATGAGAAAACAATTTTTTTCAGTAAGAAAGTCACAGTAACAAAAACTCCAGTTCGGTGAGAGTGACAGCAGTAGAATTCATTCACCCATTTATTTATTTATTTGTTTGTTTGTTTGTTTGTTTGTTTATTTTCTCCCCCTATGGCAAGTACTCTTTTTTTTTCCCCTCAATTTTAAAAAAGTGTTTAGGATAACTTAAATTTTGTTTCTTGTCATGATATGAAGGTTACATGTGTTAAGTAGAATATTTTCTTTAAAGGAAAATGGCAGTTTTAAGCTGCATCCTTTTGAAATTGAAATATTTAAAGTTTTCCAAAGGAAGTAACGGGCTTTTTCCAGATACTGAGTTTCACATGAATGTGACAAAGGACATTTTCTTTCAAAAGTTGCACTTTTCGATGAATAACAGCTGGTGAGAATTTGAACAACTTGAGCTCATGTTGGAATAAATATTCAGGCCACTTAGGGCAATGAGAGAATGGTTCAAAATGTGAGTTCTGAGAACTTCTCAAACTACCTATATTTGTAACTGAGTCGTCCATTTGAAGTCACTGGCTGCTTGCAAGTGTGTGAAGTTTAGTGTGTGCATAAATCTCAACAAGATGAAAGATGTCTCTCTCTCCCTGAAAACAGACTGATGACAGGGTTTCAACTCAATCAGTCTTATCAGCCTAGGTATATTTGTAGGCGGTTGTCTGAGTGCTGGAGACACTGAGACAATGTAATAGTTGTCACTGTAACATTTGAGGGCCCCTTTGAATGCAGTATATACCTTACTGTGTTAAGGTTGTGTCACAGCTTTAACATATTGTGGTCAGGAGGTAAGCTTCCTGTTCCTGCAATAGCTGAAAACAAACTTAGTTTGGTATTTCCAGTCATTCTTTTGGCTTAATTTCTGGGAAGTGTTTCAGGGAAAACTAATGCTTTATGAAAGTAAAAGGGGACAAAATAAGATTGGTGTGGCCTTCGTGGTTATTAATGATGTCTTTGGTTCCCATAATAAGTAGACAGGCAAAATATTTCACAGAATGTTAGCTAACAAACAAATAAGGCAAGGTCTTTAGGGAGACATATAATTGCAGAATACAACTGTAGTTTGAAGAAGCAATCATCTTTAACGTGCACCAGCGCCTTTTTGGGTCAGCAGTGGAAGCTGCAAACTGTACTTGACACTTACTGGATTTTTCTGGCCATACTAGTTGCTTTTATGAAAGGTGTAACTCTTTTTGACAAAACCTTTCTTTGCTTGTGTTCCTGGACTGTCATAGCTACAGCAGATGCTACCACGAAGCAATGCCTCTAGGTTTTTTTCCTTAATAAACTTTCAGAATTGATCTGTATTCCTGATTGTGTGGCAGGCTTAATTACTTCCACACACTGGAAAGGTCTTTGCAGAGTAGTTTTAATATTATTTTGATGTTTTGATTTTTTTTACTTCACTGCTTCCATATTTTGCTGTTAGGTTGCTTAGTAAAGATCATAACATTTGCCAACTCCAGTAAACTGTTTGGGTCGTTGTAGCTTTCCAGGTATGCGTGACTTCGGGATATCAGAATTAAGAGTGGAAAGTAGCTTTGGATGGCTCTCAAACAGTCTCAACAGCATTGGCACTTTATTTTTGTTTTAAGGCTGTCCTTGGTAGTGGAGGGTTAAAAGCAGTGTGTAATTCTTGAATAGAAACATCTTACTTGAGCTGCCTGCTGTGAACAAAATTGACTAAGAATGTGTGGTCTTGGTTAATTTCCCTAACAGCAGGTATTAGGAGTGAAGTACTTCATCTGAAAGAGCATGTGTGACTCTTCTCCCTTCAGCTGTCAGTGAAAATTTTCAGGCAGAGGTCACTTCATGAAGATAGGAAGGGTTAGTTTACTACTACTCATTTCTCAAATAATCTGCCATGAATGAGCTTGTTTTTATGTATTTCATGCATAGAATGAAGTTAGATATTTTTCTGTTGGACTGACGTGTATCAATGTTATAGTACACAAATAATTTTTCTTCTTGTAGAAAAGTCCATACAGATACAGTATTGAAATAAACGAATAATTACTGGTGCTCCATTAGTAAAATTATTCTTATTTTAAAAAAATCTTCAGGAATTAATGGTTTAAATTGTTCTTGGAGGGCAGGATGAGAGATAAATAGATGTTGGCTCATAAATCAGAATTCAGTTATACCCTTCTGAGGAAAATATATTAATTCAAAACTATTTGGCAAGAGATTAATTGATTAAATGAAAAAGTTCAGTTATTGCCTTCTACTTCGTGACCTTTTTGAAAATGTCAATGATCTACAAATGGTCAAAAAGTCAAATGTTTTTATATTCTTTTTTTTAAGTCTGATTTGTGGTCTGTGTTCTCTCACATCCTTTGATAGGATGCTTTGGCAGTGCTGGCTGATGTTGCTTATGTTGACATGCTGGAGGGAGACACAGAATGTCATGTCCGTTTTAAAACTCCTGAGGATGCACAGATTGTCATGAAATCATACAAAGAAATACAGATAAAAAACAACTGGAAATTCGAAGTTCTCACTGGTAAGACTTCTTTTTTTAATGGTAGTACAGGAGAAGACTTAAGTAGTGTGAAAAAGATTGTATCGCACGGTAACTTTATGGATATATTTAGATAGCTTTCTAGCTGGGGAAAAGACGGCAATTTTTGTTTCCTGTGAGTCTTCTCATTTTGCTATTATAGTGAAATTAGTAAAGCAGTAAGGGGTTTTATGCTATTGTTCAGATCAAAATAACAATTTTGCTTGCCTTTCTCACCTTAAATCTGTTCTTTTCAGATTGATTGATTTACATCACTTTTAGTGGCAACGGACTATAGAACTTAATTCACATTTCAGCTTTATGAATATGACATTCTGATGATGCAAAATAATTTTAAATGAAGATTTTCTTGAAAATACTGAACTTATGTGTGAAATAACAGGACAAGGACCTAACAGCATGGATACACTTACAGTGGTTTTAGCACTTGCCCTCTAATTCATCTTTCTTTTTTTCAGGAAACTGAATAAATAACTTCTGCCACAGTACTACCTCTTTTTAAAATTGTGTTTACACTAAACTTTTTACGGGCTTACTTTGGAACTTCATCCTAATGTGTGTTATTTTTTTCTGAAATTACTGTGCTGTTCTAAATTCACATCTTGTATTAGATTGGACTAGTCTTCCAAGTGTAGAGAAACCTCTTTATGGAAGTGAGGGGTAGAAGAAGGGGGGAGGGGGGAAGCCTCTCAAACTTGGTTACTGTATTCATAAAACTTTTAAACTCTAGATAGGCACTAAAAATCCTAAATGCACAAAAAACAGGTAAAACAATCCAGACGAGATTCTCTCATCTCTGTATTTAAATATTTTGCCACAGTCCTGCACAGATCCTCACATAGGGCCCGGTTCCATGCATGCAAAGATGTAAACCCTCATAAATGTCAATTAAGGACTGCAGAAGGAAGAGCTATAATGGAAGCATCAACTTTCATAATATCAAAGTTAATTTAAATTTGAGAGTCACTGAATGCTGCTAATGTCATTTGGAGGTAAATTGTCTCCAGAGTGTCCTGTGTTCCAGAGATCCAGAAACAATTTGAAATACGGCATTTTACAGCTGTGTGCCCTGTGTGTATTTCTCTCTGGTTTTGTATCCATATATAAAAGAGTGTAGCAGCAGATTGGAAGTAAGTGTAACATTGTAGGAGCGTTCCATTCAGTCTTAAGGTTATTTTTTTTTCCTAACTGGTTCATTGAAATGCTTCTGAAGAACGCAGAAGTGACTCATAGTAAGGTGGCACAAGGGTAAATACAGAGAATTAAGAATAAGGAAAGAATATTTAATGGTCCCTACTGCAGGGACTAAAGCTTTCCGAGTAATATTTTACTGTTTAGAACTTGACTTTGACTAAATGCCTTCAGCTTTTCATCTGACAAGATATTAAACATCTGTGGTAATATTTAGACGTTACCGTGACTGAATGTATAAATAATGCTGTTAAAATGTATGCAAAACTGCTTTACAGAATTATTAATACTGTAACTTTTACAGGAGTCTTTTCCGAGATCACTTGGAAACTTCCCTGTAACTGAAGATTTCCCATGAGACATTTGCATCACAAAATTCCTATCATGATAGTTACAGCACAGCCAGAGGAAACAGTGGCAAACTGCTTCTGACTGAAAAACAGCTGCTGAAAAAAGCTGCAAAATTATTTCCTCTCATATTCCCCCCCCATGTTGAAGTATTCCTGACTGCCCATGAAGTCCCCAGAGTTTGCTTCTAACAATGGTTTTGATGAAACAAGATAATCTCAGTCATTCCTACAGTAATTTTTTTTTTCTGTTTGATAGTTATTTAAAATCAGTCAGGGGTTGAGTACATCAGTAAATCAAAGGGCCTCCGAGTGCTGTGGTGAAACTTCAGCTAAAACTGAGCTCCCTCTGCTAATTACATGAAGAGAGTGGTGTTTGCATGTTTCCTTGCTTGTTCTTGTTAATTTTGTAAAACTCCTTGCTCAGGAAAACTTAGATACCTTGGCAATCCAGTCCTAAACCTAATAAAATGCATAGGATCTTGATTCGGGTCCTGTCCAGCTCATACAGAACAGAGACCTTGGTGTCAGCTTTAAGCTTCTTTGGACAGAGTTTTTCTTTTCTTTTTGTTCACCTCGGTATGTGTTGGTCAGATGTTGCAATGCTGTATGACTTCTCTGATGCTGAAATTTAAGGTTGATCGGGAAATACTTGTTAGGTTTCCCCAACAGGTATTTTCACATGTGCTTACCTTAGTTAGAAAGGATTCCTTCTCATCACGGTCTGAAAACACTGCATCCATTTGTACTGAATATTTTTTTATTCATGTACTGTAACGTTAATTTCTTTTTCAAGGTGATCATGAACAACGTTACTGGCAGAAGATTTTAGTGGACAGACAAGCTAAACTTAACCAGCCTCGAGAAAAGAAGCGGGGTACTGAGAAGGTAATTTGCTAGTAAATTTGTTTCCTGTACAGCCATGGTTGAAAATATGATTCTGTTTCTGTGTAGGTCTACATTTTTGGTACTTTAACGTTTGGCTCTGTATTTAATGTGGTTAAATCACTTTCTACTGACTGCAGCAGAGTTTTACAGCCACAAAATAGAAAACAGTGTGGCTGTCCTGGTCCAGTTGCCAAATGCAAGGCTTGTCTTTATGGAGACAATCAGAGAAAGTTAAGTCCATGACTACAGGCATGAAGTTAATTTGTAAGCTGGATTTCCTGTGAAAGTCTGCCTGGATGAGCTTGTTAAAAAGTAGTCTTGTTTTGCTCTAGTGTGAAGAAGTCTAGTGCTTTAGTCTTACTTCTCTAGTATGATAAAGAAAATGGTTTTCTTCAGAACGAATCTCTCTTTTTCTCACGATTGACGCGGGCTTTTAATTTGTACAGTTCTGTGCTGCGGTGAACACTGTTGTGTTCCTAATGTAGTCAAGGGTCTATGCACCAGTGTGTATGTTCTGCTCCAGACAAATGTGAATGCTGCTGCAAACATCTATAGCTGAGAGGCTTCCAGACCAAAACTGCCTCACATCTAGTGAAATTTCCTTCCAGCCTTGACCTTGCCGTGCCAGCCTTGACCTTGGCGTGCCTGTCAGGCTACAGTGTTGAGGGAGTGTTGCAATGAACTTGCAGGGTGCAATTTCCAGTCCTACCCCAGAAGATCCTTCCAGGCATGAAGGGTTCGTGATTAAGCCAGTCAGATCCTTTACCTGACAGAGAGGAGCCAAAGAGTATTTCACAGACATTTTATTGCTAGGTTTACTTCACACACATTGCAGATAAGGTTTCTGAGTTGGCTTTAACCTGAATCTTTATGCTGCCGCTTGCAAAACTTCAAAATCATCTGACCTTAATTATTTGCGGGTGACTTTGGAGACTTTATTGTTTCCTAGGCGCCCCAGTGATGCACACGATACCAAAATTTTCCTAGTTGTTCCACGTGTAATTGAAAATAAATATTACATTGACCTAAAGGAACAGCAATTGTACAGATCAAAACTTTGTCTTGCACCAGGCATATTTTGCAGGTATTACCTTGTTTGTCTAAATGTTCTTTCAGAGATCCCATAGACAAATGAATCTGGTTCTTTTAAACGAAGGTGAGCATAAAGAATTTCCCCAAATGACTTGATTTAATTTTCTTAAAAGCATAAAAATGGCCTTGGCTCTAGCCATTACTCTTTAATATAAGCAGTAAGGGAATGTGAACACAAGCCTTTTACTGAGTGCTGGCTGGTTTTTTAAATGTACTTTTGCTTTTTTAAACAAAAGGTGCCAGTGGCACCTTTGACTTTTAATCTGGACTGTAGGTGCCCTGCTCTCACGTTTCTGTTCTTCATCTTTTGAAGACTGGTATTTGTCGACCAAACTGGTGTAAAATGGCCAGTAATGTACCTCATCTAGGCTTTCAAATATCAACTGTCTCCGTTCTGCCTAACAATAGCAGCAGCAAGGATGCAAACTCCTGCTCCTCCCCCTTACCCATCCTCTGGCAACACTGGGAGGTGTTAACTTCAAAGCTTAGTGAATGCTATTTAAATGTTAACGCTGTTAAGCAAAACATCAAGAAAAGAATGCCTCGCTGTAGTCAATAACTCTTAACCCTTTCGTTACTTTTTGACGGTCTGTATTCCAGAAATATAGACTGAAATTAAGAAAAAGTGTTTCTTTCTCTGTTCATTAATGTTACTTTTAATCTTTTATTTGAAAATTCTTCTAAAGTACTCACAGGTTGACTTATTTTGAAGGTCACAATAAATGGAAGGAAAAAAGTAATATAATGATTCATAATTAAACATGTACAGCTGAATATGCCATTAGTGTATCTAAACATGTACAGCTGAATATGCCATTAGTGTATCTTTCTGGTAAAGATCGATTTTGTTAAAGGTTTTATAATCCCTTACAGGATCTCTCTTTGAGGATGAGCATTTGCCTATTAAATGTTTCATACTTATAATAAAGACAGCATCTTATACTTTCTTTCAATTAGAGTTTGTCGGCTCAAAAGTTACATTCTTACAAGCTGTATAGCTTCAGTGATGTCGATGTGAGTATAGTGATAATGAACTTGCATATTGTTGCATGGACTGAATCATGTTACAGTAACAGAGCAGAGATGCTTTTGAGTGTAACTTTAGGCAGTTTGAGATTCCTCTTTTCCATGTGTCCTAAAAAGTATAGGCTTACTCAGCTGTCCTGCGATGGGTCCTGCGGCATGCCAGGACAAGGGTTAATGATCACTTCAGCAGAGGGTTTCTGGCATCATGCTTCCTGCGCCGGGGGGGGGGGCG
>JAVKLA010000007.1:8787817-8808292 GCA_034782735.1 Sagittarius serpentarius
ACTGCGTGCTGCCCCGGCCCCCCCCCCCCCGCCAAAAAAAAAAAATCGGTAGAGATTTTAACTTCTCTGGCATACTTCTTAAACTAAATGTCCACAAGAGACTAGATATCCCAAGGTTCCCCAGAGCTTGTGACTAATGCCTAGCCGTCCTTTGGAGGTGTTCAGTGTCAGGCTTTTCCCCCAGGCCTGGTTGTTCATTGTCACCTCTGTGCTCTCCTCTGCTGCCCCTTCCAAATCCATGTTCTCTTTAGTCTGCTCTTCACTGCATGCTAAAACAGCCATAATGATTTAGTGATACAGATTTAAAACCTTCTTGCCAGAACTGTTTCTTTAGGGCAGTTCCAGTTTTTGAAGACCTAAAGCAATTCATCAGTCTGTAGCCTTAAATTCTCTAGACTGACTGATTAAAGTCTTTTGTTCACAAAGCAAAGGCATGAGTGCCTGCAAGCTTTCCACTTGGGTACTTGTCTTCTGGGGGGAGGTGCTGCTGAAGCTAGTTTGCACCTTCTACACCCCCTTACACAGAAGGAAAGGAGGAAGTTTAAGAGGGTGGGAGTGGTGGTACAAGTGAAAGGTATTTGGTGAGGAAGTGAGAACTGGGTATTTGTGAAGGGCGGAATAACTTGCAGAATATATGGGAAAGGAGGATAGTGGGAATGCCTGGGCACAGCCCACACTATTCTCTTCTGATTATGCCTGGGGCTCAGGGGCTGTGTCCTTGCAAGACTCTGTTCCCTGTCTGTGTGCCCGTGGGGAGAGGTCCCGCTCCAGAGTAGACATAAGCCCCTTTCCTTGGTTCTTTGCAGTTGGTATCTATGGAAGGGCTGTGGGTACCTGTTTGGAGACATGAACAGTACTGTGCTTAGAAATAGGTGCTGGATTGATTAGCTGAAAATGGGAATCCTTGAGCCTTCTTGCAAATTCTGAGGTGCTGGTATAGAAATACTCACTAGTATGAACTGGGCGGTTCCCATCTTAGAGCTTTCCTTCCAGTGTTTGTGATTCACCATCCCATATGTTGAACAAACGAGCCACTGTACTCCTCGCTTCTTTTTAGAGTTTAATGCTTCTAATCCATTTTTTCAGATACGAGAGAGTAAAAGTTACTCTTGGTTACATATTTAGATCCATTTTATTTCTGGAGAATGGTTGAGAAGGTCATCTACCAGAACTTACGGTCTGAGGCTGTTGAGACCACGTTAAGGATTGCAATCAAGTTAAATGCTGTGGGGCACAGGGGGATGTACCAGTAAAACTGTGGTAGTGTAATTATATTGCAGCACAGCAAACAATGCGTCTGTGCAGCATCAGTGTAGAGTGTAATTCCTGACTGCTCCTGACTGCCACAATCATGCAGCACCATCCTTTGCACTGCCATGCTGTGTACAAGATGCGGTGTCTGCAGGGTATAGCTGTGACCACAGTCATATGGGTAAATAATGGTAAATAATTTTATTTCTACGTGAAACTTTTCAAATCTTAACAAACCCTTTACTGGACTGCCTGGTGAGCCAGTGCCCCTTTACTTCAGCACCGGTTAATGTGTTTAGTAGTCTCCATCAGATAAGTTAATGTGGATTTATGCTGGTGCGTTACAGATGTGCCTAGATTCACAGGACTTTCCTGCTGTCTCACTTTTTATTCAGATTAGGCAGCATTCTGGTTTGGTTTGGGGTTTTTTTTGCTTTTTTTCATCTTATTCATGTAACAGTTACCTCACCAGCTTTTGATGATGGTTAAGGAATCTGAATGGGGCATCTCAGTAACAAAGCTTGTACTTTTGCTTTTGGGTATTAGTATGACTGTGTTGCAGTACTGTGGTTAAATCTGTGAATGTTCTAGTATGGATGCTGTAAAAACATGGATGCTTTTAACCTTGTTCTCGGTGTTGGGTTTTTTCTGCCCAAAGACACGGTACACAGAAATTGAAAATTAGCAAGTTGGTTATGTTCCAGAAGAGCATTTCTCATGCCTCTGTACTGGCAGCAGCTAACCAGGTACCCTAGTAATTTAAGCAGTCTTCCTAAAATGCAACTGAAAACTACCAAATCCCTGGTCAAACAGGGTTTTGAGTTAGGGCTTCCTAGCATCAGGGTTCCTCCAAACTGCACCGTTACTTCTTGAGATTAATTCTCAGCAGGGCTGTGATATGTATTGTGCTGTTTTTCCAGCCTGAAGGATGGCCCCCATCTGGATTTCAGTGGTTTCATTTCTTTGCCAACTGAGTGTAGAAAATGACACAATATTCCTAAGCCTGCCTTTTTTTTTTTTATGGTCTGACCTTGTTTTTTCTTACATGACTAACAGCATGAATCCAATGAAAGGGTAGGGGTTTTTAACTTACTGTATGAGACTGTAATTTGGGATTTTTTGAAGTCGTAATTTTGTTCTCTTCAACCATGTTGGGAGGAAGAAGGGATGGAATGGAAGGTTCTGTACTGTTCAGAGACTGAAGAGGTGCCTTACTATTTTTGATGGTACTGAGGCAATACCGAAATAAATTATGTCAGGGCTGCTTTAACTTTTTTTTTTTTTTTCAGATGTACACGTTAGCTCAGCTGTTCAAGGATTAGCCTTTTCTTATGAAGTTTGGTAAATGACTGAATAATATATTCATGATTGTGAGATAAAATCATAACAATGTGGTTTTCCTCTTAATATTTGCTACATTTTTCCTCTTTGCAGTTGATTGCTAAAGCTGAAAGAATGAGACTTGAAAAGACTCAACAAACAAGTAAACATATTCGCTTCACTGAAGATAACTAACCAAGACTGACTGTGATCCTGAAAGTGAACTAGGTGTTCAAGAAAAAAAAAATCAAAAACAAACCCCACAGACACCGCTGCTTACAGCAACTAAACCATTTTTAAGAAGGCATCAAAACCTGGTCCATTTGATTCATAATTCTGCAGACTGCAAGTATGAAGATTGTTCTGAATCCCATTTTTAAATAGGCTGAATGTCTACTGCTTCTGAGCCTTTAGGCTAAAGCTTTCTGGAAAAAAATGTATTAAGAGATCTTGCTTGAGTTCACTTCTGGTTTTGTTGGTTTTTGGGGGGGGGTTTTGTATGTTGAAGTTTTATACACTAGGTAATGAAATAAAATGCTTGAGAACTTTTCAGTTGTGCACCTCTTAATTCTTCAGTTTACTTTATGACACCATAAATAATAAAACTTGTTACTGCTATATAAACCTCTCTAGGCCTCTGCTTAGTTCATCAGATTGTTCAAAAATACAGTAGAATGACTATGTAATCTTCCATATATTTTTAAGTGGCTAGGACTGTCAGAAAATCTGTCACTGAGAAGTCTGGAAGACAATTTACTTGCGTGAAGTGCACACTAAACTGAATTTAGACTTTTTTTTTAGAAGAATCTTCGGGGGAAGAAATAAGAAAACCTTTGTTACATCTGGTAACTCTAGCTCCAGAAGTAATTCTCATTTACAGATAAGTGTTGTAGTTGTGTAGCTCACAAGTAAAGATAGTGATCTTAATGCATTTTAAAGTATTTCATTGTAGACTGGCAATATTTAAAAAAACAAAAAATCTAAACATAAAATCGGAGTGATACAAAAGGTTGAACTTAACGTATGATTAAGTCTACTGTTAAAGCTCTCTGTGTTACTGTCAGATTGTTTTGGTGAATTTTTATTGCAGGGCAAGAAAGACTCACATCGGTTTATAAAGGTGTGGAACTTCCTTATAAATAGAAGGATGAGCAAGTTATTTTGAAACTAGAAGTACATTCCTAAAATACCATCAAAGTCTCTTGAAGGAAACTGTCAATGACACTGTAGGTGTTCTTGCAGCTGTAGATTTTGCTGGTAACATAGGCTAACATTTTTAATTTCTATGCTATCAAACTACTGGAGCAGTGTAGGTATTTTAATGGTGCATATTATAGTAAAACAAAGTTTGGTGACACTGGTATATTTTTGCTACCTAAGAAAAGAACCTGCATTATTTCTGCTGAATTCTTGAAAGTCGGGTGTGTATAATGCCACAATGGCTTTGCAGTCAGGGAGAACAGGAGGCAAAGGAGGAAAAAAAAAAATAGGAAAAAATATTTTTCAAGAGATTATACCAAAGCATATTAACTGAAATGAAACTATCCAAGGTAAGAACAGAGTAGAGAAGCAGCACAGTAGCAGGAATGTTTATGGAGCACCGTTTCTGTGTGGCTACTTGTGATGTGTAGCCTAGTGCAGCAGCAATGGGAACTCTTTACTTGTACAGTCCGTAGGCTCAGGTACCACCAGCGTAAGTCTGTGTCCTTCACTCCCACAAGGCTCCGATTAGCATCTGAGCCACCGCCAGCGGACCGCATCCCTCTCCTCGGGCAGTGTGTGAGTGAATGGAGAGGATTACCACCAATCAATGGAGGGGGTATAGCAGCGATCAGACTAAAGATAGCAGAAATACAGAGGGGGGGGAAAAGTGCAAGATAAGAGACAAACTTTTGAGGCTGGAGGGGAAGAGCTTGCTAATGGTTCTTGGAAATTGCGTAAGGACAATTCCGCCCAGGGGACGGGAGGAGAAAGGTGGGGGGAAGGCTAGGAACTAACCTGTGTGCCGGGCGCTCCTCTGGGGACTTCAGCAGTATTCAGATGTTTAGTCCAATTGCAGGATTTTTTAATAATTATTTCATCTCCCACTCCTCTCTTATACTAGGTAGGTAAGATATTTGATGACGCAGTAGAGAGAACTGAGATACCTAGCTATGAAAGGAATTGATCAATGAATGTCTTCTAGGCATCCTGCCTGAAAGTCAGGAGATTTTTGTTCCATTTCTGTGGTGTGAAGGGAAAAAAAACCCGACAGCCTCCTCTGGGTAAAATGTTTTGGATTTTTCTGCTGAAATTCATTTAAGTCAAAAATGTATCCATGTTATAAATAATTCACATGGTAAATGATTCAGACTTTTTATGTTCTGTGGAAAGTGGAGCAGAATTGCAAAAGCTTAAGTTTTGGAGTGTTGCTTTTTTATTAATAATTCCTGACTTGAACGCATAAGCAAGAGAAGTCACCCTTCTGTTCCTTTCCGTATTTATGCAGGTTAAGTATTTACAATTAACATCACTTTTCTTTTTCTCCTTTTTCATACTAGTGCAGAAAACTGCTTCAGCAAGGAAGGGTGGTGTTTCGTTCTTTCTGAAGAGGTTAGCAATAGAATTTTTGCCACTTATTTCAGAAGTCATGTATGGAGAGTATGATCTATATGCTTTTACAAAAGAAGCTTGGATTCTTAAGTATGCCAGAATGGTTTATGCATTTTTTTGTCTTTAAGTACACATGACAGTTAATATCTGTTGCTGTTACCCCTCCCCATCAACATATGCTAAGAAGAGGAGGCCATCTGTCGAGTTTTACCATCCCAAGAGTTGCATCTCTAAAGGTACTTCGTATTTGACCTTACCAATGGGGGGTGCCTTTAGTGAAGTCTGGCACGTTTACCTGCAGTGGTTTGGTTTGTTGCTTAGTTACGTTTTCTGCTCTACTGTTTTTCTCTAGGTTTATCCACTCGTAGGAACTTCCCATAGTGACTTCCCCCCCCCCCTTTTTTTCTTATCCCTCCAAGAAAAACCACATTTTATTTAAAAGTTCAGGATGATACTGTAAAATCATAGGCATTCGTAACCTTCGACTGCTCACTTGGTTTTGCTTATTTTTTTTGTCTCCCTTGACTGAGTGTTTTGAAGGAACATCACTGCACATAAATCTGCCTGGAGCAAAAACCAGCATTGATTCTGCTCTTCGTTGACCCAGCATAGGGCTGAATCTGAAATTATTTTTAGCACCCATATTTTTATCTCTCTTCCACTAGTTGCAGACTCTGCATGGCAGCAGCAGGACTGTAACTGACCTATATGAGGCTTTGGTGCCAGCAGAACATTCATAATTTGGGTCTTTCATTAAAACGAGAGGTATGTGTTTAAAAAAAAGAAAAAGTAACAGTAACATTTGTTTGTAGATCTTGGCACCCATTATATTGTTCGCCCAAAGGCTTCTTCGATTTCTCCTCTGACACAACATTTCCCAGCTTAGAGATCGGCTTTGTGAGTATTGTCTTTGAGCAAGGACTATGCTGGTTACCTTAGTGGTGCCAACTTGCTGACTGGGACCAGGGCTCCATTGTGTTGGGCTTCGTACAGATAGAGAGCTCAGAAGTAAGAGGTGACAGGAGGAAGTGGAGGAGGAGGATGGGAATGGAGGTGTGCAGTGGTTGGTGTGATGGCAACAGAGAGTCATTTTTAATGAGCAAGTGGAGGACCTCAGTGGTGCAGAAAGAGAGCAGCAGGGCCTCCTTGCTCTCAGCCGCAGAGCCAGTGCATGCCTCTAAGGGACACTCGCGCTACCCACATCTTCAGATACCTATCCTCTCATTTTCTGACCGTCTGCCTCCCACTAGCTGTGTTTGTGCAGTAAAAGTGCTGGAAGGAAGAATGTGGTTTTAGTAAAACACCCGGGCTCAAAAGCAGCAGCCTGATGCTCCACTATTACTGGACCTGCGGGTTTTTAGTAGCTAGCGGTCTGCAGTCAGTGCAGTATCCCACTCACGGTGTGATGCTTGTACCCTGTTGCCCTTTCTACCTGTCCCTGCAGTGTAGAAAAGCTTCTTTACCTTTGATTTTGCACCTCATTTTAATTTTTAAGTTTCGTGTTTGACTGTCCTCAATCTTGCTGTCACCTGGAGCAAGCAAGAAGCCTGGGGGCTCAGTGGGGAGGGAAATATTTGCGCTGAATTACAGTTCCCACAGGAGACTAGTTACCATGAGATGCCAAAGTGCTCTTGTCTGGGGCGTGTGTGTCTACAGTGAGAGAACTTCCTAAATATTTATCTGCCTCCTCTCTTGACATGCTGTTTTCCCCAAAGACTATGTCCTTCTCTTTCACTTTTTTACCATCTGACCAAGTCTGATTTAACGTTGCTTGTTCTACCTGTTTTATCTTGCACAGCTAATACTGGCGTTCTGTATGTTCTTTTTTTTGTTCTCTCAAGATGTACTGTGTATCCTAGTTTAGATCGAGCTTTAAGGCAGTCCTTGAAAGCTAGCAGGTAAGTAAATCATCTTTTTCAGGGGAGGCTCTAAATCAAATTAGAAAATTACTGTCTGATAGATGACAAAGGCATTTGCCTGCCCAGGTCCCCTAGAACACAGGTCAGTGTCATGCTTGCTTGCTTGCGGTACCATAGCGTCTAATGATCTCAGACGGGATTAAATCAGGGAATAATGCTGCATAATGCTGTAAAAAGAAATTAGATAAGCTATGCTTGGGTGACTTTGAAATGTGCCTGAGTGGGGAAGTAATATGGTTATCTTACCTACAAGTGATTAAGTTTCTGTGGATGGTGTTAAGGAAGTTGCTTTCTACCAGAAGCGGAATATTCTTTCTAGCATTAAATATGCTTTCTTCATGTCAGTTGTGGCTCTGTAATGGAGGAATATGGCTTGCTTACCTCGAATGTTCTGGGCATGAACTAGCTATATTCGTACCAATGATATTAAAGCATTATATTCCTAACGCACTTCCTTGTCTTGTAGCAGGTCACAAGTTTGGTCCTGCGAGTACTGAAGAGCATTTATTTTAAATGCGAGTGCACAGCTGTCGTGTTTGGGTTTTTTACCTTTACTGTTTAACTATGCCAGTAAGTGTTTTGTCAGTGTGTTAGAGAAATGACTGGGAGAACGCACTTAATAAATTTTACAAAGGAAAAAATATATATTTCTAGCTGCTTTTCGTTGTGTTGTGAAGAGGAGATTATCAGTCTGTCTCTTTGGCAGGAACGCTGGCCTAGGAGTTTGTCCCATCTCTCTCTGGGGGCCGCTCGTTCCTGCCCCGGAGCCCGCAGGTCCTGCTGCGCGGCAGTCCATGGGAGCCTGCTGTAAAGTGTGCGACCCCAAGGATCTGGAGGAATAATGGTGGGAAATTTTAAGGTGACTTCATTGCTGAGGAAGACATCACATGTGAGCACAGCCTAAGTGCCTGGCTGAAGTACCCATGCTGGGTGTACATTGCCAGGCACTAACCAGAAGTGCGGCAAACAAGTACTCACTTGCGTAGTGTAGTGCTTGGCTTTGCAGAAAGTCACCGTGTCCGAAATCGTTGACGTTCATATACTGGCTGAACGTGTGATCAAACCAACCATACAGATCTTCCGATTGCATCTTCATCCTCAAAGGGCTGTTCTCTACTGGAGCTGTGACAGAGGACTGCAAAGCTGGCGGCTCTTGGACTTGCCTCCAAAGCCAGCAGTCGCTGTTGTGGTGGCAGGCGAATCCTTTGGACTCGGGAGCTGCCAGTGCCGAGAGGCCAGGCAGTTCTCCGGGGTACTTGGCAACCCACCGGTTTTTGTTAATTTGCAAGCAGAGCCGGGCCAGCTCTCCTATTCATGCCTCTGTTTTTTGGAACCGGTGTTGACGGCGTACTTAGCATGCATAGCCGAGTTGCACCAATTGCTACAAAACCAGGAGAGAACGAAGGCAGGAGAACATGGGAGAGCTTTGCTTGCCGTTGCCGAGGCGACTCGTTTTGAGCTAGATACGTACCTGCTCATCACTGCTGCGGTGTTACTGCCTAACGGCATTTTGAGTGGAATCAGACCCCCGAGGGTGAAAAGAGGTGGGGAAAAAGGTCAAGGGAAGGCTCAAACCAGCCCTGGCACTTGAAAGCAAACGACGGCTGCGTGGGCAGAAGGGCTGCCTGTGTTCCTGCAGCAGGGTTTCTGTTTCCAACCTGCGTTGTGGCGCCTTGGTCCTGCTCGCCCCTCGGCGGTAGCTGGCTGCCAGTAACGCCGTTTCCAAATGTCTGGTTACAGTGTTGAATGCTAATGATTTGTGCAAAAGAAAGGATCTGGGATAAAATGAGGAGTGTGGTGAGTCTGATGGGAAAAGCCTTCCAGTATGGTGTGATTTTACTTTTAAGGTCATTTAACCTACCCCATTTCTCGCTCACCTTTTGCAGGGCTGGGGCAGAGGAGGAGGCAGGGGTTGCAGCTCCATCCAATTTAGAGGTTTTTATTCTATTCTTTTGCTAAGACTTTTTGGTATGGCCATTCCCAGTGAGGGGGCATGACTTGCCAAGTCTCTTACTGTATCTAATCCTTGCTCTGCCGGCCCGGGGAAGGCCGGGAGCAGGGGCAGCAGCCCTGAGGGGTGGCAGCCCCGGGGGCTGCCTGTGGGGCAGGAGGGGATCCAGCCTGGGGCTGGGCTGCAGGGCCTCCCAGGGACCCTGTGGAGGCTTTTTTGCTTTTGGCAACAAGAACGCAGAGGGCAAAGCCAGCAGAGGGCAAAGCTGCTACACGCTGTCCTGGGCTGCGTTAGGGCAGCACTGCATCCACCGTGTTTTGCTGGCTGATCGCATCGATGAAGCTATATACGTAATATTTTGGGGGGGAGCGGAAAAAGTCCCCTGTGTTCCCAGGGAGCCTGCGAGGTGGCCAGGTGCTGGGACTCAGGGTCCTCAGGCACCAGCCACGAGCCCTGGCTCTCATCTGCTGCCTGTGATGGACCTGAAAGATGCTTTCCTGGTACGTTCAGGAGAGATTTTCATCAAGCTGGGAAAATACTTATCCAAGGGTAACTAAAACTACTTGCATCTGGGTTGAATCCCGCCCCCTCCCCCCCCCCTCCCCCTCAGACAGCAGTGCTATCCACAGAGAAATTTGGGTAGTTTGGCCCTGAATTACTCTTCACAGTCAGTAACAGACCAGATAACTGCAGGAGTTTCCTCAGCACAGAGATCTCCGCTAATTGGTGGTGGGAGCATACATCACGATATGTGGGATGCAGGTTACACGCGTTCTTCCTTGTTGCCAAAAGCAAAAGAGCATAATTTATTATTAAAGTAGGAAGCTCCCCTACTCCCTGTCTCGGCGGAGGGAGCAAGTTCAAGTTCTCCAGCCCTCTGAATAATGTACGGAGCAGACGTGGTGGTTGAATACCTTTTTGCCTTCATGCTGTATGCGACTTTCTCCTTTGTTTTGTTGTGGGGGGGGGGGGGGGTTTCCCCCCACCATGGGTGGTCTTTCTGTTTGCTTTCCTTTCCCTTACCTGCTACACACTGAAATGTGGTTTTGTTATGAAAAGTGGCTTTTTGTTACCTAGTGTTTTGTGTAGCACTTGTTTGGTGAGTGCTTTGGGAATACAGCTGCTCCCTCAGATCTTGCCCATCATAGCCGGTGCCTCAGTAGATAACTTCTTGCGAGGTTTAGCCTAGAAGACCTCTTCCATGTGCCGAAGTGCAAAGTGTACTGACCTGTTGGCTCAGTTTACTCAGGCTAATAAAATGGTGGTTCAGAAACAGGCTGTGCTGTCTAGTCTGAACTTCACACTCACCCAAAAGCCTCATTCTAAACCCAAAAGCCCTGAATTTCCTCCTTTATGGCAAGTAATATGTATCAGTTATTCTTGTATAAAAATAAATTCAGTCCTATTGCAAGGTAACTTAGAAGATGGGAATTTTCTCTCCCTGATCATAAGCTAAAGTCTGTCTTCACAGTGGCTTTTACCTGGCATAGCCTCAAGAAAATGTGACTTTTTTTCAGCGCAGACAAGTTCTCATGCATGGAGGTGGGCAGAGGTGAGCTCAGCCATGCTGTGCACTCGCTGCACTCGCTTTGGGGGCATCCACTGCTGTAAAAGCAATGTGATTCAATCCACAGGAACGACAGGCTGTCCTTTCACCTTTTTCCCTATCAGTACAGAGTGTTAATGGGAGCTCATGTTTGAATACAGCTCCAAAAGCAAAGTTAGGTCACTGTTAATGAGAAGGCAGAGGGCAGTTCTGTCTGCCTCCTTTTATGTTACGTTTCTCTTTGTTATTCTCCATGCTGTAGCTGTAGACTTTCTTGCTTCTAGTCTCTTGCACTATGGCAGATACAGAAACATCTATTCATTAACTTGGCTAAAGTTTCAGGCATAATTAATCTCTTTCATACAATGCTGCTTTGGTATTATAAATATCTTTTTTTTTTTTTTTATTCTGACATTTAACACTTTGAAAGCTGAATTTGGAATCCACTGAAATTCATTGACTTGTGCTGAAACATCCACTGCAAAGCTTATTATTTATGCCACCACAGTTCATCCTCAAATAGTTTTCCTGTGTCTTTTCCCAGCAATAGCTCTGAGGTGTTTTCTGGTCTGTACTGGATTCACCCCTCTTGTCAGATGTGAAAAGGTAGATTAAACTCTGTGCCTAGAGCGAGGGAGAGTGTATCAAACAACCGCATCTCCTGGATTTTCCACCTGACAGTGGTTTATTTTGCTCATAGAAGAGCCAAGTGATTGAGATGAGCAGATTTACTCGGTGTTTTATCCTTTTCACCAAGGATTGGTCTTTGAGATGGCAGCGAGGGTCTCAGGCTGGCGGCTCTGGTCCATGCCCTGATCCCACTCCCTGCTCTGCCGAGGGTCTCAGGCCGGCGGCTCTGGTCCATGCCCTGATCCAACACCTGCGTTTACACCAGAAACTGCTCTTACGCCAAAAATCACAACTGTGGAAAAAACACAGTGAGTTTCTTGAAAACTTTAAGCGAGAAGGAAATAATTTCCCTTTTCCTATTGATTCACATAATCTTCTTCTTCCTTTCCTGTCCTTTTTTCCTGCCCGTTCCTTCTCTCTTTATCACTGGTTTCCTGGATGCCAGGATTACAGGTGAACTCCTTTCCCTCTAACGCTCTCATCACCTCCTTACCACAAGCGTATCTGAAACCCTACCGCTCTCTGCCATGTCCGTTGCTGTGCTCTTACACTGATGGAAAAAACAGAATAATACAATTTGAATTGGGGGCAAAATACTTAAAGTTATTTGGGTGTTGAAACATGCAGCTGTGCAGCCTAACTGGGTTTAGACTATATATATATATACACATATAAAATTCTGTAGCCATATATCTCTCTCTCTGTGCAACTATATATAGATACACCTGCAGTGGCAGAACAGGTCATCTGCAGCTTCCAGCAGGGAGAGACACACAGAGTCATTTTGCAGTGTTTAAGCCTGAGTTTGGCACCATCCCCTGTTTCAGATGCCCTGATTACAACTCCTGTGCTGTATTTTATATCCCGTTTGTTGTCAAAGTGTTTTACCACGGCTGGGGAGACATTGCTTGCGGCTGGGCTGGACTCTTTCCTTTAGGGAATCCTGATAACGTGGCCCACTCTTTTTAACTCATGCTTTCTTCCTTTGTCCTTCAGGTACTCCGTGTTTATTTTGTCCTAAATTGGTATGCTCGCCTCTTTGATGAGTGAAAGCAACAATTTTAAGGAATGTTCAAATACATTAAAGCACCTGGTAGCTAGTTAGTAAGCATTGAACGGTGTGTGCAGAAGAGAGAGTCCTTCCTTAGGGAGCTTCCGGAGGAGTTCGTATTGGAAAGGAAGAGCTGGAGCTTTCACTATGGGGAGGTACGGCTGTGTTGGCTGATGCTGAGTGCGTTCCCATCATATATGGAGACAATAACTTGGCCTTTGAATGTGAGGAGGCAGTTTATGTGGGGAAAGGGAGGTATTCCTGCTGAAGCTGGTGGTAGGCGGGGCTGAGAGAAGGGTGGTGCTTTCTGCAATGTTACAGTGGCACCCCACCCTGGAAAAAGACAGCTTGCCCACCCCTGGAAAATGTTACTTCTCTCCACTAGCCGAACGTGAAGGCTGCTGGACAGCAGACAATGTGTCCCGCTACGCGGGCAGACGTTAATGAAACTGTGTCACACCGGTGGTTCTTCTGTTGGCCATCACCACTTTTCCAAATTGCGATGCCTGTCTCATTCACTGCTTCGGAGAAGGCATGCAACAGGCTTGGAAAGAAGTGCACTGCCGTCACCGTGCCTGTGGCCGAATGGAGTTGCGGTCAAACAAGCCGTATCAAAAATTAAACCGAGAAGCCGAGAGCTTACAATGAAAAGTCGGAGTACCTGGCTTGAAATATTTTCTAAATATAGTGGCTTTTGCTGTCTCAGTGCAAGAGGTAGGAAAGGAAACGCTGGTGCTTCTGTTGCGTGCAGGTGGAGACCCAGACGCCGCAGGCAGTAGCAGCAGCACAGACGGGTTGAACCTGGCAGTGGCGGAAGCCGGAAGGATGAGGGGATCAGAGCTGCCGGCTGGCTGCAGACGGGAGGGTGGAAGCTCTTCTGAGCACACTACTAGGAGGTCCCAACCCAGGTTTTTAGGGTTAATTTTAAAAACTTTTTTTTTTTCCCCCCCTGTGTCTCAGCACTGTCTGGTTGTAGCCATGATGGGAACTAGAAGTGACAACACGCTGCAGGGGAGCTGTTCTCATGGGGTTTGCATCACGCCTAAAGCTGGACGTACCAAAAGCCTCCCGAGAGAGGCTGGTCTGCCAGACCCTTGGACGACTTGACCTACACCAGCCGCAATTTGGCCGAGCATCTCAGCTTCCCAAGTGAAAGGGGCTTTCCAGTTTTTTGGCGTTCACCTCTCCTAGCATACCAAGATGTTTTCTGAGCCAGACATGATGAAAAGGGGCGAGCTGGCGCAACAGGCTCCGCTTTTTCCTGGCAGAGGCAGTGCAATCCCTTCCTCCCTCTCCATGATCTCCGTGGAGAAGCGTAGGGAAGACATAACTCCCGAGGAGTGCTGGGACAGGCTCTCCTGGTCTTGGCAGCATCCCAGTGCCAAGGGAGGCCTACTTGAATGAGTGCCTGCAGATCAGGGTGATTACTCAAAGCAGCCCTGTGATACCACGCAGCTAGAGAGGGCAACACGTGGTGATGCAAAAAATAAGAATTACACATATAGAATAGTAATACCACCAAAAAAGCCTTACAGCCAATACCCAGCAAACATATTCCTCGTGGCGCTCTACTTCCCCGTTGTTTCTGTTACTCTTCTAGATCTGCCCTGCAAAAGAGAGGCGAACATCCTTAAGGAGAGAGAGGCAGCCTGGGATTTGCAGCTGCGAGGTGCTGAGTGCCGGGAGCTGCTGCCGGCCCCTCGCACCGGGCAGGACAGACCCTTCCGCAGGGGGCTGCACATGTGGCCCCGGGTCACGGAGAAGCTGAATAACGTTCATGGCCTCAGCAAGCTGACTCGGTTGTGTGACTGCAGTATCTCTTGGAAACGTCCCGTGTCTGCTGTGGAAAAGGCAAGGGAGCAATTTTGTCAGAAAGTAAAGACGTTACTTTTCAGTGACATCGCTCTGCTGTAGATGCTCATGGAATAGTTTGCGGGGCTCTCTCGGACTGAATGCAAATGTCAAATATGTTGCTACGGCCAAATACAAACAGATATTTCCAAAGTGATACGGCACTTACATGTGAGATAACAGCAATCTAAGAAGCACACATGACAAAAATCTGGCAAGACTAAATACTCATTTTGGTCAAAATTTTAAATTTTTTGTCTGATTTTAATTGCAGTGATTCAAAAAGCCTTTTCGTGCAGCGAAGAAATCTCTTGCTATTTTGAAGCTTACCAGAGAAAGCTGATAGAGACACAGAAATATAGGTGCAGCTTCTTAAGTATGTCTTCTGCCTAATATCAAGTCAAAACGAGGATCCTGACATTAGGACAGGGCAAGATGAAAGACGAAAGCCGCTGTCTGTCAGTATCAAAATACAAAGCCCAGCATTACATGACACTAATCTATGCAATACCATGGGCAGCTTGAAGGCCCATCAGGTCCATCTGATGAGGTTCTGCCACCATTTCATCTGTTTTGTATTCATCTGTCACTGAGACTCGGAGCCACTGGAGAGGAAAAAGAACTGGCGATGTCATGCAGTGGCTTTTCGACATCAATACAAGCAGCGTGGGAATTGCTAGAGGTTGTTTCCTGGTACTTATCATAGGCATCAAAATGTAGCATGGGAGAAAACCCACAAGTTGTATAAATACCACATCATCTCCTGCTTATGAATAAATACAATTGTCATTCTTCAGAATTTCTAGACTGAAAGCTACAGTTACACCGCATTTCAGCTGTTCCCTAACAAAAGGAGACAACGCGTGCCGGACTGGGCATGTCAGCTTCCTACTGGTACAGTCTGAATCCTCCTGTAGGCTCCACTACCACCACTGGATGAAAAAGGTACAGTATAGACTCCGTTAGCTGGAATGAGCTGGAGTCACTCCCTGTGGTTGTCTTAAAACAAATTAGATTAAGATCTGGCTAACGGTAGATGTTAAAAGGAAGAACAAGTAAGAGCAGCCATATACCCAGTGGGACTGAGGTTTCCTTTAGCTCGGCACCCTGTCTCCAGCAGCGCCAGCAACTGGTACCCAGGGAAGAGGCAAAAAAAGGTTAAGCAGATGCTGATGTGTCCCTGAAACAGCCCCTGAGCCTCTAGAGTGCAAAAGTATTTACTTTAACTCCTACTTTATTATCCCTTTTAGTAGGCTCTTTTTCAGTCCTCAGCAACGCCTACTAAAAAGGAAATGCTCTTTCTCTGTATTTCCCACGGGCTGCCCTACTTTACATCATCACCTTGGAGACAGAAAACACAATTCTGTGCAAATCTGTATCTGCCTGTTCCTGACTGGCGAGGAAGCAAAACCCTGACCCCGCTGAAATCCCTGGGCAGGTCACAGTTCAGTTCAGTGTGGCAGGGGCTGCGGCTTCGGGAGGTGAATGCAAGGCAAAGCGAAGTACTTTGGGCATTCCTCACAGGTCGCGGCACAGCTCGCCATTTCTCCCCTTTCTGCGTTTCTACCCTTTCTGCGGCGCCTTTGTTCTCGAGCAGTTTCCATGGTGCCCCTGCTTTGTCTGCAGACCTGTCTGCACTTCTCCAACGTGCCACACAAGATGATTTTACAAGGCGGTGCATCGTGTTGCATGGCTGCGCTGCAAAGCTGTAGCACAGGCTGCTAGGCATCGGCCGCCACGAATATCTTGCAGGCTGTCTCGCGGGCATAGCTTCAGAAAGTGTGGACTGATGTTTTTTTAACTGAAGGGAGCGATATCGATGATGCTACCTGAGAATCTAGCTCAGCCTTTTGCCAGTCACTTTTGGCAAATTAAAATAAGAGGAGGACTCTTGTCCGAAGGGATTGTTGCTGGCAATGTAGCACTGCTGTAAAAAAAAAAAAAAAAAAAAAAAAAAGGCAATAGAAGGCGTAACAATAAGGAGCAGCCATGCTGCTTGGTGCAGCACTCTGCAAATTTTATCCTCATCTGGCACGGGTGTGAAAGTAGATGATCTGTATGTGTAACACAGCGTCACTCCCTTCCATAGAGACTGACTAGGATAAGGTCAAGTTCATTTATCCGTTATCCAGCTGTTAGTTCTCTGCTAACCATTCTGATACCAGAGCGCTGACACCCTGAAGTGCTTCGGCAGGTGACAGGGAGGACCTCAGGGTCCTCCTGTCAGGTACAAAGTCAGAAGGGCTGAGTAATCTGACCTGTTTTTTTATGCCCAGGAATAATATCCCTCGAGAAACCCTGAGCTTTGAGGGGTCGAGGCTGTTCAGAGGATAACGGTAGAGTGCTTTTTGCCCAATACTAGAAATATTGCAGCAAGAAAACTGCTTATGTGAATCTTCCAGGCTGTTCATCTAAAAAGAACTGGAGTGTAAAATCACTGCCCAAGTGAAAAAGCAGGCAAAAGGGCAAAGCTGTGCTAATGGGGGACTTTAACTCCCAGGCACAGCAGAGGGTACATTAAATGGTGAAGTAAGGCTGGAGGTCTGTTAGCAGGCTGCGTACAGGAATGCAATTTAATCCAGGACCTGCAGATATCAATATGAAATGGAAAAATAATTGTTAGAGTTGGTATCAGAGTATAGAGAGAATATAACTGAGGACACGAGGGCAGCTTAGAAATAGAGATGTCCTAGTCACAAAAACTGGGTACTTTGAGCAGAGAAGAGGTTTTTCTTCATTAAGGTGAAGTTTGTACTGTGTGTTAGGATAGAACAGGCTGCTCCCCAAAGCTGGACATGAAAATTAATGGTTTGTAAGGTTTGGGAGAGGTTTTAAAAAATGCCTAGAAAATTGTAATGCCCACTTAAATAGGAATCAGTCATCCGAGTCCCTTAGGTGGTCCTGAAAATCTCACCAGTCTGCACTGCGTGTAATTTTCAGTCAGATTTTTCCCCTCTGCTTCTCTTCATGCTCCTCTCCCAGCACCATCCCCAGCTCCCACTGGCACAGACCTCTGGCTGAGGCCTAAGCCAAGTAGTGGGGCTTTGAAACACAGCCTTCGAGCAGCCTCGGTGGGGACAGGAGAGAGGATCGTCTGTCCCTGCCGAGGCCATTCCGAGCCAAATCTGTGGCAGCTGTTACACACCAGCCGACCGCTAGTTTTCCACCAGACACTTTCCTCTCACTTTTGGCCCACTTTGGTACCTCTGAGGTGGAAACACAAAGTCAAAGCAGCAGTGAAAAAGCGCACCATGCTCCAGTGAAGTTAAGATTTGTGAGATCTATTTTGAATGTTGGGTTGTTATGGTTTGTTTGGTTTGTTGTTTTTTTTTTTTCCTTGGCAGCTGTTAGCATTTCACATGCACGTACCGTGCACCTGACCTGTTTGTCTGGGCTATAGCTTCTGGGCTACGCGTCGGGTCTGGCAGAGATGACGGGGGGTATACGTCCTTCAAGCTGAAGGACGCTTTGCGAAGGAACGTTAAGGGAAGGACAGCACGCGCAGAGCGTGTCCCGCGGAGCAGGGCACGTGGCACAGGAGGTGGGACTGTAGAGAGGCGAGTCCCCAGCACGTGTGATCCTCTGCTGAAGCAAGGTCCCCAAAGAGCTTTAATTGACGTAGATGAATGTCGTCCTTCCGTGCTCTTCTCAATTATTCCAGGCTGAGCAGCGCTGAATCACTACCTGCATTAGTATCAGCCCTCCTCTTCAAGCAGGGCACAGGCTGGCTGAGAAACCATGCCCGAAGCGCTGTCGCCGTAAGGAAGACAAAGGAGGAATTGAGAAAATTGGATCATTCGTTAAACATCTGTATTGTTTCACCTTGTACGTCGGGGCCTTGCGCTGGTCACCAGCAGCACACGGGCTCCCCTCCTTGCTGCCAGGAGCCGCTAACTGGCTACCAGAGCTTGCTCTTTTTAGCCTCAGACTGAGAAGTTTGTTGCAACTGCAGAAATGAAATTAGGACAGGGTGCCTTGGGATCTTCTGGGCTGTCCCCATGCCCAAGGTTTAAACCTCTCTGCGTTTTTTAGGGTTGGGGGAAAGATTTTTTTCCACAAGCAGCCAGTGCTATGGGGCATATCATTAAAAGACCATAAGGACCTTCTCTGCACTAGATTAACTTCTTAGGACCCCCGGGGAATTTTACTAGGTCCTTGATTCTCCCTACCCACCCCCAGCAACTCCATACTGGGAATGGGCCTGTACCTGAGCGCAGAGGTGAGGGAAGTCCTCCACCCGGCAAAGGCTTGGGAGAAAGGAAAGGACAAAAAAAGCCTCATAATTTTGGAGGCAGGTGGTAAAATACACTTGCAGGAAAACAGGAGGGAAAACTAGCCTTGAATATGAACAGGATCATTGGCGCCTTCTAAGACAGGAACAGTGTCACAAGCTCCCCTTGGAGCCATCCTCCGACAGCACCTTTAAATACCGCAGGCTTCGAACTGAAACTTAGTCACGGCCAGAGCACTGCTGCCCTCTTGCCTGCGTCTTGATTTTTCCACTGGTTCCCTCCGCTCTGTCTTTCTCATCGACAAAGTATCCAGTTCCCACCGCCTACTACCAGTTATTATTGCTTCTCAGCCCTCCTTATCCTCCGGATCCACCCAGTCTATCCAATTAAGAGTGAAATAAATGCAATACGTATGCTGATTATGGGAGAGACACACGTGGAGTGAGTGCCAGCTGTACAAGCTCCTGGAAGATGTCCACTTATTTATTTCTGGTTCTGACGAGAAGGGGCTGTGTTCTGCGTCCTTCTCTGCACAGCACCTTCACACCTAGCAAGAGGTGGTAATAACCTGAAAAAATAACTTCCCGTTCAAAGGGAAGTTTTATTCTCCCTCCGGTCCCTCGGAGCAGCCGGCAAATAGCCCTCCAAAAAACATCAGCCTGCAGCTGGACCCAGCTGACCACCCAGCTGCCAGCATGTCCGCAAGGAAGGGATGTAGGGATAGGAAGCTGGAGGTGGGGCTAAAGGTATTGGCTAAATCCTGGCGCAAACAAGCCTAAGTGGTTTTCAGATTAATTAGCTGGTAGGAGTAAATTTAGCATCCCCCTAGTGCTATAAAAATGATGGTGATTTTTGAGCCTGTGCTTCCAAAGACCGATTTCAGCGGATAGCACTCAAAAGTGGGGTTGCTGATAAGATTACATAAACTGGAGCAGGCTCTCCAGCCTGGGGCAGGGCGGGAGTCCAAGTTTTGCGGAGAAATGCTTTTGATTAACAGTTTTCCTACACCTTCTATTACAGAACAAAACTATTTTTGGAAAGTAAGTCCAGTGAAACAGTGACTTTCTTCTCTGCTGAATAAAGGGATCGTTTTTTTTCATACGCTAGCAGGCAGATCGCTATATAACTAGAGAAGTATTTTGCTGAGGATTTGTGACATGGCGCCGCACTTCAATGCGAGCGAGCGAAGGTTTCCTTGGGCAGGCAGGCAGGGGCGTCGCAAGCTCCCGTGGCTAAAATCTGGAGAGAAGTGAGTATAATTAACTGTCAGAACCACTTGCCTAGGGATATAATGGCTTCATTTTAACTCGACGATTTCAAATCGTCTTTCTGACGTGTATATGGTCGTTCCACCAGCTGTTTGGGGTTTGCTATAGGAGGCACTGAGGGAAATTGTGTTCCCAGAAATTCCTGTCTTATGCGGGAGATCAGGCTCTCTGATTATAGGGTCCCTCGTGGCCTTAAAATATCTGGATGTAGGCAGCCGGGAATAATTCTTCCCCCTTCGTGTTCAGCCCAGATGAAGGCCAAAAGGCATTCAGCAATTTAAAACCCTGCACGCATTTCTGTGCGATCAGACGGCGGAGGAGGATGATAATTGCACTTGAAAGTATCCGCGTTCCTCTACAAGCCTAAGCCACGGCTTTATTCCTGCATTTTGGAACTTAAAGAGCTGAAGAGGAAGGTGGAACAAGGTGTCGCAATTTAAAAGCAAGCCCCAGCGGGTTCAGCCAGGGTCAGCGGCCACCCACTCAGCGCCGGCCGGAGACTGTGGGTGCACGCGTGGGGGAGGTTGTGCGGGGTGTAGGGTGGGTGTGGGGGTGTTGGGGGCAGACCTGGGCGCGTGTGTAAGGGGGTAGGTGTGCGATGGATGTAGGTGCGAGGGGGTGTGTGCGAGGACGAGGCGGGTCCTCCCCCGTCCCGTCCTCCGTTCCCCCCCCGCCCCCGCCGGCGCCGCCCGCTCGCCGGCAGCGGCGGAGCTGTCCATGATCTCATCGGGAGCCCGGCCTCCGCCTCCGCGCCCCCTCCGCCGCCTGCGGGCACCCCGCCGCGCCGCGCCGCGCCGGCTCCCCCGCGCCCTCCCGCACACGCTCGCTCGCACGCACACCCACCCCCGCAGGGGCCGGGCGTGC